>CM067883.1:3781648-4419970 GCA_034621355.1 Mycalesis mineus
CAAAGCTTTTTTTTTTTTTTTTTTTTTTTTTTTTCACTTCACTGTTGTACTTCTGGATTAGGTGGGTCGCGGACCGCCGGTTGATGCCCGGACCAACGCGCCCGTATCCTTCTAAAAGCTTCCTCCCGTAGCTCCTGTCTCACCAGCCCGGTGTGGCATTTTTTATATTTTTTTAAGCCAATATAAATTATGGCTAGCGCACAAACTCCCAGAATTGAGGCTATCAATATGTTGCTAGTTGTTACCTCTGTGTTGTTGCCGTCTTGTATCACTACCTCTTTGTTTTGGCATTCACACTTTGCGCATTTGTTGCCCATAATTTTTATAATTTATATTTCCTTCGCTGCACATGTACCCCTGACAATTGACTTATTAATTTTATTCATCGTAAAAGTCTAGATTCGAACACCGAGGCACACACGAATGCCCCGCGTCAGCATTATTCGCCGGACATTGGACACCTCGCTGTCACGGTCGCCATGTGGTGTCGGGCGTTTAAATAATAACACAACCGATCGTGATTAAAGTATGTTTATTACTACTCTTAAGCTATTACAGTACTTCTATTTATATTACTCCACTACAATTTATTAATTTTTTGTAGAGTAACGTATCAGTCCGAAATAGAAAACAGCGCGCGAGCGGGAGGGCACTACGCCCGTAACTACGTACAGCTTATGATAGTTTTCGTTTAGAAAATTACGTTATATAGACATAAAATTACAGCACACCATGGGCCTATCCTCGTATCTGGTTTGCGCATTTGTGCTGTTGACACCTATTAGTGCTTTTTATTTACCCGGTTTAGCGCCTGTGAATTACTGCAAAGCCGGCGAGGAAAATGGAAAATCATGTAAAGTAAGTCCTTGTAATGTTCGAGCACTCCTGAGATAAAACAAGTTATGGCTGTCATACTCCTACTTCATTATATTATAGCACAGAACCACGTACACTATAGCCAATTATCTAATTTATTAGCCAAAAAACAGATAAAAAGTATGTGTTAAAACTGTTGCCGTAAATTTGTTAACTTGTTCAATTTTAGTCAAATCAAATACATTATAAAATATGATACAAATATTGTAATACGCTAATAGTTATCCAAAATGATTACAAAATGTTTCATTTTACCAAAAAAATATGCAATTTTTGTAAAAGTTGCCTCAACATCTAAACTGTGCAGTGTCCTTTAGAAAAGTTTTAACTATTATAAACCTAATTAGTAATTCATATACTATAAAATCATTTCGTTTCATTTACTAAACTTTTAATATTTTTTACAATTTTAATAATTTTGTTTTACTGTTAATAAAAATATAGTTAGTAAAACTTGTGATTGAAAGTGTGGTAGTTGGCCACGTTAGAAACACAATCTTATGATGATGTAATACTAAACAACTAAAGAAATACCATTCCACAGAACACTAGTACAAGTAACTAGCACTACCTCTATTGTAACTGAATACTGTAAACTGTATTCCATAGGCAACTATGGTAACTGAACACAGCTAAACTGCTTGGAAACATAAATAAGCATGGCTTTTATCCAGATAAGACCTCTATGACAATCAATACCCTCTTGTTTGGATTATACAATTATAGAATTCATCCAAATTTAAATGGGCAGGGAGAATGTGCGGATCACTAAGGAGCTTCTTATACTCGTATTGCAAGTCTCTGTCGAGTCTTTTTCTCTACCATACTATTTGATCTGAATCTAGCGCTGTTAAGCCATGAAATGCTGTGATAGTTGTCTTAATAAATAAGCAGAAATTAGGTGTTTGTTAAATTGTTCAAGGAAATTGTTTGTTATTTCTATGTTGTTTACATTGCAGCAACCTATATATCATGTATCCCTTAGGTATGGAAAACAAATTAAAAGAAGGTCTTCAAAAAAACCTATAAAAGAGTTGTCTACAGTATATTTGTCCTAGACGAAAGTTGTATTTATGTACTTGAGACTAAAACAAAGAGTACTAGAAAATCTTTGACCCTGAGAGGTAGGCGGCCTTTAGTTCCCTTTCACTACACTCCTAGCTCCTAAAAACTTAACAATTGCTGTAAATTTCAATTAGTTCTGGTAGGCACACTTTTCTCGTCTTTTTTGGTTTGAGAGACAAATATGTTAGCATTCCATGGATTCACCATGAGGATGCCGGCTCCATTGTGTGGCTGAGAGAATAATTCCAAACAGAGCCCGAGACTTGTGACATGGGTGTAGGTTTAAAAGAGATCTCTTAGTGACACTCGTCAACACTCACTTCTATTTAAGATTTTAATAAATAAATATCAACATCTCAACTCCTTTTTCCATGTCTGCTGGTAAAAATATAGTTATATTTTGGTTTATTTCAGAATGATATACCACTTTATGTCAATAGGCTGAACACAGAAGAATCTGTCATACCATTTGAGTATCATCACTTTGACTTCTGTCTGTCGGATGAGGCCCAGTCCCCAGTCGAGAATCTTGGGCAAGTGGTGTTTGGAGAGAGGATCAGGCCCAGTCCTTACAAACTGAGTTTTCTCCACAATGAGAATTGCAAAGACTTATGCACAAAAACCTACAGGGCATCAGATCCTGAGTCTATTAAGAAGTTGAACCTCCTCAAAATGGGAATGGCTCTCTATTACCAACACCATTGGATTTTGGACAACATGCCGGTGACTTGGTGTTATTTGGTGAATGAAGGTGGCAAAACATACTGCAGCACTGGATTCCCTATGGGTTGCCAAGTGAGGAAAGATTTGGTAAGTACTTTTTAGGGTTCCGTACCTAAACAGGAAAAAACAGAACCTTTATAGGATCACTCCGTTGTCTGTTCGTCTGTCTGTCAAGACCCTTTTTCTCAGGAACCCATGGAAGTATCAAGCTGAAATTTATATCAAATACTCAAGTCTGTTGTCCCTTAGAGTCTTGAAAAAATCAAGCTTCTAGGGCAAGGCAATCAAAAGATACAGCCGTTTATGTAAAATTTCCCCAATTTTCGACATGGTCAAGTAAATCAAAACCTAACAGGTAGTTCCCGTAAGCTTAGGATCTTGAAATTTGGTACGAAGCAACGTTATATAGCACAGATAATGGAAAAATTACGAAATCTGTAAATTTTTCAAAATAATTAATAATTCAAAATAAAAATATTTTTAATAATTTACGCTTACCCCTTTGTAGTGGACAGAGGTATTCAATTGAAATTTATATCTAATACTGAAATCTACTTTTATCTTTAAGCTGTATCAAAATCAAACTTTTATGTCAACGCAAAAGATACAGCATAAGCCGCATAGTTAACTCTCCACTACTTGCAGCTAGTCCTAGAATCTTGAAATTTCGCATGAAGCAATGTTTAGGAATAATTCCGAAAACCTTCAAATTTACTGAACCCTCGGTGCGCGAGTCCGACTCGCGCTTGGCCGGTTTTTTTATTTCTTATTTAAATTTAGTATAAATATTTTATTTTGTTATAAGTTCAGTAAATTTTAAACTCATATTCAAGAAGTTTGCAGTGTTTCATCTCTACTCCTCTATCTTCAATATCTGGTGCAACATATGCCTACCAACCCATGCCTATGCTGCAGCATGGTGGAAGCTATATAACGGGTTTTCATTAGATTTCATCAAGCCTAATGAAAGTAACTGAAATGTTCAAAATATTTTTCTTCTTAGAAGTGTTTATTCTTCTATCCAGGCTGTCAATGAGATAACAGCCTGTACATGCCTTTTATAAAATAGTGCAATTCAATAACTTATTTGTTTGACCTACAAAATTACTACAAGCATTAATAATCAGATAATGGTTTATGTTACTAATGTTTACTGATAAACGTCTACACACAAAAAAGTAACAATCATTAAGATGTGTCACAGATTATATTCATTTTACTTATTGTATATTTTAGATATAAAAATTTGCTTTTATCTAAATGAAGTATACATGTCAATTATAAAGTGCTAAGTTATGCTTTAGATAATTTGTAAAGAGCCATCATAAAAAATGTATTTTCCTTAATGTGGGTTCAATCTATTTGGATGAAATTCTTTATTTACATTTATCTCATCAAGGATGGGAGCACACACACTTGAGTCACTCGTGATCCTTGAGTGATTGGTGGATTGTTGCTCATCCTACACAGCTACTAGAGTGGCTATATGTCAAGAGAACAGCTGTACAATTTAAAATAATTTAATTTAAAGTTGTGAATTTTAAACATGCACTGCAACCAGTGAATTTGACGTCTACCCTTAGGACACCTGCACTCCCATAGTGAATGCAGCATCCAGTGCATTTGGCACCTACTACCTGTTCAACCACGTGGACCTGGAGATCACATACCACAGTGGAGTGGGTCAGGAGTTGGATATGAGCGTCGGTGAGAATGGCGGACGCATTATATCAGCCAAGGTGAGTGTGACAGTTCCTTCTTCAGAAATTGTGTTATTGTTTGAATGTAAGAATTTAAGACATGTCAGGTATGCAGGCCAGCAATTCACAATTCAATTGTTAGTTGAAAATTGTTGAAATGTGTAATACATTTTTACTTTTTTGCATATTTACTTATATTTATTGAAAGTTGTAATTTAATGAAATATAATTTCCAGGTCAAACCAGCTAGCATCAAACACCAGAGTGTGGACAGCATGGACTGCAATGCTCGCAACAATCCACTCATCATACCGACCTCGCTATCAGGAAAAGAGGACTTCAATATCATATACTCGTACCGTGTTACGTATATCAAAAACAACACAATCAAATGGTCATCCAGATGGGACTATATTCTAGAATCTATGCCGCAGACCAATATACAATGGTTCTCAATATTGAACTCTTTAGTAATTGTCCTCTTCCTCAGCGGTATGGTCGCAATGATACTGTTGAGGACTCTGCACAAGGACATTGCTCGGTACAATCAAATGGAGTGTGGTGAAGACGCACAGGTATGTCATTGTCCACTAAGTGGCTCCGGTCCCGGGTCGGACCATGAATGTAAGCTTCCTCAGCGGTATGGTCGCAATGATACTGTTGAGGACTCTGCACAAGGACATTGCTCGGTACAATCAAATGGAGTGTGGTGAAGACGCACAGGTATGTCATTGTCCACTAAGTGGCTCCGGTCTCGGATCGGACCATGAATGTAAGCTTCCTCAGCAGTATGGTCGCAATGATACTGTTGAGGACTCTGCACAAGGACATTGCTCGGTACAATCAAATGGAGTGTGGTGAAGACGCACAGGTATGTCATTGTCCACTAAGTGGCTCCGGTCTCGGGTCGGACCATGAATGTAAGCTTCCTCAGCGGTATGGTCGCAATGATACTGTTGAGGACTCTGCACAAGGACATTGCTCGGTACAATCAAATGGAGTGTGGTGAAGACGCACAGGTATGTCATTGTCCACTAAGTGGCTCCGGTCCCGGGTCGGACCATGAATGTAAGCTTCCTCAGCGGTATGGTCGCAATGATACTGTTGAGGACTCTGCACAAGGACATTGCTCGGTACAATCAAATGGAGTGTGGTGAAGACGCACAGGTATGTCATTGTCCACTAAGTGGCTCCGGTCTCGGATCGGACCATGAATGTAAGCTTCCTCAGCAGTATGGTCGCAATGATACTGTTGAGGACTCTGCACAAGGACATTGCTCGGTACAATCAAATGGAGTGTGGTGAAGACGCACAGGTATGTCATTGTCCACTAAGTGGCTCCGGTCCCGGGTCGGACCATGAATGTAAGCTTCCTCAGCGGTATGGTCGCAATGATACTGTTGAGGACTCTGCACAAGGACATTGTATAACTTGTCTGATACTAGTATATCTGCAGGAGGAGTTCGGGTGGAAGCTGGTGCACGGCGACGTGTTCCGCCCGCCCCGGCGCGGCATGTTGCTGGCAGTGTTCCTGGGCTCGGGCTCGCAGATGTTCGGCATGACGCTGGTGACGCTGGCCTTCGCCTGCCTCGGCTTCCTGTCGCCGGCCAACCGCGGCGCGCTGATGACGTGCGCGCTGGTGGCCTGGGTGCTGCTGGGCGCCGCCGCCGGCTACGTCAGCGCGCGCGTGTACAAGAGCTTCGGCGGCCGGCGCTGGAAGAGCAACATCCTGCTCACCTCCATGGTGTGTCCCGGGTACGTGCACTGTGTACTCACCGAGTAGGATCACTGCCGTCCATCTGTCTGTCAAAACCCTTTCCCTCAGGAACAGGTTCTTCGTCCGCCCGTTTAAACAAACGAACAAACTTTTTCGTATATTATATAACTATGGTCCGCTATACCAAATAAATTGAAAGAAAAGATCAAAAATCGAATTCTCAAAAAATATCAGTACCAAAATGTTGACCTCTATTCAGTACGTATAACATAACACGGAGGAGGTCAACTTAATTTGGACGGTAGTTTTTTAGAAATTTTGTAATATCTCCGAAACTATATAACTAATTAACAAACTGTAAAAGGATACAAATCTTATCTCTATAATATCCTTGTGATTATTAAATAATTTATTTTGATAAGGATTTAAGTTTAGTTGTATAAATGATAATGTAAACGTAAGCATATTAATTAAATGATTCTTTAAAACACAAAAAGTTATATATCTGCCAAAATATAAAAGATAGATATATGCTATCGCGGACTTTTTTGAAGAACTTTTTAAGATGCATAAAGTTTTCATACAATGTTTTCAATTATATCCAATAGCTAAGGCAGCGCACGCGATTTACGCCGATTTAATAAATTTCACAGTCCGACTCGCGCGATAAAAACTGTGATAACTCTGCTAATATATACTCGATGTCGTTTAGAAACCGAAAGGTGTGTGGATTTCATCCTACTCCTAACAAGTTAGTTCGCTTCCATCTTAGATTGCATCATCACTTAACATCAGGTGTGATAGCAGTCAAGGGCCACCTTGTAGTCGATAAAAAAGAAAGAATTTTTTAAATCGGATCATCAGTTCCGAAGATTAGCCCCGACAGAACTTTATTTACAAACAAACAAACTTTACCTCTTCATGATATTAGTATAGGTAACCTGCCCAGGAGTATGAACTACTATCATACCAAGTTTGGTTAAAATCCCTTCAGTAGTTTTTGACCCTTGCGTGCTCAAACAGACAGACAAAAAAATTACTGATTGCATGCGGCATCAGTATCGACCGACAATCGTTTGAATATATATTCAATGTACAGATTTATTACAAGTATAGATAATGTAGTGACATCACCTGCGTCCACATTTGCCGCGCGTCACAACAAGTGAGGAGTTGGCACATTGAACATTACGGCCTCTCCACGAAGTTCACACCAGTATAATTATTATTTTCGCTTTCAGCGTGGTGTTTTCCCTGTTCTTCATAATGAACCTGGTGCTGTGGGGCAAGGGCTCGTCCGCAGCGGTGCCGTTCTCCACGCTGGTGGCGCTGCTCGCTCTCTGGTTCGGAGTGTCCGTGCCGCTCACCTTCATAGGCGCTTACTTCGGGTTTAGGAAGCGGGTGAGACTACTTGTTGATTTGGTTCACGTGTAGCGAGTACAGACACGTGACACTAGTGGCATGTGGGGCAAGGGCTCGTCCGCAGCGGTGCCGTTCTCCACGCTGGTGGCGCTGCTCGCTCTCTGGTTCGGAGTGTCCGTGCCGCTCACCTTCATAGGCGCTTACTTCGGGTTTAGGAAGCGGGTGAGACTACTTGTTGATTTGGTTCACGTGTAGCGAGTACAGACACGTGACACTGGTGGCATTTCTCAGCTCATACAAGAGTTTTATCGAAGTACGAAAATACTGTTTTACGGTTCTGTATCATAACTATATCGATAAAAATTTTTTAACAAAAAATAGAACCGACTCAAAACGCACTAAAAAGTAAAAAGTAACTGTATCATTTAGTTGCTTTAATTTACTTAAGCATATCTAGGAGTCGGTGCCAGCCAAGTTTAAGGAACATTTATTTTACGCAGTAAAACAGTTTGTGGGTACTCAAAACCCCTACAATACAATGTGGGGTTGTTTCAAGGTTGCTGCTTGTCTCCAATAGCTTTTAATGTAGTCATCAATATTTTAATAGATAAATTAATTGTTCAAGAAAAGAAATGGGGCTATCGGTTTAAAATTAACAAGAAATATACAGAGTCCATCTTAGCTTTTGCAGATGACCTTGCTTTACTGACACGAAACCCAAAACATTGTCAGGAGCTATTGAATATAGTGGATGAGTTCTGCTCATGGACTGGTGGGCTGAGGGTAAAGCCAAGCAAATGTCACTGTCTATGTCTGGGGAGACGAAATACTAAATTTACATCTTATGATCCGGGTCTCTCTATTAGTGGCCAAAGTGTAACCACCATTGCTGAAACATTGCCTTTTAAGTTCCTCGGTAGAAAGATTGATTACAAAGGACGTACTCCATCCCTTGAGGTAGTCGTCGATAACTTCATAAATGACCTCAATAAGGTAGACCAACAGCCCATTAACAATATAAAAAAAGCGTGGGTCTATGACAACTATCTCACTTCACGTCTGACTTGGCCATTCCTCGTTTATGATATTGGCAGAACCCATCTGGCAAAACTAGATGCAAATGTCATAAAAACATTGAAGTCTTGGTTTGGTCTAGCACTCTCGGCTGACCCTTCAACTCTATTCAGAGATTACAATAATTTTGGGTTAAAACTAAAAAGGTCATCGGAACTCTATAAACACCTCAGGGTTACCAGAACGCACATTCTAGTTAAGTCCCAGGACGAACTAGTTGCATCACTTCCTAAAGATGAGGGTGCCGGAAAACTTGACTCTAGGCTTCAATTTTACAAACAATTTATGGCAGGGGCTCAGGTAAATAGAACCGGGTTGGGTGCAAGACGTAAAAAGGAAGACTAAGACATAATAAAATCTTTTCTTAAACAAGATGAGGACGACAACTACAAAGTGCATGCCATGAACCTAGAAATGCAAAACGAGTGGTTAAACTTAGGCGAGTTCTGCATCCCTCTGGCTCTGAAGTGGCGCGCCTTGCTGTACGATTGGTCTCCTGCCTTATTGAAATTTTATCTTAATGCCTTTCAACTGACTCTCCCAGATCAGAGTAACCTAGTAAGATGGGGAAAAGCCTCGGAAAAATCTTGCTATACCTGTGGTGAGGCAGTGGGCACTGCAAGGCACTTATTGGTAGGATGCAAGGTGCTCCTGGACAGGGGTCTCTACTCACGCCGCCACGACAGAGTACTAGAAATCATACGTGAAGCTATAAGCCTTTCAGTAGCTAGGGCTCAAAAAGGGTTGACGACGAATAAAAGACAAACTAACTT
Organism: Mycalesis mineus; assembly: GCA_034621355.1. NCBI lineage: Eukaryota > Metazoa > Arthropoda > Insecta > Lepidoptera > Nymphalidae > Mycalesis > Mycalesis mineus. The sequence continues at coordinate 3,790,939 of CM067883.1, forward strand.
CGTCAAAACAGGCTCAAGTACAAATTCCACCAGCAAGCCTTATTCAATTCTGGACTCTGCTCCTGATTGGACTATATTAATGGATACGTATGAAAAGCACTATAAAATCCCGGAAGACTTAGCTATTACGACATCTAGACCGGACATATTTCTTTTTTCCAAACAAATCAAACGTATAGTACTTGTTGAGCTTACAGTGCCGTGGGAAACAAACATCCCTAAAGACCATGTATTCAAAGTGAATAAATATTATGACCTTACTAATGAACTAACCAAAAATGGCTATGTGGTTAGTTTATACGCGGTAGAAGTGGGTGCGAGGGGTATACCAGCGAAGTCTTTCTATAACCTGCTAAAAGACCTTGGCCTACTAGAAGTGCAATAAGCTCCATATTGGAACGAGTGTCCAAAGCTGCTCTAGTAGGGTCCTTCCGAATTTGGCTGGGCAGGGAGAATAACTTGAACAGAGGAGGTGAGTGTTGACGCGCGTCACTAAGGGCACCCTTAAACCTACACCCGTGTCACAAGTCTCGGGCTCTGTTCGGAGTTTTTCTCTCAGCCACGCGATGGACCCGGCACCCGCACGGTGAATCCATGGAATGCTAAGATATTCGTCTCCTCTAGGTAATGATCTTAAAGTAGAAACCTTGGCTGGCACCGACTCCTAGATATACAATTTGAAGAGTTCCTTCGATCTTCCCAGGATATCATCATCAGATCCTAACATGATGACAATGGGACCATCTTGGAGGTGGACAACTCTGTAAAAAGTTATGCGTGGTCATACATATTCGACACGTGTGTGTATATATATATATATACTTCCTCCGTTTCAGTTTAAAATAACAAAATCCTGAACACATGATTGTCAAACAAGCCGCGCTACAACACAGTCTACAGTGTTACAATACGTCGGGCCCTTGAGTTAGTGTCGCGAAGTGTTCCATGTACTGGAACATCCGCTGGCGACATTTTGCCTTCGTCTCGAAGGTGGTGGTATATATATTGCACATCGTGTTACAGATTTTGGAGCACCCGGTGCGCACCAACCAGATCCCGCGGCAGATTCCCGAGCAGTCGCTGTACACGCAGCCCGTGCCCGGCATCGTGATGGGCGGCGTGCTGCCCTTCGGCTGCATCTTCATACAGCTGTTCTTCATACTCAACTCGCTGTGGTCCAGTCAGGTGTGTATGAGAGGCAGATACCCGAGCAGTCGCTGTACACGCAGCCCGTGCCCGGCATCGTGATGGGCGGCGTGCTGCCCTTCGGCTGCATCTTCATACAGCTGTTCTTCATACTCAACTCGCTGTGGTCCAGTCAGGTGTGTATGAGAGGCAGATACCCGAGCAGTCGCTGTACACGCAGCCCGTGCCCGGCATCGTGATGGGCGGCGTGCTGCCCTTCGGCTGCATCTTCATACAGCTGTTCTTCATACTCAACTCGCTGTGGTCCAGTCAGGTGTGTATGAGAGGCAGATACCCGAGCAGTCGCTGTACACGCAGCCCGTGCCCGGCATCGTGATGGGCGGCGTGCTGCCCTTCGGCTGCATCTTCATACAGCTGTTCTTCATACTCAAGCTGTTCTTCATACTCAACTCGCTGTGGTCCAGTCAGGTGTGTATGAGAGGCAGATACCCGAGCAGTCGCTGTACACGCAGCCCGTGCCCGGCATCGTGATGGGCGGCGTGCTGCCCTTCGGCTGCATCTTCATACAGCTGTTCTTCATACTCAACTCGCTGTGGTCCAGTCAGGTGTGTATGAGAGGCAGATACCCGAGCAGTCGCTGTACACGCAGCCCGTGCCCGGCATCGTGATGGGCGGCGTGCTGCCCTTCGGCTGCATCTTCATACAGCTGTTCTTCATACTCAACTCGCTGTGGTCCAGTCAGGTGTGTATGAGAGGCAGATACCCGAGCAGTCGCTGTACACGCAGCCCGTGCCCGGCATCGTGATGGGCGGCGTGCTGCCCTTCGGCTGCATCTTCATACAGCTGTTCTTCATACTCAACTCGCTGTGGTCCAGTCAGGTGTGTATGAGAGGCAGATACCCGAGCAGTCGCTGTACACGCAGCCCGTGCCCGGCATCGTGATGGGCGGCGTGCTGCCCTTCGGCTGCATCTTCATACAGCTGTTCTTCATACTCAACTCGCTGTGGTCCAGTCAGGTGTGTATGAGAGGCAGATACCCGAGCAGTCGCTGTACACGCAGCCCGTGCCCGGCATCGTGATGGGCGGCGTGCTGCCCTTCGGCTGCATCTTCATACAGCTGTTCTTCATACTCAACTCGCTGTGGTCCAGTCAGGTGTGTATGAGAGGCAGATACCCGAGCAGTCGCTGTACACGCAGCCCGTGCCCGGCATCGTGATGGGCGGCGTGCTGCCCTTCGGCTGCATCTTCATACAGCTGTTCTTCATACTCAACTCGCTGTGGTCCAGTCAGGTGTGTATGAGAGGCAGATACCCGAGCAGTCGCTGTACACGCAGCCCGTGCCCGGCATCGTGATGGGCGGCGTGCTGCCCTTCGGCTGCATCTTCATACAGCTGTTCTTCATACTCAACTCGCTGTGGTCCAGTCAGGTGTGTATGAGAGGCAGATACCCGAGCAGTCGCTGTACACGCAGCCCGTGCCCGGCATCGTGATGGGCGGCGTGCTCCCTTCGGCTGCATCTTCATACAGCTGTTCTTCAACGCTGTACACGCAGCCCGTGCCCGGCATCGTGATGGGCGGCGTGCTGCCCTTCGGCTGCATCTTCATACAGCTGTTCTTCATACTCAACTCGCTGTGGTCCAGTCAGGTGTGTATGAGAGGCAGATACCCGAGCAGTCGCTGTACACGCAGCCCGTGCCCGGCATCGTGATGGGCGGCGTGCTGCCCTTCGGCTGCATCTTCATACAGCTGTTCTTCATACTCAACTCGCTGTGGTCCAGTCAGGTGTGTATGAGAGGCAGATACCCGAGCAGTCGCTGTACACGCAGCCCGTGCCCGGCATCGTGATGGGCGGCGTGCTGCCCTTCGGCTGCATCTTCATACAGCTGTTCTTCATACTCAACTCGCTGTGGTCCAGTCAGGTGTGCATGAGAGGCAGCAGGTGGTGATGGTGGTCGAGGTGGTGTCCTGTGTGTTTGTATGTCTGCAGATAAACACTTTCACTTCCAGATGTACTACATGTTCGGGTTCCTGTTCCTCGTGTTCGTGATACTGGTGATCACTTGCTCCGAGACCACGATACTGCTCTGCTACTTCCACCTCTGCGCTGAAGACTACCACTGGTGGTGGCGAGCCTTCCTCAGCTCGGGCTCCACCGCCGGCTACCTCTTCATCTACTGCTGCCACTACTTCGTCACCAAGTTGAACATCGACGATGCCGCTTCGACCTTCCTCTACTTCGGCTATACCTTCATCATGGTGTTCCTGTTCTTCCTCCTCACCGGCACCATTGGCTTCATGGCCTGCTTCTGGTTTGTTAGAAAAATATATAGCGTGGTCAAAGTGGATTAGAGTAGTCCATAGTTTATTTTTTTAATTTTAGGAACATTGCGTTGGTACAGCGGAGTGTGAAGTGCGAGTGGTTGTGTACGGACATGGGAGATGTGTCACCAGTTGTCCGTAATAAAAAACCGTAGGGTAAAATAAAATTAATATTACAAAAATGGTATCAAATTACATTAGTAACTTAAAAATCCTAATTATAAATTCTATTCCAATTGTAAAAATGTAAAATCCGTAAAAGTACTGCGACCTGGTCACCCTGCGGTCACACTGTGCCTCGTCTTCCATTCGCATTGGATCCATCAAGTACAGGACGCCTGCACACAGTCCGCGCCAAAATTACAATTCGCTCTGAAGTTGCAATACGCTCAATTGCGTACGTTTAATGGCTGCGCTGAAAACCATTCTGTACTACGCAGGGATGCGCCTCGTATTCAGAGCGCACGAGAAGCTTGCGCGAGAGGTATGCGCCAGCTCGCTCCATGTCCCCTGCCCTACATGAGGTATTGTCTGCATGAGCAGTGTTTCAATTTGTTGAAGCTGATACTAGTAATATGAATGTGAACTCAACTGAGCCACGCCTTCAACCGTTCATTATATTAAGAGAACAGAAAAGGACACACAGGAGTAAAGTACTGGAGGAAATCACAAAGAATGTGTTTAGTTTGATGTTGGATGTGGGGATGCAAAATTCAATGTTGACAAGCCAGTCCTATTTGAACTAAAGGCCTCAATAGAAAATCATTCTATTTAAATGGATTTATAAATGAAATCCAGAAATTCTTGAATTCAATGTAGATACGTTGTACCTAACCATCACATTTAAAAGCTGCCACAGATGAACTCATAAGCTGGTAGTGATGTAACTCCTCTCTAAACAGGAAATCAAAAGGTATGAACCATTTCGCACAGCAGACGTTCATTGTTTGGTTCATACAACTTGTGTTTATATTTATTTTATAACACATATTTAAAAACCAAACACAACATGATAAACTTCGAGTTCGCTTTTAAATTATTGATCTGCGCAGGTTTGTGGGCGCGCTTAGAACTATTTTGGACTACATAATCAATTTATTTACTGCGCAGACCTATGCCTCGTGTTCGGAGTGGAATATAAGCCTTGCGAGATTTATATTTATTTACCTTTGGTCAATCCTTTCTGGGAACTCTGTTCAGCTTGGAATGTAAAGGAATGTCTACAAAGCAGTTCCTCCTTCAGCTCAACACGTCAAAGCGCCTATCAAACGCTTGTATGTACACTTTACAATTACATTGAAAGTCAAACGGAGTTCCTGTAAGATGCGCACGAAGAGATAATGTCGTGTAGACAAAAATACTTGTAGTTACACAACAGCGCGCAGTCAAAAATATAGTTGCATTGGTGCGAAAGAGATATGATATTTCGTAGTAAATATTAAATATACTTCCACTGTACCTCTTATTGCACAGTGGAAGTATATACATTTCATTATTGAAATACAATGTGCAAGGAGAGCAGGATGGCACAGATAATAAACAAAATGACATTAGATGACATTATATACACTATGGTTGAACACGTAAGATAGATAGGGTTACCAATATATTAAAATTGTAAACCCAATTATCACTTTACAACAATATTTAGATTGCTGCAGATGTTGGGCGACAATTGGTCTGTTTCTCTATCCGACATCTCTTCGTGCGCGTCTTAGGCCTGTTGGAATAGAGTACAGTATCAATTTGTTTTTATTATTTCAGCCCGTCTTATACTTTTATTGGGCGTATGTTGGCTTATACTTTTATTACTATGTTTTTATTGCATATTATATATTTTTTATTTACTTTCTATTTTACCAACTTTGTGAGCATGATGACTGAGAGACTGCTGTACGCAATGTGATTGTATAAACAAAAGTTATCGTAAATAAAATGTTATTATAGTCATAAACAGACGTTTTGGTGTCCATTTATTTTAGTTTTAGTATTAGTTTAAACATCTCAACGGGAACTCCGCAACTCTATGCATTGTAGTGTGTGATCACTTCTAAATCCGCGATTCCCTTCGTGTCGATCTCGCACCTACGACGAACAAGAGAGGAACTATCAAACTAGAGATTTTCTTTCCCAGTGCAAGTTGATGGTGTTACACTCGTGTTTCGATTATAATTGATCGGCACCGACAACTAAAGTGCCAATCAATTATATTATCAGTTACATTTTGATAGTGATCATCATTCAGCAATACATAACAAGTATTGTCTTTTTAACACCGCCAACCCGCATTTGAGCTGCATGATGGGTCGGAAAACCAAAACCCAACTATTTCTTATAGATGAGATAAATTTAAAACCCTTGTAGTTTCCAAACAATATTTGAAGTTCAAATTATTTTCATTCCTTGAGCTTCTAAACATAAAACATCATAGATTGGCAATAAAGGGCGTTGAACCCTCTGCTAAGAGCAAAGGAGTAGACAAACCACTGTCTCTCTCTTACCTATGTATTTGCAATCCCAATAAGTTTCGTCAGTTGGCAATATTGCCAATATCGCAGTTAGTTGTTTTCTACCGCCAGATTTAGAAAAAAATATTTATATTAAGTTCTCCCGTTGAGATACCTACTTTTATTATAGTTCGCAGCATAAAAGTTTAAACAGTGCAGTGTACAATGGGAATATTCAACAAAATCGATGTTTTTATTGACCATTTTCGGTGATAGACATTTTTGAATATTTTAACGTGTTGCCCTGAAGGGTGCATCCCAGTAGTACCCCCTAATTTTAGTTCTATAGAACTGTTGATACACCATATTAGTGCTTAGTGTCCCATTCGTTCTATATAGAACTAATGGGACAAAATTAGAGAAATATCGATATCAACATCTTGTTTGTACGTTACATATAAAATATCTAAAGTTTTTATGTTTTATATGGAATCTCTTTTGATTGCAATAATATTTGTCCACTTAAATTTGAGAGTATCTATAAACATACTATGTCGAATACAGCTTTGCTTAAATTGCACAAAACGTCTTTAAAATGGTATTGAGGTTTTTATTATAATTTTTTTCTAAACTGAATAGTTTGCGCAAAAAATACTTCCAAAGTGGTAAAATGTGTGTCACCTGTAACTTCTAAAATAAGAGAATATTAGACACGACTATTACTTTGTTTTAACAACTTAGCTTTTTAGCAAAGGACATTTTTTTGTTAAAAACAAAATGAAATATCAATCAAAATAATATAAAGTTTATAAGTTATATGCTATAAGTAAAGTCAAGAGCAAAAACTATACTACAGTATTGTATAGAAATATTGTGATATAATTTGACGGGACGGAAAATATTCCAACATTTCTATAGAACTACGGTATGGGGTACTACTGGGATGCACTCGCTCTGAACATGCGCTCTAACATAAAAGGAATCACCCTTATATTTATCTGTCTCACTCGAATCGTATATTACAGTTATCTTGCGTTAAGAATGCAGTGAGTCATCATTGTTCGCCAGCCTAGCCCCGCTCCCCAACCAATCAAATCGCGCGTCCCGTTCCAAGCCATTCCTTCAATTGGTCACTGTGACCTTGATCTTGTAATTTGAAAAAGTTCTGATTGGTTAGGGGGCGGGGTTAGGCCGGCGCTCACTACGTTCTTGACGCGAACGAACTTTAGTGCGAATCGTACAACGCGGATCGCAGGACACACTTGTATGACTTTTTATACAAATTATAATAGGATGATTTTGATGTCCTGCGTCCGTTATAATGGTCGTTTCACCGCACGTAGGCACTGTCTCAACTTTTGTAAAGCGATACATTTTATTGTAAATAACGTGTAAGACAGGAGCTGTGTCTTATTCATTACTTATAAACTGCTTTAAGTTAGGAATATGCACAATCAAATGAAATTATTTCTTCATCAAAACTTGTTCCAGTACTTAATGAACTACAACAAAAATGAAGTACATAATATTATAACAGATATCTCGAGAATTGCAAAGCTGAATATATGTGAATATTGTCATTAACACCTGAAGGTCTTAGAAATAGCATTGTTTATTAAATGAATTTGGAATTAATTTGGGGGCAAAAATATTAGAATGAAAATTTGCCGCATTTAAAGTCTAACTATAACGAGGTATTATGTCCCTTCACAGATTGAGCTCAATAATGAGATTTGGTTTTTTATCTGTAAAAAGATCAAAAAATTTTTTATCTGGAGATTAGAACTCCTGTATTTATTAAAAATGCTATTTCGTTTAAAAAAATAAATGTAGGTGATGTACCTTCTATACATCACATTACTCCTTCTCTACTTGTGCCTAATTTAAGAAGAAATTCTTCAATTCCTAACAATATTAATGAATGCAAAGCTTAAGATAGATAGGGAATATTATTATTTTTACCTGTAATTTATTTGCTATATTTGAGTGTGTAATCATTACATATTATTTTACTATACTATATTATTTTAATGTTCTGTCATTAAGAATTGAATGAAAACAATAAATTGACTATTTTATAAAAGGTTTTTATTTTTACAGCATGCGAATTTCACAGCCCAATATTATTTCTCACGAATACAATACACTCAATAAATAACATGACAATTAAAAATATAATATTAAATTTTACCATAATCAGCATCACAACACATTTCAGTGTGAATTGATTACAAGGATTCTACGACTGCCGTATTATATTAGTCGCTATCACTTTCGGAAAGCTCAGCCTTTTCTCTCGGTACAGGCAGCTTTCTTTTAGTCTTTTTAGTTTTACGATCAATTTTTGTTTTGCGGAAAAGTTCTATAGCTTTTAATTTATTTTCCAATAAATGCTTTTTATCCATTTCTCGTTGCGGTATGATTTCCTGATACCTTCCGCTCTTTGGTATCTTAACATCAAATACATTTTCAGCCTCTTTTACCACTGTGGATTTAACCACTTGATCAATATTTTCGGTCTCGGTTTTGTTCATGAGTTTTGTTTTAGACGGCGCTGCTTGGTTGGAATCTTTGGCTCTAGTTTTCCTTTTCCGTTTAGGTTTGTGTTGGTCCACCTCTTCAGACTCGTCAGTGGTTGGCGCAGTCCCCTCCGGGTACAACTTCTGTACAGCAGCTTTTACTCTCTTACTCATTTGCTCCTCTAACGAATGGAACTCTAATTTTCTTTTGAAATAATCGTAAACCGTTTTCTGGCTTTTGCGATCCAGCATCCTCTTCAAGACAGGTTTTATTATTTCATCTAATTTGTTTTGGGACCAGCCAAATTTAGTTTTTGTATAATCTCTCAAGATCGTTATATCTATTTCACCCCAAGTGAATTTTTCCTCACTCCTCTCAACATTTGGTTCCATATACGCCTGTACTACCTGCAAAAATACGTCATCAAATCAAAATCCACTTACCGAATGACTTAAACTCTGTTTTGCACTAAAGTAACGGCACCATACCCGAACACTAGGGAAGTCATCAGAAAGTTGAACATTTTTGAGTTTCTTCTTCAAACTAATATTGTCAGTCCTTTTTCCTGCTTTTACCCATTTTTTAAACTCTTGCAACCCCGTAATTAGTTCTTGGTATGTATTTTGCTTGGGTTGCTCGCACGATAACTTTTTCTTGTTAAATGGAAATGATGCTAAAATTTCTAAAGCAGTAACTGGACCGACGCCCGTCACTCCTGTTGTGTAATCACTTCCCACCAGAAGCGCCAGTAATATAAACTGCTCTCGAGTTAGGTCTGAAAGTACAAACATAGTTTTTAATATAGCATAACCTAAAAAATTCAAGTAAATTATTCCTATAAGAGTATTGAACTTACTAAATGATTTTTCAATTCTCTCGCTAAGAAATTGCAGAACATGTTTCTTTTGGTTAAAGAAATTTTTATAAACAGTTTTCCCGCCAAATAGCCAAATGTCGCTATCATCTGTAATAGTGCCATCTGTTAATTTTGCATTTTCAAGAAATGCACACTGAGCTTCCGCCTCCATGGGCGCCACAACATAGGGGATCCCAAACACTCTCAGCAACTCTTGGGCTTCTTGCGTCATTTGCTGTGTAATATTTCGACCTATACGATCTAATCGTCCTTTTTCATTTAATAACTCTTCTTCCTCATTTTCAATTTCAGTTGCCAATGAGTTAAATTTTTCAACTGTTAGTACTTCTTTAGTTGATTTACTATTATTATCTGAATAATGTTTTTTTGAGTTGTGTGATGACTGTTCGTTATCTGGACTTTGGTTATCTATGTTGTCATTACACGTTTCCAACATTTCATCCATTTGCTTATTCACTGATATATCGTTATTGATAACATTTATTTTACTTTCCACAGTTTCAACTGGTTTTGTATTTTTCAGTTCTGTTTCCTGGCTACTAGTTAACTTATTCGTCAATTCTTTATTAATAGTTTCAATCGGTTTCAGATTTTTTAGCTCTGTTGCCTGACTACTAGTTAAATTATTCTTCAGTTCCATTTCAAAAGGACTTTTTTTAAAATTTGAATTATCAAGTGATTTATTTTCACTTTTTATAGGCCGGTTGGACATGTCTATATGATTAAGTACATTACATTCGATATTGTGTTTTTCAAATATATCTGCAAAAATATCATCTTCCAATTCTTTGCCCATATTTAGTGTCACTTGAATAGAATGTTTCTTTAGATTCTCTTCCTTATCAGACACTTCTTCAAAATCATCCTCACTAGATTCAGAATTTAATTCGACATTGGAATTTTGTTCCTCTATATCCTCGGTACTGGTTTCAAGTGAAATAATCTCCTCAGTGCTATTTTCAACGCACATAACTGATAACTGTGTATCATTCATATTAGGACTTTCGTTTTCTTTCTCAGTGATATCTAAAACAGATTTTTTATTAACAACCTCTCCATCTACATTCATTTGCATATGTTCTTCATCAGTAGAAGTTATTTCTATATTATCCTCAATAATTGTTTTTTCGTGATGTAGTTCTTCTATTATGTCATCAACTTTGGGTGCTTTAGACTTAGTTTTGTCTCTATGTTTTGGTGCGACAATATGATCGATTGCTTTATTTGTTAAATCGCTATACTGCATTATGTATGCTTTTGCCGAAGATATATCTGGTTGCTCATACCCTTCAGAATCTTCATCATAACTATAATTTGAATCACTTAAATATGAAGTCCACGACTCATCAGTTTTAGATGCGCATGCACTTGTATCAGCTTCATCAACACATTCCAATGACATTTTGATGGCTTTCTGCAGGTCATCGTCTAATTCATTGTCATTTGAAGATGCTTTATCTTGATCTGTTGATGTTCCTGGTTGTTCTGTGACATTTTTAGCTTCTTCTTTTTTCTTAGCATCTTCCAAAGCTTGCTTTACGTTAGTGATAAGTAAATAGCGAGTTGTATTATTTGATGCGATTCTCCTACTTGGTAAACTATCAAGCTTTGTATCTATGCCTTCTTCGTTAAGTAATGATTCTAGCTCATTTAAAGACATTCCACTATCTCCCATTTCTTTTTCTGTTTCCTCCAAGCACTCTTGCAGTTTTCTTCTTTTCAGTAATCTTTGCATCTACCAAAATTCGACAAATCAAAAAGTTTAACTTTACCTTTCTTTCGAAATTAATAAAATTTTATGATTTGTTAATTTTCAAATATCAGACTAATAAACACTTACTTGGAAATCTGAGAAGTTATCACTTTTGTGTGGTAAAGTGTGAAGTTTGCCCCATGAATTCATTTTTCTAGTTTCTTTAAGTTCTACTAGTAAGTCGTACTTTTCCTTTAAAGGCATTTTTATAAATTTATCAGACTCAAGATCAACAGAATGTAAATCAACAGTTGATGCACTTGAATTTTGTTCTTCTTCAGACCTAAAACAAAGTTATATTTTATAGGATTATATTATCTGTAACTACTTGACTTAAAATATTTACTTACTCAGAATCCAATTCTTCGGATGCCACTTCTTTCTCAGGTAATGCAGGTAGCTTGAAAATATCATCTTTATCTTCCACTTGTTTATTTTTCTTTGGTGATATTTGGGTACCTAGCAAGGTACTAATTGCAGTCTTTTTTCCGAGAAGAAGAGCAATCTCCCTTTTCAGTTTTTCTGATTGAGAATAGTATTTTGATTTATTATCTTGCCGTTTAGCCTCAAAACAACAGAAAAAGAACTCTATAGAGACAATATTAAAGTTATGAGGAATTTCAGTGACAATAATAACTTTTAAGATTATACACAAACAATTGTCTCAGTTTTATTACACAATTACTTTTTAAACTGTGAAATCCTTACATTGTAAGTCTGTTTGTGATAAAACCAAAGAACAAATTGTCATGTGGTTTTCACCAATAGATAGAGGTGTAAATTTCATGAAATATCAAAATAATAGTTGGCGGGCAAAGTCAAAGGCAAAGTACCTATGTACCTAAAGATCTGCATGCAAAAACATAAGAGTACCTACATACCTACCTAATTAATAAAGTTGTTAAAACAACCCCATAAGTGTACTACTAATATCTGGGTGAAGTTGTTTAATCTCAGAAAAGTTATATAAGTACAAGCATATTTAAACCTTTTACTACCCAATAAGTACAAGTTTTAAATATGCCTTCTGAATTGTTTGTAGTCATAACAATCAAACTTGATATTTAAAAAGAGCTTGTATCCAAAGTATACTTAAAGTAATGAATTTTGATTTATATCATTAGCTAATTTTTGGAAATCAGAGAAATTCCTATAAAGAACAGCTTTTCATTTGCATAGTAAAGTATGTAAACTAGAAAATTAATTATAAAAACTTACAATGGTTTCCTTTTTCAACTCAGGGAAAGCGCCATCAAAAACAAACACTGGCTTAATCCTAAAATACAGCAATTTGCAAAGTCTTTGAAAAAGACCCATCAGATGAGCATTGGGCAGAGGAGCCCCTTTGGCATCTTGGTAGCCTTTCACCATCTGATGCAACCATATTGAAATGTCTGAAGCAACAGTGTAATAAATATTAGTATTGAAAGAAATAATGAATATGCTAAAAATTGCATCTAACTGTTTTTAAACTCAGAACCTACCCACTGCCAAAACCTTGTTCTCTAAAGTCTCCACTGGGACTGGTTTGCCGGCGGGCTCAATTAGGCGCCACAGCCCAGTGACTCCCATCGCGTGCGATTAAATTCCAGAACAGATTTTTTGTTTAACTAATCTATATAACAGTGTACATAACAAAGGTCGTTTCCCACGAGATCTCCGGTCAATCGTCGGTCTCTTCCTCACACATTGCAACCTTTCGGTTCGTGAACTCGGCTTATTTATCACGCACACAACAATACGAAATGATCTCTGCTACTGGCGCGCATGCAAGTGTTCACTATATACATACAATATCAAATGTTTTACTACATCGAGACGCCCACTCTTTCCCACACTTTATTTTCTCACGCCCCATGCGTAACCCCACATCCTACGACCGGCCGTCTGTCAGTCGACGTGCCGCAGTCGACCGAACTCCCATTATCCACTCGATTATTCGCGCGCGTTTTTATCGACAACACAAACTCAGTCAGATACAGCACTGAGCGGTGAGCACTTTCGCTGGCACATCCCTTGAGTGTCTATGGCGTTCATTGACAGTTCATATTTTTAATTATTTTTAGCGTTGTTGTATTTATACTCGAATAAACACGAGTATTAAAATTGGTTTTTCGCCTGAACTATGAAGCATCGCAAATATTTTTCATTGTAAATAACTGGTAAACGATAAGTTCTAGGAAGCGATCCAGGTTTTATGAAAAATGCGATTATGAGTCGTTAATTGGACTGTCTGAAAATTCTCCCGTCAAACAGGTGTTATTGAATGAATGTGTGTTACAGTTCCCATCGTAATTATTTATTTATGGTGTAGTGAATAATACAAATATCGATCGGAGGAACGAAGGGTATCCCCGTGTAAGGGAACAGCATAATCCTGTCGGAAGACTCAAAACAATCTAACTCATCGTGGTGATAAGAGACCTAAAGATCAGTCTATTACGCTATGTGCTGTAACAGGATACACACCGTTGTCTCCAGATAAGCATGTAGAAGGAGCACCATGCCCGGCCGCTATATCAGTTTACACATTATGGTATTGGAGTCGAGGTGAGAGTGAGCCGTGGCGAGCATGCCGCACCAGTACGGCGCGGGCGCGGGCGGCATGGGCGGGGGCCCGCCGTCGCCGCCGCCGCAGCACGGCGCGCTGTACCCGCGCTACGCCGCCGCCGCGGGCCCCGGCGCCGGCGCCTACCGCCCCGAGGAGCGTCGACTGACGCGCGAGGCCATGGAACGCTACCTGCGCGACCGCTCCGACATGGTTGTGGTCATCCTGCACGCCAAGGTCGCTCAGAAGTCGTACGGCAACGAGAAGAGGTTCTTCTGTCCGCCGCCTTGTATATATCTGTTCGGCGACGGCTGGCGACTGCGGCGCGAGCGCATGCTGCGCGAGGGAGAAACGGAGCAGGCATCTCAGCTATGTGCCTTCATTGGCATCGGCAACTCCGACCAGGATATGCAGCAGCTAGATCTGAACAACGGGAAGCAGTACTGTGCCGCCAAAACTTTGTACATATCAGATTCAGATAAGCGTAAACATTTTATGCTCTCTGTAAAGATGTTCTATGGCAACGGCCACGACATTGGTATATTTAATAGTAAAAGAATAAAGGTGATATCTAAACCTTCAAAAAAGAAACAGTCCTTAAAAAATGCAGATTTATGTATCGCTAGTGGAACTAAGGTAGCTTTATTTAATAGGCTAAGGTCACAAACTGTATCAACGAGATACCTCCATGTTGAGAATGGCAACTTTCATGCATCATCAACTCAGTGGGGTGCATTCACAATACACTTGCTGGATGACAATGAGAGCGAGTCAGAGGAGTTTGCAGTGAGAGACGGATATGTCCACTACGGGTCCACTGTGAAGCTCGTGTGCTCAGTGACGGGCATGGCACTACCGAGACTAATTATAAGGAAGGTGAATTGAAACAATTTTTATTTTCTAATTATTTATTACATACTGTTTTCTCACGAGAATTGGGTGGAACGGTACTAATGAGGACTGACCACCCGTCGGGCCTCAACAGACGTCCCCTCTAGAAATAATAAAAATATGTGCTGTTTTCCCCTTGATTTGCTCAAGTGTAGAATTAGTTCTCCAACACCTTGAGAAAAATATTATTTTCTAATTCTTTTTTGCATGTGTATCAACTTGATGCACACTTCAAGATAGCTTGAATAGTTAAAAAGTGAAAGAATCAAAATCACCACTCCATTTATTATATTAATTTGATAATATTATCTATAATAGATTCTTCTGGTCTAAGGCTCTGCTTTTGTATAAACACGCCATCATCAAATGGTACACAATATAGACAAACAAAACAATCATTAAATTTTAAAAATTTTTGGATACAAAATATTAGAAGCTATAATGAAATTACTCAATCATTCATAACAAAATAATTTTTTGCAAGTTCATTTTATATTGAAACTGTTCATAATTACTTAATTCATTTTTTTAAACACAAATACAAAATGGTATAATAACTCAAATTTGCTCATCAACTAAAATTTAAAGAATCCTTCAGTGTTTTCAAGTTATATTATTAACGTATGAATGTTTGGTCGTAGGTTGACAAACAAATGGCTCTCCTGGAAGCAGACGATCCGGTATCCCAACTCCACAAGTGCGCTTTCTACATGAAGGACACTGAGCGCATGTACCTGTGCCTTTCTCAAGAGAGAATCATCCAATTCCAAGCCACTCCGTGCCCTAAGGAACAAAACAAAGAGATGATCAATGATGGAGCTTGCTGGACCATCATCTCCACTGACAAGGCTGAATATCAATTTTACGAAGGGATGGGTCCGGTCAGGTAAGTGCACATATCTAACATGCTAAATACAAAAGAATGGATTATTTAACTCCCTGCTATAAAGTAATAAATATTATTTGTAAATCAGTTTCACAGTTGCCCTTACTACTATGTTCTCAGTAGTGGGCACTGTGTACTGTTACTATGATAACAAGTTTTCTCATGTTATTGTTACTGCAAATAGAATTGATAAAAATAGAAATCATTGATTCATTGTTGATGTAACATGTAACACACACACACACACACACACACACACTATCCTAAAGACAAACTTGATGGAGAATTCTTATCAACTAACAAATTTAAAATGAAGGTAGCAAATGCAACACGTTTTATGCTTAATAAATTTAAAATAAAAATAATAATTAAAAATTTGTTTTTTTATAAAATCTTATTTAAAAGATATTTAATATATTAATCAGTTTTAAGCTTACTAATTGAATTTATTGTCATGAATTCGTCATAACTAGTTAATTAAAAAAATTAGGAGTAAAATGACAAGTGATTTCTACCTTCATTTTAAATTTGTTTGTTGACATAACAATTATTGTGCATGCCTGCACTATATAGACTGCATTATATTTGTTTTGGGACAAATTGAGAACATTTTATAATCTCAATGATAATAAAATGTTATTCAAAGCATTAATACTAGTTAGCCAGTTACTTAGTTAAAGAATGTATTGGTCTCTATGACTAGTGAAACATTTGTTAGATGCAGGATAGTTGTGGTTTATAGTTATTGCAATTTATAATAATTATATAATAATAAAACGTGTGTCTCAATACGCCCAGAGTGAGAGGAATGGAAGCCAGACAGACTGGCGCCGTACAGCGTTATGTAACGAAGCGGTTACTTAGATGCGCACAAAGAGATATCTCGTGTAAAGAAAAGGCGTATCGTCGACGAATAGCGGCGAAATCGGAATTATCGCTCTGGCGCTTTTCACCCCAACGCGATATTTTGGACGATATGATATGATAAGATATTTACTCTACACACGATATGTCTTCGGTTCAAATCTTAGATCATAATCCCAACGCGATATTGAGGACGACTTACTCTACACACGATATGTCTTCGGTGCACATCTTAAATCATAATCCCAACGCGATATTGAGGACGACTTACTCTACACACGATATGTCTTCGGTGCACATCTTAAATCATAATCCCAACGCGATATTGAGGACGACTTACTCTACACACGATATGTCTTCGGTGCACATCTTAAATCATAATCCCAACGCGATATTGAGGACGACTTACTCTACACACGATATGTCTTCGGTGCACATCTTAGATCATAATCCCAACGCGATATTGAGGACGACTTACTCTACACACGATATGTCTTCGGTGCACATCTTAAATCATAATCCCAACGCGATATTGAGGACGACTTACTCTACACACGATATGTCTTCGGTGCACATCTTAAATCATAATCCCAACGCGATATTGAGGACGACTTACTCTACACACGATATGTCTTCGGTGCACATCTTAAATCATAATCCCAACGCGATATTTAGGACGACTTACTCTACACACGACATGTCTTCGGTGCACATCTTAGATCATAAATCTAAAAAAGGTCGTAAAAATAAGGCAATATAGGCGCTATTTACTATACAGTTAGTTATAAATAGAAACATAAAAATGTCCGCAACTAGTCGCTCTGGCTTTACCAGCCTATTGAATGTATGTCGGCTATTTGTTGTAATGACATCTAATCATGGGAACGAGGGACGCCAGGACAGCACCAGGTGACATGTTGCAACAGGGACGTGTTCACTCACTCGCTAGAGAGAATATTGTAATGAAGTATTCTTTTACAAATTATGCAACTATTAACCTTGTATTATTTGTTTTTACAGAACGATAAAAGCCTTTTGTATTGTGTTCTTGTACTTTAACTGCCTCTCCATTTCCACAAATGGAATTATTAGTTTTGAGAAAGTTGCGGACATTCAAACGTATTTTTATAGGAGTATCCGTGTGGCGCGGACTAGGCAGGCGCTTTGTGCGTCATTCGGGTCGTAGCCACTCAGTGCACGAAGCACATCGGTTCCAATGTCAATCTGATCCAACGTCTCAATCTCAAAGGGGCGTCCTTGGGCCCCTAGATATTTTTCTGCTTAATTAGATAACATCCTAGTTATTAAGAACAGCCCGCGAGCGAGATTTTGAAAATGCGCACACCACAAATGTATATGTATGAGTATTGCCCGTGGATAACATTTACAATCAAGTGTATGATTAATTTGAGGAACGAAAGTCATAAACGATTCAAAGCAACCAAGGTAGAGTCACATAAAATTTATTATAAGGGTTTTAAGAAGTTAGTTTTCGATGCCATAGAAGCGGAAAAACGTGCATACTATAAGTATTTTATAAATCTCCATGTTAAAGTTCCAAAGCTTATGTGGAAGAACTTCAAGAAACTTGTAGAAATAAATAAGAAAAAGAATGACGAAATTCCATCCTCTTTATGTAATCCGGAAATTATAAACAGGCATTTTCTTGACATCCCTTTTATAAGTACAGCTACAATGTCCACATATACCTATTTCGAATTCAACAGATTTGGACAAAATACGTTTGATCTGAATACGATAACCGAGTCAGAAATTATAAAAACTATTCTAAGTTTAAAATCAAACGCATTTGGCTCTGACCAGATCTCACTAGATATGGTAAAATTAACTCTACCACACAGCCTAAGTTTGATAACAGAGATTATAAATAGATCTATTACAACCTCAACTTTTCCCGAGCCGTGGAAAACCGCAGTCGTTAGGCCTCTACCAAAAGTCGATATGCCAACCTCCTTAAAAGACCTCAGGCCTATTAGCATACTTCCCTGTCTATCAAAAATCTTAGAAAAGGTAGTGTGTAAACAAATGACTGACTACTTGGAGAAAAATAATATTTTACCTGAGTTTCAATCAGGGTTTCGGAAAAAACACAGCACGACTACAGCTATAATAGATGTAGTCGATAACATTCTTACAGCTCAAGATCAAGGCATGGCAACGATACTGGTGCTGCTTGATTTTTCTAAAGCATTTGACTCTATTAATACAGCGCTTCTATTATCAAAATTGTCGTATTATGGGTTTTCTCTTAATACGGTAAAATGGTTCGACAGCTATTTTTCAAATCGTAGTCAGTTTGTTCAATTTAATCAGGCAGATGGCAGACAATTGATCTCTACAACTCTACCCGTTCTCAGAGGCGTTCCACAAGGCTCCATACTGAGCCCAATCCTTTTTGCACTATATTCAACGGACATGGTTAGATGCATTAAAAACTGCAAGTACCATTGTTACGCAGATGATGTTCAGCTTTACTACTCTTTTCGACCTCAAGATACACCTGAAGCAGTAGCTAAAATTCGACAAGACCTAGAGAATATAGCTAAGTGGTCAGAAATAAATTCTTTAAATCTTAACCCACTAAAATCAAAATTTATGATTCTTGGTACCAAGCGTAGAATAAGTCAAGTCAATGTATTTAAACCAAATATTGAAATAAGAGGTAACATTGTAGAAAGGGTACTTGAGGCACGAAATCTCGGCGTAATACTGGATGCAAATCTACGTTTTGAAAGCCATATTAGGAATATAGTAAAAAACTGTTTTTATAGGCTGAAACTTTTATATAAAATGCGCCCATATCTAAGCGTTGAAGTACGAATACGGTTATGTGAGGCATTAGTTTTATCCAAATTAAACTATGCAGACGCCGCGTATGGACCGTGTTTGCTCTGTCGGTCTGCTAAACTTATTCAACGAGTTCAAAACGCGTGTGCTCGGTTCTGTTTCCCAGTACCTCCCCGTTCCCATGTTAGCCCCTTTCTAAATAGCGCCAACATGCTGAAGATGGAGGCGCGGAGGAAACTACACTTAGCCACTTTGCTCTTTGATGTAGTGTCCACAGGCAAACCACTTTATCTCTACTCTCGAATAAAATGGGCCAGTGAAGATAGTAGATTTAGACCTAGAGCAGCACTTCGTATCTCGTGGCCGTCTCATAGATCTGCTTCATTTAAGGGGACTTTTAAATACGCAGCCTGCAAAATTTGGAACGATTTACCTCCACCAGTTCGACTAGCTAAATCTTTATATACTTTCAAAAAATTAATTAAGCAACATTTTTTGGAGAGTCAGAAGTTGTGATCTAATATTTTGCAGGACAACCCTTATTTTATTATTACTATTTTCCCCCTTTTTATTTTCATTCCATTTTTTTAAATGTTTTAAATTAAATGTATAGATAAATATTATTAAATATTATTTGTTTAAGTAATTCATGTAATTAAATATAGCGAAAACGATAGGCAAACGCGTAGGTACCCGATCAGCCCGTGAGTTCACTCTGGCGTCATGCCTGAAAATCAGCGCTACAGCCTATACCTGTATAGCTGTAGCATCGTGCTGAGGCAGCGCCCCGTTCAGCCAAAATATCTTAGTACTTTGTCAGTAGGTAGTTGGATTTTTGGTGCCAGGTTTTCGATAAATGTCCCTATGTCTCCTCTTAGGTTTTTGGAAAACCGTGGTACCAAATTTTGATTTAATGCAGATAATTTAAAATATGTAAATTTGTATGATTCTTATTTTATATTTTTTTTTGGCTGAATAAACGTTATTTCATTTCATTTCATTTCATTATTTCATTTCATTCATTCATTTCACAAATCTATAAATGTACTCCACAACAATTACTACTCTCTTTAAAGAACGAAAACAAAACTTCCCGCAAGATCGTGATTGACGGATGTCAACTTGGATGTATGTAGTTTGCAAAGCCGCCACATCTGAGTGATTCCACCACACAAAACGATAACTTGAGGAAGACACAAATGTCACGAAAGAAATTTAATAAGTATACCTACTTGTCGTATAATAGACATTTTAAGTGAATTTTCAGCAGTTTGCTTGCTTATTGAACATCAACAAAATATATTTAAAACACTCACGAGTTCTTCTAGCCCTCGATCACACAACAAAAAGCCATTAAAATATATTTTCGTGACAGGAAATGTATAAGTACAGAGGCAGGTGTACATTTTCTTTAAATGAATTTCTTTAATTGGAAAACTCAATAAAAATTGGATAAATCCCGTATCAATAGTAATGTTTCTTATGTTCCAATATTTGCATTGTTTATAATTATGTGTTTAGTCCACAACTAATTAACGATTTCTATTTCTATTAAATGAGAAAACTTGTTATCAGTATAACAGTGTCATGTACACGCACACAATACAAACATTAAATTTGATTTGACGACCGAGTGGCGCAGT
Source organism: Mycalesis mineus (assembly GCA_034621355.1). Lineage (NCBI taxonomy): Eukaryota > Metazoa > Arthropoda > Insecta > Lepidoptera > Nymphalidae > Mycalesis > Mycalesis mineus. The sequence continues at coordinate 3,811,641 of CM067883.1, forward strand.
GGGTAGTGACCCTGCTTCTGCGTCCTAGGCTGTGGGTTCGATTCCCACATCTGGAAAAACGTTTGTGTGATGAGCATGGATGTTTTCCAGTGTCTGTATATTATAAGTATTTAAGTATAATATGTATAAAAATATTTATCATATCATAGTACCCATAACACAAGCTAGCTACGCTTACTTTGGAGCGATGTAGCGATGTGTGTAGTTGTCCTATAATATTTATTTATTATTTATGATTAAATTGAAGCAGACGCTTCACACCGATTATTGTAAAGTTAATGGGATGTGTTCTGATCTCTGAACCAAGTTACGGCGTTGTAGAAATACTAAGAAAATCCTATAAAAATACTAACGTTCTAAAATAGCAACAGAGTGTTTGTTAAAGTCAAATTCGATATGTTTATGTTGTTCAGTTACCAATTGTCTATCGTCACCTCATGACCCTATCACTATGGAGATCCGTGGTGCTGTATCATTGCAGTGTCGACAAGTTACGGAATTGTATCAGAACCCAATAGAACGACAGGAAAGAGTTCTAGTGTTTACCATGGAACATTACTGAGGGAAACTGAGCGACAAATGCAGCTTTACTTGCTCAATTAATACTAAAAAACAGTACTTTAAAACGACACTTTTTATTTTTAAATATTTTTGATGGCTGATAGCCCGTTTTAAGTGCATATAAACTATTTTTTCGAATTCATGAAACCGCAATATGAAATGCGCATTCCCCAAAATAATGCGCGGGTCGTTGTGACCGGAACTGATGTTCGGACACTATGCACAATACTTTCATTCTAATCAATATACGTTATAGTTTCAATTATATACTCAATTGTACAGCTCGTAGTTAAGAGCTTCCCCAAACGAATGTCGCACGTTGGCAATACGCTCATCGCGCTGCTGATCTGCATGCGATTCGAGCGTCAACACCAGAACGGAAATATATACTTATGGCGTCTTCTGGACAAACTCCAAGCTGGAGCTGCAGCAGACGATGTGTTGCCCGACACTACTGACTATGTATTTGTATGAAAATCACGTGTGGATGGCTGCATAGGATATTCAAATTCAAAAATCATAGAAAATCTCTAGTCGGCTACGAAATCGCCCTCTTGGGCTGCGACCGAATCTCGCATGCAGAATTCAAGACGACCTTATAAAATACCAGCTCGCATTCAGAATAAATTAAAACCTGTCCAGTGTTTGTTTCGCGCGGTGCGGCGCGCGGTCGCTCAGCACATGACCTAAGTCGTTGGTGTCGGCAGGTCGCCGGTGACGCCGGTGCCGCTGGTGCACTCGCTGAACCTCAACGGCGGCGGCGACGTGGCCATGCTCGAGCTGGCGGGGGACAACTTCACGCCGTCGCTGCAGGTGTGGTTCGGCGACGTGGAGGCGGAGACCATGTACCGCTGCGCCGAGTCCATGCTGTGCGTCGTGCCCGACATCTCGCAGTTCAGGGGGCAGTGGCTGTGGGTGCGCCAGCCCACGCAGGTACGTAGCATTCGCTGGATCGACGCCGGTGGGTGTGGATGATGACTCACAATATACATTTGGGTGTAGGTGCCGGTGTCGCTGGTCCGCAACGACGGCATCATCTACGCGACGGGGCTCACGTTCACGTACACGCCGGAGCCGGGCCCGCGCCCCACGTGCCCGCCCGTGGATGACGTCATGCGGCCCGAGCACGCGTGGCACGACGCGCACCGGCTGCCAGACGCGCTGCAGTAGCGACTGGCGCCGACACCACCGCCAACCGCGACACTTCTCCGCGTCGGTGCGATCAGCCAACACACCAGCGCACACACGAGTGTACACCACACACCAATACACACACATTCATAGTGGCCCATTGGTACTCGGCCAACTGCCAGCCAACAACAACACACATCTATATATTTGGTGTTCCGTGGCATTTCATAATGTAATACAAACATTTAACTAGCTACACAAGGTAGATTTTTTACTTTAAAATCGAGCCTACCTTTTTAGCAAAAATAAAAGCAGTAACTCGGCTATAACTTGAAATAGAAAATAATACAATAGTGCGACTGTAGTCATATAATTGTATTTGAATAACAATCAAGGATGTATCACATTTAGTTGATAACATCGTGATGGCAATTACCATCGCAGCAAGCGCACTATGCTATCGAACCTTCGCAGTGGCATGTTCCTGACGACTGTTTGCACACTGCGGTGAGATGGCGCACCGCAGTGTGCAAGATAACAATAGCATAATGTTTATACAAACGAAAGCGATTGAACTGTACCCAAATATATTCAATGTTAGTTGCCAGCGCTGCATTTCGGGTTCTGTTGCATTCTTTTTACTGATGATTTCTGTTGAAATTTTTATACTAAGTTCGCTTCATCAGCCGTGAGCTTGTTTGCTACAAATCACAAAGATTTAAACTCATGCCGGGGTTTTCTAGACCCTCCTCTCAGACTTATAACCCTCAAGACAAACTCGACTTGATGGCTTTAACTGAATCTGTCAGGACAACACAAAGTCCCTGATTTGCGTATCATCTCCCTCCAATCAAATCTAATTAGGGCACTAAGAGAGCATGGGAAAGACTTCAACTGCGCAAGCTAGTACGCTAAGCGTGTGCGGCCCAGCACATGCCAGCACATGCCACAGCCGCAGCCTGAGCCGCGGCACAGCAGCGTTTGTAACTGTCGAACTGTTGCTGACACTGTAACAATGACAAACTCAACAGTTGAACGTGTGCTTTGGTTGACACGTAAATTGAAATGTTATATCTGCGCTAGCAATTTCAACAGTAGTGATGCTTAACACGTTATTACGTCAGGTGGATGCAACATTTGCCCAACAGTTGGTTGATCTCAAAAGACTCACCGATGGGTTATATTTGGATCACAAGAATTATATATTATGAATGTATTATTTAATATCTTGCGTTGCCCTCGACCACATGGGCTGAAATTATTGAAGACACTGTAAATATACACTTAGGTAGTTTTTTTTCTTTAATTATGTGTTGTTTTAATAATAATAATTAATTAATTATTCAATTACAAAGATATAGATAGGCATAAGTGTTTTAAGGAAAATGTCGATCAAATTACCTATGTGAGGGTATTCTTTATTTTTATCGAAAAGTAAAAAACTGTCTTGTGACAGCTTTTCGAAAGTCTATTTATCAGAAACGAAAATAAAATTCTGTTAAAAAATTTGTTGAACATTTAACTAAATTGAGCCACACGTCGAAAAGTGAAAACCAATACTGTCAATTTAGTTATGTAAAACTAAGTCATCATTGTCATAAAAATTGTCGATACAGATACATCAGGGTTAAGGAATATTAAGGAATTCGGCACAGAATCGCCATTGTATTAAAAAGTCTGACTTTTAATTACAATGGCGATTTTGTGCCGAATCCCTTAATATTCCCTGTGCGTTGTTAATGATATTAAATTCAAATATCGAGTCGTCCCTGACATATCTGAGATCTGAACCATAAAACTATGAGGGTAGTTCCTAAAAACAGCATTTAATATGCTATGGAGGGTAGAGGTAAGGAGAACGATCTGAAATGAACTGAAATGTGTTAAACTAGACGGCGCTACTGTAGCCCGAGTAAAAGTTTAAATACTACAGTACTAGATTATACATGCATAATTACACTACCACCACCTACCACTAGCGCCTTCTGATCTTATTTAAAACTATAATGCGCACTCTCTCCTGTTCATGAAATAAGTTCTCTTTACCTCGCCATCATTCTCGAAATTAAAAAAAAATCTAATACTTTAATATAACAGAGATCTCTCTTGCTCTTGAATAATATTTCTTCGGGGCCAAATAGCTGTAAAATCCATGACGAGTCATTGAGTTTATTTTATTGCAATTAAGTATATAGTACGTAGCTTTATGCGAAGACGTCATTGAAAATGAGACTTTAAGTCTTTAGTTTTAGGGTGTGAATTTCTTTTGAATTGTATAAGCGTACACAACTAAAAGGCATCTAGTTTATCTGGGAGCTATTATTTAGGAAAAAGACAATTTATCACTTTCGTAGTATATAATAAGAACAAATAGGTTTTAGTGAAGTTTTGTTTTCTCCCGGGGTCTGATACTCTTATGTTTGGTAACTTGTTTTGAAAGTTCTTTTGCAAAGTCAATCAGCGTCAGGCGAGAGTATTCACTCCACATCTCCGCGCCGATGCTGTGTATATGCTGGTTGCGCGTGTTATAGAGGAGATATTTTAATCCCATATCATGCAACAATTCCATTTAGGTATTTATATTGTGGTAAAAATTGATAACGGGCCTGACGATATGTCGCAAAATCCAATGACGTATACGTAAGCAGAGGTAGATATCAATATTTATAAACTTTTTCTTTTCATCTTTAAACTGTCCTCATAAAACAGTAGAGGAAAAATGTCCCATAGTTCCCCTTTTCATTTAACATTATACATTGTTGTGATCAGCCCCTCACAGACCTGTCGCAGGCATCTGAGCGCGCACAGCAGTCGCAGACCATCGATGAGCACTGCAGATGAGGGTAGTTGTACGCTGCTCATTATTTTTAAACATTACATTTGAAATTATATTTATTATGATGCGAATCGTGTTTTTGTACAATTTGTTTTGGTAAAGATGTGTATTTGTGATGTGTGATTTCGAACATTCCACGTGGAAAGTGTAATAAGTACAAAAAAATTATATTTTTGTATAAAAATAAATAATAATTAATAAAAAATTAACGCGCGCATACACGCGACAAAAGTGAAACTTCTTTGGTTTATTTCAACAGCTCGTTATGTGCAAAACTAATTCTGCTGCCTGTCTCTTCCTATGGAAGAATTGTCCTACGAAGCACCAGCTGTATGACAACGTTTGACGTTGTGCGTAAGCGAGTTGCAACTAAACGACTGACGCCGTTAGAAAATCACAATTTGAGAATACATTTCTCCTTTGCAGACGATTTAAAGTTTAACTTTTGGACGCGCCAGTCCATGCAAGTTGTGCAATTTGTGCACTATTGTAATCAAATGCAAATCATTCGCCACATGAAATATCTACATCCAAACCGTGGTTTCGATTTGTTAAGCTCGAAGAAGTTTCACTTTTTTTTAGAAATTATTATGTAATCTAATATTAATTGATCGAAATGACTTTATGGAATTGGTAAATAGCAGTATTACAAGGAATTAGTATTATATGCAGGAATGTGCCGTCAATTTGTATGAAAATAAGCGATTTCCGCGGCGATTTGACCGTCGACTCGAAGTGTTTTTATCATTTTACATTTTGGTATTTCTACATTGAACGCTCATGTTTGAGAATGTATTGTTTGGATTTCATGTCATTGCGATAATGTGATATTATGGAGCAGTAATTCTAAAACATGAATATTTTAGTAAAACTGAATTTAAATAATTCCATTTATTTTATTGACAAATCCCTTTATATTCCCCTAAATCCGTAAAAAGAAACCAACGTCACTTTACTGCGAGTTAATAAGTTGCACTTTAAAAGCACGATTGATTATTTACTTCCTAGCGTAGCAACCAATTAATACCTCCTCATTGCTTTCATCAGGCATTATTTTCAAGTTCTAGTCAGTTTACCAACAAAACATCGTGCTAAATATCATTTTCTGAAAAATATGAGCATGTTACAAAATAAATCGCTCGCCATTCTAGCAAACATACATCGATATACATCTCTGCAAGTGTCGAAGTATAAATAATTTATAATTAATGCGCATTTTAATTAATTAATGTTTTGCTACGAACGAAATAAATATTCCCACGAGTGGCGTAAATGAATTGAAATTGTAAAAACTCATATTTTTAATTTAACAAGGGTCAAGTATAATTAGCTGATTATGAATCGGAGTCGATCGAGGAATCAGAGCTGTGGGAACGTCTCGAGAACATCTTCACATGCGAGTTGACGGCAGAGGTGCAGGAGCTTTAGCCGCTATTGTGAAGGCAATAAGAGCTAGGCAGAAAGCCGTCTTATTTGCAGGTTCCCCTTAAGTTCCGCACTGTTGGGTTTGACCACAGATAATGATCACAAGTTTATCGTCACACGCTATTGTTCGCTGAGATACAAGAAATCTGGATTATAATTAATGTTTAAAATTAATCTTTTATTTTTGATAATAAAGATTATGAACAACGTTGACGTTATTTTGTTATTATTTTATTCCACTGAAATAAAAGTTAAACTGCCTACGATTTAATCATCAAAAGTGAATATGCAAACTTTTCCCGTTGCAGTGACACTTAGCAATTGTGACTCTAAATACTAAACCATCCAGACACACCCGTAAAACATAGAATATGTTATCAAAATCGGCCCAGCCATTCATTCACAAATATCCACTTGAAAATTAATATTCATTGAAATGATTCTCATAGTTTCAACTAGCGGGCGCCCGCGACTACGTCCACGTGGGATTAAAATAAATATTTTAATATAATAAAAGAGTACCTACCTACTTATTGCGCACTTGCGATCGGTCCAGCCGTTTCAGGGATTAGCCGAAACGAACAGCGGGGAATAATAAAAGAGTACCGTATGTACCTACCTACTTATTGCGCACTTGCGATCGGTCCAGCCGTTTCAGGGATTAGCCGAAACGAACAGCGGGGAATAATAAAAGAGTACCGTATGTATACCTACCTATTTTCAGATTATTATATTAATATTATTTTAGTGAAAAACTATAAATTTGCCATTACCAACAAACATATATTCGTGTAGATAATGAATTTCCTCGTTGTTTCGAATAATGAGGTTTTCAGGTACTAGGGGAGAGTTGGATATTACCGAGCCCCTAAGGACTTGAACCTATAATTAGGAAACTGTTTGATATTAAAAAAAACAAAATTGAGTAATTTGTAGGACATTTATTTAGGTATCGTATACCGTATAACAAAAAAATCCAAAATATAAAAAGGTAATTATTGTCAATTTAGAAAAAAACACAAAGGCGCGGTATTGTCAAACTAGTCGGATAATATCGTGCCCAGGTTTGACTAAATCGTGCGCACATCATTTGCAAGCAAATGGGTAAGTAATAATAAAAAATAGTAAAAGTAAATTTTCTTGCATTAAGATAGGGAAACCCAAATGTATTTATAGAAATTAAGTACCAATATAAAGTATCACGCAATAAGTATTAACATTTCTTATACTTTACCTATGACAACACGTAAATATCTTTTTATAACTGTAAGTCTATACAATATATGAATTATATTTAGACTAGTCAGTCTCAAACATACCTAATATCAATTTAATATCAGACAGCAAGTTATTTTAATCAAAGCAAAAATCACATAATATAAAGTCTTTGGATGAATCTTCTCCGCTACATTCCTTATGTATCCAATTCGCGTATCTACAACAACGAAACCAGATTTCTCCATTACCACCAAACTATTGACATACGGCGCAAATATCACGATTCTCTATATCGTCATCTTCATCATCTTCGCACAGTTGAGTTACGGGCAGATCATCCACACTATCTTCACTGCTGCTGTCGATACATTTCTTAGACTTTCTTTTGCCTTTCTTTTTTCCTTGCCTGACCTTTTTCTTGCTTTTCATATTATTATCTTCATACTTTCTACTTTGGCAACTGTTCAAAACTTTTCTCTTGACAGCTCTCCTATGTTTCTTTTCTTTAACTTTCTTCTCTGCAACGTTCTTTTCGTTTGCTATCTTTATTTGTCACTTTCGTGCTTTTCCTCTAACTGCTCCGTTAATGGGATGTTGATGTGAGAATATTAGAGTGTTGTTTTTTAACACGTCTTTGTATTTTATTTTCTTCTGTGGTATAGGGCTCAAATCTTCTGAAGTACGTGCTTAATCTTCTAAAGTACTCGGCTTAGAGACATATTTTCTGATGCCTTCACTTAAAGCAGTGGGAGGCATGTTTTCATTTGTATTGCTGTTAAATTGTATGCCTGATGCTAATGTAAACAAAACACACTTTTCATAGTTTACAATTTCGCACCCTCGACTGACAATACCGCGCCCCCGGCGCGGATTTATCAAACTTGATCATTTTATTTTTGAACCTCAAAATTCTATGGAAAATATTATAGTACGTAAAAACATATTCTGGCATTAATTCTACAGTATACAAGCATTAAAAATGTATAGTATCAAAGTATTACAATATAAATACAGTATTACTTACCTCTTACCGAAAGTACACGAAAAATTATAAGGATTGATGGAAAAAGAATCTATACAGGACAGCCGTTAGGCCAGCGCTTCTCTATGGTAGTGAAGTGTGGGCGATAAAAAAGGCTCATGAGCAAAAACTCCACACAACTGAAATGCGTATGCTACGATGGTCGGGAGGAGTGACACTGAAGGACAAAATACGCAATGAATATGTCAGGGGGAGCTTTAAAGTCGCAAAAATAGCGGATAAAGCTACAGAGTCTAGACTGCGATGGTATGGCCATGTGATGCGAAGACCAGAAGATCATGTAGTGAAAAAGTGCCTTTCCATGAATACAAAGAAGAGGGGAAAAGGAAGACCGCTAACAACATGGTTGACGAGGGTCCGTAAGGACATGAAGGAAATTGGCCTTTCAGAAGACGACGCAAAAGATAGAACAAAGTGGCGCCACATGATTAAAAAAGCCGACCCCGATTAAACGGGAAAAGGCTAGGCCAAAGAAGAAAGAGAAGCGCGGAATTATCAACCGCGCGGTAATATCCAACTCTCCCCTACAGGGAGGCCTGGCCCTGTAGTGGGCCATTCAAATATACTTACACTGAAATATTCTCCACGTAGATACTTGTTGATATTGTCATTATCATTGGCATCACACCGTAACAGAGTCAAACATCACAAACTCTCCTAACTCGGAAAGGAGCAATGTGGTGGCTCTTAGTTCTAGACCGCAAGTGAAAAGAGGCCAGGTCCTATATTAGGCCATACAAATAATCTAATACTGATCAAATATTCTCTTCTTATTACAATCTTAGTTAAGAGAACGTAAACTTTTAATACCTACTGCTACCTGCTACATTAATGCAATTCCCATGCACTGAGCCAAAGAGACCAACCGCATAGGTGTACACATTGTATACTCCGACCTACACGCTAATTAAATACCAATCACCTTCACATGCAATCAGTGACGTTCTTTTACGTCATGAAAAACTGATAGGTAATATAAATCAATACGTAATACTTGGAATCAATAAATGCATGTGAATGGTTCATAATTGTACCCAATTAACAATACCACTTAGTAATAGGTGTTCCCATATCCTGTTTCATTCACTCACAACCTTCGAGGATGATTAATAATGACGGTGTTTCGTGAGATGATGATTTATAGTATAGTACATTACTGACACTATCCACTCATTGCTTTGAAGAAATACAAGCCTAGCTACAAGTTAGTACAGTCAGTAGCATCATCAGTACCGTCATCAGTCGACAGATATTTGGTCGATTATCATAAGCGTCACTTCTATCGTAAACAAAAATTTTAATACCCACAAAAAGCATTTTCAAACGGTAACGGATCGACCATTCTTGCCTTTTCTCCCTTTATATAGTTATGATGCCATTGCTTTATGGTATCGTGAATACAAAATTTTTTCATATTTAAGTTTAACCGACAGCACATTGTGTCGCAAGCGACCCTACTTCTTTTTGGTAGGTATCTGACATGGAACATTAAAATTTGTCGATGCTATAAAATGAGCCAACGTGAAAAATTCGTCTCCTGTAGAGTTTGATTTTATTAGTTACGATAATTTGGCGGTTATGGGTCGATATAGCCTTTTGTAAGCAGCCAGCAAAGACATGGTTATAGTAAATGAAGGCGTCACACCGACATTTCAAAGGGGACCGAAAAATTCCACTCTTAACATTACCTTCGTAAATTCAGGGTTGGCACAAAAAATCATGGAGGGGCAAGTCTTGGAAGAGGACAGTCTAAGTGGGCACAGATATATAAAATTCCATGTCGCCCAAAAAAGCTGTGCACTTATACCGCAGGCGCAAGTGGGGTGGAAACTAAGTAAACTAGACAGGGAAATGATAGTAGAGATTCTGAAATATAAGAAAGAAGATATTAAGACACCCGAAGAGCTCGTTCTATTCACTAAAAGAGCATGCGACAGAGCTATGCCAAAAAAAGGTCTACGACGAAAACCACCTGTTTATTGGTGGAATAGAGAAATAGAAGAAAAAAGAAAGCAATGTACAAATTGCCGTAGAAAATATACAAGGCAGAAGCGTAAAAAGAATAACGGAAATGTGGAAAATGACAATGTCGTGGAAGGAGAAATACAGAAAAAGTGAGAAGAATACAAGTCTTCCAAAGTAGCATTGCAAACCGCCATAATAAAGTCTAAGGCGGAAAAATGGAAAAAGCTGTGCGACGAGGTAGACAAAGACACGGGACCGGACCTCCTGTACCCGGAAGTAATTAAACTGGCCGTACAAGCTATACCAGATAAAATAGGGCAGATTTTTAACGCGGCGTTTAAATCTGGAATTTTTTCGACAGCCTGGAAGACAGCAAGTCCCTGACTTAAAAATGTAGCTAAAAGGGAAACACGGGGAAGTGGACCGATGGCTGATACAGGCCCTAACCAGACACGGGGTGTTTAACACTTACCTTTTCGCTATTGGAAAAGCACCGCATGCCCGATGTTACTCTTGTGAAGAAGAGGACAGTCTGAGGCATGCTCTCTTTGAATGCCCAGGATGTGCAGACATCAGAGCTGAAGCTCAGGGAGTGGAAGATATAAATGCGCAAAATCTGGTTCATTTCATGCTAAAGAATGAGGATGAATGGCACATACACGCAAAGATGCTCCGTACCATAATGGTCCGGAGAGAAAAAAAGGAAGAAGAAGAAAAGAAAGCGCGGGAGAAATAATAACAGCGAGGCCAGCACGAAGTAATGCAAGGCGGTACCGTGCTGACCGAGAAGTTATGGGGAGAGAATTCCGAGATCGAGATTTGATTGAAGAGAGTAATTCACCCATTAAAAAAAAGCCTTTTGTAAGCAGTGCTAACTAGGGACGTGCTAGCAGTGCCCAGGCGCTGGGCGCAAACTTTGGAGAGGCGCAGAAATAGCTAGACCAGGAACATACTTCATTATTTTAGGGGCGCCATTGTAAATGTTTTTTTTATTTGTTGTTTTAAAATTGTTGTAATGAAAGACTAAGTTACAGCGCTGCAGGTAAGAACGCTCTCCAACCCTCTTGATGCTGTCAGACCAACACTACGCTATCTAATGCGGGCTCGCTATGGGACCCAATTTCACGATGTCGGAGCAACACTCTCCCCATGGGCGAGCGCCATCGCCTTTGAACTAGGTGCCCAACCTATCGTTGAGCTGTAGGTAACTTTTGTTCTTAAGCGGGTTTTTTCCTTTCCACCACCACGCCAAGATCCTGTGATGTCTGAGCATTGCTCGCTCCAACGCTCGCTGAAAAACAGCTATTTTATGAGGCGCAAAGGTGTAATTGATATTTTACAAGCTTTTTGTTTGTCTAGACAATCAAAACGTAGTACTGTATGAAAGGATTACTGAAAATGAAGGAAGCGGGAGACGTGCGCATTGCGCACGCATAAATGTTCCTTAAACTTGCTGGCACCGACTTCATAGATATGCTTAAGTAAATTTAAAACAACTAAATGTTATTTTTTACTTTTTAGTGCGTTTTTAAAAAAAAATATGGTTGAATTCCGTTTTTACCAACGCTTTGCAGTGTTTACGCTTTATTAAAGGAGAAAATTGGTCACTTTCAAAATAATTTAAAAGGAAAATCTCGCAACTTATTTTAAGTTATCCCTAAACCGAAGCTTTGTACAGTTTGTTTGGATTTACAACATCATTCAAAAATTAATATTGCGGACTCTGAAAAAGATATTTTAGTTATTTTATACGCAGTATGGTCATGGGACTCGGGAGTAGGAATTTATTTAGAAGTAGTGCCTATTTTTTGTGGTTTCTTTTTTAACCGACGAAAAAAAACGGAGGAGGTTCTCAATTCGACACGTATATATTTTTTTTATGTATGACCACGCATAACTTTTTACAGAGTTGTCCGATTTTGATAATTCTTTTTTGTCAGAAAGGGCACACTCCAAGGTAGTCCCATTGTCATCATGTTAGGATCTGATGATGATATCCTGGGGAAATTGAAGGAACTCTTCAAATTTTGGAGGCACGCTTACAGCGATTTCGGTTTTTGTCTCGGTATCGGTAGCTTTTTGGCTACTAGTGCCATATAATATACTATGACAGTATAGTATGAGTACGATACGTGGCAATAAATCACTAAAAAGTAAGAAATAAAAATTTTTAAATAAAAATAGAACCGACTCAAAACGAACTAAAAAGTAAAAAATAACTGTGTCATTAAGTTGCTTTAAATTACTTAAGCATATCTAGGAGTCGGTGCCAGCCAAGGTTTCTACTTTAAGGACGTTACCTAGAACCCACAAAATGCTTTACTAGATACGTAAAATAAAGGTTCCTTAAACTTGCTGGCACCGACTTCATAGATATGCTTAGTAGTAATTTAAAGCAACTAAATGACACAGTTATTTTTTACTTTTTAGTGCGTTTTGAGTCGGTTCTATTTTTATTTACAAATCAGAATAATTTAGGATTAAATACATGCCCACATATCTAATTATATTGTTCCATCTATAGGAATTAAAAACTTGACTGTTTGCTCATATATAATACTTATAAGTAAGTAGGTACATGTAGGTACCCACACTACCTACCTAGTCGACTACAGTAAATACCTGTATCTACCTGTCGACGCCGCCTCGTCCGGTTCAGTAAGTAACCGCCCACTTTTCAGCTTTAAACCTTAAGTAAACGCCTTTTAAGGAAAGTCAATAGTAGTTGTGTTGCGTCGCGTCGTGCAGATATTATTAGTTTAAATATCACATGAATTTAATACGAATGTACTTACTAATCATAGATATATTCTACCAGTAGTTGGAAGGTGGTATTCTACTAGTATCGTCTGATGGTTTGGGTATAAATGAATGAAAGGAGACTGGCGAAAGCGATTTATATGGCGAGATTGAACGTGAAAAGGACATAGACCGTGGCAAGTGGAAGGATGTGGTCCATCCCTATGGGAACGCGCTATGATGCTATGTAATTATGTATGCAGTAAGTATAATTTAGATAAGGACTATCGTATACCTAATGGCCCACTGCTTGCTCAATCGCTTCTCATTTGGCTTCCTTTCTTCTACAGAAGGCAATTTGAAGCTTGGACTCCGACGTGGCTGATGGGCCTATAAAATCAAAATCAAAACTCGTTTAATTCAAAGTATTTAAGCTTAGTTTACGAGCATTTTTGAAACGTAACTACTTAGGTATTTGTAATGACTCTACCACTGGTTCGAAAGGCAAATAAAAATAGATAATGCTGCTAAAGAAAAATAAAGTGCTTTTAAGTAAATGAATTGTTCTTTTGGTAAGTCATTTTCCCACGAGGTTTTTTAAATCATAACTGTCGGTGCTCGGAACTTCTATTGTAGAATGACTTTACAAAAAGATACATATGACGCTATTGTCAGAACCTTTTTGTTCCTCCGTGACTCAATATTAAAGAAATCTACCAACTACAATGCTGCGTGGCTTTGCTCGCGCTGATGTCGAATTATTGATATTTTGACCGCGTATCTACCTAATTGGTAAATCGATTTTGATTATTTCTAGGTTATTTGTTATCAGGTTAGGTTTTTCGGGTGCGCCCCAGACGGATTTTAGGGGATTCATAGATCCGCCGGTTGAGGGCCTGCCTCGGTGGAAACCGCTGACTAGGTTGCGGTAGATTCGTGATGCTGCCGAGACTCAGCCACCAGGTGATGCAAAGGAACATCGGGTTTTAGTGGGTATTCCAGCTGCTTTTCAGCCCTTGAGTGTGGGTTTGATACCCCTAGGATTTGGCACAGTCTTCGCCATCCTGTTTTGGGGGGCGGGAGGAATGCGTAAACGCTTTCCCCTGCGTTAAAGATGCGGATGAAACCGCGGGATCTAGTAGTCTATAAAAGAAAAATGTTATTTTCACTCACTTTTCAGTTTATCGCTATAAAGACAGCAGTATCTTTATTGTTTTACATTTAACACGCTTGTGTGTGTTAAATGTACCTGTGTTGGGGCGCCCGATCAAAACAACATACAATTATTTACAATATTATTAGCCACCTAGATAAAATAGAAAAATGCTACGAAGTCGTTCTATCAAGAGTTATGTTATGTTTTCCCGAACCATTGGAAAATTAATTATACTCAGTTACGGCTCTAATTGCAAAAGAAGAGTAATAGACGTTCGTAATGATAGGTAATCAATGACGTTTAAAAGAAACAATGACGCATGTGCCTGCGACACGCGGCCATCCGTTACTTCTTACAGAAAAAGTTTATTACATACATGGCAAAAAGTGTACATTGTCTCTTCAGAAATTGAGGATCTTGCATCCGGGTAGTAAACAGATGGAAAATGGATACCGTCTTCAGCGAAACACTAAGTAGGTACAAATCATTAACTTACTCCAAACGCCCTTCACGCAAATCACAATAAAGAACCTCGCCATCTATACGCCGAAAGATAGAACTCATTGAGCTCTTCTTCTTTCAAAGGTACTAAGATATTGAAATGGACAGACAAAGACAAGGTTTTCTTTATTTCCCATCGTAAGGTTATTTACATTGGTGAGTTCGATTGAAAGTTCAATTTATTTATGAATAAGATGAAAATAAATGGGTATTACCCAAACGACATTCCAAACAATTGCAGTTCCGTAGCCATGTGACTCTGGCGTGCCTGCTGTTTGTTATTGGATACAGGAGAGAGCAGTCAGGAACTCCTCACTCTGTTCCTCTTCCGCTGCATCTATGAAGACGCCGGGGTTCGTTCTGTATCCAGACCACTCGCTCAAAACGTTTTCCTTCCACAATTCAATTTGTGCAGCAAAAGTGTGGAATGCCGAACCGTCGGTGTTTTCTGTCAATCTATAGTCTATATTTTGATCTATCAAACATGATGTAAGATAAGTAGGTATATATATCTAGCACGTAACGAAGGAAAGCTTACACTAGCTAACGCTAGCACATTAGCAGAGCTGGTGATTTTATTTGTTTTAATTTTATTAATTTTTATTCGTACAAAAAAAAATCAGGAAACAATAAAACAGATGCAATTCACTGCTTAGCGATTTTTTCCCGTTTTGAAGGGTTTATGACATTTTCTCAGTTTATAATAAGAAGTAAGTCGAAAACAACCTATTATTGAATATAATTTTTTATACGGATATTTCAAATACTGGAGCTTAAAGTTTCAATGATATTGTACAAAAGTAAAAAAATCTAATCTCCCAATGGGATGCAAAAAAAAAAACTTTATAATTATTAGAATAAACGAAAAAAAAGAGCGTACTTTGAGCTATTATAAAAAAAAAATGTCACCAAGTTGAAAGAACTTCAAAGTCCACATCGGCGGCGTTTCGGAAGAAGACCCGGAACGGAGGCTGGTGGTCATTTACCCGCGCTAATTATGTGCAACGATTTTATCAAAGTGGGGGCTGTGAGAAAGCCATGTGCACACAATTGAATCATTGTCTATGCTTTTTACATTCGGGCCTGATGTATGGCGGCAAGATATGCAGAGTGTGGGAACGCTTCTGCTACTCGTGTTCTCCAACATGTCATCTCCGGTCGTGGGAACTAATCATTTTACCGTGCCAGTGCGGCATAACGGTTGCTGGGTTTATTCGATGTGCTTTATTATACGTCCTCTCCTACTTTCTCCAGTTAGACTCACTCGCTCTCGGTTTTCAGTCATCAAAAGGGTATAAAGAGACAGGATAGGGTGACGGCCAGCGTCTCTTCGCAATTTTAGAGACTTCGCGTTTTGAATAACGAGACGAAAAAATTCTTATTAATTCTCATTTTTCCATATTCGTTTTTGTGTTCCAGGGGCGGGTTTCTCAAAATATTTTAGAAATTAATTATAGCAAATTAAGTTTAGAAAGAATAGTCTTTGAATTTGACCTTTAGCCTAAAGGTTACGCTGTTATTGCCTTTAAGGCTTTAGGCAATAACAGCGTAAGTTCAATAAAAGATTGCAAGAATTATTGACCATGATCATTTTACAAAAAATATCATACATTTATTACCCACCTAAATAAACTCATGTAAATAGTCGTTACAACATTATCACGATAAGCTTTATTAAGATAATTACAATATTATCGTCCGCGGTCCGTCTCGAGTCTGAGGCGGACATGGAAGTGATTTTTCCGTCAAGATTATCATTAGACGCGATTAAGTTCATTTCCTTCATAGTTGAATAAGAGATCATTGTTGTATCGGTAATTACGTCTTTGTCTTATGCTAACTACTGCATCCGTCTTTTTATCTTTTTATTTAATAAATGCAATATTCCCTTCACACATTTAATGCTCACTTCTCAGAGATTCTAAGTTAAGCTGACGTGAATCTTCCCTCCATTCCGCTTTGGTAAAAAAGTACCGACTCGTAAAAAAATCAATCTCTAATCTACCTTGGTATGATTTTTATCCAGGGCCGAAACTATGATGCAGCTCCGCCGGTGCCCAGGCATAGAGCATAGGTGCCTACGGAGGCGGCGCAGAAACGACCAGACCAAGACCAAAAGGATATCATATTACTTATAGACTTAGTTACTATATTATTACATCACTCTCTTCAAAAGGCTGGATTATGCTGGTGGGGGCGCGGACAGCGGAGTGTGCGCTGCCCCTCCAGCTCACTCCAAGGGACTTTTTAAGGGCGCAGTTATGAAACTCGCAACGAGCGAATAAAAGCGAATGCACTGTGCGTAGATCATTTTAGCCGAAATTGTCTCTTTCTGTATTTGCGTGTTATTCGAGTCTCGTTTTTCTTCCCCGCCGCCAAACTGCATTGCTACATTTCGTTTTGAAGGGTTGATAATATGATTGCCAGTGTACTTGAGGCACGTGAGGCACGCGAGGCACGTGAGGCATTGACAACTTTTCCTTAGGTCGTGAAGCGACGGAGAGAACTTATAGTAAACAAACCAAATCATCATTTGAAGAACATGAAAATTCAAAAAAAAATTGCATGTTTACAAAGGCAATAACAAAATAAACTAGTACAGCTTAAAGCCGCTAAAGTGTCTGTTGTCTACCTATGAGGTATTTGAAAGTGACCGCACGTTAATTGACGCAGAAGCGGCCGCGATAGGTGACCGGCCATCCAAAATTGCGCATTTAAAATGAGAAATCAGAAACAAAATTGCTCTAAACACTCATATTCTTGATGTTAGATAAATGACTTCCTGCTGCTTACGACAATGGAGCCATCATTATTCCTCGCGACTCACGAGTGGGGCGAGCGCTCGTGGGAGTCTCTCACGATTTTATTGCGGATATATGTTTTTTGTTTGTTCTAATTAACACTTTTTGTTACAGCTTTTACCTTAATTGTTTAGGATTGTATTGCAGATCTTAAACTGTTGAAAATAGAGTGAACATCTTTACTTACAATATAAATAAGAACGCGCTTGGATACGAGAAAATTTGTTGTTTTGGAGTGAAACTTCATTTGGACGGTGGAAGTTGAATTTTATGGAACAACCAAATAAGTCAGCTTCCATATTACACTGCATCATCACTTATCATCAGGTGCGATTGTTGTCAAGAGGTAACTTGTAGGAAATAAAAAAGTCTTTAGATTGTCTATCAATCTTAAACTAGCAATTCTTGTGTACGAGTATCTATTATATAATCGGAGTCACGGAAACTGTTCCAATAATTTTCATGAAACTTTGTATGCAGAGGGTTTCAGGGCCGCTTAATGGGCATTAATTCACTGTTCACTACACTGCTCCTCTACTTCCTATACGAGATGCTGGTGTGTACTCGTGTTTTGGATCTCAGATCCACGGTGCTGCTCCCATGCGAGTTGGTGGTATTGAGGGTTGGGGTCGTTAATGGGAATGGAGACCGACGGGTTAACGTTTTCTTCAGGCATGGAGGTGTGACCAACAATTTTCCCACTAAATAACAAAATTTTATTAGGTAACAACTTTACTCATTAAAATTGTTACCCGGTTTTGTTTCTTGGAGGAAGGAAAATATTATAGCCTGACTCGTCATACAGGCCTTCCAGGCCAACCAGGCAGTCGACCGCTACAGCAACTTAACATTACCTACCTAAAGGAATTACTAAAAATTATGCATAGACCTTATAGTTATGAGTAGCTGTGACTTGTGGAAACACACGATGATATTACAGTGATAAAACATTTGTAAGTGTACCCACATATCCACTGATTTTGTACTATTTAATGTGTAAGCATTCACGTCGGTCCAAATTCAGTCTGTATACCTACTCACCGACATAGCATAGCATAAAGCTCGTAAAGCTCAACTAGCACTGGGCGGGCACCGTACGCCGTCAGTAGACGGTCTGACGTCATTGAACGTGTCGTATGAAGGCGCTTACACAGACGGCGTAGGATCATCATATTGTGCCTATGTTTAGAAGTGGACGTCATCATTACCATCATATCAACTGATGAGGCTAGATTGGGATTTAAAAATAATGAAAAACCAAAAATCATTGTGACTCATGTTTACAACCACGCACAAATACGACTTTTATTTTGTAAGCAAAATACAACAAATATACCAAAACAATGTCTTCAAACATGGCATAACATTATCAGTTACAAAAGATAAAGCACTTGGGGATTTTTAGGTCAATATACAATTGTTTATGCAGTTTTAAATGTGGAGGCCGCATTTTAAACCTAGAGTCAGACGCAGGGCTACGAAGTACCCGGCGCCACCCCGGCGCGGTGCGGCGTCGCTGCAGTCGCGGCCTCTGACAGCAGTCGACAGCTGCGACGCTCGTTCCAGTGCCGGGCGGCGTCAGATCACTTTGTAGCACTATACATACTTGGTCTAGACTTCGCGAATTTTGGCGCCAAAATTATAGCGATATTTGTGCCCAAAAAATCGTTTACAAAATGTATTTATAAGTTCGAGCTAACGTTCCAACTACTCGTTGAACGTTGAACTAACTAAATAAACTTGTACCTCCTACATATCTAGGTTAGTCTCAATATTCCTTTTATTTTCAAAATAATTCATTTGTATATATATATATATATATATATATATATTTTAGTATATAAATTTTTTAAATATTTATTAATCTACTTAGATATTAAAATTTAAAAATAATTTAGACGTTCTAGTGAAAAATGAAGTTGATACGCAATATCCAAACGTTGCCTATCTCTGTTTAGTTTGTTATGGACGGAATTTTGATAACAAATATATTATGATTTATGTTAAAAGCTATTTAATTGCTCAACTGCTTAGTGCTGTCAGTGTACACTTCTGGTAGGGATCGGCCGACAGTCAGCGTGGGCGCAACCGCACGCGCTGGAGTGGTCAACAACAGCTACAAATATAAACCTAGTAACTGCAAAATTGTATATTTAAAATTTTATATGAGCCTTGCCATATCTCTGGCCTTACTTATGAAGTAAAATATAAAAACTTTTATATTAAACAAGTTTTAATATTCCCACATGTACACACGTACATATGTACACACGTACACATGTACACACGTACACATGTACACATGTACACACGTACACATGTACACATGTACACATGTATACACGTACACATGTACACATGCACACGCGTACACATGTACACACGTACACATGTACACATGTACACATGTATACACGTACACATGTACACATGCACACATGTACACATGTACTCGTACATATCTACATACGTACAAATGTACATACGTACACATGTACACATGTACACATGTACACACGTACACATGTACACACGTACACATGTACACACGTACACATGTACACACGTACACATGTACACAATGCGAACACATACAATTTATTTTTTATTTAAGCATCCATTTAATATTAAATACATCGCCAAACAGCGCGACCAACGATCGTCACACGTTAAAAAGCCCTAAATCCTTAAAACGAAATTCAGAAGTTGGGCCCAGACTTTTGTTACATGACTTCACTCTGTGACGTCACTGCATATTTATATTTGTATGCAACAGCGAGTGACCACAAGACTCATGCGCAAGGGCCCCAGATTACACTTCATGCGAGACCATGCTGTCGCTGCTACTTGACGCGCATGGAGCGCTGCTTGTTCATGTTGGTGAGCATGAGCGAGATGTAGGAGGTGAGCAGATCGTCCATCTTGTACCCGAGCGACGTCTCGCACAGCAGCTTGGAGCCGCGCACCAGGTTCCCTATGGTCATGTGGAAGTACGTGTTGCCCGATGACCAGTTCGAAATCCTTGTGAACGGATGTGTGACCAGAATATCCTGAAATTTTGGAGATTCTTTATTACAAGTTATTCAAGATAACTTCGCTCAACTCAGACTAGCGAAGAGGCCAAGCGAAGCGTCGCGTCTTGATTTTTGCCAATAACATATTCATCTCTTTAAGAAACAAAGTTGTATGAAACAAAAACGAAAATAAGCGTCTCTTTACTCTATATTTGATAACACAATTGTGTACCTTGATGATTTAAAAATAGAGGTGAATATTATAATTTGTAATGCACGAACTTTAGGTTTCACTTCGCCTTCTCAGAATATACCTATGTAAGAATAACAGTTTTTAACAAAAAATAAAACCGACTCAAAACGCACTCAAAAAATAACTGCGTTATTAAGTTGCTTTAATTTACCTAAGCATATCTAGGAGTCGGTTCCAGCAAGTTTAAGGAACATTTATTTTACGTAGTAAAGTAGTTTGTGGGTTCTAGGCTTCTAGGTACCTAACCTACTTAAAGTAGAAACCTTGGCTGGCACCGACTCCTAGATATGCTTAAGTAAATTAAAGCAACTAAATAACGCAGTTATTTTTTACTTTTTAGTGCGTTTTGAGTCGGTTCTATTTTTTATTAAAAATTTTTATTTCTTACTTTTTAGTGATTTATCGCCACGTAACGTACTCGTACTGTACTGTCATAGTATGTTATACGACACTTGTAGCCAAAAAGCTACTGATACTTATACAAAAACCGAAATTGCAGTAAGCGTGCCTATAAAATTTGAAGAGTTCCTTCAATATTTCCAGGATATCATCATCAGATCCTAACATGATGACAATGAAATCACATTGGAAGTGTGCCCCTAATAAAAAAAGAATTATTAAAATCGGACAACTCTGTAAAAAGTTATGCGTGGTCATACATATAAAAAAATATATGTGTCGAACCTCCTCCGTTTTTTTCGTTGGTTAAAAATAGGTAGTTTCAAATTCCCAAATAAAAAGACGGTATTTCTTCATTGTGACCTCAGCAACAGCTGACGTTGGCGACTTCAGCCGCGCGGAGTTTGCTTACGATCAATATCCTCAGCTCAATGTATGAGTGTACTCAGGCCTGTGCGCACCAAGTTAAGGAACCGGTTAAGGACGTAAGCTCGGTTAAAATACCTGGTTTACGTCCTTAACCGACGTACGGGTTGTCGTGAACAGTCAATTTATAGTTAGCTTATGTTAACCGTGGGTTATGATAACCGAAGTCTCGGTGCACACAGGCCTGAGATGTATCATCGGAGACACATCGATATGCTGTGCAGGAAATGAGAACACTAAGAGTGAGCCCAACTCAACGAGTTGAGTCGGAACTACCTTTGACTGCGGATGAATCAAGCTGACGCCGTGCTTGTTGATGGCGATCAGCAGGAGCTCCGGGTAGTTCGGCTCTGTGGTCTGCTTGACCTCGAAGAAAGCTGACCCGAAGGTCGGCCACCGATAGATGACCTTGAGGAAGGTGATCTTGGCGTCCTCCGGCGTCATGCCCGCGTCCTGGTTATATGACGCCACTATCGCCCTCTTCCAGTCGGCGGAGCTCTGCAGCTTGACGAGGTCCGCCGGTATTAGTTCACGAAGCATTTGACTGGAACAAAATACGTCCATTTTAAAATATTCCTTTCGGGCCGTACGCGAGGCGAATGCGTGACCCATGCGTGCGTGTAATCGCAGTTACAGTCGAGAGAGCCGGTCCCAGTGGCGCACTCACGGAATGGCTTGCAGCTCCTGCTTGTTGTCGCCGAAGCGCGCCCTGTAGGCCAGGGCGGCCAGCCGAGCCGCCTCCTCGCGCCCGCAGCGGTGGTAGCCGCGCAACAGCTTTGGCAGCTCCTGGTGGAAGTGGAAGATCACGTCTGCAGCCCTGTCCTTCCCCGGCACCGTATTCGTCCATAACTTTTTCATGAAGAACACCTGCCGAATTGAATTGAATTTATTTTTATTTGAGCAACACTCATCATTCGGTTTAGGTTTTAACCTACGTTCTACGTTCTCGTGAACTTCTGTTTCTGTCGCATAACTTTTAACTCTCAGATGAAATAATGTTATAATATTGCTAAAACTTCATTTTAACATGTAGAATAGAATAATTTATTGGAAGCTTAATTATTACAATGGCAGGTTATTTTTTTACGTACTTTGAAAGTAATTAAATTGACCACAATATATATACAATATAATTATTATTCGAGGTGAAGTCGACTGCCCCTAAGTTAGTGTTTAGGCGACAGTGCTCTGCTTATCAATATGGCTGGTTTAAACAGAACAAAGTTTTAACAAACAGGTAAGGCAGATAATCTTAATTGTAATTACAATTTTAATCATTTATGTAGGTTTTAGAACTACACGTTTTCTATGTATATCTATTATCTAAAACAAGGAATTCGATGTATGCGCGCTGTGCGTGTATGTGTGCTGTGCGTGTATGTTAGCTGTGCGTGTGTGTGTGCCGTACGTGTGTTCATATGTGTGCGTGTGTGTGTGCCGTGCGTGTGTGCATATGTGGGCGTGTATGTGTGCTGTGCGTGTGTGTGTGTGCGGTGCGTGTGTGTCTGCGTGTGCCGTGCGTGTGTACATGTGTGTGTGCATGTGTGGGCGTGTGTGTGTGCTGTGCGTATGTGTGTGCCGTACGTGTGTTCATGTGTGTGCGTGTGTGTGTGCCCTGCGTGTGTGACTGCGTGTGCCGTGCGTGTGTGCATGTGTGTGTGCATGTGTGGGCGTGTGTGTGTGCTGTGCGTGTGTGTTGTGCGTGTGTGTGTACCGTGCGTGTGTGCATGTATGTGTGCATGTGTGGGCGTGTGTGTGTGCTGTGCGTATGTGTGTGCCGTACGTGTGTTCATGTGTGTGCGTGTGTGTGTGCCCTGCGTGTGTGTCTGCGTGTGCCGTGCGTGTGTGCATGTGTGTGTACATGTGTGGGCGTGTGTGTGTGCTGTGCGTGTGTGTTGTGCGTGTGTGTGTACCGTGCGTGTGTGCATGTGTGTGCTGGTGTATGTGAGTGAGTGAGTGAGTGTGTGTGTGTGTGTGTGTGTGTGTGTGTGTGAGTGTTGTGCGTGTGTGAGCGAGAGTATTACTAAGCTAAAACTTCTAGCAACTAATTAAATTAAGTTTCGGCGTATGTTTGTGTCAGTAGCCACTCTTTTAATTTACCAGTGATAACTGCATAAAAATTCGTCAAGTACTCCCGAAGCAGACAGATACACAAAAAATATGTTTCATTATTGCTTATTGCTCTTTTTTAGAGCAAAGTTAATTTTAGATAAATTGATAATTTGATGAGGTATTTAATGTACTGTAATGTAAAGATAATGGCACATTTTCCTAAATGTAAATGTATGAGTATGTCTTTTGTCTGCGGTCTCTTACGATCATCTCACCTGATACGTGAACTGCGGGGTTATGCCGTCCCTCGTCGGCCGCGCTTTCTTTATCCAGTCCGTGAGATGTCGCACGAAGTCGAAGAAGAAGTCGCCCTCGGGCACCGATATCACCTTATCCGCTATCTTAACAAATAAGCTAAAGCCTTCACTAGATCTGAGGTTCAGCCTCTGCGCAATGTTCTGACAGAAGTCCTTCGCTCTCGTCGATGAGTCCACCTCGAATGCTTCGTCCGTGTCGTCGGGGAAGTAAACCTTATGAAATATTTGCGTTGTCTTGTGTTGGATCGCTTCCACTTCTACTTGATGTGGAGGATATTTTCTTTGGCCGTTTCGTAAAGTTTTCTGCAATCTCTGCAAGGAATCTTGGGCTATCGGATATCTTCTCGTCCTAAGGAATAAAGTTAACTCTCTCAGTAGACCCTGACTGCACGCGAACAAACCAGTAGCGAGCCACATTAACTCCCAACCTCTTTCTTCTGACATTCTGTTCCTATTGTCTGTCAATTGTTTCATTATTTGGCAATATATTTCGTCTCGTAAGATTTCGTGTTTGAGTGGGCCGTCGAAAATGTGATCTGTGTATTCATTCCCTATGCGCGGACGCTTCGACGGAAGATCTCCCATATATTTGACAATAGCTGTGAACGCAAAACAAGCTTCCTCAGCTAGTTCCTCTTTAGCCTGCAATTTTTTCAGTAAGGGTTGCTTTATGGGCTCCCTGGAATGACGCCATAATTCTTCAGCACCTCGTTTTGCTGTTGACAAAGTTAGGCCTTTAGATGTCGTCCGCTTTGGTGGTAATCTAAAGTGATCCATGGCATATTCCATCAAAGTGTGCGGCTTGTCCCTGGGTTCTGTTCCATTGAACGTGCTAGTGGGTGCGCGTCTCCCATGCTGTGCTCCCTCTTGACAGAACAAAGTCAATATATCGGGTGGAGGCTTCGTAAGCGCCGGCAACACGTATACCGTTTCTGCAGGAAAATCTCCCCTTTCCATAGTCCTCTCACAACGCCCGATACACCATCCATTGTTGAGCACTGACTCTCCCGTACTTTCCTCTTCTAAAATAATCAGATCTCCTTTCTGGAAAGTTAAGAAACTAGACCCTTCACCGGGCGCTTTGTAGTCTTGTAAGGCGATAACATACTTCGACCTTTTCTTGAGACCTTCTAAGAAATAAACAACTAGATCTCGAATATCTTCTGCATTTGGACTTTGGAAAGTGAACTCTTCGCCGCGAACCGTAGATAAGCTGAAGGTTTGTGTGAAAACTTTATTTGTTTTTTGACTTGCGACAGTTGTGATTTCTGGAAACGATAGTTCCAGCAGAACTTGCTCCTGATCATCAACAACGTACACCCCGGTCCAGTTCACCGCTATGATCACATCATTTTTAGGCAAATTTGGTCCTGAATTTCTATAAGCCTCGTAAAATCTAGAAAACAATAAAGGCCACTTGAACTTAGCGTAACTAACCACGTCCTCTTTGACTCTATACGCAGGAACTTTCTCTTTGACATAGTAACTCTTCTTATATGCTTGTACTACAAGGGCGCCCCATCGATCGACGGCTTTTTCGACGCCCGTCAGGCAGTAATCTGGAATGTAATTTGGCAGTAAAGTATACAGGCGCTCTGTGTTCATGTCTTGTCCGTACTCTATGTAATACTGCTGGGCGGCAATCATTGCTAAATCTTCTTCTTTATCACATCTGTACTCTCCAAACTTTACACCTCTAACTACTTGTTGGTATATTAGATTTGTTGCCACCTGATCTTCGGTAGGGTCGTGCCAGGGCGCGAATATTTCTTTCCTAAAGAACAGTCTCCACGGAGCGTTTCGTTCCTGGGCTCCTTGTTCTTTGGCGTATTGTTCGCACTGCGATATGGCGTCCATCACGTGGTCGCCGCCGCTTCCGAGTGAACTGACTTTATCAAATAATGCTATATATAAGGAAAATCCAAATTGATCACGTAACGCGATTTTATCCGATAATTGGTTGCACAACTCCCTTGCAGTAGTTGCGGAGTCTGCCAACAATGTTTTCGTGTTACCGTCCATAAAAGTAATAGGTAACATAATAGGTTTCTTGGATTTTGTAGCTTGGAGCTCCAACCACGACGGTGGTTGATTTCTTGTCCCATTGTTGAACGTACGCTTGAGACGGTCTTCACAGTATGGAGCATAACCAGGAGGACCTTCTCTGATGAACGCTCTGAGGTAGTTCACAAACTTTTCACTGGGAGCGAAACATCCGACGCACAGTGACAGTAAGATCCACCCCCGAGCGTGCGATGACTTGGAAGGGTTGTTTGTTAATTGTTTACATATTTGGCAATATATTTCGTCCCTTAATTCCGCGCGCAAAATGCCGTGTCCAATTATAAAATGAAGTTTCTCCAAATTAGACGTCGGCCGGGACTCTAGCCACGATTGATAACTGTCCGCGGTATACTCCTCGTCCTGAAATAATTGAATAATGCGTTACTTTATAATGTACTTTAAAATAATATTCCACATTTTGTGTTTAGTATAATGTTTACCTGTAATTTGCGCCTCACGTCTTCTCCTAGTTTGTTTTTCCTCTTCAGTGTTAATGACACTAACTTGTGTCTAATCGATCTTGGCTTTTGTTTATTGAGATAGGCCTCGGGGTCAACGCCCATCATTTGTGCTTCCTGGAATTCTTTAGATCTTATGAAGTTTCTACCAAGAGTTGCTGTTACTTTAGACATCACTGAGGTATTGTCTCTGTCCATGGTATGATACCTCGGCTCTGGCAGGTCTCCAGTAAAACGTAGAATAGTGATCCATAATGCTTGGGCAGCCTAAAATACATACAAAGTTAACATATCATGCTAGATTAACTTATCTACCTGTGTTTACAAATTTATCTTCGAATTAAATCTCAGTGTAATTATAAATCAATTAGTTAAGGTACGAACGTTTCATTAATTCACGATAAATTCTAAACAAAACTGCTAATTAATACGAAACTATTTTATATAAGTCGCAGTTACTGCCTCGCGATTCAGTTTGCGGAAAATCTCTGGTTTCTCTAACGACTGATGTAAAATAGCAACAAACTTTTATAAGAACTCTTATCGTAGATTATTTTGTGCATTAGTTTGATCTTCTTTCATTTTGCAAAGTTTTACAATAATGGAACACGCACACAAATCTACAATAATATTATAAAAAGGAAAGATTTGTATTTTTATATATAACGGATAAACTCAAAAAGTACTGGACCTATTTTAATAATTCTTTTTTCATTAGAAAGCTACATTATCACTGAGTAACATAGGCTATCTATACTAATATTTTAACGAAGTAAAGTTTGTAAGTTTGTAAATAAAGATCTGTCGGGGCTAATCTTCGGAACTACTGATCAGATTTTAAAAATTCTTTTACCAGTAGAATGCTACGTTATCGGTGAGTATAATAGACTGTATATTATATTGTATATATTTCCCGAGTTATCACAGTTTTTGTCGCGCGAGTTGGATCGTGAAATTTATTAAATTTAACTTTACGCGCTTACGCTGCCTTATTGGATATAATTAAAAACATTGTATGAAAACTTTATGCATCTTAAAAAGTACGCAATGCATATATCTATCTTTTATATTTTGGCAGATATTTAATTCATACGCTTACGTTTACGTCATTATTTATACAACTAAACTTAAATCCTTATCAAAATAAATTATTTAATAATCACAAGGATATTATAGAGATAAGATTTGCTTTTACAGTATGTTAATTAGTTATACAGTTTTGGAGATATTACAAAACTTCTAGAAACCATAACAATGCCGCTATAAGTTCCAAATTAAGTTGACCTCCTCCGTGTTATGTTATACGTACTGAATAGGGGTCAACATTTTGGTACTGATATTTTTTGAGAATTCGATTTTTGATCTTTTCTTTCAATTTATTTGGCATGGCAGACCATATTTATATAATATACGAAAAAGTTTGTCCATTTGTTTAAACGGGCTAATCTCTAGATCTGCATGTCGGATTGTAAATTATTTTGTTTATTATGAAAGCTAGACTCAAAAGTGAAATAGATTATTTAATACAAGCTATACACATCATGTTGCCATAAATATATATTGTTAATGTTAATGTACTGTAATATCGTACAATGTTTAACAAAAATGTAGATTTTTAGTACACCGGACGGGACGGAGGATATTGCTACACGGGAAACTATAAAAAAATTAAATTGAGAGGGCTAGCGGGGAAAGAGCACACTTTATATGAAAGTCTGTCTTTAAAATTAAAAGGATACCTAAGATGTTTTCACGCGGACGAAGTCGCGGGCGACTACTAGTTATAAATAAAATTGTAATTTTAATAAATTTAGACGGTTTGGCGCCAAATTGAGGCTTATGGACGTCTAAAAGTTCTAAATAACAATATTATCTTCGGATATTTTTAACTGTATGAAAAATTTATTATCAGTTAAGCTGTTAACTTATACATTGCTTCGAACATTTCTAAAGTGTAGAAGTACTCACTAATTGATCTCCCTGCGTGTGCAGTGGCAGCAGCGGATGTTTTAGCGGCTTTTTCGAGTATTGGTGCGTCACATTCCCTTGGAAGTAAGTTGCAGCAAATTTCTGAAATTTGAACTCCGACAAATCTTCTTCATCTTCAGACGTCGTCTGCATCGGCGTCACCATCTGAAAACATGGAACCAAACATCAATGAAATCTACACAACACTACAGTAACACGAAAACACAGAAATGGCTACAGTATTATAACAATCAACAAAATATGAAAATAAACCTACTTAGTTATTGTGTAATTAAAAATAAAACTATTTATTTTGAATCAGAACGTGTGCGAGATGTTTACACCTCGAGAATCTTTGCGTCGTTTGAGTCTTTTTGAATTAATTTAGTCATTAGGGAACCGTATCAATAACAGATTGCGTCACCAGTTCCATCTATTCTGTTTGTTTACCTCCTGTTGGTCAGCTCGCAGTTGCGGCAGATCGCTGAATATTGAAGTGTCTTTAGGAGCGGGCGCTTCGCTGCTGGAGTCAGGTAGGAAGTCGAACATCGCCTCCACCAGCTTGCTGTCGTCCACCGGCTCGTCCTGTTTGCGCGCCGCTTCTTGTAGTAATGTCCTCTTTGCTTCTAATTGCCGTTTCTCTTCTAGAGCGAGCTCCGCGTCGCGTCGTTCAAGCTCATACATGCGTTCCTGCCGACAAGGTACGTTATGTTCAAGTATCTATTGTAGCGAAACATCTTTGTGGTCGATCAGACCGACCGATAGCTTGTTGTACATTTTAGGCACTGTAACAACAAAAGAAACACGTACAAAAAGATCCATGTACTAAATAGACAGACAGCTTCTGAAGATAATACCCTCGCACTGAACATTCAAACGCTTAAAGTAGGCACATTTGTTGCTCTTTTTTTTGGGATTTTTGCAGAAAAATACACAAAAAATATATTAAACTTAGCGTACAAAAGCGGTCTTAATCCTAAAGTATGTCATGTTGAATTATTTATTTTGAACGTATGGACATGTTTGATCGTTTTGTTTTTTCTAATAGCAACATGCAAGACGTATGGCCAATGATCAAACTGAAACTGAAATGTTGAACTTCTGTATAATTTATATGCATTTTATTGTTAGAGTTATCCTAGAATTTACCGACTCGCTTCCTAGCTTAAGAAAGCCAATTAGAAGCAACATAAGCCGCTTAATGTTATGTTACATTCAGTAAAACATTTGCGACAGTTCTACTCGACATCTTAAGAGTGGGAGATCCAAGCTCTATTTCCGACTTGGGTAGGAATTTGTATTTCTGAATCGGTAAAGCCTGGGCTCAAGCCTGGGCTCATGGGCTGACTGAAAACTTCAGTCGTAGCTAGTTATGTGCCGGTAACACTAGGGTGCGGTGCAATACTGTGTTCAAACCTAGGGGTACCTTAACCGAACTGTATCACCATGAGCAAGTGCAGAAGGTGTAGGGGAAGTCCAAAGAAGAAAAAGGAAGTAAACTCAATTAGAATTATAGAATCATACTCGTAATTCTAATTTAAACAAAAGAAAATGCGCTCACAATAACTAAATAGTACATAATCAGATATTCTATTAAATGAGTGAAAGTTGCTAGATGACATACATCGGCTACACTTGCCCAGCCGTATGAATCCAGTTTCCTTTTAAAGGCACAATTACAAACATTGGATGAACTAATAGTTTCATAAGTAAAGTTGGACCACATTTTTTAAACGAGTAACAAATCGACACGACCGATCGGGCGCAGTGTTGCTTCGAACTAAAAGTCGGGTTCGGTTAACTTGATCGCACGGTACTTGCTGATCGCTACCCGACCGCATCCAGGTCGCTAGGCGTTGTATAACAACCTACACGGTCGGTTAGGATCGACGGAATTACGTAAACTTCGGATATATCAGGTGTACGGTTTTAGGTAACCCGGTGTTAACATTTTTAGTACCTAATTCAAATATCGTTCTGCCCCATTCACTTTTATTACCGTTTTTTGCTGATAAACAAGAAATTATAGTAATTTATGTTTGTAATGAGCTGGAGTATTTGTAATTTGAGTTTCACTGCACGGAAGTCGTACGAGTGATGGCAAGATCCGATAAAAACTATACACCTGTAGAGAAATTAATCCCTGTGTCCCTTGGTCACGCCATTTTTATGAGAACGTCTTAACTAATTTTATTAATGTTTTCTACTTTGTAAAAGAGTAGATTTTCAATTCAGGTATAAAACATTTGGCTCTTTGTTTTACTACAACAAATGCCAATACCACAGACTATGTATTCTTGCAGTCGACGGACGGGTGCACTCGCGCGAAGCAACGACACAGGCAAGAAGTAAAGAGCACAATCTCCCTTAGTTGGCGCTCTCTAATCAGAAGGGATGTCTTCTCATTGGTGACGAAACTGTCGACAGCCATGTGGCAGTCGACAGAATGTTTCTTTATTTTATTGCTTGCAGTACTTGTTGTTATGATACCCCACACGTGCCCGCAGCCCACAGTAGCATTCAAGGTTGGTAATTCTTTTTCCTCACGTCAAACTCAATCTCAACTCTCCTTATAAGTATTTAACTCAAAGTAAGCTTAAACAAACGAACAGATATGTTAAACTTATATAAGTGACGAGCGAGCCTCCATTCCAAGGCTCTACATCATCATCATCATCATCATCATCATCATCAAAATTCTGAAATCTTTGAATAATATAGTAGAAATAATTTAGTACAGTGTAATCGTTCCCTAATAGAATTAATGTCTATGATTCTTTACAATTGTGTGTCGGTATCTGTATGAGTCTATGGTTTGTCTAAAAAAGATGGAGGATTTTTCTGAGTGTGACTCCGGAATAAAAATATTCATTAGATGTCGTTTAATTTACGAAATGCAACAATAAGCTAGTATTGCAACATGCAACTTGCAATATATTCCTACCTAGGTATGTAATAATATAAACTCACCTTAAAATAGAAGTGACGAAAACAGACTTGCGAGAGCTAAAGCAAGCGACACAGACAAACATGTCTACTGAAGTACAACACAAAAACTAAAGAAGTACCTAGGACATTTTTATTATTGTAAAGATTTGTTATTGGTGTTTGTCGATGTTATCAGCAAAGATATAAGGGTTACACGATCCTCACGCTTTCTGCGAGGCCGGCGTCTCGTCAGATCTGCTCGATAACAATCCGCCGCGATCAACGATACTAAAGCAATTAAAACTACATTACGATAGCAATCTCTCCAGGGTTCCGCATTGAGCGCATCCACGCGTCGCCAGGTGTAATGTGACGCACAGGAGTGAGGTGCACTCGACAGTGGGGGACGCACCCGATAGTTCTGCTCCGCGATCTCCTTGGCGCGCGAGTTGCCCTGGTGCTGCAGGCGCTGCTCCTCCTGGCGGCGCAGGCGCAGCGCCTCGGTGTGCGCGCGGGCCTCCTGCTGCATTGTATGTTGTGACGCACCCGATAGTTCTGCTCCGCGATCTCCTTGGCGCGCGAGTTGCCCTGGTGCTGCAGGCGCTGCTCCTCCTGGCGGCGCAGGCGCAGCGCCTCGGTGTGCGCGCGGGCCTCCTGCTGCATTGTATGTTGTGACGCACCCGATAGTTCTGCTCCGCGATCTCCTTGGCGCGCGAGTTGCCCTGGTGCTGCAGGCGCTGCTCCTCCTGGCGGCGCAGGCGCAGCGCCTCGGGATTGTATGTTGTGACGCACCCGATAGTTCTGCTCCGCGATCTCCTTGGCGCGCGAGTTGCCCTGGTGCTGCAGGCGCTGCTCCTCCTGGCGGCGCAGGCGCAGCGCCTCGGTGTGCGCGCGGGCCTCCTGCTGCATTGTATGTTGTGACGCACCCGATAGTTCTGCTCCGCGATCTCCTTGGCGCGCGAGTTGCCCTGGTGCTGCAGGCGCTGCTCCTCCTGGCGGCGCAGGCGCAGCGCCTCGGTGTGCGCGCGGGCCTCCTGCTGCATTGTATGTTGTGACGCACCCGATAGTTCTGCTCCGCGATCTCCTTGGCGCGCGAGTTGCCCTGGTGCTGCAGGCGCTGCTCCTCCTGGCGGCGCAGGCGCAGCGCCTCGGTGTGCGCGCGGGCCTCCTGCTGCATTGTATGTTGTGACGCACCCGATAGTTCTGCTCCGCGATCTCCTTGGCGCGCGAGTTGCCCTGGTGCTGCAGGCGCTGCTCCTCCTGGCGGCGCAGGCGCAGCGCCTCGGTGTGCGCGCGGGCCTCCTGCTGCATTGTATGTTGTGACGCACCCGATAGTTCTGCTCCGCGATCTCCTTGGCGCGCGAGTTGCCCTGGTGCTGCAGGCGCTGCTCCTCCTGGCGGCGCAGGCGCAGCGCCTCGGTGTGCGCGCGGGCCTCCTGCTGCATTGTATGTTGTGACGCACCCGATAGTTCTGCTCCGCGATCTCCTTGGCGCGCGAGTTGCCCTGGTGCTGCAGGCGCTGCTCCTCCTGGCGGCGCAGGCGCAGCGCCTCGGTGTGCGCGCGCGCCTCCTGCTGCATTGTATGTTGTGACGCACCCGATAGTTCTGCTCCGCGATCTCCTTGGCGCGCGAGTTGCCCTGGTGCTGCAGGCGCTGCTCCTCCTGGCGGCGCAGGCGCAGCGCCTCGGTGTGCGCGCGGGCCTCCTGCTGCATTGTATGTTGTGACGCACCCGATAGTTCTGCTCCGCGATCTCCTTGGCGCGCGAGTTGCCCTGGTGCTGCAGGCGCTGCTCCTCCTGGCGGCGCAGGCGCAGCGCCTCGGTGTGCGCGCGCGCCTCCTGCTGCATTGTATGTTGTGACGCACCCGATAGTTCTGCTCCGCGATCTCCTTGGCGCGCGAGTTGAAACCCCCCTGGTGCTGCAGGCGCTGCTCCTCCTGGCGGCGCAGGCGCAGCGCCTCGGTGTGCGCGCGGGCCTCCTGCTGCATTGTATGTTGTGACGCACCCGATAGTTCTGCTCCGCGATCTCCTTGGCGCGCTAGTTGCCCTGGTGCTGCAGGCGCTGCTCCTCCTGGCGGCGCAGGCGCAGCGCCTCGGTGTGCGCGCGCGCCTCCTGCTGCATTGTATGTTGTGACGCACCCGATAGTTCTGCTCCGCGATCTCCTTGGCGCGCGAGTTGCCCTGGTGCTGCAGGCGCTGCTCCTCCTGGCGGCGCAGGCGCAGCGCCTCGGTGTGCGCGCGGGCCTCCTGCTGCATTGTATGTTGTGACGCACCCGATAGTTCTGCTCCGCGATCTCCTTGGCGCGCGAGTTGCCCTGGTGCTGCAGGCGCTGCTCCTCCTGGCGGCGCAGGCGCAGCGCCTCGGTGTGCGCGCGCGCCTCCTGCTGCATTGTATGTTGTGACGCACCCGATAGTTCTGCTCCGCGATCTCCTTGGCGCGCGAGTTGCCCTGGTGCTGCAGGCGCTGCTCCTCCTGGCGGCGCAGGCGCAGCGCCTCGGTGTGCGCGCGCGCCTCCTGCTGCATTGTATGTTGTGACGCACCCGATAGTTCTGCTCCGCGATCTCCTTGGCGCGCGAGTTGCCCTGGTGCTGCAGGCGCTGCTCCTCCTGGCGGCGCAGGCGCAGCGCCTCGGTGTGCGCGCGGGCCTCCTGCTGCATTGTATGTTGTGACGCACCCGATAGTTCTGCTCCGCGATCTCCTTGGCGCGCGAGTTGCCCTGGTGCTGCAGGCGCTGCTCCTCCTGGCGGCGCAGGCGCAGCGCCTCGGTGTGCGCGCGCGCCTCCTGCTGCATTGTATGTTGTGACGCACCCGATAGTTCTGCTCCGCGATCTCCTTGGCGCGCGAGTTGCCCTGGTGCTGCAGGCGCTGCTCCTCCTGGCGGCGCAGGCGCAGCGCCTCGGTGTGCGCGCGGGCCTCCTGCTGCATTGTATGTTGTGACGCACCCGATAGTTCTGCTCCGCGATCTCCTTGGCGCGCGAGTTGCCCTGGTGCTGCAGGCGCTGCTCCTCCTGGCGGCGCAGGCGCAGCGCCTCGGTGTGCGCGCGCGCCTCCTGCTGCATTGTATGTTGTGACGCACCCGATAGTTCTGCTCCGCGATCTCCTTGGCGCGCGAGTTGCCCTGGTGCTGCAGGCGCTGCTCCTCCTGGCGGCGCAGGCGCAGCGCCTCGGTGTGCGCGCGGGCCTCCTGCTGCATTGTATGTTGTGACGCACCCGATAGTTCTGCTCCGCGATCTCCTTGGCGCGCGAGTTGCCCTGGTGCTGCAGGCGCTGCTCCTCCTGGCGGCGCAGGCGCAGCGCCTCGGTGTGCGCGCGGGCCTCCTGCTGCATTGTATGTTGTGACGCACCCGATAGTTCTGCTCCGCGATCTCCTTGGCGCGCGAGTTGCCCTGGTGCTGCAGGCGCTGCTCCTCCTGGCGGCGCAGGCGCAGCGCCTCGGTGTGCGCGCGGGCCTCCTGCTGCATTGTATGTTGTGACGCACCCGATAGTTCTGCTCCGCGATCTCCTTGGCGCGCGAGTTGCCCTGGTGCTGCAGGCGCTGCTCCTCCTGGCGGCGCAGGCGCAGCGCCTCGGTGTGCGCGCGGGCCTCCTGCTGCAGGCGGCGGTAGCGGCGCATGGCGATGAGGCGCCGGACTTGGCTCTGGATCTTGACGATGGCCCACATCTTGTGGCCGTACGAGCGACGCACTAAGTAGCCGCGGGCCGCTGCCTGGACAGAGTGACAAACATACGTTGGTTTAATCGATTGCGCTCCCAGATGCTTTAGCATGCACTAGGGGTCCATTTATATCAGCCCTAAATAATTTCTAAACTAAAAAATTTGGGTGCATCCCAGTAGTACCCCCTAATTTTAATTATAGAACTGTTGACACAACATTGTAGAGTTTAGTGTCCCATTACTTCTATATAGAACTAATGGGACAAAATTAAAGAAATGTCGACATCAACATCTTGTTTATACGTTAACTATTAATATGTCAATGATACGTTACATATAAATTACCTAGTTTTTATAAGTATAATATGAAATTTCTTTTGATTGCAATAATAAATGTCCACTTAAATTTGAGAGTATCTACATGTACTGAAATGCATGTTGAAAAAGCTTTTGGCGACATGCTCAATATAATAAAAATGATATTGAAATTTCTAATATCATTTTTTTCTAAACTGAATAGTTTGCGCGAAAGATACTTCCAAAGTGGTAAAATGTGTGTCACCTGTAACTTCTAAAATAGGAGAATATTTTTTAGACACGACTACTACTTGGTTTTAACAACTTAGCTTTTGTCTCAAGGGACATTTTTTTATTAAAAACAAAATGAAATATCAATTAAAATAATATAAAGTTTATAACTTATATGCTATAAGCAAAGTCAGGAGCAAATACTATACTACAGTACTATATAGAACTATTGGGATATAATTTGACCAACACGGAAATATCCCAACAGTTGTGTAGAACTACGGTATGGGGTACTACTGGGATGCGCCCAAAAATTATTAGGTAGCTGCTCTGACTGTCAGAGCTCGCTGCACCGTACTGCACACGGCGGTACTGCTGACTTTAAAATTCTTCTCTTTCTTCCTCTGTGTAACACGATCCTATAGATAACGTGAAATAGAGACGAATTCGCAATTTTCCAGTTTTAATAAGATCGTTTCAGAATACCGTTTTTACCACCTTGTCAGCTTGTAAGACTTTATTGAAATTCGCCTGAATCTCCAGGATGAAGAGCTCTAATAGAGATAAAAGACACTCTTCGAAAAGCAGCCGTACCTACTTGAAATTTCAAAACCAAAAAATCCATATTCTGTACATTATCGTTTGTGTATCATATTCCTTAGTTACTATATGTTAGTTTATTATGTTATTGTGACTCACTTGCAATGAGACGATGTGTCCGCGCAAGTGTCGGAAGCGATGCGCCAACACTCGAGCTCGAATCAACGCTTGCAGCCTCGCGTAGCCCACCTTCATCTTGTTGTACCGAATCCTTTGCAGCTTCCCCCGCCAGTGGCGCTGGATTAAAATGGCAGCTGCTCTCATTTTCAAAAATCTTCTCCGATACACCCAGCCGCGAATAGATCGTTGTAATATCAAAATTTTTCTCGTCAGCACCCTGTCTCTCTCTTGTTCGAGGAACAAGTCGTGCGCATCCTTCAGAAAGACCTTGGTGTGTCCCAGTTGATAGTCAGATTTACCCAACACGGTCGCGCAAATTTTCGAGGTCGCGGCGCGGCAGTCCGTTTTGTGAGCTGGAGGCACGCCTGATATCAGGAACCTGTATCGCTCCACGAATTCCTTAAAACTGTGCCTGATCGGATATCCAGCTCGTCTGATTCTAATAGTTTCCATCATTCCAGAATACCTAAGTTGCCTACAGCAGAGACCTCGGTCGAACATCATAGGTTTCTTAAATTCATTTGGTTTTATACAACGAATGAAGAAGGGTTGACACGATCCGAGGGTTCTCATTAACAAATCTAAAGATTTTTTGAACTGGGTAGAGAGCGTCGGCGTCCGTTTTCGTGTTTCGGAACCCATTACGATGTCCTCTTGAAATATTTGTTGTAGGAACTTATTTGTAGAAATGTGAATCAACTGCAACAAGTCGGCGCTGAAAGTGTCCCGATTCTTTTCGAGGAATCCTCTGGTATCGTAAAAGACTATACCGGCGAAATGATTCAAGCCGAAGCTAGTGTTTATGTCTGATTTTGGTTTCAGGTAATTTCTATGAAGGCCGTGAGTTTTGTGTAACTTCGCTAACATCGTTTGATCCGTTCCTTTTGGAAATTTAGATTCCTCGTCTATTAAAGCCATTATGTTCAACTGTTTGAGGGCGATCAGATCTAAGGCATCCTGATTGTCGACGAATTCTATATGTTGCCAGTTGATGCCCTCGTGGTTGTACTCCTCTTGTTCTAATTTGAATATATGTCGGACGAAAAATTGTTGAAGATTTTCATTGGCGAAGTTTATACAGAACTGCTCGAAACTGTTTTGATCGAAGTTTTCAAAACCGAAAATATCAAGAACTCCTATTGCGGTCCGCATGGTGGCTTTGGGTTTATAAATAGCTGCATTTATTTTCCTCACTATAGTCACGAAGAGGCGGCCGTAAATGCCTTTCACAAAAGCATCTCTAATATCAACAGATTGGTCTCTGCTTAGTGTTGACACGACGGTTTCTCCGTGGGCAAACAATGTTTTTCTTGTTAACGCTTGTATTAGCGTTTGAGTTGGTACTCCTAATAAACTTGCCACTCTTTTGACATTGCCTTGTTCTATGATTTCAGTTGCATCTAAATTATCCACGACAGTTGCCTCGTATTTGATGTTACCACAGTGCAGCACTGCTGCCAACAGTTTCAATATTTCCCATATCTCAGATTCAGTGAACAGCAAAACTTTCATCGCAGATCGAATATCTGCAAATTCCGCAGAATCATCTCTGCCCTCACATGTGAAACTGTTGCCCTGAAAGTAAGAAACATGTTATTTTTATTTAACTTATACTATTAATTAACATATAGTAATCTGATATGATATTACGAGTTTAAAATGTGTTTGCTAATTAATACTCACTCCTGATAAATACCGGTAATCCGACGGTTCCCCTAAATCTAACTTTTTCTTCTCTTCTTTAGATAAACCAGCCAATAAACAGTAAAACACGTGGTAATTTCTCTCGTCCGTTCCTTGGAAGACTATTCTAGATTTCTCTAATAGATATTGTTCTATTTTGGCACCCTCTATAACACCATTGCTATTGAAATGAATATCGATGTATTTTCCAAAACGTGACGAGTTATCATTCCGCACAGTTTTTGCATTTCCGAATGCTTCCAGAATTGGATTGGCTTCTAGGATCTGAAATATAAATGATATTATTGTACAACAAACATAATTGAATACAATACACGACAGCTGACCAGTGTTCATGTCGTTTTTGTGTTGATCGCTTTCATTGTAGCATGACTGCAATAACAATTGAATTGTTGAACTTGTGAATGTATTCATGACTTGTGAACCGTTAACAAGTTTACTTTGGCCTGACCAACCGGCTCTATTTACCTTTTTCAAAGACTATTGATATTTTATGCGCATTTAATCGAACAGCAAGTTTACTCAGCGATGTCATATTACAAGTAATTACAAATTGTCAATGGTAACACTTAATCATTACGAAGTTGTAGTCGAGAAAATCGCAAATGCAGTGAACATGGGAATTAATAATTTATCGTTTTCAAGTAGAAATAACATTACGACTTTAACACGGAGTAACACTGTTTAACTTTGATAATATCATTTCATTTGTTTTGCTAATATTATTTGTGAATGGTATGTATGGCTTCGGATGTAATAATAAACTGTCATTAAAAAAAAATGCATTTAAAAAAATATTGGCACAGTAAAAAAACCTTGATAAATTATTATTTAAAGCGATTCAGAGGGAGCACGTGACATTAATAAACATTTACATTAAAATACATTAAAAAATCCCCTTTCTTTTAAAGCAACCATTTAATGACAGGTGACAATATGTATTTTATAAATATATTCCTATTTTTTCAAGCCTTCACATACGAGTACATACGCGCCTATTATTACCTTAGTATTTATCAGCTCGTCACATGCTCAGTGACAAATGTTATATTTCTTTTACTAGAGATGAATGTATGTATGAACTTGCTGTTGGGTTGTCGCTGTTCTGTGGCTTGTCTGTCTTGTGTGTGCAGTTTACTAGAGATGAATGTATGTATGAACTTGCTGTTGGGTTGTTGCTGTTCTGTGGCTTGTCTGTCTTGTGTGTGCAGTTTACTAGAGATGAATGTATGTATGAACTTGCTGTTGGGTTGTTGCTGTTCTGTGGCTTGTCTGTCTTGTGTGTGCAGTTTACTAGAGATGAATGTATGTATGAACTTGCTGTTGGGTTGTCGCTGCTCTATGGCTTGTCTGTCTTGTGTGTGCAGTTTACTAGAGATGAATGTATGTATGAACTTGCTGTTGGGTTGTCGCTGTTCTGTGGCTTGTCTGTCTTGTGTGTGCAGTTTACTAGAGATGAATGTATGTATGAACTTGCTGTTGGGTTGTTGCTGTTCTGTGGCTTGTCTGTCTTGTGTGTGCAGTTTACTAGAGATGAATGTATGTATGAACTTGCTGTTGGGTTGTCGCTGTTCTGTGGCTTGTCTGTCTTGTGTGTGCAGTTTACTAGAGATGAATGTATGTATGAACTTGCTGTTGGGTTGTCGCTG
The DNA here is from genome assembly GCA_034621355.1 of Mycalesis mineus. Lineage (NCBI taxonomy): Eukaryota > Metazoa > Arthropoda > Insecta > Lepidoptera > Nymphalidae > Mycalesis > Mycalesis mineus. Next base: position 3,851,151 of record CM067883.1, read on the forward strand.
TTCTGTGGCTTGTCTGTCTTGTGTGTGCAGTTTACTAGAGATGAATGTATGTATGAACTTGCTGTTGGGTTGTCGCTGCTCTATGGCTTGTCTGTCTTGTGTGTGCAGTTTACTAGAGATGAATGTATGTATGAACTTGCTGTTGGGTTGTTGCTGTTCTGTGGCTTGTCTGTCTTGTGTGTGCAGTTTACTAGAGATGAATGTATGTATGAACTTGCTGTTGGGTTGTTGCTGTTCTGTGGCTTGTCTGTCTTGTGTGTGCAGTTTACTAGAGATGAATGTATGTATGAACTTGCTGTTGGGTTGTCGCTGCTCTATGGCTTGTCTGTCTTGTGTGTGTAGTGTACGCACCTGTTGCTCTATCCAGGAATGCTTCCCACTGATTGCTGCAAGGTACTGCAGTATCAGCTTCGTGGATTCAGTCTTCCCTGCGCCCGATTCGCCACTGATCACGATGCACTGGTCCTGGCCGTAGCGCCGCATGTGCGCGTACGCATTATCTCCTATCGCGAATATGTGCGGGGGTAGTTCACCAATTTTTCTTTCTTTGTATAACTTAATTTGGTCTGCTGTGTAAATTGGCAATATTTGGTATGGATTCACCGCTACCAATATTGAACCCGTATAGGTCTGGAAAAGATAAAATAGTTTTGTTATTAAACGGTCTAGTTAGGGTTCCGTGCCTTAAAAAGGAAAAAACGAAACCTTTATAGGATCACTTCGTTGTCCGTCTGTCTGTCAAGACCCTTTTTCTCAGAAACGCGTGGAAGTATCAAGCTCAAATTTATATCAAACACTCAAGTCTGCTGTCCCGTACAAAATCAAGCTTCTAGGCCAAGGCAATCAAAAGATACAGCCGTTTATGCCTAAAATTTCCCCAATTTTCGACGCGGTCAAGTAAATCAAAACCTAACAATTAGTTCCCGTAAGCTTAGAATCTTGAAATTTGATACGAAGCAACTTCATATAGCACAGATAATGGAAAAATTACGAAATCTGTAAATTTTTACTTACATCATGTTACAAAAATATTTTTAATAATTTACACTTACACCCTTTTCTCATGAACGCGTAAAGGTATTAAATAGAAATTCATATCAAATACTTGGCTCTGTAATACCTTTAAGCTATAACAAAATAAAACTTCTAAGTCAACACAGTCAATGGATATAGCAACATAAGCCGCATATTTAATTCTCTACTACTCGCAGCTTTAGAATCTTGAGATTTCGCTTCGCAAGCAATGTTTAGGAATAATTCCGAAAACCTTAAAATTTACGGAAACCTCAGTGCGCGAGTCCGACTCGCACTTGACCGGCTTTATTATTTTATGCCGGCGCACAGAAAGTTGTCCTAGAAATTAGGTATTGGTCTGTAGTTTTTGTTCTTTAAAGTCTTTCCGCCGTATCCTTTGTGTAAGCTCATTTCTATCTTGCTTGTTGAAACAACAGCAGTAATTCTTTTTGCTTACATCGTATATTGATGAAACAAAACCCATAGGTATATTGCCCACAGCTTAGTTTATTTTATTTCTTACGATCGTTTAATAATCTGTTAAGTGTTTTTATTTTCAAGATACTTTGCAGATTTCCTTTAATCAGCCTCGTGGTACATGTGTACTTACATAGATGAGATTCTCGTTGTAGCGAATGAGCAGATTCCTCAGTATGCCAGCCTCGTGCAGGTCGCCGAGGGAGATCATGTCCTCGACGCCGTGCACGGAGGTGGCATGCATGGCCTTGATGCGGCGCTCCGGCGGCAGCCATTGCTCCTGGGCGTCGTCGTCGCGCACGCGGATGCGCCGGCCCTCCGCCGCGAGCACGCGTGCGCCGATGGCCACGTCGAACTCGCGCCCGGACACCGGCTCGATCCATATGTAATCACCCTGGAATCGTAAAGCGAACGTTATGTTACAACTGTTTTGTTATTATCCACTACGCGCAACTGAGCCCTTCATTGCTATCACAACTGATAACTGATGGTGCAATTTAAGATGGGGCTAACTTGTTAGGAGGTTGATAATATCAATGCGGGTGCGCTTAGTTTTGAGTTGTTTGACTTGGTAACTTAGGGTCTCCACCTTCTTAAAACTTCTCTTCTTTTGTCGCATGAAGCTTGATTTTAACCAAAAAGTCTTTGACAGAAATACTTAGCTATTTTATATGTCGCTAAAAATTGGTCAATGATGAACAGCAGCCTGATGTGAGAGTGCTGTTCAACATTTAATATAGCCTGTCTAATACGGTAAATCCACGTTAGCCAGGCTATGTTTCGTTATCCACGTAACCCACACTTAGCTTTGACGTTACCAGCTCATACTGACACAAGCTTTGGTAGTATATGACATGTCATACATCGTCAGTAATCCTGTAGCGAGGAACAAAGTTCACTACAGATTACTAACAAAGTTCTCCAGCTGTGTGTCTGTCTGTTAGCGATATACTCAAATGGGGTTTTCACAAAAAGATGACATTTCACAATATGTCGATGAAATTGTTGCAAGCGATATAAAGTAAAGCCGCCTGGAAGCTTTTGGAACGAAGTTCCTTATTATGCTACTTAATCCGTTTAAACAGAACAATTAGTCCATTATATTGTAAAACCGATGCAATACTCAAAAAGCTTATTCAGTGCGTTATTTGGAAAGCTATTTATTTTATAGATACAGTTTATTAAAAATTAAATACGTTACTTATATATAATTATAATATCAAAATTTTATAAAATGTTATCATTATAAAGCAAGCACCGAGCTCATGTGACCCTACGACGTACAAATCATGATTGTAGCAACGCGTAATGTGCTCTACTACTCGTGCGAAGTCGGGGCGAGACACTAGAGCCGCCTCACCGCCTGACATTACCGGAACTGAGACAATGCTAGTTGACAGTTGACAGTATCGAACTTGATAGAAAGTGTGCGTACGAGCCGCGGCTGATCCGCTGCGCGACCACGTTTTGCGACTATTATCTCAACGTGGGTGAAAGTAATCGCTTAAATTAAATAAATTAAATGATATTCTGATTGTTTCCTCAGTTAAGTAACGGTAGGTTGAGTTCGACGCTATGATACCTTACATAGACGCAACTACTTACACATACTACATTACAAGTCCCCTGCAAATTCGGACACTGCACTAGTATCATATATAACTATCTGAATACATTAATAATTTCCTTACATTATCGATAAACATAAGTCGATAGATAGCCCTGGGTAATACAAAGTTAAAACTAACCGGAAACATCGAAACATTCAATATTGTTTAATGTTCGCACAAGCAGGTAACTGAGCGTTCTAGTTTTCGTTCTACATACTCTCTACATACCTCGAAAATGGTTTCTAATTCGAAAGTCATAACACTTACTAATTCAACATTATTTTAAACGTATAATAATTCGAAAACAGACGTTTAATTATTTATTTGTGCTCGCAGCTCGCTTCACAGCGCGGCGTGTTCGTTTTGTCTCGCATAATTACGCGTATCAATGTCAATAAGTTTATCAGCTGACCGCCTCTCTTTGATTCAATCAGTTTTGTGTATTGACAGACGTCCTTATCTTTGTGTTATAGTTTTAACAACTTCACTGACGTAGAGTTTAAACGTTGCTTTATGATATATAGGTTCGATTCAAATACTATCAGGTCCATAACAGTGTTACCATCCGATGATAGTTTACATCTCTGTTCCCATCCGTCTTGCTTTGTGTCCATAATTCATAATGTAAGTCAATATCTATTAACCCGATAATAACGAGAGCTTAATTTTATTTATTCCTTATATTCTAAAAACTTACATAGAAAAGCTAAACGCTCTATTTGTTTCATTTTAAGATACTAAATAAGACTTGGAACTAAATCAAAGACTGAGGTAGCTTCTAAGCTTTTCACAAGTATTTGCTTTATTTTTTATTTTAATATTTAAACTGTGCTCCTATTTACATGGCGGTAAAATAAGATAACATACTACTAAATACTGAAGTGACACTTGTAGATAAAAGTCAAGTGATTGGACCTGATTATATTTATTAAATTTCGGATACTTTATGATACCGGTATATCGAAAGCTCTCGGAAGCGCTGAATGCAAGCTTTCTAAACGTATAATCATTTTATCAAAGCAGCTATAAACGTATGTTGATTTATAATAGAAAGTATTTACATCTAGAATAATTCATTCTGTATAATTAAAAATGCAAATCAACACGCACTGTCGCACTGCTCTGTTGGAGTTCGTCACTTTATAAATATTAATCCATAGTAGGAGTTTTTTTCTTTTAAAAGGCGAAATCTCGTATGTATTTGAAACAATGTCAGGTTAGTTACGCCATTTCTAACACCTGGCTGAATGGGTGTGGATGAAATCTGAAACAACACTGCTATTTAGGATATTTATTTTTTTTTGTACGCGAGGCACAGCTGGTTTTGTACATAAAGAAGCAAACAAACAAGCATGTCCTTTGATATTAAGTGATTACAGTCGTCCCTAATCAAATGCAGCAAAGAAACCGCCCATATAAGGTATATATAGAAGGCCTTTCAGAAGTTTATTTATCCGCCATTTAAAATTGTAGATACGCGCAAGTGAGAACACCAAAATCATCTATGGTACATATACTCGGTTCCCATTTATGAACAGGTGGGAAGCCTTATCTAGCTTATGGGAAGTTGTACACGAGTTTCCAAGTGTACGCACAAGTTGACATCCGAAACTGTGCGGATGGTATAAGTGACAGTTTTCCATTTCATATCGAGTAGGATTGGATTTATTGTGTTATTGAATGGTAGCAGACGTTATTCTCCGAAAACAACTCTACAATGTAGGTACAATTGGCAACATTGTTAAAACTCCGGTTTCGAAGTAAATTATACGTAAATAGTTTTTGTCGGAACTTCGTGGCGATGCCGTTTGTTGGTTTTTTGTGGAAAATAGCAATTATTTTCCAAAAGAAACCTGTATAAATAATACAATACAAATAAGGGAATTACTTGCCAAAAGTGAAGTATTCTGTACACGTTTCAAAAAGAGCCATGAAACAGGTTGTTATTGTGTATAGGTGTTCAGTCCTACACACAGACACACTCCCACGCCGCCGCACGACCACTCTCCCTCTCGGTATGGTATTGTCCACATACTAGTTTGAGTGCGGACACTATGCTAATGTACGATTTGTTTCAATTGAAAGCGAGTTTGAATACCAGCAGTGCTGTGTTGCCGGTGAAATTACAGCAAGAGGCACTTCACGCATGCTCTTCCTATACAATGTATGTGTATTCATTTTAATTTACAATTTCAACTAAGTTATTACTTTAGGTTTTAATATAATTATCTCTTCCCATATAAGTTTAAGCCTAAAATAAATGTAATTTAAATTTTAAATTTTTGAATCTTTGCTTAGCTTTAGAGTAGTTATTACCTAGTATTTACACCTGTATGGACTCCCAGGGATCTCATTTGCTACGTCATTATAACTATAGCTACCCACTTATAAGAACTACTGATCTTTGCCTATTGGCATAAAAACCGCTCGTGGTACACTGACAGCGGCAGTAAGTATTTACATTTACATATATATGTAACATAGTATGAAAATGACATGTTCAATACTTTTCTGTACCAATTTTGACTACAGCACATCTGCCTAGATATACAAAAACACGTGTAGGTAACTATACATATATATATACAGTAATAGCCTTTTGTGCAGAGCTCATTCGGGACATTTCAAACATTTGCCAAACGCCAAACAGCGTTGTTGTGTTCCGGTGTCAACTGTGGCTTCAAAGGTACACATGACATTGACAGAAGAGAGCATTTTGTAAGACGTGTTCCTTGCATTCCTTCGGGGTGTCCTGTTGACAGGCGATGGTTTTCTACTTACGATTAGGTGTTCTTTGTTAAGATTTGAAAGAGTATAAAATCAGCTAAATCAAACCCAAAAATAGAAATAAAAATAGAATTTGAAATTACAAGACTTTTGGTAAAAAGTATTAAATATCAGGTACGATAGTTAAAACTAAAAAATGTAGTTATATCTAGATTTGTTTGTATTGTCGCTCCGCACAAGTGTGTCTGTGCGCGGTAAAGGTGAACGCCCTGGACAGTGCTAGATTCAGTTTGTCGGAATGTGTTGCCAAACGCAATGATCGGAACCCGCTTGCTGTGTTTCACTTTCCGGTATTTTGGAGGCTACTTCTACTTATAAGGGCATAGTACGATCCGCCGGCACCTACACCCGGACGGAGTGTCGAGTTTCAACATACGGATTTGAAGGGTTCGTCGATTTAGGCAACGGTCATCGAAATCCAATTTGAGGATGTTCCATGTGATATAAAATAGCAAAGTATCACCTAACTGTTCGCAGGATGTGCTGGTAATATATGCGCACGCGCAGCACACAATGCAACCTTCATAATAACTGTACTCATATATTGATAACCAAACCCTCAGACCGATATATAGCAATGTAACTTTCTTTATGAATAATTTTGTTATCACAAATTCGTCATTGGTTTCGCTCCGCAAGCAAGACTAGACATTACATCAAGTATGATCACACACTAGAGGACGCCCGCGGCTTCACCCGCTCAGCTCTCCTTCCCGTGGGAATCTCGGGATCAAATGTAGCCTATACGGTATTCTGATATGTAAGCTATATTACTGCGTGTCATTAAAATCAATTTAGTAGTTTTTGTATGAAATAGTAACAAACATTCATCCATCCAACCATACTGACAAACTTTCGCCTTCACAACATTAGTACTACATTAGTACTACAATAGTACTACATTAGTACTACAAAAACATCACAAAAATGAGTGAGACTAACAGAGCCCAGAGAGTAATGTCAACCTACGCGGTGGCAAAGCCTTGACATTTAAAAGTATATCAATGTTGAGCGTGGGTTTTATTTTTGCTAATGTCCACTTTTAGCAAATGCAGCATCTGTTTTGGTCAAGCAGTCAAATAACACGTTATTGGATGCGCTATGTTACAGTATAGCTAGATGTTGTCGGTGACTGTGTCAGTGTTAAAGTTGTAGTTTCTCTGCTCTCTTTATTACTAGAGACAAATACACAACAAAAATAAAGTACCAAACAGCCACAGACTAGACACAGGTTTCGCTCCGCGCAGCAGATTTATAATTAATCTGTAATTCTATACAAACAGTCATTTTCATTATTAAGTAGGTGAAATATAAGATGATGAATTACTAGATAACTCTAGTAAACTTCGTATTTTTTATTACTTTAAAATAAAAAATTACTTTAAAATTCACAATGCTCGTGCCTGCACGGAGCGCAGAGCTGCGAACGTCTGCTAACTAGGCATATGTCAACTGGATATATTTTCCGAACCAAAATTAATGAAAATCTATATCCCGACACTTTTGTGTTTTTAAAACGTTGCTTTTGTTTATGTAGATAAACTAAAGCTGTCGGAGCTTTCGTTCAATAGGTTAATGATATTCAAGGCAAACGAGCTGCGATCCTTGAACTCTGATCTTGAGTACCAGTTGTTTGCTTGTAGGCAAACAGTTGAAAATTATTGTTTATTTTAACAATAGTGAAAAGTTTAGCTTAACTACGCAATACGGTTTTTGTCTTTTTTGTATCGTTTAACAAGCAGCAAGGATGAGCAATTTATAATTTTTAAACGGTTAAAAAAATCTACAGATTTAACCTTTTTTTTATAAAAAGGGTATATTTTTTATTTAAAAAATATTAGATATATTTTGTTTCTTCATCAGTACATTTAATTATAAAAATTAAATGAACTTTTTACGACATTATTCAAACTTTTTTGAAATATTCTCAGATTATGCACAGACTTTTAAAATAATTATTCTGTAAGTGATTACTAGTTACGTCATGGAACTGGTCAGGTGATGACCTAGGAACTTGTGGAAATATTTGTATTCTATTTATGCATCGTGACGTTTTACTTATATGAATCGACGTCATCTTAAACTAATTGAGTTCTAAAAATGTTGATTTTAAAAATACATGTAAAGTAGCCTACTACTAGTACATCTACAACTATCGATACAATCTCAAATCTCAATAACTCTAAATATCAAAATAGAGAGCAAGGGGAATAGTGGTCATATATAAAAACATGACACCACAATAATCTTGTATTATATCTAGTCAATCAGTTCAAAAACGTGAAAATAGAGATGAAGGTCCTAAAAATATGAGCGATGGCTCATTCGAATCACCTCTAGAAAAATGTTTTTGAGGATTTTGATGAAGGTTAAAAATTGCAATTGCAATATTAACAAAATAAGATGAAAAAAAAATGATATTTCGTTAATAACTTAAAAAACATTAACATTGAAGCAATTTTGAAAAAGCTCGTTAAAGAGAATTACTTAAGAAATGAAGGTTTAAGGAACATTTATTTTACGTAGTAAAACAGTTTGTGGGTTCTAGGTAAGTCCTTGAAAGTAGAAACCTTGGCTGGCACCGACTTCTAGATATGCTTAAGTAAATTAAAGCAACTAAATGTCACAGTTATTTTTTTCGGTTCTATTTTTTGTTAAAAATTTTTATTTCTTACTTTTTAGTGATTTATCGTCACGTGCCGTACTCGTATTATACTGTCATAGTATATTATATGGCACTAGTAGCCAAAAAGCTACGATACATCAAAAACCGAAATCGCTGGAAGCGTGGCAAAATTTCCCCAGGATATCATCAGCAGATCCTAACATGGGGACAATGGGACCACCTTGGATGTAAGCCCTTTCTAATAAAAAAAGAATTCGAAATCGGACAACACTGTAAAAAGTTATGCGTGGTCATACATAAAAAAAAAAAAAAAAAAAAACAAATATACGTGTCGAATTGAGAACCTCCTCCGTTTTTTTTCGTCGGTTAAAAAGTCCGAACTCCCGGAACTCTATCACCATCTATACTAATATTATAAAGAGGTAAAGTTTGTAAGTTTGTAATTAAAGTTCTGTCGGGGCTAATCTTCGGAACTACCGATCCGATTTTAAATATTCTTTCACCAGTACAATGCTACGTTATCGGTGTCATAGGCTATTTTATATTTGTATTGTATATATTACCCGAGTTATCACAGTTTTTGTCGCGCGAGTCGGACCGTGAAATTTATTAAATCGGTTTAAATCGCGTGCGCTGCCTTAATGGATATAATTGAAAATATTATACGAAAACTTTATGCATCTTAAAAAGTTTAACAAAAAAGTTCGCGATAGCATATATCTATCTTTTATATTTTGGCAGATATGAATCTTTAAAACTGTTGAAAAATTAAAGATTTGTAATTTTTAAAACAATTGAAAAATTAAAGATTTGTAATTTTTCAATAATTTTAAAAAATCATAATTAGCAAATTAATTAACTTTTATGAAAATTTACCGCAGGATCTTATAATGTACATACATCAAAAGGTCTCCACAAATTTAAAATTTTTAGGCCAATTATTTATACCTTTCATTTCAGTGTTTATGCCAATGGAAATTGGGAAAAAATTTGTTACTTAGTTAACAATTGAATAACTTTTTGAAAAATGATGATTAAACTTTTTTTTCTTTACGGCTCGATTCTTTCAAGTGTTAAGAAGATACTAGAATTTTTTAAAATTTTTAAAATCACATTTTATGTTATAAAAAAAATATTTTTTTTGCTGAAATCTATTTAGCGGCGGCGCGCGAATGCCGTAACAGCCGCGCGGTGCGCTATATTCAACGTCTAATTAAAATTATAAATAATGAAGATAGAGTTCCGGGAATCAGAACTTTTTTATTGGAAATTTCCTTCTCAGCTTAGAGCTTTTTTCAAAATTGCTTAAATGTTAATATTTTTTGATTTATTAACAAAAAACGAAATATCATATTTTTTCGTCTTATTTTTAAAACCAATTGCAATTTTTAACCTGCACCAAAATCCTTCAAAAACATTATTCTAGAGGTGATTCCGAATCGAATGAGCCATCGCGCATATTTTTACAACCTTTATCTCTATTCTTCACGTTTTTGAACTGATTGACTCGAGTATCATTCTGTATTAAAATTCTAAAACGCACACAGACTTTTACAGTTATCTAGTACAATTAGTTATAGTATGTATCACAAATTCAAATTCAAAATCATTGATTTCAAGTAGGCTGTTTTGCAAGCACATTTGAAACGTCAAGTCTGTCAGTAGGTACGTAGTGACTCTACCAGCGGTTCGGAAGGCAGATCCTGCGGAAGAGCCGGAAAGAAACTCAGCAGTTGATGTTTTAAAAATCAATGTTACAATTTGTATTCCATAAATTACAATTTTGATTATCCCGTCTTCTGTGTATAAAGATCAGCTGATTGCTTCCAAATATCTTTGTCATTAAAAAAGTCAGTTAATTTTACAGTAAACTCTACTTAGTTAATGGTTTTTAACATATTTTTTAAAATTTTGGAACGCCCAAAGAGAGAAATGACGGCCTCTCGCGAGTACTTAGTTAATGGTTTTTAACATATTTTTTTTTAAATTGGGAACGCCCAAAGAGAGAAATGACGGCCTCTCGCGAGTTGCTCGTGCTGTAGAAGCCATGCAGAACATCGTTCTCTGGCACAAGCACAGCTCTCTGGGAGAGCTCATACCCTAGGGTAATTCTACAGTATCATTAAGCAGTTACAGTTACAGCTAGTAAAAAATCAAAAATCTTTGTGATGAAAAAAGCGACGCATATAATATACAAAATATATAAATTGATCTCTAGATATTAATCAATAAGAAATATACTCACTCTGGTAACGATCACCATGATGACGCCGACATGTGGTCACCGGCACGATCTGAAACAACCAAAATATCCTTTGATTGTGCGAAGAAGTGTTTTTAGTAGAAGAATGAAAATATCTATTAATATTTCTAAGGTTTTTTTAGGGTTCCGTACCAAAAAAGGAAAAAAGGATCACTTCGTTGTCCGTCCGTCTGTCCGTCTGTCTGTCAAGGCCCTTTTTCAAGGCAGTCAAAAGATACAGCCGCTTATGCCAAAAATTTTCCCAATTTTCGACACGGTGAAGCAAATCAAAACCTAACGGATAGTATCCGTAAACTTAGGATCTTGATATTTTATACAAAGTAACGTTATATAGTATAGATAATGGAAAAATTACGAAGACCGTAAATTTATAGTTGCATCACATAATAATAATGTTTTTAAATACTTGGACCTTGCTCACAAGATTACCGCCATGTGGAATGTTGAGTCAACTATTATTGTTTCGATAGTCATTTCGGTCAATGGTCTTTTAGTAAAAAGCTTAAGAAGCTTTCGCTTGATTGTTGGATCAAGGGTCGGATACAGGAGGCCTTAGAGGAGTAGTCCTTGAAACGGCGCGTATTGTGAGGAGGTTCCTCACTCTGGAGTCCTGACCACCGGTTGCTTGGGCCTGCAAAGGCCCCGCAAGTGGAGGAGCAGATTTTTTTATAAATTTTTAATAGTGTTTTTTTATATATTTTTGTGTTATATAACATTGTTAAAAATTAAAAAAAAATATGTAAATAAAAATAAATAAGTGTCATAAATGTTTTTAATAATTTTAAGCTTACCCCCTTTGCTCATAAGCCCGTAGAGATATTAAAGTGAAATTTATATCAAATATTTAAGTCTATAATACCTTTAAGCTGTAACAAAATCAAACTTCTATATCAACACAATCAAAAGATATAGCAATATAAGCCGCATATTTAACTCTCCACTACTCGCAGCTAGTCCTAGAAGTTTGAAATTTTGCACGAAGCAATGTTTTATAGTACATGTGAAGGAATAACTCCGAAAACTTTAAAATTTACTGAACCCTCGGTGCGCGAGTCCGACTCGCTCTTGGCCGGTTTTTTTTAATTAAAGGCGTCTGTTAATTCCAAATACTTAGCAGTTGGTACGTATATAAAGATATCTTAACACAAAAACTTATCATCATTATTATTGAACTGCTACAAGAACTCGTTTAAGGACTGCCTTGCACAACAAGACCGCTCGCATTCTACGGTAGTAGTATTAGTAGTAGAGCAGTAGTAGGGCAGTAGTAGTGCAGTAGTAGGGCGTCAGTATTCGTTTTCCGTTACCGACAGCTTTGTTGTAATATGTAGGTATGTACTACATATTACTACTACTATATTTTTAATTTTATTGGAACATTTATATCTAAAATGATCGAACAAGTATAACAGTATCAACAAGGAAGCCAACATTCGTCACCAGGTGTTTCTACTTACAGATAAAATATTTCAACTCTTTTCGAACCATTCATTCCCGCGCGCGATATGCACCGGCGTCGTGTGTCATCAGTTCATCACTCATCAGTGACAGACGACGCGTTGCTAAGTGCACTTCTACGAGTTGTGTGAAGAGTCCGAGATATATATTACACGCAGCGATGCATTCATTCCCGCGCGCGATATGCACCGGCGTCGTGTGTCATCAGTTCATCACTCATCAGTGACAGACGACGCGTTGCTAAGTGCACTTCTACGAGTTGTGTGAAGAGTCCGAGATATATATTACACGCAGCGATGCATTCATTCCCGCGCGCGATATGCACCGGCGTCGTGTGTCATCAGTTCATCACTCATCAGTGACAGACGACGCGTTGCTAAGTGCACTTCTACGAGTTGTGTGAAGAGTCCGAGATATATATTACACGCAGCGATGCATTCATTCCCGCGCGCGATATGCACCGGCGTCGTGTGTCATCAGTTCATCACTCATCAGTGACAGACGACGCGTTGCTAAGTGCACTTCTACGAGTTGTGTGAAGAGTCCGAGATATATATTACACGCAGCGATGCATTCATTCCCGCGCGCGATATGCACCGGCGTCGTGTGTCATCAGTTCATCACTCATCAGTGACAGACGACGCGTTGCTAAGTGCACTTCTACGAGTTGTGTGAAGAGTCCGAGATATATATTACACGCAGCGATGCATTCATTCCCGCGCGCGATATGCACCGGCGTCGTGTGTCATCAGTTCATCACTCACAGTGACAGACGACGCGTTGCTAAGTGCACTTCTACGAGTTGTGTGAAGAGTCCGAGATATATATTACACGCAGCGATGCATTCATTCCCGCGCGCGATATGCACCGGCGTCGTGTGTCATCAGTTCATCACTCATCAGTGACAGACGACGCGTTGCTAAGTGCACTTCTACGAGTTGTGTGAAGAGTCCGAGATATATATTACACGCAGCGATGCATTCATTCCCGCGCGCGATATGCACCGGCGTCGTGTGTCATCAGTTCTCATCACAGTGACAGACGACGCGTTGCTAAGTGCACTTCTACGAGTTGTGTGAAGAGTCCGAGATATATATTACACGCAGCGATGCATTCATTCCCGCGCGCGATATGCACCGGCGTCGTGTGTCATCAGTCATCACTCATCAGTGACAGACGACGCGTTGCTAAGTGCACTTCTACGAGTTGTGTGAAGAGTCCGAGATATATATTACACGCAGCGATGCATTCATTCCCGCGCGCGATATGCACCGGCGTCGTGTGTCATCAGTTCATCACTCATCAGTGACAGACGACGCGTTGCTAAGTGCACTTCTACGAGTTGTGTGAAGAGTCCGAGAGTATATATTACACGCAGCGATGCATTCATTCCCGCGCGCGATATGCACCGGCGTCGTGTGTCATCAGTTATCACTCATCAGTGACAGACGACGCGTTGCTAAGTGCACTTCTACGAGTTGTGTGAAGAGTCCGAGATATATATTACACGCAGCGATGCATTCATTCCCGCGCGCGATATGCACCGGCGTCGTGTGTCATCAGTTCATCACTCACCAGTGACAGACGACGCGTTGCTAAGTGCACTTCTACGAGTTGTGTGAAGAGTCCGAGGTATATATTACACGCAGCGATGCATTCATTCCCGCGCGCGATATGCACCGGCGTCGTGTGTCATCAGTTCATCACTCATCAGTGACAGACGACGCGTTGCTAAGTGCACTTCTACGAGTTGTGTGAAGAGTCCGAGATATATATTACACGCAGCGATGCATTCATTCCCGCGCGCGATATGCACCGGCGTCGTGTGTCATCAGTCATCACTCACAGTGACAGACGACGCGTTGCTAAGTGCACTTCTACGAGTTGTGTGAAGAGTCCGAGGTATATATTACACGCAGCGATGCATTCATTCCCGCGCGCGATATGCACCGGCGTCGTGTGTCATCAGTTCATCACTCATCAGTGACAGACGACGCGTTGCTAAGTGCACTTCTACGAGTTGTGTGAAGAGTCCGAGATATATATTACACGCAGCGATGCATTCATTCCCGCGCGCGATATGCACCGGCGTCGTGTGTCATCAGTTCATCACTCATCAGTGACAGACGACGCGTTGCTAAGTGCACTTCTACGAGTTGTGTGAAGAGTCCGAGATATATATTACACGCAGCGATGCATTCATTCCCGCGCGCGATATGCACCGGCGTCGTGTGTCATCAGTTCATCACTCATCAGTGACAGACGACGCGTTGCTAAGTGCACTTCTACGAGTTGTGTGAAGAGTCCGAGATATATATTACACGCAGCGATGCATTCATTCCCGCGCGCGATATGCACCGGCGTCGTGTGTCATCAGTTCATCACTCATCAGTGACAGACGACGCGTTGCTAAGTGCACTTCTACGAGTTGTGTGAAGAGTCCGAGATATATATTACACGCAGCGATGCATTCATTCCCGCGCGCGATATGCACCGGCGTCGTGTGTCATCAGTTCATCACTCATCAGTGACAGACGACGCGTTGCTAAGTGCACTTCTACGAGTTGTGTGAAGAGTCCGAGATATATATTACACGCAGCGATGCATTCATTCCCGCGCGCGATATGCACCGGCGTCGTGTGTCATCAGTTCATCACTCATCAGTGACAGACGACGCGTTGCTAAGTGCACTTCTACGAGTTGTGTGAAGAGTCCGAGATATATATTACACGCAGCGATGCATTCATTCCCGCGCGCGATATGCACCGGCGTCGTGTGTCATCAGTTCATCACTCATCAGTGACAGACGACGCGTTGCTAAGTGCACTTCTACGAGTTGTGTGAAGAGTCCGAGATATATATTACACGCAGCGATGCATTCATTCCCGCGCGCGATATGCACCGGCGTCGTGTGTCATCAGTTCATCACTCATCAGTGACAGACGACGCGTTGCTAAGTGCACTTCTACGAGTTGTGTGAAGAGTCCGAGATATATATTACACGCAGCGATGCATTCATTCCCGCGCGCGATATGCACCGGCGTCGTGTGTCATCAGTATCACTCATCAGTGACAGACGACGCGTTGCTAAGTGCACTTCTACGAGTTGTGTGAAGAGTCCGAGATATATATTACACGCAGCGATGCATTCATTCCCGCGCGCGATATGCACCGGCGTCGTGTGTCATCAGTTCATCACTCATCAGTGACAGACGACGCGTTGCTAAGTGCACTTCTACGAGTTGTGTGAAGAGTCCGAGGTATATATTACACGCAGCGATGCATTCATTCCCGCGCGCGATATGCACCGGCGTCGTGTGTCATCAGTTCATCACTCATCAGTGACAGACGACGCGTTGCTAAGTGCACTTCTACGAGTTGTGTGAAGAGTCCGAGATATATATTACACGCAGCGATGCATTCATTCCCGCGCGCGATATGCACCGGCGTCGTGTGTCATCAGTATCACTCATCAGTGACAGACGACGCGTTGCTAAGTGCACTTCTACGAGTTGTGTGAAGAGTCCGAGATATATATTACACGCAGCGATGCATTCATTCCCGCGCGCGATATGCACCGGCGTCGTGTGTCATCAGTATCACTCATCAGTGACAGACGACGCGTTGCTAAGTGCACTTCTACGAGTTGTGTGAAGAGTCCGAGGTATATATTACACGCAGCGATGCATTCATTCCCGCGCGCGATATGCACCGGCGTCGTGTGTCATCAGTTCATCACTCATCAGTGACAGACGACGCGTTGCTAAGTGCACTTCTACGAGTTGTGTGAAGAGTCCGAGGTATATATTACACGCAGCGATGCATTCATTCCCGCGCGCGATATGCACCGGCGTCGTGTGTCATCGCATCAGTGACAGACGACGCGTTGCTAAGTGCACTTATGCATTCATTCCCGCGCGCGATATGCACCGGCGTCATCACTCATCAGTGACAGACGACGCGTTGCTAAGTGCACTTCTACGAGTTGTGTGAAGAGTCCGATATATATTACACGCAGCGATGCATTCATTCCCGCGCGCGATATGCACCGGCGTCGTGTGTCATCAGTATCACTCACAGTGACAGACGACGCGTTGCTAAGTGCACTTCTACGAGTTGTGTGAAGAGTCCGAGATATATATTACACGCAGCGATGCATTCATTCCCGCGCGCGATATGCACCGGCGTCGTGTGTCATCAGTTCACTCACAGTGACAGACGACGCGTTGCTAAGTGCACTTCTACGAGTTGTGTGAAGAGTCCGAGATATATATTACACGCAGCGATGCATTCATTCCCGCGCGCGATATGCACCGGCGTCGTGTGTCATCAGTTCATCATCACAGTGACAGACGACGCGTTGCTAAGTGCACTTCTACGAGTTGTGTGAAGAGTCCGGGAAAATATTACACGCAGCGATGCATTCATTCCCGCGCGCGATATGCACCGGCGTCGTGTGTCATCAGTATCACTCATCAGTGACAGACGACGCGTTGCTAAGTGCACTTCTACGAGTTGTGTGAAGAGTCCGAGATATATATTACACGCAGCGATGCATTCATTCCCGCGCGCGATATGCACCGGCGTCGTGTGTCATCAGTTCACTCACAGTGACAGACGACGCGTTGCTAAGTGCACTTCTACGAGTTGTGTGAAGAGTCCGAGGTATATATTACACGCAGCGATGCATTCATTCCCGCGCGCGATATGCACCGGCGTCGTGTGTCATCAGTTCATCATCACAGTGACAGACGACGCGTTGCTAAGTGCACTTCTACGAGTTGTGTGAAGAGTCCGAGGTATATATTACACGCAGCGATGCATTCATTCCCGCGCGCGATATGCACCGGCGTCGTGTGTCATCAGTATCACTCACAGTGACAGACGACGCGTTGCTAAGTGCACTTCTACGAGTTGTGTGAAGAGTCCGAGATATATATTACACGCAGCGATGCATTCATTCCCGCGCGCGATATGCACCGGCGTCGTGTGTCATCAGTTCATCACAGTGACAGACGACGCGTTGCTAAGTGCACTTCTACGAGTTGTGTGAAGAGTCCGAGGTATATATTACACGCAGCGATGCATTCATTCCCGCGCGCGATATGCACCGGCGTCGTGTGTCATCAGTTCATCACAGTGACAGACGACGCGTTGCTAAGTGCACTTCTACGAGTTGTGTGAAGAGTCCGAGGTATATATTACACGCAGCGATGCATTCATTCCCGCGCGCGATATGCACCGGCGTCGTGTGTCATCAGTTCATCACAGTGACAGACGACGCGTTGCTAAGTGCACTTCTACGAGTTGTGTGAAGAGTCCGAGGTATATATTACACGCAGCGATGCATTCATTCCCGCGCGCGATATGCACCGGCGTCGTGTGTCATCAGTATCACTCATCAGTGACAGACGACGCGTTGCTAAGTGCACTTCTACGAGTTGTGTGAAGAGTCCGAGGTATATATTACACGCAGCGATGCATTCATTCCCGCGCGCGATATGCACCGGCGTCGTGTGTCATCAGTTCATCACAGTGACAGACGACGCGTTGCTAAGTGCACTTCTACGAGTTGTGTGAAGAGTCCGAGATATATATTACTAGCATACCAAATATATCTCTTTCTTTGAACTTGTTGTTTATCCCTTGTGGGATTGCAGTAGCGTTACCGAGGAACGGCGTGCATAGCTGTTGCAGAGTAAACTGTAAGGGTTACTTCTGTGAAGCTTAAGAGATCTTCGAATAAATATATTTATGAAGATTGGTACATGATCTGAATAACAATGAGTATAAATGACAAGAGAATTCCCTACTCGATAGTTTAACTTAGTATTAGGATGGATGTCGCTGTTTAGTGGATGATTTATATGACGTGAAAATCGGTGGTTTCTCTTAATAAAGGTATGAAGTCTTTTATATTATAAACATTCACATTAATTATAAAACCATTCGCTTATATTAGTATGTTACACTTGAGTGTAACTGACGCAAATACAACAGAACCCGCGCAAAAGGATAATTTGAAGTTTACACTCGTGTTTACAAATTTAATGAAAGTAAAAGGCGTACATTTGTATAACAAAACGCAGGTGTTATTCCGATTGTTTGGTTCTGCGGCTCGACTGCGAGCTTCCTTCACGTAGGAACAATACGACGGTAATTCTGTTGTTTGTTTTCAAAACAATGAAAAGAATACGCGCAGATTTGCATACATGTTGAGAGGTGAAGTGTTCATTTCACGGGTGTTGGTTGCAACTTCCAATATTGCACTGTAAAAACAAACACTCACAAGTATGAACAGTTAAAAGAAGAAGCAAATGTAAGCACATTTGCTTCTCTTACTCTTACTCTAACACACAGTTGTCGAGTCTTTCATGGTGAAGTCATTAAATTTTCAATTTAATGACTTCACCATATTACTATTGGTTTTCTTTTGTGCAAGAGTGTTTCAATAGCAGGCTCGTTGGTAGTACGCCGTTTGTTGCAGAGTCTTTGTCAGTCTCATTAACATCTGATAACTAATAATTATAAAAATAGGTAAAAAAACTTTTTAAGTTAAACGGTTTTATGTTAAACATACATTACAATGTTTAGGTTAAATGTACTAAAACTCAAAAAATAATGAAATAGATTATATACAATAAAATTAATTATAAACATATGCATAGACTAGACTAAAATAAAACCGTGGGGCACGTCAATTGTCTACAAATTATCGACTTAATGTGCGATAGAACAATCGTTTAATTCGTCGTTAGGCAGTTGGCCCGCAGACGGTGAGGAAATTACTTACTATTTTCTTGCTCATGGAAATTCCAATAGTTATACACTCCATGTAAATAAAAGAGATGTTTCAACTAGTTTATCGTTGGACATTCACACTGCTGGCTGGCGAGGAATCGTTTCACTGCTCGTAGTTTGTCTTTAATCGACAAAACATAGGATAAAAGTACTACTCGCTCACCACTATGAAACCCTAAAACTCGCTTATAATCGAGCTTGCTAGCTTGTTTCCACATTCTAGCCCTACTTATCACACGTCCATCGTTGTCGGTTGAACAACTGCCTAATTATAGTGTAACATTGCAAAACCAACATTTACAATCAACGATTGTAGACAATTGACGTGCCCCACGGTTTTATTTTAGTCTCGTCTATGCATATGTTTATAATTAATTTTATTGTATATAATCTATTTTATTATTTTTTGGTTTTTAGTACATTTAACCTAAACATTGTAATGTATGTTTAACATAAAACCGTTTAACTTAAAAAGTTTTTTTACCTATTTTTATTTTCTAGTTTTTAGTTTTTATTTCGCATTCTGTTCAATTCATTCAGATACCTAAATTACAGATTGAATTTCTAAATTTAAATCGTATTATTATACGCCATTTAGTATCTGCGCCCATCTTAAATATTGTATATTGCACTGTATTCTTCTTGTCAAGCCCTTTTATTTGATACCCATATTGGTGGGATTGATAAAAAATTGTTATCAGCCATTTGGTAGCGGCGGCCATCTTAGAATTTTGCATAGTAAATTGTATTCTACTTATTGAGACCTTTCATCTGATACCCATGTTGATGGGATTAATAAAACCTAAGTTATCCGCCATTTTGTAGAGGCCGCCATCTTGGATTTTAATTTTATATAGTACATTGTATTCTACTGGTTGAGCACTTTCATTTGATACCCATATTGATGGGATTGATAAAACCTACGTTATCCGCCATTTTGTAGCGGCCGCCATCTTGGATTTCAATTTTTTATAGTATATTGTATTCTACTGGTTGAGCACTTTCATTTGATACCCATATTGATGGGATTGATAAAACCTACGTTATCCGCCATTTTGTAGCGGCCGCCATCTTGGATTTCAATTTTTTATAGTATATTGTATTCTGCTTGTTGAGCCCTTTCATTTGATACCCATATTGATGGGATTAATGAAACATAAATTATCCGCCATTTTGTAGCGGCGGCCATCTTGAATTTATAATGATAATGAATAAACATAATTGTATTGTCACCAAAATCCAAAGTGTATACAAAATTTCAGATTAATCGGTTGACAGGAAGAGGGTGAAATTTGAATTACTAAATTTGACCGAAGAATAAATAATAAATAAAACAAACGGGGTGAGCTAAATAAAACCGTTTAATAAATATAATCCACGAGCATGCGGGTGCGCACCATAAAGGAGTTTCTAGAATCTAGACATAACATCATGGTCTAAATCCAGTCCAGTCACATTTTGACAATAAATCTACAACTAAAACGGGCATCCATGTTTTACAATGTATAATGTATATATAGAGACAATGTTATGAATTGCTTTTATTATATAAGATATGGTAAATGATATTGCTTGTTAAACCAATAAATAAAGAGCACTCTATCGATAGGACTGATCACGAACAAAGACTAAAAATGTCAAGATAATAAACAAATGAGCACCAGAACTCAAAGTCATGAGGTAAGTCAAGTCATTAAATAGGCTTACAATGATACTGATGATAATTTTGTTTATAAACTATGGTGCTGAGTGTAGGGCGAATGCGCCGGAACTTACGCTACAGCTGACCACGCACTTCGGAAGTGTTTCACGAGGCGGTCGCTCACTGGGCGCGGCGCGGAGTCACTGATGTTAGGGAAACCCCGCGCCATCGAAAAAGCGACAAAACAATGAATGCAATATACAGGAACCACTGGCGTGCGTAGATTTTGTATAAAGTTCTTTGGAACCCTCTACAGCCCAAATCAATAGGTATTTTTAAAAATTTTAATATAGGCATAAGATGTCATTGGATTTAGAAACATGTTACTTACTTCTAGGATTTCTTATACCTACCTAATTATAAAGACTGCGATTGTATATTTCAGTATAAACCTACCAGTTACAATATTGAGTTTGTTCAGTTTAATCCATTATTTAACATTATCCGTACACTTTCTATTATTTTAAGATGATGAAAAAGATGTACATAACATACATAAAAAATTTTGTCACCAAATTAATTAATTATGATTTTCAATTCTTCAATTTTTTTTATGGATATGTTGACCCTTGACTGCTATCACACCTGATGTTCAGTGGTGATGCAGTCTAAGATGGAAGCGGGCTAACTTGTTAGGAGTAGGATAAAATCCACACCCCTATCGGTTTCTACACGACATAGTACCGGAACGCTTAATCGCTTGGCGGTACGTCTTCGTCGGTAGAGTGGTAACTAGCCACGGCGGAAGCCTCCCACCAGACCAAGACAAATTAAGATAAATCTCAATCAATTGATTACATTATAGTCCTCTCTCTCTCATAGCTACTTGTTTACATAAGTTAAATCTAGGTCACGTGACCTCTGCCTACAAGTAAATGACTTGACCGTAAACATATCACATTACGTGCCAGCTGCAAGCAATGACAACAATCACTTGACTATCACATTATTATTTAACTTCAATTCATCAAGTTATAAAGTCTCACGTCGGTAGGTAGGCTGTGTTTAATGAATACCTGCATGTTTACAAGATACTTGCCAACGGAATACATACTAGACGCGCTCCATATTTGTCACAGAGTATAGTCTAAGAGCTAGTGGAAGATACTACGGTACCTACATACGTATTATAATTTTTCGTTAACATTAAATATAGATATATTATTATCGAATATTGTTTATTCTTTTTGAATAATAATCATAACTAAAGCAAATAAAAATAAAAGCTATATTGGGGCACCCTCATAGCATTTATTTTTTTATACAGTTTACTAAATACGGGTTACGGGTGCAGAAAAATGAGTCTTACATGGATACGTGGCGGATACGTGGCGGATACGTGGATGGACAAGTTTTATTTGAAGCTAGATATATAAATATAAATAAATAAACAAACAAATTTGAATAGCGACTCTGTTAAAGTTAAAAACTAAAACTAAATATGTTATGAGGATCATGGCTACCCATAAAATAGACACCAAACTATTCCACACAAGTATTAAAATTATTTTTAGGAATAGAACTGTAGCGAGAAAGATTACACCATTTACTAAGATCCTCTAAATTTGAGACTAACATTAACAATAAAGTTTTATTAAGAACCTCTTCAAAATTTCCCGCTATCTCTCAGCTAACAAATGCCGCTATGTAACGGAGATGTAGACGTCGACAGAGGAGACAGGTTGTTTGTAGAGTACAGAGCCCGCCTCCGACACCGGCCAGTTGCCACCTTATCGCAGTCACAGTAAACAATGGCGTGACTATAATACGCGCGGATCTTAATGGGATTTATTGTGCCAAGGTCGCATCTATCGAGTTAATGGAAAAATGTATTAAGTGAACTAGAAACCTGACCGATAATCTATGTTATGTAATAGCTAACTTGAGCGTACATTTTACATAGACGGAATGTTTATGAACAGTTGATGCTATTTGTACACCCGTGAGATCCTTCCTTAGCGTAACGAGTAACGTAATAAATGGGAAAAGCCGAACATATAGACGCCGTGGATTTGTCCTCAATGATTAATTTCTTTAAATTCGTTCTTCCTTTCGAATTTTTTCAAAATATTTGACAAAATAAATGTGTTTGCACACAGCAAAAGCGGCTAAAAACCTCACGACACATTTAGCCATTCACAGGTTTTGATTCAAACAATATTATATATTTACGTTATAAATGTAATATATTATGTAATATCACGTTATAAAGTAATATTACGTCTTAATTAAATGTTTGTTTGCCTCCAATGTAAACCAGCGCTGCAGCTTGTAACATTATGCTGAGTGTGAGACGTTTACTTAGTCTCGTTATATTTCGCTACGAGACGTGGTTCTGACCAAATAAGAATCAGTTTCATTCTTTCTATTATATAAAGAATTGAATTTTTTACCCATTAAGTTATTGATAAGCCTGTGCCATGAGTGGACACAATAATAATTCAGCGGACATCGATCAAACACATGATCTCTAGGCCTTTAATCCTGTCTTAATCGTGTAGCTGCATTTTGAGTTGAACGCAGTACTTATTTTATTTATGCTGATATTTTTCTAGACATGTATAAACATTCACGAGAATTGCGTAAGCACAATCTATTACGAGTATTGTGTAGTCATGTATAGCTCAGCCATTATTTTCTATTATACCTATAAAGTTACATTTATTAATTGCCACTAAAAATCATAAACAATTGTATCTACCAGCAAATAAAATGCTTGTATTATAAACGTTAACACATAAACAATAAAGAATTATAAATAAAGAGTGTTAATAAATTACAATTGATTCTTATGTTGCATGATGTAACTAACATTAGCTCACTTGGAGCTCGTTCGATTAACAATTAATAAAGTTTTTTATATAGTTAAGTATTTCTATTATGTGAAGGCTTCTTTGGCTGCAGTTGTGAGCTGACAGCACAACACCTTTGTGTGTAAACTAAACGAACGCCAACACAGTTCAAACGCATTGATACGTTACTAGCGTGAAAAATGGTTTATACTTGAACCCCCGTTTTTCCTCTTTAGGGAATGAGTTTTAAAAAATTCTTTCTTAGCACACGCGCACTTCGACATCTACATTTAGGTGAAATAGCACTGGCTCATGTTACAAGATCTCTAAATCTATAAGTTTGATTGACCTGAAATTTAGCTCAATTCTTGACTTGTGATGTGGACGCTCACTAAAACGGATTTCCAGATATTCCCACGGGACCGAGATGGTTCATTCGATGGTTGATAGCATCAGTACATAACGGTGGCCTTTTATAATTTTATAATTATTTGTATTTCAGATTTAAATTGGTCTCACCTAGCTACCACCGCGCAAGGCATATTTATGCGTAGATAGCTTAGACAAATAAAGAATGTTGCTAAAGTGTTTGTTAGAACCGACGGCTCGATGATAGGAACCAGCCGTTAGTGCAATCAATCCGTCTGTCTGCACAATGAGCCTCGTTAAGTACAGTTCTAATATCGTACGATTAAAATAATATGACTTTTTTCGAAGTTACGGCGCTGGCAGAAATGCAAACAGTTAACAGGTTTATTATTGATACAGTATTGTTGTTCCTCTTGTTTTTCATCAAAATCCGTAAAGCCATTATTTATTTCTTACATTATTTTAATCTGATGATGATCACAAGTAAATGTAATGATGGGCACTTTATCACTCCACTCTGATTCGGAGGAATACTATGACGCCAAGATTTTTACTCTTTTTTATTTTGTTTTAATTTTTCATTTTTTTTTAGTTTAGGTTAAGGTAGCGGTTAAGTATTTCCTTTATTTTATATAGCTTTAAATAATTTTATTTATCTGTACATATATTTAAGTTATTCCTTATTATGAAATAAAACAAGATCTGCAAGAATGATTGTCTACTTACAAACATTAAAATATTTAAATTAAACATTAATATATTGAAATTAGAGATGATGTTTATATTATAAAATTCTATATGGAAAAATATCAGTTTTTTTGTGCTGCACCGATAGTTTAATGTGCTTTAATGTGGTTTAGCACTACTCTTTAAAATTATATATAAATGAATAAATAAAATGTAAATATAAAAAGTAAATCTAAAACTATAACGGGCCTCAATGCTGTTTGAGAAACATATTAAGTGAGCCTTTGAAACATATTAAGTGAATCAGTGGACAGTGGAGTTGCTTATCGCGCGCTGGGCAACTGAATAACATGATGATTCTACCACAATATCAGAAGGCAGGTAATAATTATAATGCATAAACAATAACAGTAAAGTGTTAACAACGCATTTTTTGTTTAAACAAAGTTCAAAATACGATTATAAAGTGGCACATCGGGCTGGTCGCGTGCGCGCACGAACGTTCTCAACGTGCGACGCCGACCGTCCGTGACGACTAGACGGGTGGTGGTTGGATCGAGATATCGATTGGCATCGACTAAACAACCACTGTGTAAAAGTGAGAAGCATCTGTGACGCTGTTCTACGGAAGATAGAAGACGTGTTGACATTGGCTAGTCTGTTGTCTTTACATGGCATGTTTTTGTTGCTGTGTCGTTAGCTCATGCGATTGAGGCCTTCTTATTTCAAAATTCTCAGCGAAAATATATTCCACCTCCATGACTGACACAGACGCTGCATAGTTCCTAGATCTAGTAAAACAAGAGGTAACATTTCAAGCTTACCTAATCTACCTAATGATGAATGCGGTATTTAATACTTGTTCTACCCTAGTATAGACTAGGGTAGCCCCTGAGTATCGACCCTATATTGAGTTGTTTTAACGTGCCAACAATGCAAAAAGGATGAATTCAGATTGGCATTTATCACGTCACTATTCTCGATGTTTAAGTAAGAAATAAAACACAAACATCATCATCATTATCATTATCGTCGTCATTATCATCATCATCATCGTCATCGTCGTCGTCATTATCATCATCATCATCATCATCGTCGTCGTCATTATCATCATCATCATCGTTGTCGTCGTCGTCGTCGTCGTCATTATCATCATCATTATCATCGTCGTCGTCATTATCATCATCATTATCATCGTCGTCGTCATTATCATCATCATCATCGCCGTCGTCATTATCATCATCATCATCGTCGTCGTCGTCGTCGTCGTCATTATCATCATCATTATCATCGTCGTCGTCATTATCATCATCATCATCGCCGTCGTCATTATCATCATCATCATCGTCGTCGTCATTATCATCATCATCATCGTCGTCGTCATTATCATCATCATCATCGCCGTCGTCATTATCATCATCATCATCGTCATCGTCGTCGTCATTATCGTCATCATTATCATCGTCATCATTATCATCGTCATTATTAAGTCTTTTAATACATGGCCACATATCCCTCCTAGTAGGAAAGGGGAGATGCAGCTTAGAGCCACATAGCTACGAGAGCACGTGACGCCGTCTTGTAACATCACCAATTTTCCCTCTCTGGGCTTAAAAATTACTTAGAAGAAAGAAATACTCAGTATTATTCCATACTCCAACTCAGGACCTCGCAATCGCAAGCCAGGTTGACTTAACACTGAACCAAACAGGCAGTTTAACCATACGGTTAATCATACGCTGCACTGGTAATAACGTAGGTATTTACTAAATATGGGTACCGATACATAATAACCGATTGCACATAAGCAAGACTTAGGAATATCTTACGTCACAAATGTACACAGTAATTGGTATGTGGCGACATGTGCCTGCGTGCATGCACCGGACAGTTTAGCATTCCTCGTATTTCTGAGTTTTCGTTGTGTAAGCCGCGGAAGTTTCGCCAATGCAATCGTATGCGCAGATAAGTTATATTATTTTTTCTGATTGAGTAAGTGGATTTGGCTTCAAGTGCGGCATCGATGATTTGAACGAGCGCAGGAGCATCGCCAGAAGAGACCGAGGGTGTCCGAAGGCAAAATAAAAGATAAAGTTAAAAGGATGCAACGGTTTCCTAATGTCGTCTCCTTTGAAACCTCCAATTAGAGCTACTTTTAGAATGGTTTAAATTTAAAGTTTACAATATTTGTAGAAATATTTGGGCTATGATATTTTCATGTATTTAATTAAATATTTATTTTGTTAGTGATAATTATTTCAAAGATTTTTAATATCGCCAATTTGTTGTGTGTCCCTTGTCCCTAGCCATAGAATAGATGTTATGTCTATGGGTTACTGTTTTAAAATTCCCAAATTATTAACATTGATAACTAAAGAAATTATATAAAATTAATAATAATTTCAACCAATTAATTAATTTTATATTCATTGACTTAACGATCATAATCTCTCTTTTACATGATTTATCTATACTAATATTATAAAGAGGTAAAGTTTGTAAGTTTGTAAATAAACTTCTGTCGGGGCTAATCTTCGGAACTACTAATACGATTTTAAAAATTCTTTCACCAGTAGAATGCTACGTTATCGGTGAGTGTCATAGGCTATATTTTATATTCACACATTTATATCACAGTTTTTGTCGCGCAAGTCGGATCGCAAAAATCTGTTAAATTGAAAGCAATGTATGTGGACTTTGTGTAAAGTCTTAAAAAGTTCTACAAAAAGTCGGCTTTTATATACCGATATATAACTTTTTGTGTTTTAAAAAATAATTTAACTCATATGCCTAAAATAACTATTGAGAATAATTGAAAGCAATGTATGTGGACTTTGTGTAAAGTCTTAAAAAGTTCTACAAAAAGTCTGCGACAACATATATCTATCTTTTATATTTTAACAGATATATAACTTTTTGTGTTTTAAAAAATAATTCAATTCATATGCTTACTTTTACGTCATCATTTATACAACTAAAATTAAATCCTTATCAAAAAAAAAATATAATAATCACAAAGATATTATAGAGATAAGATTTGCCTTTTAAAGTATGTTAATCAGTAATATAGTTTCGGAGATATTACAATATTACTTTTTATAATAATATGATTAACTAAAAAGTGCGACACTGTAATAAATTTAATTCACATGCTTAAGTTTACGTCATTATTTTTACAAGTAAATTTAAATCCTGATCAAAATAAATTACTTAATAATCTTAAGGATATTACTGAGATAAGATTTGTCTTTTACAATATGTTAATTAGTTACATATTTTCAGAGATATTACAAAATTTCTAAAAAGCAAGAAAATGCCGCTATGGCGTCTAAATTTAGTTGACCTCCTTCGTGTTACATTACACGTACTGAATAATTTTTATTTCTTACTTTTTAGTGATTTATCGCCACGTAACGTACTCGTACTATACTGTCAGTATATTATACGGCACTAGTAGCCAAAAAGCTACCGATACCGAGACAAAAACCGAAATCACTGTAAGCGTGCCTCCAAAATTTGAAGAGTTCCTTCAATTTTCCCAGGATATCATCATCAGACCCTAACATGATAACCTTGTATGTATGCCCTTTCTAATAAAAAAAAAATATCAAAATCGGACAACTCTGTAAAAAGTTATGCGTGAAAATAAATAAAAAAAAATATACGTGTCGAATTGAGAACCTCCTCCGTTTTTTTCGTCGGTTAAAAAAGAGAACTTATGTCTACCATCAAGCGGAGGAAACTCAGCTTCTTTGGACACCTGCAGAGGGGTACTCAGTTTGCCTTTCCAAGAGTAATCTTGGAAGGAAAGAGGCAAGTGATCACCTGGTCGTCAAAGAAGGAAATGGCTAGACGACATAAGAGAGTGGACTGGACTCGATTATTCACAATTCAAGGGAATTGTGAAAAATGGGAAAGCTTTTCGCTTATTGACCGCCAAACTTTGTTCTGAAGATGGCACCAAGTGATGATAATGATGATTCTGAAGGCTAGACTCAAGAGTGAAATATACTATTTAATATCAATTTATACACATTAGCTTGCCATAAGTATATATTGTTAATGTTAATGTACTGAAATGTACAATGCTTAACAAAAATGTAGATCTTCAGTACACGGGACGGGACGGAGGATATTGCTTCACGGGAAACTATAAAAAAATTAAATTGAGAGGGGGAGCGGGGAATGAGTACACTTTGTATGAAAGTCTGTCTTTAAAATTAGAAGGGTACCTAAGAGGTTTTCACGCGGACGAAGTCGCGGACGACTGCTAGTAATATATACAGGCACAGAGTTTTAATGCTGTACGATTTGTAATATTATTCATGTCACATACATTTCATACTTCCATTTATCAATTGTAATGTATTACAATTAGTTTACACTTTTAGTAAGTATTAGTTATTCTAGAAACCTAAAGAGTCTCGGTGCAGTTCATGGCAACAGAACATATATATTCCGAGTAGTTTTAAGTTCTTCAAAAATATTCTTTAATCCACGTAGGTTTTCTTTAGTCTAAACAAATAAATAGCATCGAAGTGTCTGTTTGTGATTTTAAATGAACAGCTTTTCACTAAATGTATGTGAAGTATAGGGTACTTACAACAAAAATACTACCGTCCGTCCGTACCTGTCTATATGTTAGCTAGACTCGTGCGGAGTAAAGTGCGCTAATTTGTATGTCGATATTCCTATGAGAACGGGAACTCAGCGGGTGGAACCGCGGGCGTCCGCTAGTTTACAATGTCGTTACGTTTACGTAGTAACAATAACGTGGGTGTGCACTTCTCGCGTGATTTTAATGTACCCACAAGTTTAATAATAACTTTTCAAGTCCATTGTCTATTAACTGAACAAGGTCGAGTACGATATTTATTGTTTTAACCTAAATTATAGAGTTAATTATATTATTTAATCCTTTCACGATTTGATTTTATATCTTCAAAATGTTTATTATGAAACCGAGCATAAAAATTGAATATACTCGTGAGTGAGACGATGATTCAATGATCCGATGGCTAGTCTGTGCGGTCAGTGGATTCGGATCGTGCTTTGTTTGGCGCTGAGTCGGCCTATGGAATTATAATAATGAGTCTTTCTTCTCAGTTTGTAATCATTCTGAATTCGGTTTGGAAGAGTTCCTGGGCCTGCGCTAAGCCGTCGGTCTCGATTGTATAATTAACACAGTGACCATACGTTAAAAATCAAACATTATTACCGTAAGCGCGTCAACACAAATTGCAGCGTGGCAAGTCTTTGCTCCATAATTCTTCTCCTGGAGGGAGGCCTGGCCTGGACTTGTAGTAGGCCGTTTAAATCGATAATAATGATGTTATTGGCTCAAACTTAGGCGACAGATATCAAAAAAATTCAACCGAACAACCCAAGATGGCTGCAATGACAATGTCTATATATGTTTACATGTAAAAAGACTTACTCTATATGCTCGTACTTAGCCGCATTAGTGCTGTACCTACACTTCAAGGAAACCTTAAAATTACATTGGATCAATACTCACGGATTCCGACAAATTCTAAACAGCACGGCTGACGTACTCCGCCGTGAGCTCGTGCCGCAGGACTAGCTCGTGTTACCGCCCAGTACATAATAGCAAAAGTACTACTTTGTATTAGTAATTTGGGATAGATGAGAATTGTTTATCCTAACTAATATTATAAATGTGAATGTAACTATGTCTGTCTGCCTGTCTCGCTTTCTAGCCTAAACTAGTGAACCGATTTAAATGAATTTTGGTATACAGGTAGTCTAGAGCCTGAAGAAGGACACAGGCATTGCAAAAAGGCATGATTGCAAAAAAAAGGATTGTAAAGGGTTAAAAGGGGGGATAAAATGTTGAATGAAAGTATCATCATTTAAAGCTAGAAGCTTAAAACATATTTTAGGCAATTGATTAGATACAAATAAATATGACATTCAATGTTTAGGTAAATTAGGCTGCCTGCTGCGTAATAACTAATTCCAAGCGGACGGAGTCGCGGACAAAAGCTAGTATATGTATAAATTAACAGATGCGATGCAATACGAGGATAAGAGTCATAATGTCCCAGCTTCGAGCCTTGCGATAGATAGAGTATGAAAATAAGATGGTAAATTTCAATAAACACTTGACCGAAGTTGAGAAATTGTTACTGATATATCCTCGTGTCACTTGTGCAAACTTAAAAGAATTTTAAAAAGAAACTTAAAAGGAAGAAAAAGACACTTGAGGAAGTATTACAAATAAGTATGTGTAATTAAACTATGTCTTTTATACTAAGTAGAAGTCAAAAAATATGTAAAACCTCTACCTACTACCGATGCAACATTGCTGGGGTATGACTTGATATTATTGCGAGTTTGCGGCTACACATATACACTCGAAACATGTAAAACTTCGACAGGGTAAAAACAGTATAACATCAATCAATATAAATTCAAGCCACGCATCGATACACAGTCGAACGTACTGCATATTTGACCCCGCGACCCTCTTCCAGTGAAAGTCAGCTGCGTTCAGGCACAGCGAGCGATTTTTATAATTCCCATCGCCATTCATCGATTACATGTTCTCTGGTTTTCAATAGGCATTGTTGCGTTGGCTACTGAGTGTGTTTCGATACGAGTGAGCTTACAACGGGTAAATAAGTAATCATTTCTATTCACAGATTGTTAGTGATTTCGAGAAAGGTCTTTTTTGTTGACTGTTAAAAAAAGGAAACTTGAGATTCTAATTTCAACGCGTATATGTCACCATTTCACGTGTGCATTTCTACAGTCTATAGTCTATAGGGTAAGTTAGCTCAAGTTTCTTCTGTATTCGTTCTCATTCATTTTGCAAAATAAAAATGCGTTTTGTTATTATATATGTTTAAATTCACTCACCAACTCCGCAGAGCAGCAACTAGCCCGTAAGCGTAACTAAGTAACGTAAGTATTCTTTACATTTTACTAAACTATTTGGAAAAATGTTGTCTTTCGAATGGTTTTTTATCAGCCCATTGTGACCCTAGCCGGATCCATAGACTACATTGTAGGTTGGTTGGTCTCAACGAACACATTATTGTTGGCCCTACGCGATCATTATGTTATTATTGTTGATGCTGTTTTTTATATCCATTCTTATTGCAGGTAAAAAACGTCAACAAACAATGGCCGCTTTTCTCTTCGATGTGTTCGTACACGATTTACTCCTAGTATTTATTAATGCTGACTGCTACCCGAGGGTGCGGTCGGGGTTGAGATGTAAATCGTCTAATGTGAAGCGATCACCGCTGGCTATTTTTAAGTTGAACAACAGAAGCACTGCTAAAAGCAGTTCTTAACTTAAGATATTATTTTATTTAAACCAAATAAAATAAAATCTCATGTTTTGATATTAACCCGATTAATCCTAAAATATATCTAAACAACTAATCCAATTAGGCTAAAACGGGAAATCTAAATTTCTCTTTTACTGCTCACAATTTTTTTAATAAACTATCTTTATATGTTTACTGTATTTTTTGATTAATATTTTTTAATTAAAGCGGATAATTCTTATTACGCGAAAAGAAAAAACGATCTTCTTATGGTAGTACCAACTTCAAAATCCTGGACGCGCGTTGAAATCTTTTATATGAAATAAAAGATTACATAATATTCTTGATGAATCTCTCGAAATCCTTAGTTAACTTAAATAATATAGCGTTGGCTTTATTATTTGAAATGTGTAATTGCTAATTATTCTTACATATTTTAATTACAGTTTTTTTACAAAAGTTCTGCAGTCTGTCCAAATTGTCTAAATAAGGAACAGCGTTGTAGCGACAGGCAGGTACAGTCAGTTCGTGTTTGTAATTTTTTACGTTTTTTTCTTAATCAGGAAATATCAAATTATTTACGCGAGTAGATTCGTTTACATACTTTAATAAAAAAAAACCTCGTAATTATAACATTCCACATTACGTATTTATATTTGAAAAATAATCTATTTGACTTGACAGTTGTATTCATCATATCAAGTATTATATACTGCTGGTGTTGTCATTTGCTAGCGACTTGACTTGATGTCGGAAATGAACAGCTATGTATGAATAAATATTTTTAAAAACTATACTTTTAGATACGACTTGAGTCATTTGTACACCTTCCTATAACTCTAGAGGCTGCGTTTGAGTTATAATAATTAGATTATTTAGGTTTCATAAAAAAACTTGATCGTTTACGTGAAAACGGCATCCGGCTGCCGCTTCACGCCATGACGAGGTAACTATTACGACTGCCTTGTTGGAGGTTGTAGCAAAATTCTGAGATTTTTGTCGATCACTATAATCAATGTCTGATAGTTAAATAATCAAACATCATCCTAAGCCCGCCAACACGCGTTTGGGCAGCGTGGTGGCTATTAGTCCGATATTCCGTCGCCTGTAAGGAAGTAGCTAGCACTTTAGTGGGTCGTTTCTAGGCTTATAATAATGATGATGGCAAGAATGTTTTAGTTAGACAGGTTCGATGTTGTTAACGATGATTTGTACACAATCTATCGTGTTTGTACGTTGGAGCAGCCTTGCAGCAAAACAGACCTCTTTCTAAAAAGATGGGGATTAAAGCTGACATCCGCTGGGCATACGGAACATAATTATTAGTTTATCCAGGAAAATGTCAAAATCGATATAATAACTATACTTCCATAAAGTAAAACCAATTTGTACAATACTCAAGTATACCTGTAAAGATCACAATAAACTATATAATATTGAAAATGACGGATATTACGTTTAAAGTAATAAACAAGTGTTACCTACCTTGACTGTCGATTGTCAAAATATACGCTTTACCTACCTTCAATAAACATATTTTATTTATCTGTGTGAGTCATTGCCGCTCTCATTCAGTCTATTGAGAATAATTTCACGCTAGTATTGTAGTAAATAGGTGAATATCTTCCAAGAGGCCTGTTCAATAAATGTGTAAATTACCTATTATATTGAGTACGATTGACGCGGCTAACATTCTATTGAATAAAATAATTTATTAATAGAATATATACAGTATGCAAAGTATTCTCAATCTCGTGCTCTGAGGAATAAGAGAGTAGATATTTCACATAAATAGATTTCTTCCGAATACCTGTTCCGTTTAAACAAATAACGAATAAATTATTCCACTTTGTTATTCTGCAAATGATACTGTTGTTCCTACGTATCTAGAATAAGTCAATTAAATTCTAATAAGATTCTTAGTCGGGTGAAATTTTAGAACGTGAACAGTTTTACCTTACATGCGTTCTAAACTTTCCATGGCAACGGTAAATTGGTATCCAGTTCATATATTTCGCTGTCTCGACAAACCTCGCCGTCGACGAGAAATCTCTGTTGACTTGCGACTTTACGAGTTATAACGTTTTCAGCCTCACGCGCATCAACTATCGGTGTCATAATTCACGGGTAAACACGGCTACGTGGATGAGACCTATATCGACGGATCCACTGTACACACACAACTTTTTCTTTTACAAATACACCCCTAGTCGAACCCAACACCGTTAAAATTCGTGTTCCGATCACCTGACCGCACTGTAAACAGCGGCAGGGCAGAGTCGGCTAACAAAATTTACCGTTAAGATCCGCTGAGTTGCACTATCAACTGCCTCGTCGTTTGCTGGTCTTCGTCATATCACAATCACTTGGTAAAACGGGCACTGGGTTGAATCACACGCGGTCACCAGTCACAGATCCTCGAACATTTTAACGCGGAAGTTGTTGATCTTGGAGCCGCGACGGAGAGCGCATAGAAGCACCAAATTCGACGGACCGTGAATGTTAACCTACCTGTAGCGCTTGCGTGTCGCCCGTCGGCCCGCCGGACCGGCGCGACTGCTTTACCGACCGCCCGCCACTCAGCACAACGTCTATTATTCACTTTCAAAACAAGAAACACTTTGTGCGACTACCAAATATGCTACAGTCTCACACTTTCATTACAGAGTTATATCTCTTCAATTTAACTCCTTTTCACTAAATATCACGTTAACTCAATATTATATGTAACTAAAATAAACTAAAGCCTTATTCTGTTTTATCGGCATGTACCGCGCCATCTAACGTAAGAGCAAACATTGTGAAAATGGAAAAATCATTAATGAATTTAAAATACTAAAATAATTGCAACATTACCCATTGTTATAATGTAATTTAATATAAAGAAATAAGATTGTACTGTATAGGTACTGTCTTATTTCGAGACACCAATAAAACATTGCGCTTGAAGTTTAAGTTGCTGAGCCATGATCTGCAGAACTAAAACGCGAATACAGCCTTACGTATTACAAGACTTTCCCGAGAGATGGCGTGACCAGTTTTAAAGCCTTCAAATTTAGCTATCGAGCAATGTTTACATTGCTATTTTATATTTCTATTGCACGTGCGACTGACATATTTCCCTAATACAAGATATTAATCAAATTAATTTCGTTCGATTCTTCACATCCGCGTTAAATTTTAACCGAGGCCACACTTAGATCCCGGTGTCTAAGAAAATACTCGGGAAATCTATTTAGATCCGGGTACAAGATGTCAATTATAAAATGACGTTAATTTTCGTATAACTAAGGATAATTTAGTTTTCCCGACATTCTTAATAATAATTTACCTAAAGGGTTAAAATAATTAGATCAATTGCGTATCCCCATAAGACGAGTGTTCTTAGAAATATTCCTAATGGGTAATGGCGCCTAGTTGTTAGTCTCATTATTAAGAACAAAACGTTTGTGCATATTGTGGTATTATGACTCTTAAGTAACAAGCACTTCCGCAAAGTTAGATTAAATCTCGGAATACAATAAGCTTCGTGTTAGAGAAGTACAGTATTACAGAATAATTGACTAGGCAATTGGTAATGTTTCATAAACTAATAGTTACTGCCTCGTAGGTCCAGTAATTAGCATGCCTGGCTTCGGATCACGAAGTCCTAAGTTAAACTCTTGGTTCTATGAATAATACTAGAAAAATTATTCAGATGAAGGAAAAACTTCCTTGATCTGAATAATTTTTCTGACATTTTATCTATATTTGGTAGATAAAAAATTAAAAATGATCACCCTAAGCTCATACGCATTGGAGTAGTGTGGTGGGTCTGAGCTGTATATTCCCTCTGCTGTTAGGAGGGAGGCCACACAGCGGGCTGGTAACAAACTGATATTGATTATGATAAACACAGCTCCAAGAAAAAGAGCTATAGCATCAAAGCTTT
Source organism: Mycalesis mineus (assembly GCA_034621355.1). Taxonomy (NCBI): domain Eukaryota; kingdom Metazoa; phylum Arthropoda; class Insecta; order Lepidoptera; family Nymphalidae; genus Mycalesis; species Mycalesis mineus. The sequence continues at coordinate 3,886,966 of CM067883.1, forward strand.
ATAGTGTAACACGTAGATTCAATACAAAATCCCAAAACTTTCAGCATTGCACTGTGAATATACTAGCTAAGTTTCAGTTAGATCATGTAGGTAGGTACTACTTACGCCTAATTGTGCCTAATATTGCCTGACAGTAACGACATTAAAATTTTATACTTGCTTGAGCGTAAAAGTATAATTTCCAAAAAAAACCCAGCGTGTCTTTTAACTATACGTTAAAGTATACGTTATCTAAAAATGTAACATAATTAGATCAATTATTCGCCTCGGAGATAATAACTGCATAGAAAATTTTATGAAAATTTGATAATTTGGGGATAAAAATAACCGATGTGATATTCTGAAGTATTGCTGTAAAATTTCATCAAAATCCACTTCTTGTGTGAAAGTGTAACAACCATCCATCTATACAAACAATCTGTCGCCTTTAGATATATTTTAACATTAGTGAGGATGCACAAACATTGTTCCTTTGAAGGTAAATGTTACGAAAATACGACAGAAATCAAAATCTCCATATTGAAGATCGAGAAAGGAATTCAGATATAATTCTGGTGATTCATGAATATGTATAGGAATTTATGCTCAAACGAAGGATTGTTTATGGCTGCCTTGTGGAGAGTTAATGCTGCAATGAATATGCATGAACGTGTGGAAGAACCATAACTTATAAGGCCAATGTCGACTTGTCAACTAGCGGATATGTGCATCGGTAGCACGGTGGTACAGTTCGACGGAACGTGGCTAGCGAATTCAAACTAACTTTATCTGTTCATTTATTTTTATTAAAGTGAAGGTAAATATATATAAAATTAGTCTTTAGTATGAACCACTACAGGGCCAAGGCGAAAGTTTGGTCGAGCACGATGCTCCGATGCGGTTGGCGGACGATAGGTGATCGTGTTTAACTCATTAACGATCACTAGTAGATGCTTGATGATGACCAGGACGGCCAGGACCGACAGCTCAACTTGCTCACCGAGGGTGTAGCACCATTAACTACCCAAATTCTGGTTTAGAATTTTACCTTTTATATATTTATTAGAATTTGACTGAAATTTTCTTAAAAGAAATATAAACTCAGTATTATTCCACTGTGTGGGTTCGTAACAGCTAGTCGGACATACTCCGACAGTAAGTGACGCGAGTTTCAGCCTCCAAACACCTCTGTCATTACCAAGGATGGATGGATGGATGCAACAACAGTCGTGTTCATCACTACAGTTCCTACTTGCTTCTAAGAATCGCCTCCGTTACGCCGACTGTCACGATTTCCGATACGTCGATACCATCGCAAACAAGTGATTGTTATCGGTAACGCCTTGTACGATTGATGTGAATCGTTAATAGTAAATACTTCTGATGTGACTAATACGTTAAGCTGGTCGACGGCACAGCGCTGGGAATATGAAATATGATCTGCAATGTGGCTCGAGTTAATTGAAATTTAAGCAACTGGCTGTCAATCACACTTTGTATTCATGAGTCGTACCTACCTACTCCAAATAGGTTTTGAGAGACGAATATCTTAGCATTCCATGGATTCACCGTGCGGGTGCCGGGTCCATCGCGTGGCTGAGAGAAAAACTCCGAACAGAGCCCGAGACTTGTGACACGGGTGTAGGTTTAAGGGTACCCTTTGTGACGCGCGTCAACACTCACCTCCTCTGTTCAAGTTGTTCTCCCTGCCCAACCATATTCGGAAGGACCCTACTAGTGCAGCTTTGGACACTCGTTCCAATATGGAGCTTACTGCACTTCTAGTAAGGCCAAGGTCTTTTAGCAGGTTGTAGAGAGACTTCGCTGGTATACCCCTCGCACCCACTTCTACCGCGTATAAACTAACCACATAGCCATTTTTGGTTAGTTCATTAGTAAGGTCATAGTATTTATTCACTTTGAATACATGGTCTTTAGGGATGTTTGTTTCCCACGGCACTGTAAGCTCAACAAGTACTATACGTTTGATTTGTTTGGAAAAAAGAAATATGTCCGGTCTAGATGTCGTAATAGCTAAGTCTTCCGGGATTTTATAGTGCTTTTCATACGTATCCATTAATATAGTCCAATCAGGAGCAGAGCCCAGAATTGAATAAGGCTTGCTGGTGGAATTTGTACGTGAGCCTGCTTTAACGAAGTTAGTTTGTCTTTTATTCGTCGTCAACCCTTTTTGAGCCCTAGCTACTGAAAGGCTTATAGCTTCACGTATGATTTCTAGTACTCTGTCGTGGCGGCGTGAGTAGAGACCCCTGTCCAGGAACACCTTGCATCCTACCAATAAGTGCCTTGCAGTGCCCACTGCCTCACCACAGGTATAGCAAGATTTTTCCGAGGCTTTTCCCCATCTTACTAGGTTACTCTGATCTGGGAGAGTCAGTTGAAAGGCATTAAGATAAAATTTCAATAAGGCAGGAGACCAATCGTACAGCAAGGCGCGCCACTTCAGAGCCAGAGGGATGCAGAACTCGCCTAAGTTTAACCACTCGTTTTGCATTTCTAGGTTCATGGCATGCACTTTGTAGTTGTCGTCCTCATCTTGTTTAGTATCTTACTTGGAAAGGAATAACGTAAATCAGTATATACAGTTCTGAATTATCGGCTGAGGAACCTCAGCTGGCTGCTGCTCAAGATCTGTCCCACTACTTGCTGGCTGTCTCTAAACTGGGTTTTTCGTGAGTTCGTGGCGGTACCTAAGCATGGATCCAGCTGAAAATCAGCGCTGCATGGCCTTTGGGGTTATGTAGCTAATGCTGAGCTGGGTCCATTTTCTAGGTTATGCTACACATCGCAGGGGTATACCGGCAAAATTGTGATGTGTGGGATAATCTAAATCTATACTAATATTGTAAAGAGGTAAAGTTTATATGTTTGTAAGTTTGTAAATAAAGATCTGTCGGTGCTAATGTTCGGAACTACTGGCCCGATTTAAAAAATTCTTTCACCAGTAGAATGCTACGTTATCAGTGAGTGTCATAGGCTATATTTTATATTTGTGTTGTATATATTACCCGAGTTATCACAGGTTTTGTCGCGCGAGTCGGACCGTGAAATTTATTAAATCGACTTTATGCGCGTACACTGCCTTAGCTATTGGATATAATTGAAAACGTTGTATGAAAACTTTATGCATCTTAAAAAGTTTTACAAAAAAATCCGCTATAGCATATATCTATCTTTTATATTTTGGCAGATATAGAACTTTTTGTGTTTTAAAAAATCATTTAATGCACATGCTTACGTTCACGTCATTATTTATACAACTAAATATAAATCCTTATCAAAATAAACTACTTAATAATCACAAGGATATTATAAAGATAAGGTTTGCCTTTTACAGTATGCTAATTAGTTATATATTTTCGGAGATATTACAAAATTTCTAAAAAGCGCCGCCCTGCCGCTATGGCGTTATACGAACTGAATAGAGGTCAGCATTTTGGCACTTTTATGATAGAAACGTTTGTTCAAATATCTATATAGTACTCGGAAGAGTTTGTTCGTTTGTTTAAACGGACTAATCTCTATCTGCGTGTCGGATTGTAAAATTATTTTTGTTTATTCTGAAGGCTAGACTCAAAAGTCAAATATACAAATACATATAAATATATATTGTTAATGATAATGTTCTGAAATGTCGTATAATGTTTATCAAAAATGTAGATCTTTAGTACACGGGACGGGACGGAGGATATTGCTTCACGGGAAACTATAAAAAAATTTAATTGGGAGGGGGAGCGGGGAATGAGCACACTTGATATGAAAGTCTGTCTTTAAAATTAAAAGGGTACCTAAGAGGTTTTCACGCGGACGAAGTCGCGGGTGACTGCTAGTTTATAAATAAAGATATTTTTCCTTTCTTTCTATAGCATTCCCGTTGAGAAAAAGTAAAATTAGTTAAGCTCTTCAAGTAATTTTGTGATAGAGTGTGTTAGAAGTCATTTGTGTTTTTTCCAAGGTCCTATTAAATGTTGATAGCGGTTGTTACGGTTTGAAATAATATTGTCCTCAGTACACTATCCCCAGCCTGCTGCTCCTGCCTGGTCTCAGCTTCATAAATCCTATGATGAGGTTTGCACTATAGAGGACTAAGTACTGAAAATCGTCAAAAGACTTTTTATAGCTTATCATGATCCTGGTCCTGGGTTCGAACCCTGGGTCGGATTGTGGAATGATATTGAGTTTTTCTTACTTATAAGAAATCAGTAAATTATAAGCCCGAAGACGGGAACTTGATGGTGTATGTTTGTACCATAAAGCATGTTAGCCATCGATCCGGGTCAATGCAATCAGGTGATAGCGTTCGATAATGAATTGAACATCACCCTAAACGGGCCAACCCTCCTTAGACCAGCGTGGTGCGTCTCTTACACGAAGGGAGGCATGTCCACACAGTGGCCATTGATAGGCTGATAGTGTAAATGACGATAATTATTATTGTTGGTTATTGTAATATTGTTAGTAGCAACAAGATGACTAAGTACGAACGTTTAGCACCTGTTCATAAAAGAACAACACATTTGCGAAACAGGATGTAACCAAATGAGGCGGACGCTCTAAAGTATGTTCATATGCAAATACCGCGCTACTGCTGCTGTGCTGAATTATTGCTTTTTATAATAAAAACCCGTTCCTTACACACGCAATGTCAATTGGTCGTGTGCAGTTTAAGCTTTTACGTAACTTTGTGCCATCAGTGTCTTCGGCGAATCAGATTGCAATATCGACGAATTGCAGAACTTGCTTGACAAAGAGGAATTCATTATTCATATCACATTCGTGTATCCTCTGTGGTATGTAACCAACATTTTCATTTGAGTATATTTTGTAACGGCATTGTCTGCCGCTGATACGCATGTTATCGTTACAGCATCATTATTGTTAGTTGACGAACATGGGGGTTTACCGTTCCTAAACACCATGATCTTGATGCATCTGTATCCAGCGACCTCATGCAACCCGCTTGCTTTACCACAAGAGCACCCGGAGCCTGACCCAAAGACCTCATGGCGGGCGTGAAGAACAGACAACTGTTCACACTAATTAATTCACATATACACACAGTTACACTTTTCATACAAACAAGTTCAGTTTAAAATAAAATAAACGAAATATCTCTCATTATTAAGCTTTTAGTATTTATTGAACTGCTTGGGAAAAGATGAAGGATTATTTCGCGATTGACTGAATCGATTTGGATTAGGTTTTCATCCAAAAAGTTTTCACTTCGTCCGTGTGAAAACCTATTAGTTACCCTTTTAATTTTAAAGACAGACCCCTCTCAATTTAATTTTTTTATAGTTTCCCGTGAAACAATATCCTTCGTCCCGTCCCGTGTACTAAAGATCTACATTTTTGTTAAACATTGTACGATATGACAGTACATTAACACTAACAATATATTAATGGCAAGCTGATATGTACATAACTTGATGTTAAATAGTCTATTTCACTCTTGAGATTTCATAATAAACAAAAATAATTTTACAAACCGACACGCAGATCTAGAGATTAGCCCGTTTAAACAAACGAACAAACTTTTTCGTATATTATGTAATTATGGTCTGTATGCTAAATAAACTGAACAAAGATCGAATTCTCAAAGAATATCAGTACCAAAATGTTGAACACGCAGGAGGTCAACTTAATTTGGATAAATAAATATTATAGGACAATTACACACATGGCTTAGCCCCATAGTAAACATAGGTAGCTTGTGTTATGGGTACTATGATTACTGATGAATGTTTTATATATATTATACATAAATATTTATACTATATAGATAAACACCCAGACACTGGAAAATATCCCAGCTAAGCACACAAACATTTTTCCAGGCGTCGGAATCCAACCCACAGCCTAGGGCGCCAGCCTACCCAGTTACCCACTGCGCCACTCGGCCAGCCGTCAGCTGTTGGATGATATAGCGGCACTGTTATGCTTTTTAGAAATTTTGTAATAGCTCCGAAACTATATAACTAATTAACATACTGTAATTACTAGGCAAATCTTATCTCTATCATATCTTTAAGATTATTAAATAATTTATTTTGATAAGGATTTAAGTTTAGTTGTACGTAAACGTCAGCATATGAATTAAATGATTTTTTGAAACACAAAAAGTTCTATATCTGTTAAAATATAAAAGATAAATATATGGTGTCCCGGACTTTTTTGTAGAACTTTTTAAGATACATAAAGTCTCCATACATTGCTTTCAATAAATCTCAATAGTTAAGGCAGCGTATGCGCATAAATCCGTTTTTACAGATTTTTGCGATCCGACTCGCGCGTCAAAAACTGTGATAATATAAAAAACTTGGGTAATATATACAATACAAATATAAAATAATTATAGCCTATAACACTCACCGATAACTTAGCATTCTACTGGTGAAAGAATTTTTAAAAACGGATCAGTAGTTCCGAAGATTAGCCCCGACAGAACTTCATTTACAAACTTACAAACTTTACCTCTTTATTATGCAAACGAGTAAGCTCTTCGATTATTTTGGACAGGCAAAAAAGCATAAAAGGCACACAATGGCCGTGCCGTACCTCGATTAGTCATGAAACATACGTTATGCAGATGAATGCAATAAATATTGTGAGTTGATAGTCGCATGGTGACATGAGGCACCGGGTTGAGGTTACTGGCAATACTTTATTGCGTGCACACCCTTGCGCCTTCACATCTTCCTAGCACGATGGGCTGTGCGGGCGCTGCTGCTGCATCAGCGGAGACTCTCAAATGGCGCAAGTACAGTAACCTCGTCGGTGATTATGTATTTGAGCCGTTTGGAGTTGAAACGCTGGGACCGTGGGGTCCGAGTACTCGCTTTTTTTACACAGAAATATTAAAGCGTTTAATCGACGCCTCCCGTGACCAGAGGGCTGGTCTCTTTTTAGGTCAGAGGATCAGCATTGCCATTCAACGTGGCAATTGACACTTACACAGACACGTCAAACTTATAACACCCCGTCGTTTTTGCGTCGGGGGTTAAAAACTGTTTGTACTCGTAAGTCCCGTACAAACATTACGGAGGTTCGACTGCGTCCGGAACGCCAAACTTAGACATTGTTAGTTATTCTACGTCGACAAAGTCAATTACACCAGTTACTTGTGTTATGTCATATATTTTTTATAGTTATAGACATAGTCTCTGTTAGTCACACATCCGCATCGACTGACGCAAAGTGGTTGAAATGTTACCAACGCAGCGCCGAGGTGTATGTTTCATATTATTCATGAAGTCATTTGGTGGCTGGTCGGCTACCTATGTTAGTTTTTGGTCATAAATTGTTCTAAAATTGTTACTTTCTGGCCGTTCTGGTCATCGCGAATGACTTATTCATTTTGTAATTATATTATTTTAAGAATATGAATATATTTTAAATATTATCTAAATAATACAAATGACACTGCATTTTCAAACGAAAAATTCTATGCTTAAATCATTTTATAATATTTTTTTACTGATAAGATTGCTACTTACACTTGAAACGGTCTCGTAGCTTCTCACAAGTAGATACTTGGCTCACAACTACATACCATACTAGCGGACGCCCGCGACTTCGTCCGCGTGAAACTTGGTGTAGACTTGAACTCCCGTTTGACTCCTTAAGTATGTAAACATTAGAAAAAATAGTTTCTTTTATAGTTTCCCGTGAAGCAATATCCTTCGTCCCGTCCCGTGTACTAAAGATCTACATTTTTGTTAAACATTGTACGATATTACAGTACATTAACATTAACAATATATATTTATGGCAAGCTGATGTGTATAGCTTTTAATAGTCTATTTCACTTTTGAGTCCAGCTTTCATAATAAACAAAATAATTTATTGTCCGATATGCAGATCTCGAGATTAGCACGTTTAAACAAACGTACAAACTTATAACATATTATATAAATATGGTCTGCCATGCCAAATAAATTGAAAGAAAAGATCAAAGATCGAATTCTCAAAGAATATCAGTGCCAAAATGTTGACCCCTATTCAGTACGTATAACATAACACGGAGGAGGTCAACTTAATTTGGACGAATTAGCGGCAGAGTTGTTTTTTAGAAATTTTGTAATATCTCCGAAACTATGTAAATAATTAACATATTGTTAAAGGCAAATCTTATCTCTATAATATCCTTGTGATTATTAAATAATTTATTTTTATAAGAATTTAAGTTTAGTTGTATAAATAATGACGTAAACATATGAATTAAATGATTATTTAAAGCACAAAAAGTTATCTATCTGCCAAAATATAAAAGATAGATTTAAGCTATCGCGGACTTTTTTGTAGAACTTTTTAAGATGCATAAAGTTTTCATACAATGTTTTCAATTATATCCAATAGTTAAGGCAGCGTATGCGTAAAAAGCAGATTTAACGATAAAGATTTTTGCGATCCGACTTGCGCTACAAAAACTGTGATAACTCGTTTAATATATATAATACAAATAAAAAACATAGCCTATGACACTCACCGATAACGTAGCATTCTACTGCTGAAAGAATTTTTAAAATCGAATCAGTAGTTCCGAAGATTAGCCCCGACGGAAGTTTATTTACAAATTTACAAACTTTACCTCTTTATAATATTAGTATAGAAGAATAACAACTCATAACCCTGTCCGCATGATCCGACGCTGTATAGACTAACCACTGAACCAACAGGGCCCATGTACCGACGCGTACGCATGAGTTAGGTATAAGAGACACATAACTTTTGTATGACGGCAGTAGTTATGACAATATCATGGTGTTGCGATGTCATTACATAGATTCACTTCAATGTCCCCGCTAATTACAAAGTCTGTACGCAATGGCGCAGTTAGTACACGGATGTGAACTTTCTTGGACGTGTCCGTACCTACACACCTATTATCTCACAACGTCAGCTGCTTAGTAATGATGTGACGGCAATAAACTGAAAGGCAAAATATTGTGATGACGATTCGTTGCGTTGCGTCGCTGATCGGCCCACGTGTTGTTACGAGTTGAATTCTAAGCCCGAAGTCGGGAGGTCCGTGTGACACTCCAGTGCCTCGCCAGAGAGCACGTTGAGCTGTCGGTGCCGGTCACAATCAATAACACCTGATGGTAATCGTTAATAGAATAAACACTGTCAATCCCGCCAACCCGCATTGGACGAAATCGAGACTCGCACTGTCGAGTTTTACAAAATCAACATGATGGGCCGTTCATAGGCTTCTTATGATGAAGCGAAGGAATCGAGTGACAATAACAACAATGTTGACGGCGGTAGTTTCAGCAAGGTTACCAGTCTTCTAAGCGCTCTATTGGGCACGAGTGTGTTCGTATCTTCGTCATCTCTCTACCATGTTGATCTGGCCCAGCTCGATCGGATCCCACGTTCTACCTATATGGAAGGAGGTCAGATACAAAAATGGATAAATCCTGTTTAACATTTTAGAAAATATGGTTATTGCAAACCGTAAAATCATTACGTGGATTTGAGTAAAAACGAAAAGGCGATTTTTTTGCTATAAAGTTATGGAGGTCCTAGCGCTTGAATATTACATATAATATATAAACGAAAAAAGAAAAGGAATCAGGGGCATACAAACAGTCTTCAATTTACCTTCCCTTCCTAGTTTATCTAAATTTGATTGAACGTCCGGCTCGTAATGTACCTACGAGTAGCTGACGACACATTGATACGAGCCTTAGCAATATGTTACTTCAGCACCTTGATAAAATCAATCAAGTCCAATTAAATCAATCTACGTTCAATTCTCGATTTGATAATTCGTTAAATGCTAAAAATCAAGGCATACCTATAGTTTGGAATCAATAAACTAGACAGCACGCCGTCGCATCTTAGATCCGCTTTAGAGCATTTTGAACATTACTCAAAAGGTCACTCCATCGGATGTCGGATCGTACTTTCAATTTTTTGTTATGTAAATATGTTGATTTTGTGCGTCCTTGTAATTTATACGAGTATTAAAAACGTTAATCGCCGGTTTTTATTTATGATTGATTTCGATCTTTAAACGATATCCCATTCACATTTATTATTATTTGCAGCGTCGGATGATTTCAACTCTTTAATAGTTCTGCAAACTGTTGAAAATGTTACATGTGATGTCTAAAACTGCAACCTAATTTAGCTAATTGATCGCGATATTGGTCAGTATATTAGAATAGCGATATTCCAACGGATTGAGGTATGTTTGGAGCTCAATTCTTATAGAGCAATGTTAAGTGCTTTCACAGTTTAGAAACTCCCATATTGAGAAAAATATCTTAGCATCCCATGCATTCACCGTGCGGGTCTCGGGTCCACGACAGAGAGAACAACAATAAATATTTAATTATTTACAACGTACGGAACCTTTGGCTGGGTGTTCTAGCCGCACTTGCCTGGTTTTTATTTTTTACTCTACCGGCAAATATCAGTCATCATTATGTAAGGTAGTCAAGCACAAAACCTGCCACCTATAAAAAGATTAATTAATTATTAATTAGGACGTGAGATCAAGTGATGTGATCTTCTGTGCCTACGAATGAGCAGCTCAAATTACAATTGTATGGCACAAATCACTCACTGAGTATTAATTTGTAGTCATTCTTGACTGCCTGTTGGTCTGGTGGTTAGCCTATGTGGCTTCGATCACAAGGTCCTGGGTTCGAATCCTGGGTCGGGTCACGGAATAATTCTGAGCTTTTCATTCTTCTATGAAATTCTCCGTACATTCCAAGTCCTGGAATCGGGAAGTTGGTGGTGTTACACCCCCGTGCCTCGGAGAGCACGTTGAGCCGTCGGTCCCGGTCACTGTCATCAACATCTGATAGTGATCGTTAATAAAACCCTGAGGAGAGAGGCCTGGCCTTGTGGTAGACCGTTAATAAGCTTATAATGGTGACGATGATGAGCATACATAACAAGCTCTTGCACACAATGCACAGGTTTGCAAGACAAATGATTGTTAGCGGAGCCCGTAATGATTTAAAGCTGAAAAATTTTTAACAAAAAATAGAACCGACTCAAAACGCACTAAAAAGTAAAAAATGACTGTGTCATTTAGTTGCTTTAATTTACTTAAACATATCTAGGAGTCGGTCCATCACTATACGTGACTATACGAAGATGTTGAGAGTTGACGACCTTTTTATTTTGCAGACGAGCGTGTCGTTCTATACATTAGGAGTAGAACTATAATACAGGAATTCAAAACATTAACCCGGATCAAAGAACTGAGCGGTAAAGATCGCTCTCCATCGCCGCTGCGTAGCTTCGGCTGCGATTATGCTATGATATAAGAACTGTTATTAATACTTCAGAAGCGGACGCCTTCGCCCCGACCGTGCTTTGATATGGACCATGTGAACAGAGAACCAAAAAACTTCATTATGCACGCTCGATCTAATATTTTTCGTATTAATTATTAAATTAATTATTATTGGTCCGACATTTTTTCTTACGTTAAATTTATGTTAGACTCTTTTGATTTTTTATATAAAGTAACGGTGAATGTTAATTATCTCTAACCTAAATTAATTTGACTACGTGTGGTGTGTCCCGGTGAAGATGTGGAGGTATACGGCGGGATGTCTTGCATCTATAGTTTAGTAGTTACTTAGCCTCAACCAATAAACAAACTCACTTTTGTATTTCAAATATATATTAATTGTAGATAAAAAATGTCATTTAAGTTTTATGTGTCTAAGCTTAGCGATGTTATAATGCGACAGTGTGGGTTTTGTATTCGTCTTTAATTCTTTTTGACAAACAGGAATATATAGATAGGGATGAATTTAAAACGTAGTTATAAAAATATCGTTACAGATAGCACATGTTCCGTGGCGCGCTGCCCTGGGTCGGTAACAGCACTGACAGCAGATGCCTCGCGCGCGGAACCGCGCAGCATCCATTATTTATGAGATAGGCGTGCGCGGCGACGACGATACATCCGCCATATGCCGACCTACCAATTACGTTACCATTTAACTGACATTCGAATTGATTGTCTTATATTTATAAACTGTAAACAAAACAAAAACTGCTTTTTTAGAGTCGGAAAATAAAAATAGCGGAGAAAATTTTCGTCACTTTAAAAATGTCATTTAAGATCCATTCCAATTATATAATAGAACTATGAATGTTCCATTTTGTGATTAAGTAAACTGGTCGAAGGCTTTCTCTATTCCCTCTTTGTCTATTCTCTCTTTGTCTATTTTTTTCTCTTCACAAATGCGCGACTTCAAGTTATATTTAATAGGCATGTGCATACCTGTCACAGCCTTTGTTCGTTTATGTCTTATGTATGTTTGTCTGTAAGTCGTAATTGTTCGTATTGCAGAAGGTTCTATAGGTTTGGAGTACGCGTCGAAACATACCCAGACATAGAGTGAGCAGCTCTGCTTGCACAGCCTCCGACTGGGAGACAAATGCACTTCCCAGCGTCAACAAAAAATAAAGGTTCTGTTAGATTAAATATAAATTCTGGAATTCAAAAAATGTAATCTTCAATAAAACTTGTTGTGATTGTGAACTAGCGCCCTGCGCTGGGCTTCTTCCAGAAAATAAAAGCTCTTTGGCTTTAGTCACACACACGTAGAACAATATCGAGTAAATAGTTTACTGTTGTATATGACGTCAGAGCTTACGACCCCTGAGGCATATAAATCTTTGAAGTGAACATACCGGCCGCCTGACTTACATATTACAAAGTGGTCATTCACAACATCGTTAAGTAAGTTATTGTGTAACACAAAACTGTGTTTGTTCCATAAATCACTTTTAATTGCCGTAAAACTAAAGCCACGTGTACTTTGAACGTACTTGGTTTACAGAGTTATGGCAGGTGCCGGGTCTTTCCTCGTTCGATCAATATTTTAGACTATTAATTTATTTATTTTACTAATTGAAGGAAACTTACAAATTCAAGTGACAAACTGACACGCGCACAGTTACCTGAGTACGTACTTCACAATTGAATATATAGAGTCAACAGTTTTAAAGGTTGTTCAGAAAATGTTCACTTTATCTATTTCCGTAATACATCCTTCTATTCAATAATTAACAGATTTTTTTCAAAATATATACCTATCTCCTATCAAAATTTAAACTGTCGAAGATCAAACGGTCTCTATCTGATTATACCTATTATCTCAGTGAAACCAAAACCGCCACAGTTAGCTGCGGTAGCTTTAAGTTTAATTACACTTCATAAAAATAACGCACATCAAGTATACCTACCTACTTAGGTATATTTTGATCGTTACTATGGGTAACTCAATTACTGAACGTGGCAAGCACGTTGTGGATGATTGAATGTTTATCGAAACAATAAGTGTTTGTCAGAGAGTGCCTCCCACACCAGATCACACCGTACCTGTAACCTGCCTGTCAATTACTGATTATGATGCGGCATCACCGCATCACGCGCTACGGGAGTTTAATGACCTTGTACCGACATTGATCCGGTCCGAGTGTTAGTTGCATGTATTGCAATGTGTCTAGAGGCACATGTTAACCGGATTGTACTGACTGCCATGTCGAGGCCATTTTGATAATACATCTATCACGAGTCTCAATATATCGTATCAATTGTCTATTAGATAAGTTTATATTATAGTTATTAGAACTACTGAGGTCCAATTCTTTATCATTTTAATTAATATCTACTTATTCTTATCACCAAAGTCCTGAGACGGGCTGTGATATTAACAATAAATAAATAAATAAATATTATAGGACAATTACACACATCGCTATATAGCCCCAAAGTAAGCTTAGGCAGCTTGTGTTATGGGTACTATGATAACTGATGAATATTTTAATATATATAATACATAAATACTTATAATATATAGATAAACACCCAGACACTGAAAAACATCCATGCTCATCACACAAACATTTTCCAGATGTGGGAATCGAACCCACAGCCTAGGACGCAGAAGCAGGGTCACTACCTACTGCGCCACTCGGCCGTCAAATTAACAGTTTTCTTTCTTCTAAGAAATTCGTAGTAAGATTTTTCAGCCCGAAGTTACAGTCATTCTGATAGCAAACAGAACAACCAAACGTAGGTCCTTGTCAATCTGCTTTAAGTAGCGTGGTGGGTGTGAACTCCACATCCCCTCTCTTATAAGACGAGTCTTCACGCTGTGATGAGGCCTCACACGCTGATACAAGCACCGTTGTACATTTACATGCAAATGTAAGGTGTTTTCTATGAAAGAACAGAAGATGTTAACACGGTTAAGTACTATTCAGTAGTGTCCGTGTTCGTAGACAGATGTAGTGACGTCATCGTCATAATAGTCGTTAAATGACGTCACTAAATGCAGACACAGATTAGTATTGCTGACGCTGAGGCTGCCTGACGTCTCTACTCGTAACATGGTCAGTGGCAGTACAGCTTAGTATGATGAGTATCTTTTTCTTTTTCTTCGTTCTAGACATGTCCCGCACTTGGACTGTTTGTCGACCATTGTCCAGTGTCCTTATCCTCTGACGTAGGCCTTTAGACAATAACTTGGATAAAAATCCCGCTTAACACTAGCTAAACTATATTATATAGCACCTAAACAATATTTACTGTTCGAAATGGAATTTCGTCAGCAAAAAATTCGCAATTTCGCAAATGTTTTCACGTCGTCATCGTCCTGATTGCTTTGTTTTCGAGTGCCGGCGATGTTTACCCAAACTACTTAGATGGGTATTTAGGATTTCCCACGATTGGTATTCCCAACGAAATTACGAAATATTTAGTAGGTGTACTTACATGTTACGTGCTCAAGCTATTTTTCTCATTTAGTACTCAATAGACGTACTTCACTGGAGCGTACTCGCGAGGCGCAGACTTTTGTAGTCGGACAAATGCAAAGTGTCTCTCTAGTCTGTAGAATGTTGATGCTAGATGCTCTGTTTGTTACTGGATGTTCCTACTTTATCATATAGCTTGCTTTCAAGCTTTTTCTAGCACCTAATCAATTTGTTATTCTATTCTAATATTCTAAGTACTTTGCAACTTTTGGGTGGCATCCTTTTCGATGATAAATATATTAAGAAAAGATTTATTTTTTACTTTTTAATGCATTTTGAAGTTGGTTTTATGGTAAAATAATTTGGATCGTTACAAACATAAATTGCTAGTTTTAGTTAAAAATCCTTATTTGTTACTTTTCGTGATCACGGCCGTTACACCCGGTATATGATTGTACCGTGTAAATATTCAAAATAGAATGATAAGTCAAATAATCCCGGATGTTGAAGGTTGTAGCAGGTAATGATGGCGCGAAACGTTCGCAACGATCGACCGATAAGAGATAATTGCGCCGCCGCCCGCAGAGGACCCCGCAGAGATTCGCACTCTAAATAACTCCTAAATTACATTCCTAGCATTTTTGTAGTCGCGATATCGGGTGACATCGAGATTAGTAACGATAGAACAAGATTCAAAGTATTATTAGTGCTGCCACATCTGTTTTCTGTGCCCGATAAACTCGAAACTATTGATTTTTTCTTATATAAATCCGCTTACTCCATATTTTGTTAGACACGTATATTTCGGTGACGGTATTCACATAATTCATCAGAACAGATAACAACCCAATCTTCCTTTTTAGCAGATATCACGTATAATTTTCTTCTTCGATGTTCTTAGAAGGTTGCATAGGTTTTCTCATGACATCTCGGGCGTGATATTGATATGAATAGGAGCTCGGTGTACGGGTCCGAAGAGCATTTTCACATACCTTGTTAGTTGACCGCACAGCGTCGTTGGTATATGGTCCGGACTTGAACTGCGAGTGGGGAAGCGGTCGCGAGTTCGAATCCCACTCAAGAACTACTATTGTGATCAAGTTGTTTTTTAAATTTATTATGGATTGTGTATGATGCGTTTATGCGATTTGCAATTGGTTAAAAACTATTTGAATTGTATCGGCCATTTTTGAGAGTGAACTGAGTTGAGTGACTGAGTGAAGGACTGAACTGAGTGAAGTTGTTGGGGTCAGACGGTCGTGTTGTTTGTTAACCGTCCTCCATGTTCATTTGCAGACATTGTTTTTTTATATTAGTTATTAGTTTTTGCTTTAGTATATCTTAGTGTATTTATAGTGCATTGTGAAAGTGCTGAGAGGGGTAAGTGATAGGCTAATAAGAACTCCTGCGCATCACTGTATATTTTTAGTTAAGAAGTAATTTTGACGGACTTCTGTTTCTATTGTTCCTAGCCTCTCGCAACGCCTTCTCAGTACAAGAGAAATACAAAGAATTATTCTGAAACCCTGAAAGTCTGCTCTGAGCTAGCTACACTACTTTGGCGTGGCAGGGTGCCTGTTTGCTCATCTTAAACGAACCCTCCTGGCGCTCAACCTGCATGTATTAATTTTTGAATATAAGCTGTGCTTCAAGAATTTGGTGTTGTTTCTTCTAAATCAAACCGTACGAAAAACACCGTAACAATATGCTTTGGCAGAGCTCCTCCACGCGCCTCGTCATGGTCCAGCATGTAAAGATGACACTGCACGGATTCCATTATGCAGCCTACAGGCTACAGCAATAAGAGCTATCAGAGAAATCCTTAAAACAGTTCTTCTATTTATCTAAGGATGAAAGAACATTTTAAAACTGAAAGTACCACGCTTATAGCATAGACAGTCAAGCCACTCATAAGATCTTAAATGACAATTTACCGACATGTATGTTCCTATTTGTTTGTTTAATTAAGTTATTGATTAATTAAGATACTCTATTTTCACATAAACTGCTCTGCTACTGAATAGTTTAGATTCATAGATTTCTCAGAGAAGCTGCCTTGCTACTCGGTATTTGTTACGTGTTGACGCAAACTTTTTATATCAATTTCCCACGGTTACGACGACAGAATGCTAATTGAGCGATCGCAGTGATAATAAAACAATAATAGAAGCCTTGTTAACATCAGTGACATTGAATTACATTATATTTATCTTTTAATATACGATTACATATTGCATGCACGACCTCCCTAGCGCCCATTGGTCCTATTGTGTAGAACCTTATGTCCCTAAACCGTTTGAGCTAAACACAACCGACAGTCGCTGTTAGGTATACATCACCGTATCCTCGCACGAGGAATATAATTTTATTTCACCGGGAGTTCACAGTAATTTTCTCGTTAGCGATGGCTAGAAAAGAAATTTTCTCATGATCGTTACATCATAGGAAGGTAAAGGTCACGGTCGCTCGCTACGGCCGCGGTCGTTTTCTCTCGAGCTGCTACAAAACAAGGCGTGTCTAGATTCCTAACCCGAAGGCTGCATCCGGGCCGCAGGGATCGAGTTGCGCGGGAGCGAGCGAATGTCAAGGAACCCTGCGGCGCTGCGTCACGCTCAGTCGCAGCCGACATGTCTGCGTGCGCGCTCGCGTGCGCTGGCCGCCTGGCGCTCGCGTGCGCCGCGCTCGTCGCCGCCGCCGCCTCCTCCATACTCGCTGGAGCCAGTGAGTACTGTTGCAACACATACCGACTTGGAGCTGGTTTAGCAGCGTCTCCCTGCCTCGCGAACTTTTTCATTGTCTGATTTAATTTATTTTTTTAATTATCATGATGATTAACAAAAAGACCGCTCTACCAGGATACACTTTTTTAGTGACCTCTCGATTCGATGAATAAACTTGTCTTTTGAAAAATAATATCTAAACTTAAATATAATAATTATTTTGCAGGCGATAATGATATTGCGTGCACGAATGACGGACTCTATGCCGACTTCGACACCGAGTGCCAGGAATACGTGCGCTGCTCGGCGGGCGCAGTGCGCGGACGTTACGCGTGTCCCGCCGGGCGCGTGTTCAGCGACGGCGCCGCCGCGTGCGTGCCGCGCCGCAGCCAGCCCTGCGCGCGCCGCGTGTGCGCGCCCGGGGACGCCCTGGCCTACGCCACCCCGGGGACTGCGTGCCGACACTACTACCGTTGCGAGAACGGCACCGCCGTGGACCACGCCTGCCCGTCGGGCTCGTGGTTCGATCTAGCACGACAAGCCTGCTCTCGGGGCGCCGGCACTTGCTACGAGCCCGTCTGCGCGGGACTGCCGGACGGCAAATATCCCGACTCCTCTCACGAGTGCCGGCGCACTCTGCTGTGTCGCGGGGCCGAACTCCGCGCCGTGGTGTCCTGCGGCGGAGCGTGCGTGAGCGCGTGCCCGCCGCCCCGCTCCGCCGCCGTCCCGCTGCCCGCCGGGGACGCCGACTTCTGCTCGGACGAGGCGTGCTCGTCGCTATGCCAGCACGCCGCGGACGGCGCGTACGCGGACCGCGCCGCCGGCTGCCGGGAGTACTTCGTGTGCGAGGCGCACCGCGTCACCCGGCGCGGCGTGTGCGAGCCGGGCCTGCTGTTCTCGGGAAGCGGCTGCGAGCCCGCGGCGGGGACGCGCTGCCCGCCGCCCGCGCGGAGTCCGTGCTTCAACCGGCAGGACGGCCTCTACCGGGACTGGCGGGACTGCGCGTCGTGGTTCGAGTGTCGCCGGGAGCGAGTGACCGCCCGGGGCGCGTGCGAGGCGGGTGTCGTGTTCGACGGCGTCGGTTGCGTACCCCGGAAGTCTTTCTATTGCGAAGGCCCCGACCCGGCCGCGGAGTGCGAGGGAATGCCGAGCGGAACTTATCAGGACCTCGATTCGAACTGCACGCGCTACTTTCACTGCGAGGGCACGCTGCGCACGAGCCTGGCGTGCCCGCGCGGCCGGGTGTTCGACGGCGCGCGCTGCTCGCCGGCGGCGCAGTACCTGTGCCCGAGCCTGGAGCGCGACTCGTGCTACGGGCGGCCCGACGGGCGCTACCGGGCGGCGGACGCGGGGTGTCGCGGCTTCTACGCGTGCGTGCAAGGCGAGAAGGCGGTGTACGCGTGCCCCGCCGGCCGCGCGTTCGACGGCGAGACGTGCGTGCCGGCGAGCCCCGCCGTCTGCCCCTCGGAAGACTACTCCTGCTCGGGGCTCTCGGACGGCTACCACGCCGAGCTACAGTCTAATTGCCACAGGTATAAACAATATTTATTTAATTCTTGTAAGAAAAGCCGCCAGTTCGAAATACTTAAAATTCATAAGGAATGTATTGGTATAAAAACGGTAAAGGCAGAGCCGTGGTCTAGAACAATACAATATTTATACATATATAATACGAGACCTTTCTTTTGATGATTTTCTAAGGTTATAAATTTTTTGGATCCTAAAAATCTGAGGTTTAAATTGTATGATACTCAAGTTTGATATATGTATATAGCCTATGTTGCCCCGTATACCATTATTAAAAATCTTTTGACACCTTATTAATTAAAATCGGTTCAGTAATTTAAGCGCTACAGTTCAAACATACATAGTTACATACATACACTGCCAAAATCATTATCTTTCCATTCCGAGTTCATGTAGTAATGTCGGGTAATTTAATAAATATAAACCCAAGATTTATTTTTAACCAACACTTAATATTTTATTAACCGACGAACAAAAACGGAGGAGGTTCTCAATTCGACACGTATATTTTTTTTATGTATGACCACGCATAACCTTTTACAGAGTTGTCCGATTTTGATAATTCTTTTTTATTAAAATGGATACACTTCCAAGGTGGTCCCATTGTCATCATGTTAGGATGATGATGATATCCTGGGAAAATTGAAGGAACTCTTCAAATTTTATAGGCACACTTCAACTCTGCAATTTCGATTTTTGTGTAAGTATCAGTAGCTTTTTGGCTACAAGTGCCATATAATATACTATGACAATACAGTACGAGTACGTTACGTGGCGATAAATCACTAAAAATAAGAAATAAATTTTTTAACAATAATAGAACCGACTCAAAACGCACTAAAAAGTAAATAAAATTATTATTATAAAAACAAAAACCTAACTGCTTAAAAGTAATGAACTGAAAAGAGAAAAACAAAGATCACTATATCTATATAAAATTCTAAATACTTTATGGTGCTGCAGGTGTGGACAAAATAGTTTACTACCTGGGAAAGAAAGACCTACTAAAACTACGTTTGTCCCCGCCTGCAGCACCATAAAGTATTTAGAATTTTATATATATATATATAGTGATTCTTGTTTTTTGCTTTTCGTTTCATTACTTCTAAGCAGTTGGGTTTTTTGTTTTTATAATAATAATTTTATTTGAGACTTTTTAGTTTTAATTTGTGGTATAGAAATGAGATGGTACACTTGGTACACATTTTGACATTGCTTGTTAAAACAGTAATATAAATATGATATTATATTAATATTTTTGAAATGGTCTTTTTACGAGCTTTCATTTGATACCCATATAGGATAAAAGAAAAAAATGCTCACGTCCTCCCTTTTTTCCCCCATTTACAGCCGCCATTTTGAAAATTCATATAGCCTTTGTCACTTCCACAGTTTAGCCAAATTCAACGACCTCTCCTCACATGTCAAAATCCGTTTAGCCGTTTAGGCTGTAGCGCGTGCCGAAGAAATGGACATACATACGTACATACAAACATACGCTCGAAAAACATTACCCTCCTTTTGACGCAGTCGGGTAAAAATAACTGTGTCATTTAGTTGCTTTAATTTAGTTAAGCATATTTAGGACTACGTTAAATAAATGTTCCTTAAACTTGCTGGCACCGACTTCATAGATATGCTTAAGTAAATTAAAGCAACTAAATGACACAGTTATTTTTTACTTTTTAGTGCGTTTTGAGTCGGTTCTATTTGAACTTATCCCACAGATACTTTTACTGCGAGGGCGGCGACAGACTGGCAACATTATCCTGCCTCGCCGGCAAGATATTCGACGGCCATTCGTGCGTCGAGCCCGCGCATCACGTTTGCGGCGCACCGCGGAGAGGCATCGTTGAACACGGCGGCAGACACTGCGAGAGAGACGGATTCTACGTGCAACAGGGCACCGAGTGCAAGCATTACTACTTCTGCGTGTCCGGGATCCGGACATTCCTGACGTGTCCGGCTGAGCAGGTGTTCAACGGCCAAGTTTGCGTGCAAAAAGATCAGTACACATGTCCGGGCTGAATGCGGGGTACACGACCCTGACTCAAACAATCGGCCGGCGGACACTGCGCCGGCGCAGGGCGCGAGGACGCTGTGGAGACGCAACCCGACTGCAAGGCTGACGCGGCGACGTGTCGTTGGCATTTGTGTAACTTGTTTCCTTCTAGTAATAAACGGAGTTTTTGTATGAACGCCTTGTCACTTACCATTACCTGTACCAGTTGGGAAAGCTAATTTAGATGTCAGGACAGATACCTACTCGTATCTATGGCAAGATCGGTAATTTAAAATTATAAATCAACTAGAAGTCGTCCGCGACTTCGTCCACGTGAAAACCTCTTAGGTACCCTTTTGATTTTAAAGACAGACTTTCATATAAAGTATGCTCTTTCCCCGCTACCCCTCTCAATTTAATTTTTTTATAGGTAGTTTTCCGTGAAGCAATATGCTTCGTCCCGACCCGTGTACTAAAGATCTACAATTTTGTTAAACATTGTACGATATTACAGTACATTAACATTAACAATATATATTTATGGCAAGCTGATGTGTATAGCTTGTATTAAATAGTCTAGCTTTCATTCTTTCACTTTTGAATCTAGCTTTCATAATAAACAAAATAATTTACAATCCGACATGCAGATCTCGAGATTAGCCCGTTTAAATAAACGAACAAACTTTTTCGTATATTATAAAATATGGTCTGCCATGCCAAATAAATTGAAAGAAAATATCAAAGATCGAATTCTTAAAGAATTTCAGTACAAAAATGTTGACCCCTATTCAGTACGTATAACATAACACGGAGGAGGTCAACTTAATTTGGACGATATAGCGTAGTGTTATGTTTTTAGAAATTTTGTAATATCTCCGAAACAATATAACTAATTAACATACTGTAAAAGGCAAATCTTATCTCTATAATATCCTTCTGATTATTAAATAATTTATTTTGATAAGGATTTAAGTTGTATAAATAATGACGTAAACGTAAGCATATAAATTAAATGATTTTTCAAAACACAAAAAGTTATATATCTGCCAAAATATAAAAGATAGATATGCTACCGCGGACTTCTTTGTAGGATTTTTTAAGATGCCTAAAGTTTTCATACAATGTCACTCACCGATAACGTAGCATTCTACTGGAGAAAGAATTTTTAAAATCGGATCATCAGTTCCGAAGATTAGCCCCAACAGAACTTTATTTACAAACATACAAACTTTACCTCTTTATAATATAAGTATAGATATCTGTTTTAATGGTGATTAACTGGAGTTAGATACTCAACTCAAAAAAAGATATTTTGTGTAATAAGTAATTGGTACGCAAAAAGTCTAAAGGAGTCGTTTGGTTTTACTGAACTGTCATAAAATAAAAAATATAGTATAATTTATTAATTCTTTATTGGCATAAAAATTTTAAGCGACCTATTTAGATAACATATCATTATTCTAATAATTACAGTGACTCGTATCTTACAGTGTTACTTTACAAACACAAATAAGCTCCGTGAATAAAAAAATATTTATCTTTAGTAGACAATAAACATACAAGTAATTTATTTTCGATATATCTTTTATCCAACCCTATATAAACAAACAGACAGTAGCGTACCTACTAAAGTACAACGAATAGAAATACAGACAAATGTAATAGTTCGTCGAACTCACACGATCACATGACACGCTACACAAAACCTCATCCTTTATACAATTTTAATGAACACACAAAATGAAAACTTATTGTTTGCATTCATAAGTGTAGGTAGGTGTGTTTTTCAAAATCCAATTCACAGTATTTATTTCACATGATATTTTTCTAATCTTTAACAATTATGTTCTTCTAACGAGTTTGACGACTCGCTCTCGCAGGGTATTCCAATTTTTAATAACCCTGCATTTTTTCCATAATATTCAATCTTATAACATTTACTTTAATTTTATTGTAAGTAAATAATCAAACTTCGTGTGAGATTAGTCCAGCCAAGAGAGACTATTAGCTCCTCAAATCGTACATCTAAAAATATATGTTTGGCAACTAATTAAAAAGCCATTAATATTTTATACAATTACGTATATCCAATAAATTTCATTATTATAAATATTTATCTACAAGTAAATTCTGGCCATTTTTTGACCAAGTGAATAAAAATATTTTTTTCGTTTATAGCTAGTTTATCTATGGGGCATAAAGCCGGACGCACACAGCGGGCAGCTTGCACCAAATGCAAAGGTTCGTCTGCATTATCTGTGTGTCGTACATTAGAAGTCCGTTGTTTGGCGGTGGTTGTGCGAGCTGCTGGAACGTGCGGCGAGCCTCTCATCAGCTTACATAGAACGCAAATAAATGCCCTTCTATACAACTCGGGAATGTTATCAAGTCGTACCAATTTGTACAGATATATAATAAATTAAATATTGTGAAACTCTATTTAGCATGCATTAACTCCTTTTATACAAAATCTCTTTAGTTAAAATTAATTTTGTTTATCAAAAATGCCATAATATGTTTATTATGGCATTTTTGATAAACAAAACTATCAGCCGGTTTTATTGGTTTCATATGTACGTGTACTGCACTGAATACGTTTAAAGATTGTTTGTGAAACGGCTAATGTCAAAGACAAGAGCGTGACAATAATAAATACAGACATACAGATTTGTTCTCGTAGTCATGGTTGAAGCATCCACAGGGTGGCTCAAACGAGAACTGAGTCGATCTTTTTTTACCAAATTGAAGTAAAGGCTACAAGAAGCCTAGAGGTATTTGGATCAGATTATATTTTCACAAAAGAACCAGAAGTAACAGAATTGTAAACGACTATTACTATTGTAAACATTGACATATTAATACTATGGACTTCGGGTCAGCGATAAAAAGTGTCCGAACCAAAAGTAAGCCAAAACGCGAAATGATTTCCAATCGCAATTCAGTCTCATATTAGCTGACTGACAGAATACACGTCAATAATGCCATAATGTGTTATAAAAAACTTGTAAGAACTACCCGAGTAAGGTGAGAAAAGAAGACGGTGTACCATATTTTCAGTAAGTAAATATTTACTGATGATTTTAAAGTATTATTTTGCTTAGAAACAGGCTATTTTATTAAAATTTTAATAAAGTATAGAAACGAAT
This sequence comes from Mycalesis mineus, assembly GCA_034621355.1. Classification (NCBI taxonomy): domain Eukaryota; kingdom Metazoa; phylum Arthropoda; class Insecta; order Lepidoptera; family Nymphalidae; genus Mycalesis; species Mycalesis mineus. The sequence goes on from CM067883.1 coordinate 3,911,106, forward strand.
TGCATAACCAACCAAAATGAACGAAAGTATCTATTCATACGCTACCCGCGTATAGGATAGAAGGAGTGCAATATGTTTATCTAATTAAGCACATTTAGTTCGGATCTGCCGTGAGCAATAGAATGTTTTAGAACAACGACTGCATAGAGTTATTTTGTTGTTTAACATTTGAATTATTTAATAACTTAATTTTTGAATGAAAATAATTTGATTATTTTCAATTCAAAAATTTTTATTTTTTATGTCAACTTTTATTTTTTATGTCATGAATATTAATCAAATAACTTTTACCATAATGGTATATTAATTTGATAACTATAAGAATTATCTACATGAAATTAGGAACAGTTATTTAAAAAAGTGATTGAAGTAAAAAAATATATTTTCAGTTTAATTAAAAAGAGGAAAATATCGAGAACTTAAAATTTCAAAGTAAAGAACTATATCGAGTGACATATCATTTTGTACATTAGTGGATTTGTTTTGTAATTAATTATTATTATAACTAATTATTATTTTATACAAGATAATTGCAACAATTATTATTTAATACAAGATTTATCCCAGCATATAGAGGTCAGGGATATGTAAATATAAATTAAAATTTGCTGTAAATATAATATATAAGATGCCAAAAAATTTGAAAGCTACCGACTCCACACCATTTATGTTGTCCTATTTTCACGAGAAGCTGTCATGTCAAAAAAAGGCTGCCATGGCAACCGTCAATCGAAGCTGCTTACTTATTGCATGCAATTAGACCGTTGCAAATTAGACTGTATAACAATACGATAAGACATACATTACAATGTTATTTTATGTATAAAAACATAAATACATCCTAGTGTGTATAAAATATCTTGGGACACTTTTGACGTAAATTTTGCATTAGACCCGAAGTCCATAGTATTAATATGTCAATGATTGTAAATGATGGATATTTTAAGACACCATCCATGCGCTGAACTTGCTGCCCAATTTACAGTACAATCTGCTATAGTAGTAGTCACAATAACTATACCAAGTTGACTTTATTAAATTGTACATAACTATTTGAAATAGACAAATTAGTTTGATCAGCTGTGGATCTCTGTATGGGGTAGTACAGCGCCGAGCAAGCAATGCTCGTCTGTTCTGTGAGTGCGTCAGGCGTCAGGCGTCAGGTGCCGGGCGTCAGGCGTCAGGCGTCAGGCGTCAGGCGCGGGGTCAGATCGCTGCGCACAAGTGTCCGGGTGTTACAGATCTATTTTAGATATATATATTTTAGACGCACTTAATTAATAAGTTGGTCCACACCGGATATAGGTATAGTATAAATACTTTTAATACAATTCTTAAATGTTATACATTCGTTAGTTATATAAAAAGTTTCACGTTGTGATTTTTGCTATTTGGCTTGTTCAGTGTATCTAAATTATTTTCACGTGTTACCTGAACACACAAACTACACACATTTATGTAACGACATAGTTTTCAAATAAACGCAAGAGATAATGTTCTGTGGGACTCTGCCCCCGAAACAACAAAATTGTAAATAGGTAATGTTGTGTTGTGACGTCGGGCATACGCCAACCTTGCCCTACTACTGTGTGCTGGCACTACAACATTATAGTGTTTGTGTGTTTAAGTGTCGGGCAAGAATCATTTATATATATCTGACATTTGCAAATTGTATACTCGTCATAGACACTCGTTAAAACATGATTTCACATTACAAATTCAATACTCACACATAAAACGTACGCATAAATAAATTAAAATATATTAGTTAATTAATTAAAATGGACGACACTAAATTATAATTAATAGATGTAAAAGGCTAAATGAAAAATGCGACAACCTTTAAAGCATTATTCATTTTTAATTGATTAAATTACGAATATTATACGAATGTATAAAGTAATTATCAAATAAAATCAAATATGAAAAACCAGATATTATTGAATGTCGCGAATTTCAACCGTTATGGCAATAATGTCCCAAATGGCTAACAAGTTACATGCAGTCTCAAAATCAAAAGCAATCCTAACAAAATATTCACAAATTGTAATTTAAAGAATAAAAATATAATTCAAGTTAAATATCAAAATTTATTTAAATAGAAATCAAATGTCGTTTTTTTACCATTGAAGGGTAACTGTTGTTGTTCCTCAACTTAACGATCAATAAACGAACTTTTGAATATCTCTCGTGAGTTATTGTCAATATGTAAGCCTAGAACCGAAACACAAAACACTCAGTCTGCAGTCTGTGGTTATGTTAGATCCCTATATCGTATTTATTTATTTTAGAAACCTTTTTTTAATTTCACTTGGGACATTATTGTTATCGGTCTGGGGACAAATGTCCTCTAATTTGACAAAAAAAATTGTACATCAATATTCGTTGAAACCAATTACTTTAATTAGAAAAACATGAAACTTTTGTCTCGCTGCCCAATTGCTTAGTGCAAGGTCGACGCCGAATCACTTGTGCTGTATTACGTTTGAAACAACCATAATTATTCACAAAAATACAATCGTTGTAACAATTTAAAGTTTTTGAGTGGCTTTCTTTAACTTTCCTCTTAAACTTAACGATATAATATATTTTTTTCCTCCAGCTTTCGTCATTTGATAAATCCGTTTACCAAACTAATACAGAGGTTATTGTAAGAATTCTCTGAGAACTATTAAGTTTATATTGTTTGTAAGAGCGACACGCTGTGCACTTGGCAGAGCCGCAGTATCACACGAGTTCGTTTTGTTCAACAATAAACATTAACAAAGCGAACACATCTTATACGTAAGTAAATAAGTAAGTAGTCTTTTTATCTATACTTAAAGGAGACCATAGTTTTTTGGTCTAGAATACGTGTCTCTGACACAGATTAAATAAACATTTTTTTATATGAACACACATTTATATTTTAATAAATAATTTGATACACACTTTACGTTACCTGTACCCAAATATATTAATTTTGCATGAACTATGAAATGGTTGTAGTTTGAGGTCTGAATCTTAAATGACAAAAATCCCGATATTTTATGCATCGATGTTCGTCAATTTAGATCACTTTAGTAATGTTGACACCACGTCCTAACAGCAATTGCAAAAACTTCAACATATAAAATAATGTAAAAATCCGATTGTGTTCATTGCCAGTGCAATGACACACAACAACATCAACATGCTCTGTTATGTTATCAGCAACATTCCGCAAAGGATCGCTGCCGACAGCGACACAAACACACTGTACAAAGATCTGCAAAGGCTCCGAATTAAAACTTAAAGTATGACATGAAATTCAAACATGTTATGGAAAAACAGCTGTACTAGATTATCTGCAGCAATTAACGATTAAACGTTATTCAAAACTATTTCACTGAAAACATACATAATGTTTTAATATCAATAAACATTACACAACACTAAAATTTAAGAAAATCCCGTATCGACTTACTCTGACAGTTTGCAATAGAAATCTGTCAAAAGAAATTGACACAATCAAACAAATTAGTTTTGCGTTTATGTATGGGAATAAGGCCCTTGTCCACATGGGACAGACATTTAATTAAATTATTATTTCTAACTAAAAACATTTAAGTGTCTGCGACATGCAGCAGCTGTTTTCAAATAAGACAGTCATTTATTGAATTGATACTTTAGGTTCACATTTCAACAATAGTGTTAGCCAAAGTCGGTTAGGGGCGTGGTCCAACATACCTCTGCTCAACTAACAACCATTTCAAAAAGAAAATTTCGCATCCATATGGAATCCAAAATAATATTATTTTACAATGTTCGTTTACTTATTACCCGTTACATCTACAGTAGTAAGTTACACACGTGGCTACGTTTCCAAGACCTCTTTATAAATTATTATCTTGAAAGATTCAGTCTTACATTAAGATGAAAAAAAAAATAATGAAACATTACCAAAACATTCGTTGGACCTTCAGCTGTACACTCCACGAATGTACGCTGTGAGACGCCGCAGTGCGCAACAATAACAACGTATGAATTATACGACATTCACAAATATTTTATTTTAGCTAACACTGTTGTAATAAAGTCCATACCATTTAAAGACAAATAAAATATCTCAATCTAAAACTGAACTAATAGTGACGTCTCAAAAGAAATCAATCATTAAAAACTTCTGTATAGTTCACAAGTTCTATTCAGATCTTCAGAAACACACTAACATTTTTATTTAAGACTATTTTAGGAATACGCAAAAGTGTAAAGTTGGTTCCTGGGTCTAACACATTCTATATATCCGATATAGAAGTTGACAATGTTTGTTTTGTTTCCATTCATAAGCTGCAGTAGTGCCACAAACGTATCCGACCCGGCGGCCAACGCTGGCACTCTGACAGACACAGCGACCCCTCACTGGGCCAGATAACCCTGTGGCACTGTGACATCATGGAGACTGACAACCATGATGTGACACACAACATGTCTCCGAACCATACAGAATTTCTATTATAATAAAGCTTGACATTCGTGTAATAAAATAAAAAAAAAGTATAAAGTTGTGAAGGTATACATAAATTTTGCTTGAAATAAACAATGTCTTAACTTTTTATTATAAAATGTCAAGTGAGTTTATTTTTGAATATGAAGCAATGCTGAATAATGCACAAAACATTGACAAAAAATATATATTTTTAAAATTATTAATTTCATAACGTTGCCTACACAAGATTGCATCCACTAAACATATTTGATAAAAATAAATCTTTTAACTTAAAAATAAATAAACTTTTTCCGTACGACTATAATAATAATATTATCTTTCATTTTTTTTCGATTTTTACATTGAAGATAAACATTCAGTATAGAATAATCGTTGACGGACAGACTCGTGTTGAGAGCAGAGGAATCTCGACGCTATGTGGATGGCGGTAAGGTCGCTAGTGGCGGCTACTGGTCGCTGGTGCCGGGCTTCGGCGCGGGCGCCAGCAGCACGCTGATGTCCCATACCTGGGTCACAAGCAGTCGATCAGTGGGGTCCTGCGCATGGCGACGTTGATATACTGATCCAGATATGTCCCTACTACACAGTTTAAGAAACACAAACCCAAAGTATAATATAGTGCTACAATGAAAACTCGTCCTCTCTTTCCAACGCAATGACTGCGAGGGCGACATTTTCTACTGCTTCGGGTTAATGGTGATAACATTCCGTTCAGCTGTTGCCCACGGTGTCACGGGTAAATGTTTTCGCACAATTTTTCAGTTCTAAAATTCTAGAGATCAGACAGACTGTGTTGTGGATTCATTCTGAGTTTTTTTTTTCTAAAATAATTTTAGTACATTTGAAGTCAAAGTGTGACAATTTGACTGCTATCACACCTGATGTTAAGTAATGATGCAGTCTAAGATGGATGCGGACTAACTTGTTAGGAGTGGGACGAAACTCCCACTGGTGGTGTTACACTTCTGTACCTCGGAGCGTGTTCCGCCCTCTGTCCCGGTCACAATTATCATCTGGCTGTGACCGTAACGAATGATCACCCGAACCCGCATTAGATCGTGTGGCCATGGAGAGGCTGAATGCTAAGGGCGTTACCTTGATGACGCGGTCCTTGCCCGCCGTGCACATGCGGCCCGTGGCCTCGTCCACGAACAGCGAGCCCACCGCGTGCTTCATGTCGTGGAACGACGCCAGCGACTCGCGGCTGCAAACAAAACAACGCGACAAGCTTAACACTGTGTCTAGGATATGATGTAGCATCCGCCCGCGAACTGTCCGCTATTAGCTCAAGGGCACAATTAATCTACACTACGGGAACTCGAAGCCCCCGCCGGGCGGCAGTGATACTCACATAGCGGGCGGCGCACACTCGCTGCGGGAGCTCGAAGCCCCCGCCGGGCGGCAGTGATACTCACGTAGCGGGCGGCGCACACTCGCTGCGGGAACTCGAAGCCCCCGCCGGGCGGCAGTGATACTCACGTAGCGGGCGGCGCACACTCGCTGCGGGAGCTCGAAGCCCCCGCCGGGCGGCAGTGATACTCACGTAGCGGGCGGCGCACACTCGCTGCGGGAACTCGAAGCCCCCGCCGGGCGGCAGTGATACTCACGTAGCGGGCGGCGCACACTCGCTGCGGGAACTCGAAGCCCCCGCCGGGCGGCAGTGATACTCACGTAGCGGGCGGCGCACACTCGCTGCGGGAGCTCGAGGCCCCCGCCGGGCGGCAGTGATACTCACGCAGCGGGCGGCGCACACTCGCTGCGGGAGCTCGAAGCCCCCGCCGGGCGGCAGTGATACTCACGGCTCGTGGCGCAGGGTGTCGTAGCAGGCGGCGCACACTCGCTGCGGGAGCTCGAAGCCCCCGCCGGGCGGCAGTGATACTCACGGCTCGTGGCGCAGGGTGTCGTAGCAGGCGGCGCACACTCGCTGCGGGAACTCGAAGCCCCCGCCGGGCGGCAGTGATACTCACGGCTCGTGGCGCAGGGTGTCGTAGCAGGCGGCGCACACTCGCTGCGGGAACTCGAAGCCCCCGCCGGGCGGCAGTGATACTCACGGCTCGTGGCGCAGGGTGTCGTAGCAGGCGGCGCACACTCGCTGCGGGAACTCGAAGCCCCCGCCGGGCGGCAGTGATACTCACGGCTCGTGGCGCAGGGTGTCGTAGCAGGCGGCGCACACTCGCTGCGGGAACTCGAAGCCCCCGCCGGGCGGCAGTGATACTCACGGCTCGTGACGCAGGGTGTCGTAGCAGGCGGCGCACACTCGCTGCGGGAACTCGAAGCCCCCGCCGGGCGGCAGTGATACTCACGGCTCGTGACGCAGGGTGTCGTAGCAGGCGGCGCACACTCGCTGCGGGAACTCGAAGCCCATGACGGGCAGCGGTAGGCGGTGCGGCGAGCACGCTCCGCACACGGCCGCGCCACACCAGCGGCAGTGGTGTTGTCGGAGACCTGTACTTTTATTTTTTTATATCATATCACATCAAACTGGCTAATGTTTATTAACAAAGCGTAATTGCTATACAAATGCTTTGCAAGCTCACCGAGCTGCTTCTTCTCCATCATGGCGCGCACGTTCCATATGAAGGGCGCGCGGCACAGCTGGCACAGGTCGGACTCGCGCCACGCCGGCGTCTCGCGCCGCTGCACGCCCATCTCCCACACGCCCAGCGCGCCGTCCTCGCCGCACGACACCAGCCGCTGGCAGCCGCCCACGTACCACAGCCCCGTCACCTTGTTGCTGCGGACAATGTCACAGTGGCGTAACTGCACTACACAAAATCAATCTCGATGACATAACACCGTCGCTGTGGTGCAGCTACACAACTGCAACACTGGTGAGACTACACTTTACACTTTGGCGTAACTGCGCTACACAAAATCAATCTCGATGACATAACACCGCCGCTGTGGTGCAGCTACACAACTGCAACACTGGTGAGACTACACTTTACACTTTGACGTAACTGCGCTACACAAAATCAATCTCGATGACATAACACCGTCGTTGTGGTGCAGCTACACAACTGCAACACTGGTGAGACTACACTTTACACTTTGGCGTAACTGCGCTACACAAAATCAATCTCGATGACATAACACCGTCGCTGTGGTGCAGCTACACAACTGCAACACTGGTGAGACTACACTTTACACTTTGACGTAACTGCGCTACACAAAATCAATCTCGACGACATAACACCGCCGCTGTGGTGCAGCTACACAACTGCAACACTGGTGAGACTACACTTTACACTTTGACGTAACTGCGCTACACAAAATCAATCTCGACGACATAACACCGCCGCTGTGGTGCAGCTACACAACTGCAACACTGGTGTTATTTTACAACACCAACAGGGTAATTTAAATACACTACACCAACCGCACAGTTTAACTATACCATAACTAAGGTATCTACATGACACCAAAAAATGCAATAACTAGATTTACAGCTCGTTTTCATTGGTCAGCACAATGATAAGCTAGAATCTAAGACTCCCAGAATCTTCACTAAGCACTAAACAAAAAGCTTCATTGATATACCGGATATCACCGCATACCACCGCATACCACCGAGGTGAACCACAAGAGGTCTAAAAACCAATAAAGTCCTCGAAAGACTTTGACGTGCAATTCACTTTCAACACAGGTTTATAAAAAAAAATCTTTTTCTTATCATCAGCATCATCATCATCATCATTATCATCATGATCATCATCACCATCAACATCATCATAATGATCATGATCATCATCATGACTAGGACTGAGGGCTTAACATGCTCTCCAAAGCGCGGGGGTGTAATAAACTAACCTCCCGACTCCAGACTTAGAATGGCTCTTGTGTTTTTGTACTGTGAAACAAATGATGTTACCTGTGGCCTTGCAGCTCGTACGCTGTGCCCTTCTGTCCGCCGATGTCCCACACGATGATAGTTTGATCGAACGAGCCGCTGAACAAATGATGTTACCTGTGGCCTTGCAGCTCGTACGCTGTGCCCTTCTGTCCGCCGATGTCCCACACGATGATAGTTTGATCGAACGAGCCGCTGAACAAATGATGTTACCTGTGGCCTTGCAGCTCGTACGCTGTGCCCTTCTGTCCGCCGATGTCCCACACGATGATAGTTTGATCGAACGAGCCGCTGAACAAATGATGTTACCTGTGGCCTTGCAGCTCGTACGCTGTGCCCTTCTGTCCGCCGATGTCCCACACGATGATAGTTTGATCGAACGAGCCGCTGAACAAATGATGTTACCTGTGGCCTTGCAGCTCGTACGCTGTGCCCTTCTGTCCGCCGATGTCCCACACGATGATAGTTTGATCGAACGAGCCGCTGAACAAATGATGTTACCTGTGGCCTTGCAGCTCGTACGCGTGCCTTCTGTCCGCCGATGTCCCACACGATGATAGTTTGATCGAACGAGCCGCTGAACAAATGATGTTACCTGTGGCCTTGCAGCTCGTACGCTGTGCCCTTCTGTCCGCCGATGTCCCACACGATGATAGTTTGATCGAACGAGCCGCTGAACAAATGATGTTACCTGTGGCCTTGCAGCTCGTACGCTGTGCCTTTCTGTCCGCCGATGTCCCACACGATGATAGTTTGATCGAACGAGCCGCTGAACAAATGATGTTACCTGTGGCCTTGCAGCTCGTACGCTGTGCCCTTCTGTCCGCCGATGTCCCACACGATGATAGTTTGATCGAACGAGCCGCTGAACAAATGATGTTACCTGTGGCCTTGCAGCTCGTACGCTGTGCCCTTCTGTCCGCCGATGTCCCACACGATGACAGTTTGATCGAACAGCCGCTGAACAATTACCTGTGGCCTTGCAGCTCGTACGCTGTGCCCTTCTGTCCGCCGATGTCCCACACGATGATAGTTTGATCGAACGAGCCGCTGAACAAATGATGTTACCTGTGGCCTTGCAGCTCGTACGCTGTGCCTTTCTGTCCGCCGATGTCCCACACGATGATAGTTTGATCGAACGAGCCGCTGAACAAATGATGTTACCGCCCTGTGGCCTTGCAGCTCGTACGCTGTGCCCTCTGTCCGCCGATGTCCCACACGATGATAGTTTGATCGAACAGCCGCTGAACAAATGATGTTACCTGTGGCCTTGCAGCTCGTACGCTGTGCCTTTCTGTCCGCCGATGTCCCACACGATGATAGTTTGATCGAACGAGCCGCTGAACAAATGATGTTACCTGTGGCCTTGCAGCTCGTACGCTGTGCCTTTCTGTCCGCCGATGTCCCACACGATGATCGTTTGATCGAACGAGCCGCTGAACAACAACTGCGGTAGCGGGGCCCAATTTAATACTCGAACTGACCTACAAATAAATTTACAATAATATTAATGAAATATCTCACTACTATTACTTTTATAACTAATCCTAGCATAGAGCAGCGACTTATGTCACACAGATTTGTTTCGGGCTACCGTCTAAACGTTTCATTTCTGTCCCACAGGAATTATTATGCTTTTAAATTGTTATATCTGTAGTAACTTTAGACTTGTTTGGATGTTAACATCAAAAGCTTAAAACCAGTTTTCTTTGTTTTTTTATTCTGTATGTCTGTCTGAGTAGAAACCCAAAAACATTTCGTATGTTACTTACAAATGAATAGAGCAAGGTCTCACGCTACATATCAGTTTTGTTTCATAAAGGGTCGGTTGTAAATAAGTAAGTTAGCTAAAAATAAAGAGTATTTCAGGCGAAGAGAGTTGTGGGCGTCGAACGAGGATCACTCGTTCAAACTTTTTATCAGAGCCATATCTCACTGCGCCCTGTGCGTTCAAGTACGTTCACAAAACACCGAACATTGGCTTGATTACCACTATCAGTGTATCGTGTGTGGTGACGTCATCAACACGCGACGACCTTCAACACGATGAACACGACTCTCGTGTCAATTAATTTTGTTAACATGTTCTACATTACAAATGCGCCTTTATCTACCCGTAGGTAATTAAAAATACAAGAATATATTTTTTAATGAAGAAAATTTATTAGTCGTAAAAAAGAGGTGTTATAAATCTGTCAGTCTGTGACAGCGTCTAGATGATGCGGTTTTTTTGTTTGAATGCTGATGAGATCAAGATGGATCACAGTTATACAGGCAATAAAGAACCGATCAGGCATGCCGAAGACATCAGCACTGTCGAGGAGTTTGGAAATGTAAAATTTCAATAGTATTTAAACTGTTTTAACATTTAGCCTTTTCGTCTGAAATTAATTGTAAAGACTGCCAGGCGTGAGCGGGACTACGACAGCAACAAGCAGAAATGAACTCCATGTACATTGAAGCCTCATAAGTTAACTCTGTAGGTGTACATGTTTACACAAAAATTCATTATTTTCCTTTGTATTATGCTTTCACTTTCAACTTTATATCAGTTTATTCTCTTTTTATGTGCTGATAAAAATGTGTCACAAACGAATTGAATATTTAATTCGCATGGAGCTTTTCTATTAACTGGCACGCCATTACTATATTTCAACAAGGCTAATTATACCGAACATGTTTTATGCCCTTTTTGTTCTTATACAACACCCTTTCAAAATCAGTGCTTCCTGATTTTTTCAACGCATTTAAAAAGATAAAGCAAAGGAGTCTTGTAGTTCTATGCAAGCATCTCAACTTGTCAAACGTCATCCTCATCATGTGTTTACCAGATTAGAGCAGCACCCGCCTGTCGCGACACACATACAAGTACTGGAGCACCCAACAGACATCCTGTCATTCGTGTAAACATTCAGTCAATGGTGTGCAAACAAATTTCCTGTATCATAACTGTTAACTGTTTATTTAACTTTTTTTCGAAGTAGTTGTAGACATCATACAAATCCGTCCAACAGTTCTTGAGCTATGAACAACTTGCTTGTACAACAAGTGAACAGATCTAGATGAAGTTACGCACATAGATAGATCACAGTTTCACACAGGAAGTATTCACACAGGAACGGGATCCACGCAGGTGAAACCGCTATCACAGCTAGTATAAAGATACGACTCACCCCGTGTGCCCCTTCAGCGTCGTGACGAGGGTCGCAGAGTTATTGTCTAACTTCAACATTGTTATCTGGCCGCTGTAGTCGCCTATGAACGCGTACTTTGACTGTGAATCGAATCTGATCACAGTTGTGAAGGAAATATTGTCACTCTAAATAATGCATTTACAAACATGTTACAAATGTCAATTACCCAATTCAACACTTAAATCTAGACTCTGCTTCAAATTTTGAATTCCATATGATATTATCTAAATGTTTTGTACAAGTCAAGTCATCTGCATACACAGACGGTACACCGCTAATCTCTGAAACTACCAGCCAGGTTGTGAAAATGCGATTTGAATATGATAGTGGTCTCATGAGAAGTTACACAGGCATCATTTTTCCTGATATTCCCACGGGAATGGGAACAATGCGGGTGAAACCGTGAGCGTCGCTAGTTGTACAATATTTATAACAATAAACTATCTGTTTTGTAGCCCTAATTTTACAATATTTATAATTATAAACAAGAAAATCTGTTTTCTTTTTTAACCAACGAAAAAAAAACAGAGGAAGTTCTTAATTCGACATGTAGGTATATTTTTTTTTTTGTATTTTGTAAAAAGTTATGTGTGACCACACATAACTTTTTACTGTGTTGAGTTTTAAGTAAATGAAAGCAGCTGACACATTTATTTTTTACTTTTTAGTGCATTTTGAGTTGGTTCTATTTTTTGTCAAAAAAATTTTATCACTGAATAAAAAAGGATTTATTCATAACATATTTGTTTTCTATTTATTTTATATACTATTACTATACTAATATAATAAATATTGTAAAGACATTATCTCTGAGAAAAGAATCACAAAAGTATTTAAGAATGAACACATGGATGTCATAAACATATGAGATTTGTTCTCTGGCTTCAGGCAGTAGGAGCAATAGTAATAATATTGAGTGCTGAAGCCATACCATGAGCCTGTATCAACAGCTGTGTCATATTATGTCATAATTTACTTCAATAATCTGGTTCAGTACTTTTAACAAGTTCAACCTTAATATGTAATTTTACTAAATTCATTTTTGTAAGTTTTGTTATTTAAATACAGGTACAAATAAGTTCATGTCAATGCTTGGGTCATTGTTTAAAAGAAATATAAACAAACCTGAAATAAAAATAAAATTAACAGAGACAATGATTCAAGACTGACATTATACACATGCTTAAATATTCATGGGAATGCTTACAAATAACGGACAATATACTGTTTAAAGAAGATATACTTAAATAATATTATATCTTTTAAAATAGATACATTACACTGAATTATCATTGTTTCACTTTAAAAAGAACAAATGCTAGTAGTGACAATCAGTCTACTATCATGTCATTTAATACAAGACAAATTTTAAATATTTTCTTGTGGTCGTTTTTGATGTTGGGTATTCTTTGGCTTTAAACAGGTCTTGGATTTGATTCCCAGGAGGAGCCAATTTAGGATAATTTGTATATTTTCTAAAACAGCTCAGGTCTAATCTAGTGGTAGGCCAAAGACGTGGCTATTTACTATCCAACTGCTCATGTCGCCTAGAAATCATTTGGATATCTGATATAAAAAAATACCTTTACCTCTATGGTCAACTTGGACCATACCATCTTAAACAGTACAGTACACTATATGTACACCTACAGTCAATGTCATATGTAACTATTTTTATATGTACACCTACAGTCAATGTTATATGTAACTCTTTTTATATGTACACCTACAGTCAATGTTATATGTAACTCTTTTTATATGTACACCTACAGTAAATGTTATATGTAACTCTTTTTATATGTATACCTACAGTCAATGTTATATGTAACTCTTTTTATATGTATCCTACAGTCAATGTTATATGTAACTCTTTTTATATGTACACCTACAGTCAATGTTATATGTAACTCTTTTTATATGTACACCTACAGTCAATGTTATATGTAACTCTTTTTATATGTACACCTACAGTCAATGTTATATGTAACTCTTTTTATATGTACACCTACAGTCAATGTTATATGTAACTCTTTTTATATGTATACCTACAGTCAATGTTATATGTAACTCTTTTTATATGTATACCTACAGTCAATGTTATATGTAACTCTTTTTATATGTATCCTACAGTCAATGTTATATGTAACTCTTTTTATATGTATCCTACAGTCAATGTTATATGTAACTCTTTTTATATGTATCCTACAGTCAATGTTATATGTAACACTTTTTATATGTATCCTACAGTCAATGTTATATGTAACTCTTTTTATATGTATCCTACAGTCAATGTTATATGTAACACTTTTTATGTGTATCCTACAGTCAATGTTATATGTAACACTTTTTATATGTATACCTACAGTCAATGTTATATGTAACACTTTTTATATGTATACCTACAGTCAATGTTATATGTAACTCTTTTTTGCTAGGTCACTTCTTTCACCATAAGCCTAGAATTGAGGATAGACTTTATCATCTTATTGCCACGCTCTCTAACGCCATAATTTCTTAGTAAAAAATAGAGCTAATTAGAACTACCACATTACTCTTCTCTGGTTAATTTCTTAATAATGCTTAAAAAAGGATACTGTAAAGCAGTGCACCATGCTTCAAAGGAATAGCCACCGATTCTCCTTCCAGTTTCACTGCAGTGGTAAGCGAACAACTTGTCTCGACTCACTGACAACACCCACTCACAGCTCAATGAAAACACCACCGCTGTCACTCTGGCAGTATGCGCCAAGTACTCTCTGGTCTGAACCAAGCAAGGAAGAGTTAATAGTGGCTAATGATGGCAAACTTAAATGTGTATGAACTTGACTTGATATTTACAATTAACAAATTAAATATTCCAATTTTTTAAATATCTTTTTACATTCCTACATACAACAGTTAACAAGATAAACAGAAATATTTAAATACAAGTACAAGTGTTTCAAAAAAACTTAAATTTATTTTTTGAACAACAATTTTGTTGCATACATTCTTACATATATATACAGTATCTCTAAAATGGGCTCAATATAATTATTATAGCTACTAGGAGACAAGTCACAGATGTCTCAATGTGCCTGTGCCTGATCCATCAAATCCCCTATATCTAAACCACATTAAGTTTGTTGAGTAGTCTATATCTAAACATACAGAAGGTGGGAAGCAATCTTTATTTAGTATACTTTGTTACTTATAAAGCTGCCCAAGCTCCACACCTCAAGTTAAATCTACTTCTTCTGGGAGTAACTGCCAAGCAGGACTATATGCAGTCCCCATTTCACTGACTGTCTCCAATTTGTTTTGATCACTGCTAACTAAATCTCCCCTCCAATAATACTGGCTGCTAGTCAGTTTACTTTGTTAAATTATTAATTTAATTTAACACTGCTGTAGGCAAATTTCCAGCACAAATCTTGTTATATGCTAATCTATAGTTTCACAATGTATGTACTTACAGGGTTTATTCTGTTACAGTCTGTGGCCAGTGTGAACTCTGATATAGTGCCATTCTCTTGTCCTATAAACAACTGTCTTGTTTCTGGTGTATAAAACATGGATGTGCAGCCTGATGGCATGTATTGACATATACTCGGCCAGTACTGTCCTGAATCTCTCTTGAGCCATACTCGGACTGTCCTAAGAATAAAGTTTTATTAAATACATCAGATACTTGATTGACTGGACTGATTGTTCTCATCATAACTTGTATTTTTACTTTAGAGCCTAGAGTTAATAATAATTAGACAATTGATGTGAAAAATAGATTAATATTATTCTACAAGTGTCACAAAGGATACATCAATATTTATTTCATTGCCAATTTTATATTTTATTAATTTAAATTTAATAACAGTATGTATTTTCCAACACATGTGTTGCAAGTACATTAATATACTGCACACTTGTTTAGTTTGCCAATCTACATTACATACACAGCCCACTCACATAAGTTAAAAAATTTGTACATGCTTAATGTGTCCTGTGTAACGTTCAACTAGTTATTTACATAATATGTCGTACTAATTACAGCCACAGTGTAAAATAATAGGTGAAACTCCGTTATATTATGACAATATACAGGACTTGCATATTGAATGACCTTTAAGAATAGTGATGAATAATTCATTAAAATTCAGTGTGGGAGACTTGTAATAAGAGATGTCGATTTAACTGCTTAATAGGCTTAATAAAATGCTAATAAATCCCATACTTATCATCGCAAACACTAATAACTCCGTCTTCACCAGGGATCACTACCGCCGCGTTCACATCGTCCGTGCAACCTTCCAATTTATTAAGAAGTGCTGGCTTTTTAGTTGTAGAAAACCTGTCGTTTGGTGTCCTAGGTGCAGGTTTAATTTCAGCAGCCATATTTTCCAATTTAAAAAGCAAATAAACACTTTATTCGTCACTTCTTTCTGAGAACGAAAAAGAAAACGTCATAATCATTTTGACATTCCGGTTTCTTTACTTATCGTTCGTTAATCGATTAACGGTTAACAAATCAAATATAGGCAAAACATATAAATATAAAAAATATACATCTTTATTTACTAAACTGTACTGGAAAAAAACACATCAAACAATTAATCAAAAATATCCGATAAATGTGTTCAAGCTGAGTTTATGAGTTCAAAAGTTTGATTTTTAAACGAATCTCTACTGTCCATTTCTATTGTCATTGTCAATGTCAGTTTTCAAATCTTGATACAACCATGCGGTACTGTTTTGAATAATCAATAAATGCTTTACTTTTAAATTAGTAAATATAATTTGAAACTATTTTGAACACAGAAATAAATTGATAAATCAATATGCCGTCAGTAAAGAAATCAAAATTCAAACAATCGAAAATACGTCTGAAAAAGACCAAAAAAGAAGAAGAACCTCAAGTCAATTCAGGTTAGTTTTGCATGTTATATTTTGTCCAAAATCTATACGATATGAACTAACACTGCTAAGAATAAAAATATTTACAACCCTTTGCAGATTCAGAAGATGAAATGAACACAGAAAGTCATAAAAAGTCTTTAGAAAAGTTGAAAACAATAGATCCAGACTTTTACAACTTCCTTGAAGAAAATGATGAGAATCTATTGAACTTTGAAGCGGATTCCGATGACGATGTGTCAGAGAAGGGTGATGACGATGAGGACAAGTTACATGTGCCTGGACCAATTACGGGTGACAGTGACGAGAGCGATTTTGAAGTGCGTTTCTAGTTAACCTTAAGTTAATATATGGGTTTACATAACAGTTAACATTAATAGCTTAGGCTTTGACAAACTTACCAAAGTTGTTTGATTGGAATTTACCTATAAGATGTTTTTTTTTAATTTCAATTTAATAGATAACAAGATGCTTCTGGTAAAATGTTGGTGGGCTATCAGGAGATCCTGAAAAATCCTAAATAAAAATACTTTGAGATTTGGAGCTAAATTCCACCACACTGCTCTGATGCAGCTTGGCAGGCTTAGGCTTATAATATTTGGCCAACATCTTAAGAAGCTCTTGCTTTACTGTTAAAGGGTCAGATACAGAAGGCAGGAGCCCTTAAAACAGTGTGTATTGTGAGGAGTTTCCTTACTGTGAAGCCCAGACAAATTGCTTGCTCACTGAAATGCTTCGCGAGTGGAGAAGTAGATATTGTTTTATAAATTTTATATTAAGTAATAACTTTCATATGAAAATAAGAATAATTACCAGGGACAGACATATAATACTAACTCTTCTTAACTCTAGGCAGAAAATTTCTGGAAAAACCCTAAGTTATTAAAGGTATTTAAACTTTCAGGATGAGAATGCCAAACCAGTGCAGGGCAGAGTCACACTGAAGATGGTGTCACAATGGCAAGCAGAGTTGCAGAGTGAGGGGAAAATGAAGCTGACAACATTAACCACAGTCATAAAAGCTTTTAATGCTGCAATGTTGAGAGCCACCAGTGATGACGGCTCTTCTACAGGGGAATATAAAGTGGAAGGTAAGAAAGCTACTTGTTTAATTCATCAGTACATTATCACCTTTGATGAAAATTTGGAGGTTAGTACATAGTAAGCAAATTAGATATAAATATCTGGTACTACAGCATTAACGGAAATAGTATGAGTCCTAAAACTTTTTTGTACAGAAGATCTTCATTTCCAGGTCTTTTCTGCATTTTGTCATGAAGTTATGCATGCTATTATTAAGGAATATAACATTTTCTTATTAATTTTAGTTTTGTAAAATCTTACTTTTACTTTTCTGATACTTTATGACCTAAAGTATACATTTGCTATGGCTTTAAAGCTATAGAAAAGCAAGTTCTTGCATACATAAAGATTAAGCACTAATGCTGAAATAAAAAATCATCTGTTCCTAGTGGTTGATGGCGCTCTGATTACTAATTACAAATCATAAAAATAATTTAAAGTTAAACATTTTATTTTATTAGTTTAAGAGATACTGTGATGTTGAACTGAAATTTGTAAAGAATAAGAAATTGTAATGAATAATGTTTATAGTGATAAAGCGTTTAATTTTCTATTGTTGATAAGAAGTTCTAATATTAGCAATACCTACTGCTATTTATTTTATTTTTAAAGTGAATAAAATAAATAGTAGTAGCAGTTCAATCACCAGTAGCTACTTTTAGGTAAGTTTTAGTTTTCTATTTTCTTACATATTACATACTTCTTTATTAATATATTAAACATTGCGTTTTAGGTTCATCTGTGTTTAATTCTGTAATACAAATGTGTGTATTATACTTACCTGCTGCAATTAAAAAGTACCTGGGCACCGAACAGTCCGGCAAGGACCCAAAGAAATGTAAACATTACGTCAAGATTAAAGGACCATTGCTCACATACCTCAAGGACTTGTTGAAACTCCTGAGCAGTGTAACATCTGAGAATATCTTGACAGTGCTACTTAAACATTTACATCAAATGTGTGTTTACGTTGCCTGCTTCACAAGTGTATCGAAGCAAGCTTTAAAAAAGTTGATATCGCTGTGGAGTAACAGTGAAGAGACTGTACGAGTTCTCGCATTTTTATGCATTTTAAGAATTACCAGGAATCAACAGACGGCTCTGTTGGATTTAGTGTTGAAAGCTATGTACTTGACATACGTTAAAAATTGCAAATTCGTCAGTCCATCCACTTGGCCGGGAATAAATTTCATGAGACGGTCATTAGTGGAAATGTTTGCCCTGGATTTAAATGTTGCATACCAGCATGTGTTTCTATATATAAGACAATTGGCTATACATCTACGTAATGCGATTGTTGTGCAGAAAATTGAAAACAGACAAGCGGTTTATAACTGGCAGTTTGTGAATTCGTTACATTTATGGGCAGATTTGATATCGGCAACATCAAATAAACCTCAATTGCAACCATTGTGCTATCCTCTTGTCATGGTGATAACTAATACGATCAAGCTGGTGCCGACCCATCAGTATTATCCGCTGAGATTCCACTGTGTTGATATTCTCATAAGCCTTTCTAAGGAGACTAATACATTTATACCAATTCTACCATTTTTGGGAGAGGTGAGTTACATTGATTAATAAATAGTAATTTACTTAAAAGTTCCAAGAAATAGTACTCAGCTTATTTTAATAGCCCTGTAAAGAAAATATGAATTGAAAAACAATTCCTATAAATGCTAATATAATTCAATAGCATCATTAATTTTTGACTTTAACTTGAATAGTAAGTAACATTTAATATGTTGTGGTCACATTACAGGTATTAACATCATATGACTTCAACAAAAAACACAAGAAAGTTTCAATGAAACCATTAGATTTCTCTTGCGTGCTGAGGTTAGCAAAGTCCCAGCTGATGGAGAATGGGTTCAAAGACTCGGTGATAGAGAGAGTGTACGCCCTACTGCTTGAGTACACCGCCAACGAGTCGCATTCTATTGCTTTCCCTGATATCACCCTGTTGGCTATTATTCAGGTACTTATGTTTAATATTATTCAGGTTCGAAAAGCTGTTGGGCATTGGGGCACCAGAAAGATCAGTATTGGTCGACCCCCCACTAGGTGGACTGATCTTTAGCTGATGGCCACAGGCGTCTCGGGATCGTTGTTGGAAAGTCCCTGATAAGGCCTGTGTCCAGCAGTGGATGTCCATCAGTTGTTAGTGATGATGATGACGAAGTGTTCCGCAAAATTCTTCTACATATAAGAATACCAGAGCTGTCTCAAGAGATGTCGACTCTGCAAAGTTCAATGGCAATGTAATGTTTAAATGAACTTTGTATGGATTTTGTCTGGCTGCTCGGGCTTGTGCTTTTTTGTGGAAAATAGCAAAATAAGTTATTACTGAAGTTCCGTTAATCTTAATTTACAGACCTGCTCCTATTCTATTCTGCAATCAAATATATCGAAATTTCTCGTTTCAGATTAAACAATTCCTCAAATCGTGTTCAGTTTCAAACTACACCAAGAAAATGCGTCAACTATTAGAGAAGATAGAGGAGAACTCAAAATTCATAGAGAAAGAGAGAGCCAAAATCAGTTTCGCTCTCAGCGAAGATAAAATGTTAGCAGCCTGGGAAGCGAGCGTCAAAGCCAAAGGAACACCGTTACTTACGTTCTACGAAAGCTGGAATAAAGTCAACAAGATACAAAAACGGAAGAAAATTACCAAGAACGATGAGATAGCTGGAGAATTACCCGTGATCAAGAGACCGAAGATAGCGGAAGCTGAAGACAAAATAAAGAAACCAGAACACAAAGGACCCTTGGTACTGTTCCCCTCAGATAGTGAAGACGAACAGGAACATTTCAAACTCGAAGAAGAAACTCAAGAGCCCAAACCGAAAAAGGTGAAAAAGAAGGCCAATAAAAAGAAAGTACAGAAAAAGGATGCTTTACCTGAAACAGATGTACCGGATGAGGGTGATGTTGTGAAGGATTTCAGTGTCGGTGACTGGTGATTGATAAGTGATAATTATTATCATTAATAAAGGAAATATTGTAACACATTGTTTTCTTGTAATTTCTTGACCCTTAACCCCTCAACTTCTATCGACACAAAGCATGCACCTGCGACATCGTAGTTTTCAAACAGATATACTATTTTATATATTAGATTGATTGGTAACAAATGGCTTAGTTGTTCAAACATAAAATATAGACTTGAAATACAACAGTTACTATAATCATGAAAATAAAGATAAATTAAACAATTTACTTAATATCAAATAATTATATTAATAAATAATTAAAAATAACAAAATTCAAATCGCTAATCACAAAATTCCTTTCAAGAAATAGGTCCAGTGTACTTTGGGCTCCGTCGGTTCATAGTTCTCTACAGTGAGACATCCGGTGGGTAAAGAAGACCGATTCACTAAGTCTGTCAAATATACGACTATTTTCAAATCCTGAAAAAATTTACTTTCATTAGACAAAACTGTCTAGTTAGTGTAGCGATATGCCTTCTTATAAAGATGTGTCAGCAAAATATTGAGTTTCTCGTTCGTCCCATGATATGCTCTGTCGACTGTCATATAGCCCGAACTTGGGAAGAACAAACCCGTGCTTCGGAAACTACAATAAGCCGTCGGTCTCGGTCATACATAACATTGGCTTTTACACAGATAAGATTGTACATGTTAAGCTTGAAAGTGCGAGTTCATAGCTGACCACCAACGACTCGTGTCGACGACGCATCGCAGCTACACGTTTGGTTAGTCGGCTATGAACTTTCACCTTAATGCCACGAACTGATGGATTCCCAAATCAAAGTCAGCTAGCACTTTGGATGTCATATTTGTATACCTTCTTGGGTCTCACTGGCTCAAACAGGCTCTTGGTATAGAACTCCTCACGATCTATGCTTATTTTGAACATTCGCGACTCCACAAATACATTTTTAAACGTTATAGTGATTGATCCACCGAGTTTGATTTCGAACGGACCCTGAGGTTTCGGTTGCGTCGCAGTGCCTTTTATACTGAAACTAAAAAAAGGTGGAGATTAACAGACAGGCCTGAAGAGTTACACCGTCTCGTTGGTGTAGTGATTACCGTATGTGGCCTCGAGGAGGAGGTACTGAGTTCTAATCTAGGTCGGGGATGTGGAATCGTGAGATTTTCCTGTCTTTTTCAGTAAATCCCAAGCTCGGAGTTGGTAAGTTGGTGGTGTTACACACCCTTGCCTCTTAGAGCATGTCAAACCGTCTAATGAATTAAAAACATTAGTCACCCTAACACCGCCAACCACTAGAGCAGCGTGGCGGGTTGACGGTCTATATCGTCTCTCCCACAAGGAATTCTGGCCCTGTAGTAAGCCGTTAATAGGCTGAGAATGATGAAGATTTCAATTGATATTTTAGTCGATATAACTTACACAAATTCACCAGCCACTGGTGAGTTAAAAGATACCGTGCAGTTTTGGACGCCGAGCTCCGTTGGCTCAAAATAAGCTAAGAATTTTCCCTTTTCAAAAGGACCCAGGTAATAGTCGGGGTTTGTTATAATCGATGGATGCGAGACCTAAAATTTAATTTATTTTTAGTAACTTCCTGTTCAATAAACTCGTATTAAACATTACTTCGACGCAGTTGATGAACTTGTCAGTTTGCCAGCCATGGTACCTATTACTTAAAAGACAACCACAAACTGCGTCTTATCTAATCTTATTAATGAATGTCACCTCAGTAATGTCGTCAAACTACATATACTTATACAGACGACCTCCGTGGCGCAGTGGTATGCGCGGTGGATTTATAAGACGGAGGTCCTGGGTTCGATTCCCGGCGGGGTAGATTGAGATTTTTCTTAATTTGTCTTGGTCTGGTTGGTGGGAGGCTTTCGCCGTGGCTAGTTACCACCCTACCGACAAAGACGTATCGCCAAGCAATTTAGCGTTCCGGTACAATGTTGTGTAGAAACCGAAAGGGGTGTGGAGTTTCGTCCCACTCTTAACAAGTTAGCCCGCTTCCATCTTAGATTGCATTATCACTTAACATCAGGTGTGATAGGAGTCAAGGGCCAACTTGTAGTCGATAAAAAAAAAGATAGGTGAACTTAACCCTCGGTAAACTGAAAGTCCTCAATCTTGTATGCCTACTTGTATCTTCTGAGATGAGCATTGGGGCCTATGCAGCTTCTAATCACGAGGTCCTGGAGTTCGACTGCTGGGTCAGGCTATGGAATAATACTGAATTTCCTTTCTAAGAAATTATGAACAAAATTCTAATCCGGAAAATCGGTGGTACGAGTATTACACCCCCGTGCCTCGAAGTAGCCGTCGGCCCCGGTCACGTCCATAAACATCTGATAGAGATCGTTAAATAATCAAACATAACCCTAGCCCGCCGACCTGCATTGGAGCAGCGTGGTGGGTATGAGCTCCATATCCTTTCTCCTATGTAGATGGAGGCTAGAGGAAAGCTTATGTACAGACCGTTGCTACAAAGCTCGTCCGAACGTCGCACATATTCTGAACCCTGAGACGCAGCGGTAAACGGGATCCGAACGACGTGGTGAACTCCAGCTTCTTCACTTTAGCGGGTAAACATTTGAGGATCACATTGTAAATGTACGTGCCAGCCAGCTGGTTGGTCACTTCGAGGGTGTCCTTCACCTCACCCACCACCAGAGGCGAATATACCAGCGCAAGAACGGCCTGCAAGTTTTGAAATTGTATAAGGTATCAGTCACAAGGAGATGACCAAGTCCCTCTATGAGCTTTGTACGGGTATTCTTGTTCTGCGTCGTTGCTCCTCGCGTAGGTAAGGGACCGCACAAAAGGCCCGAGGTTTCGAAGCTGACCCCTGGCCGCTAGACTATTACCGTGTTTTAGGGGTATAATACTTTTCACTTTGGTTGAGGGGAAAAGAAAACTTTGCTTTTTAAACAAAACGTGTCATGACATTGAACTGTCATTTACGTTTAACAAATCAATTTTACCCTTTAGTTTAAGCAAAATTCTTTCTCACAGAATTATTACATAAAGATCTAGAACTGTTATAATTCTTAAACATTTTGGACCTTAACAGTTAAGTACACAGTTCGAAATACACGTCCATAATAATGCACATACGGTAAATGGCTAGAGGCCAAAATCACAACTACCTTAGGTAGGTAGTAGTACCCAGTAGGCTAAGTGTTCACTCGTATGGTACAGGAATGCGGCGTAAACGGCAGAGAAGGGAAAATAAAGCGTGGGAGGAAACACGCTTTCCGATGAAAGAAAAAATAGTAACTAAACGGGAAGATCCGCCTGCCGCCTTCCCTCTGTCCAGGAATTCGAATTCGAAGTCCGTTCTCTATCGCGCGGAGGAGGACTGTAGGGCAAGTGTGAGTTTTCACCGAGCGACTGCGTAAAAACGTAGTCACTAATAATGTCAAATTATATAGCAAAAAAATTTTTTAACAAAAAATAGAACCGACTCAAAACGCACTAAAAAGTAAAAAATAAGTGTGTCATTTAGTTGCTTTAATTTACTTAAGCATATCTATGAAGTCGGTGCCAGCCAAGTTTAAGGAACATTTATTTTACGTAGTAAAGCAGTTTGTGGGTTCTAGGTAACGTCCTTAAAGTATAAACCTTGGCTGGCACCGACTCCTAGATATGCTTAAGTAAATTAAAGCAACTAAATGACACACTTATTTTTTACTTTTTAGTGCGTTTTGAGTCGGTTCTATTTTTTGTTAAAAAATTTTATTTCTTACTTTTTAGTGATTTATCGCCACGTAACGTACTCGTACTATACTGCCATAGTATATTATACGGCACTAGTAGCCAAAAAGCTACCGATAACGAGACAAAAACTGAAATCGCTGTAAGCGTGCCTCCAAAATTCGAAGAGTTCCTTTAATTTCCCCAGGATATCATCATCAGATCCTAACATGGTGACAATGGGACCACCTTGGAAGTATGCCCTTTCTAATAAAAAAAGGATTATCAAAATCGGACAACTCTGTAAAAAGTTATGCGTGGTCATACATATAAAAAAAAAAAAAAAAATATATATATACGTGTCGAATTGAGAACCTCCTCCGTTTTTTTTTCGTCGGTTAAAAAAGCGTTCTGACACTCGCCCATTTGAGTTTTCTCTCACTACCGCCAGGGGCGCTGCTTCAGTTCCATATAAAATTTGCCCTTAACGCGAATGTGAAGTTTTCGATTGTTTTGAAGTAATCTCACACTAGGCACTGTGCTCTACCTCCGATTTCCTGCTTATTTCAATGTTGTCGATACAAGTAAGCCTGTCACTCTTGACGCTGAACGCCGCGTCCTTCGACAGCGGGTTCTGTATCTTGAGCTCGCACTGCACACTCTCCCGCGCCCGCGACACGAAGGTGAGAGTGTCCACGACCTCGCTCGCCGTCACCGTGATCACCAAGTTGTAGAACTGATATTCGCGAGTCTCCTCGTTCACGAACATCACCTGCGCATACAATTTAAACAGTTGATTCTACAAGTTTGCTAATTTAGAAACGGAGTTAATAACACTATGCACGTATTTTGTACTTTACTAAAAATGTACTTATAACTGTTGTATCACAGTACCTACTCACAAATACTAGTAATATAGAGTCACAAATAGTGTCGTTGCATACACAGGTGACACTTCTGGTGGCAAATGTTCATCGGCGGCGGTATTCACTAATCAACATCGCTCGGAAGAGATGTGTCGATGTGTCGATGTGTCGATGTGTCGATGTGTGTGCGCGCAATCAAAATATCACTCGCTCTTTCGATGCGTTAGGGTGAAAGAGAGCGCTAGCAACGTACGTACAACGCACAACGTACAACATACAACGTACAACGTACAACGCACAACACACAACGCACAACGCACAACGTACAACGTACAACGCACAACGCACAACGTACAATTTAGAGAATAACGTTTCTCGTTTTCTCTACTAGACATATTTCTTCCGACCGCATCCTAGGCCTACAGGACAGTAACGAACTCACTCTGGCGGTTATCTCGCCCACTTCATAACATACGAACGTCCAGTGGCACGTGGCGACGGCTTCTCCCCAAACTTTGACATTCTCCGCATGGTTTATTTCGTAGTAGCCATCAAACTTATCCGGAATAATTCGGACCACTTCCGTCACCACAATATACGACTCTGGAAACTATTTAATATATGAATTAAAATAACTATATATACTTACTCATGCTATGAAATAATCAAATCAAAATTCGTTTATTTCAAGTAGGCTTAGTTTAAGCAATATTAAATCGTCAAATTCATCTCTTTGTTGTGACTCAGAATAATGAGAAGAAAGAATTTTTCAAAAGACCACGGGTCATCTCACCTCGGTAATGTTGTGAACAGGAAGGTTTTCCGTGTGGCACTGCTTCGCGGACACCGTGATGGGGATGGTGCCGTTGGGGTTGGGCTGCACGGCGTGGCCCACCAGCGTTACGAACAGTGCAGCCTCGCCCAGCGGTGAGAACAACACTTGAGTCTGTTTACAAACGGATCCATAAATTACGCCACAGTTGAAGGGGAGGAAGGGGGTCGTCAACTTGTGATATTGTGTGACAAGGGGGTGGGTATTAAATTTTGTGACATCACATTTCACAATCTACGTGCTTTGCTGCGTACGTACTTTGCAGTATTAACGAAAAACAAGAAAACATTTTTAACTATCTGTATAAACATAGGATTCAAAATGTTTTATCTTACTCTTTACTTACTCTACTTACGTGGCTGGCGCCGACAAAAATCACAACTGGTTACGGTACTGCTTTAATTCTATAATACTTTTTTAAATTGCAAAATATGGAACAAGGACAAAAAATCATGAAATTCATGAGATGTTATTTATGGATGGTCCAAACGTTTTATTACAACTAAAGGAACGTAGCAAACGAGCTAATATTAGTTAAATCAATAGAACACTTACTCAACATTTTAGAGGCCTAAAGCAAAAACGGATAATAAGGCTTTCAAAAATGTCTATTTTCTTTCTATGGTATGATTTATTAGTAAGTAATTTAACAAGAACCAGGAGCCTCTATCGCTCGCCAAGTCTTCGGCACTTGACCATTGTGTATAATTGCAAAGACGGGTCTGTTTCACATAGACTGTGACAACTGATCAGATGTATTTTCGTATGGCAATAGATAACACTCAAGAGAAAATTTTAAGTATTCATTACCTCATGTTTTCCCATAGTTCTTGGTTTGAAATGAATTGGTATGTTAAAAGTTGAGTTGGCCTCTATATAAAACTCCTTTAACGTTTCAAACGGCCCGCCTGACACTTCGGACAAAACGAACCACATGTCGTCAGACCTGTAGAAACACAACAATTAAGGTCCATGTCCTCTAGAGATATCGTCTAGAAAAAAGTGGTCTAAAATCACAGTAGAACAAATTCGCAAGTTTTTAAAGTTTTTTTTAAAGTGTCTTTATGCGTTTCCTTTTATACTAAATACCTAAGTGTATAAATGTATACCATATTAAGTTCTCGTTTTCGGTAACCGTAATTTATGTCTGTTCCTTGTATTTAAATGGGATTTTGTTTTGTGTTACCGAGTGTACTAGGGTGGCTAGGAGGGCCTGTGGTAGAAGTGGAACTAGATCAAGGTAACGCTTATAATAAATGTGTTGTGATTAATATAATAGTGTTCTTACGGATTTGTGACGGGTACATATTGTGTGTTAACTTCTCTGACAGGACACTCCACATATAATGTTTTTGTCTGAACATTGCCAGTGTCGATACAGGTAGCATAGAGCGCCAGCTCTTGTGGGGGGTAGTTCTCTATATTACAGCTTGCCTATAAAATACAGTATTCCTCTTGTAAAATAGTTCAAAAAATTCTAAAGACCGATCATTATCTATGTAATACATAACAGCCTGTATCTCTCCACTGCTGACATATCGAACCATTCCGAGAGCGCGCCTCTGATCACAATCCTCCGCCTTCCTCGTCCAGCCAATTCCCACTTCCCTCTTACAATTCACGGACTGTTACCTCGTTGACGCAGTGGGTTCTTAAGTGTGCGACTATGGATGATGAGATTATGGGCTCGAGTCCAGGATTGGGCTAAGAAATATTGAGCAAGTATTTCATGGTAGTAACCCGCAGTTAAAAGATTGGCGGCGTTACACCGACGTACTACCTCAGTAAGCACGTCCTATAAAGAGATAGTTCTGAGTTTGCAATAAACCATTAACATTGGCCGGTGCTGACTGCTGACATACTATCATACAAATAAATATTGCTAATAATACGGGACGTGTATCCTACCCAAACTTTAATAAAAGGGTTGTGTTTGACAGGTCTGAACGTTATGGTGAATGTGACATTTGTGTGCGCCGCAATGTTGCCTTGCATCGGTGATATTTTGAACTCGTTCGACACCAAAGGTTGCCACCAGAATCTGCGGGAAACTTCCTAATTTAGTCATTTCACGGGTTATGATTATTCCTTCACAAGCGCTACAAAATACTGCTCATCAAACTTCATGATTTTACGAATATAATATATGGCATAAATGGCCTTTAAATAGAATTATTATTTTTCACAGCTCTGTAGGGTTTGAGACGGGATTATTAATTATATAATGTCAATAGATCCTTTATTCGTTCCTAAGAAAAATATACAGACAGGCAGACACCTTGCAGATCACTTTTAGTTCAACATGGATTCTCTTTATTTTCTTTTAGGTACATAAACTAATCAATGCAAAATCATATGTTTTTAAACAAATATAGTAAAATGTCACGCTTTCACATACTTAGCTCCAAAGTCTCCTTTATTAAACAACATGACTTTCAATATCTTGCAGCCGCGTTTCCGCACGCGTCCGAACTGCATGGAGCTCTGGCTGAAGTGCAGACTCATGCCCGTCGCGGACCCGCTCAGCTTCACCAGCGGACGCTCGAATTGAAACACTTTCATGTTCAGCTGTTGGTCAGGGTAGCAAATATAAATAAAGGGTAATTTTTCTTAAATTTGATTTATTAAAAAAAGACCGCCCGCAAATATTGCCAGACGTTTACCTACTCGTACATTTTACGTTTTACTCAAATTCGACAGATAGATCGTCGAATAACTGACAGTGGGAGAATTCAATACTGTTCGCGTTATATGTATATGTATCGAATTGTTAAAGTTGCAACTGTGTCGCGAGCTGATCGCAGGACTGGCCGGATGATGGACTGATACTTGCACCAATACAAAGGCAGGAGACAATTTTACGCTTCCTTAAGTTTCGGCAACATACTATTCACTAAAAGCTCCAGAAATTGCAACAAATAGAAAAAAATGTTTTTTAAAGTAGAAAGAAGCAGATGTTGATCCGATGATTATCTGATGTCCTACTAAGTGTTGCTGTTACTTAATTCGTCTTACAATACGCTGACACTGCGAATAACGTTAAAATAAGATTTTTTCACAACAACCTGAACATCCAGATTGCTGATCAGCCCGACTGGTTTGAACTGTATCTTGACTGGCACTTTCATATAAGGTTTGATCGTGCACTTGTTGGGAATCACTTTGAGAGATGAGAGAGCATTCTCTGAGTCCTTGTCGATTTGTTCTTGGATTTTATCCTGTTTATATTGATGCAGCATTTCTACTCTGTAAATATGGAAAAACAAATTAGTTAATAACTCCAAGGAACATTCTCAGTTAGTTATTCCTTACCTATATGGTCCTTAATATATTATTGAGTGCAGATATGTTAATAACATAATCCTTACCGAGACGGTCCTTGATCTTTGACTCGACCGACCACCGCGCTGGGAGTTAAACACACGCTAGTCGCTTCAGATTTCAAGTCAGCATTCTCCTCTGGATTTTGATACATAAGTTTAAATAAGAAGGTGGCTTCAATTGGCACTTTGCTGTGGTTCATCACTTCTATTGGGCGTACAATCTTTTCTCCTACCTTCACAGCTCCTAAATCGAAGCTCTTCTGACAGCCTTCGTATAGATCGAAGAGTAATGGGACCCCTTAAAGGCATAATATGTACGTTAATCATATTAATCCGGCCTATTCTACTGTCCTGCTCTACAGAGTTAAGTCCAGCTTATGTTTGGTACTCTGTAAATATCATATGACGCTTCCCAACTCTGAATGCCACTAAAAATGTCTTGGAAGGAGGAAAAGATCAATATTTCATATCCTATCCCAGTGCTACAACGCACGGCCGAATGATTCCAGTTCGCATTAGGTACATCTAACACTTGAACTAACAAGGCAGTCAAAAGCTGTGTAAATACCTTCTCCTTTAATTGTGACGATTTCTTCACAGAGTGAATTAACCCAAAACTGTAACTTAAATTCATATTCCTTTACGAGCTTGGGCCGAAAATATATCGGTATGTTCAACCTTTTACACGAATCAACAGCAAAATCAGGCGTTAAGACCACATATAGTTCTGGAGAGTTGGTAAAATTCAGCGACAATCTAAAAATTTGCATATAATTAAAACTGCGAAGACACTGAATAAAACCTAGTACTTAACTTATAAAACGAAGTGCTTCTACATCTTTTCGTTCATTCTTTTATTATTAACAAATAAAATACATTTATAGTAGATGCATGCCTTCACAGGAAAAGGGGAAGTTGAGATTTATAAAACGATATTGAAGGGGCTATTCCTTGGTCATCATTTTATAAACGTACGTGTTATTTTAAGTTTGTACCTGATGGGGACTTTGTCTTCGTTTTCAAATGATAAGTTTTTCTTGTATGTGCTGTCGGGCGCATTGACGATACATTTCCCGAAATCGTACTCATGACAAGAGAAACGATACAGTGGTTTTTCAATTTCCGCGTGTAGAAATATACTATATTCGGGGCCATCTGAAATCTGAACGACAAAATCGTATTAATTAATATCTTCTTCATCTCCAAGAAACACCAGAAATAATAAGTTTGAAACATTTACAATAAACTGATAGTTATTTTAAAAGAGCAATCGTTGAATTATGTAGCGAGTCCTCTGAATAAAATCTGTTGTCTGACGCTGTTGTAGAGACAATAGAAGTCAACAAATATGTTTCAAAAACGCTTCTTGGAAATGTTTTAAGAAAAGCTTTATAGACCAGTGCATTTCATTTTTGAAACCAAATAAAATCGCAGTAGAATGTAACCCATTGGAAAAGGAGGAGAATATCATAAAAATTAAAGGAAAAATAAATTACGGGCGATCTGAGGTCGGGAAGGGTTGAGGGTGAGTGTTTAGGGGTAAAAAACGGTTTTTCTCGATTTTTCGTTTTTTATTTTTATCTTTGACAAATAAAATTTTATTTTCATAAAATTTGGTGAAAACTTGCCTTCTTATGTCCCAAACACGCTATAATTTATTTGATTTGAAATATTTATTTTTTCACCGTATTTTGAATGAATATCGAAAAAATAACCTAATTTTCAAACGAAAAATTGGCCGCCAAAATATAATTTTTTTTAAATTGGTTACGTTTAGCCTAGTTTTTGCCTTTACTGAGAAGATTTACTATGGTAACATATATATATTTTTCACCATCGGAAAGTTTATATTTCAACAAACAGAAAGCACACCAATTTTTTTTTTAAATATGATATTTTGACGGCCGTTTTCTCGGTTGAAGTTTTGTTTATTTTTTCGATATTCATTCAAAAATCAAATAAATTATTGCGTATTTGGGACATAAGAAGGCAAGTTTTCACCAAATTTTATGAAACAAAAATTTTATTTGTAAAAGATAAAAATAAAAAACGAAAAACTTGGTTTTTTATTTTTCACACAAATTTTGAGGTTATGGGAAAAAAGTGTAAGAACAAAAGTTTTAATCTTTTTATTACCTACAACTTTGCCATTAAACTCTTTTCCGTAGGACTTTTAGCAATGCCGGAGAGAAAATCGAGAAAATCCGTTTTTTACCCCTAAACCATCAACCTCTTCCCGTCCTCAGATCGCCCGTAATTTTTTCCTTTCATTTTTATGATTTTCTCCTCATTTTCTAACGGGTTTCATCTAACTGCGATTTTCTTGTACTTTTTGTTATTTTTAAGGTTAATTGCACTGGGGTATTAACAATCTTAGGATAATTATGTGTTGTCAATTTTTATTATGTGGTGCTTTTGGTTTTGGCTTCTGACTCCACTACATAACAATATTTACCGATAATGTAACAGGGAACGCTTGTACGGGAACTTTTTTCAATGTGAAATGAAGTATACATTCAACTTCGTTAGCGGGTGTCACGTATCCGTTGGCTGGCTCCACACACAGCTGCAGGTACTTCTTTACCTCACTGGTGTTGTAACTCCAGTCGAAGGCGAACGTCGCAGAGCCGTCGTTCTTTATCACGAATGGGATTGTCCTTTCGTATGTTGATGCTGTCTGATCATTCAATAAATAAGTTTATTGCAGAAAGCAAAAGTACCGAGTATATTATGGTATTTGTGAGAAATAGCTACAGGTTCTAGTATTTACACCGCTACGTAGTTATTATCTAACTGAAAGGTTTGGAAACTCATGTCTTTTCGCATTACTAAGACATGGCAAGCGCTGCATCTTCGCTTACAATCAGAGCGTATAACTTAAAAAGTTGAGCCTATCAGTTATAGTAATCTCATCTTCTCTATTTTTTCATTTATATAAATAAAAATCATTCTCCATGATGTAAGGCCTATAAATATCAGTGTCAATACTGATGTGGCTAACCGGCTAACCCGATATGATATCCATGGATTTGAGTAAATCGTAGCACTGTATAGTCTATGGGTATCGTTGAACTCGATAGGTAGACATACAATCGACTTTTAAATAAGTAATATTTTTCTGTTTGGTATCCATTTGATTCTGTTTACATTTGTTGTACTCGTACGAGTACGTCTATAATAATATCAAAATATCACATCTCCAATATTTTATGAAAAAAAATCATGAAGTTTACGAGTAATTGAAATATTTGTAAGCCATTGTCCAGACAACGTGTACATATCGTGTGTGCTAATAACATTCTTATTATAAAAATATTCTTTACAAATGTGGCAACAATAAATACTAAATTCTTTATTTACAAAAATGTCTTGCACAGCTGTTAGTAGTCTTAAACATTTGAAACATGTAGACTGATTGAAGTCAAGGTACAATTTCCTATCGAGATCATGATTGTTAGCACGCTGTCCGCTGCGTGATGCGTCAAACCAATATATCTTTTAACATCTCGCATCCAACCAAAAATGTACATATAGAAAGTCAATCGGTTTCATAGCTATTTTAATAAATTATAGTATGGTTAAACACCCCGCAGATCACGACTTTTCACCGGTCGATTATTTGGTCTACATATATTTTTTTTAATCGACTACAAGTTGGCCCTTGACTGCTGACATCTGATCACACCTGATGTTAAATGATAATGCAGTCTAAGATGGTAGCGGGCTAAATTATTAGGAGTGGGACGAAAATCCACACCCCTTTCGGTTTCTACACGATATCGTACCGGAACGCTAAATCGCTTGGCGATACGTCTTTGTCGCTAGGGTGGTAACTAACCACGGCGAAAGCCTCCCACCAGCCAGACCAAGACAAATTAAGAAAAATCTCAATCTGCCCCGCCGGGAATCGAACCCAGGACCTCCGCCTTATAGATCCACCGCGCATACCACTGCGCCACGGAGGTCGTCAAAATATTATTATTTTAATCAGTATGAAAATCAAACACTGATTAAGAAACAGAGCAAACTATCGACCGATAAAAAATCCTCCCCCTTATCGTACGCTAAAGTAATTAATGCTTTTAGAAGTTACATTTATGATATTCATAAATACTTATAACGTAAAGTACAATGTACTGATGGTGTGTTACCTGATCCAAATGAATATTAGTAATAGCCTCACTACTCAATATGTGATCATTTCCAATCAAATAGTAAGTGACTTTAGGCTTTATAAATACTTATAACGTAAAGTACAATGTACTGATGGTGTGTTACCTGATCCAAATGAATATTAGTAATAGCCTCACTACTCAATATGTGATCATTTCCAATCAAATAGTAAGTGACTTTAGGCTTTATAAATACTTATAACGTAAAGTACAATGTACTGATGGTGTGTTACCTGATCCAAATGAATATTAGTAATAGCCTCACTACTCAATATGTGATCATTTCCAATCAAATAGTAAGTGACTTTAGGCTTTATAAATACTTATAACGTAAAGTACAATGTACTGATGGTGTGTTACCTGATCCAAATGAATATTAGTAATAGCCTCACTACTCAATATGTGATCATTTCCAATCAAGAAAATGTGATCATAAAATAGTAAGTGACTTTAGGCTTTATAAATACTTATAACGTAAAGTACAATGTACTGATGGTGTGTTACCTGATCCAAATGAATATTAGTAATAGCCTCACTACTCAATATGTGATCATTTCCAATCAAATAGTAAGTGACTTTAGGCTTTATAAATACTTATAACGTAAAGTACAATGTACTGATGGTGTGTTACCTGATCCAAATGAATATTAGTAATAGCCTCACTACTCAATATGTGATCATTTCCAATCAAATAGTAAGTGACTTTAGGCTTTATAAATACTTATAACGTAAAGTACAATGTACTGATGGTGTGTTACCTGATCCAAATGAATATTAGTAATAGCCTCACTACTCAATATGTGATCATTTCCAATCAAATAGTAAGTGACTTTAGGCTTTATAAATACTTATAACGTAAAGTACAATGTACTGATGGTGTGTTACCATCCAAATGAATATTAGTAATAGCCTACTCAATATGTGATCATTTCCAATCAAATAGTAAGTGACTTTAGGCTTTATAAATACTTATAACGTAAAGACCTGATCCAAATGAATATTAGTAATAGCCTCACTACTCAATATGTGATCATTTCCAATCAAATAGTAAGTGACTTTAGGCTTTATAAATACTTATAACGTAAAGTACAATGTACTGATGGTGTGTTACCTGATCCAAATGAATATTAGTAATAGCCTCACTACTCAATATGTGATCATTTCCAATCAAATAGTAAGTGACTTTAGGCTTTATAAATACTTATAACGTAAAGTACAATGTACTGATGGTGTGTTACCTGATCCAAATGAATATTAGTAATAGCCTCACTACTCAATATGTGATCATTTCCAATCAAATAGTAAGTGACTTTAGGCTTTATAAATACTTATAACGTAAAGTACAATGTACTGATGGTGTGTTACCTGATCCAAATGAATATTAGTAATAGCCTCACTACTCAATATGTGATCATTTCCAATCAAATAGTAAGTGACTTTAGGCTTTATAAATACTTATAACGTAAAGTACAATGTACTGATGGTGTGTTACCTGATCCAAATGAATATTAGTAATAGCCTCACTACTCAATATGTGATCATTTCCAATCAAATAGTAAGTGACTTTAGGCTTTATAAATACTTATAACGTAAAGTACAATGTACTGATGGTGTGTTACCTGATCCAAATGAATATTAGTAATAGCCTCACTACTCAATATGTGATCATTTCCAATCAAATAGTAAGTGACTTTAGGCTTTATAAATACTTATAACGTAAAGTACAATGTACTGATGGTGTGTTACCTGATCCAAATGAATATTAGTAATAGCCTCACTACTCAATATGTGATCATTTCCAATCAAATAGTAAGTGACTTTAGGCTTTATAAATACTTATAACGTAAAGTACAATGTACTGATGGTGTGTTACCTGATCCAAATGAATATTAGTAATAGCCTGTGATCATTTCCAATCAAATAGTAAGTGACTTTAGGCTTTATAAATACTTATAACGTAAAGTACAATGTACTGATGGTGTGTTACCTGATCCAAATGAATATTAGTAATAGCCTCACTACTCAATATGTGATCATTTCCAATCAAATAGTAAGTGACTTTAGGCTTTATAAATACTTAATAACGTAAAGTACAATGTACTGATGGTGTGTTACCTGATAACCAAAAGAAAATGAAAATATTAGTAATAGCCTCACTACTCAATATGTGATCATTTCCAATCAAATAGTAAGTGACTTTATTTTAACTTATATAAATACAAATCATTTCCATAACGTAAGGCTTATAAATATCAATGTCAAGTACTGATGGTGTGTTACCTGATCCATGAATAATAGTAATTGTGATTGAGTAAATTAGCACTACTACTCAATATGTGATCATTTCCAATCAAATAGTAAGTGACTTTAGGCTTTATAAATACTTATATACGTAAAGTACAATGATACTGTTTACACTGGTGTAGTACGTACCTGATCCAAATGAATATAAGTCAATAATAATATCAAAATATCACCACTCCAATATTTTATCAAAAAAAATTATGAAGTTTAGAAGTAATTGAAATATTTGTAACCTGTGTTCAGACAGAATATTAGTAATAGCCTCACTACGTATACATAATCAAGTAAGTGACTAGGCTTTATAAATACTTATAACGTAAAGTAATGATGGTGTGTTACCTGATCCAAATGAATATTAGTAATAGACTACTAAATACTTTAACGTAAAGTACAATGTACAAATGAATGGTGTGTTGCACAGCTGTTAGAAGTCTTAAATATTAGAAACATGTAGACTGACTAGGTCAAATGTGATCATTTCCAATCAAATAGTAAGTGACTTTAGGCTAAATACTTAAGTACAATGCTGATGGTGTGTTAACCTGATCCAAATGAAAATGTAAAATAGTAAGTCATTAAGCTTCATAACTATTATAATAAAGTATATTGATCATTTCCAATCAAATAGTAAGTGACTTTAGGCTTTACAAGTCATAAGGTAAGTACAAGTACTGATGGTGTGTTACCTGATCCAAAGAATATTAGTATATAGACCAAATTATCGACCGATAAAAATCCTCCCCCTTATCGTACGCTAAAGTAATTAATGCTATAGAAGTGACTTTAGGCTTTATAAATACTTATAACGTAAAGTACAATGTACTGATGGTGTGTTACCTGATCCAAATGAATATTAGTAATAGCCTCACTACTCAATATGTGATCATTTCCAATCAAATAGTAAGTGACTTTAGGCTTTATAAATACTTATAACGTAAAGTACAATGTACTGATGGTGTGTTACCTGATCCAAATGAATATTAGTAATAGCCTCACTACTCAATATGTGATCATTTCCAATCAAATAGTAAGTGACTTTAGGCTTTATAAATACTTATAACGTAAAGTACAATGTACTGATGGTGTGTTACCTGATCCAAATGAATATTAGTAATAGCCTCACTACTCAATATGTGATCATTTCCAATCAAATAGTAAGTGACTTTAGGCTTTATAGAATAGCTAAGGGCGTTGACACATAAAGTTAGCATTTTTGTCAAATATGTCACACTGCAAAAGATCTTGAATGATAACGGTCCGTCTTGTATTGGTGTATAGATGATCCTAAAAGAAACCAAGTTTCCTTAATTTTCCAACCAATATAAATACAAACCCAGGTTTGGCTTTGGTATCAGCAAGGTATACAGACAGGCTTTCGTACTGACGTTCACACACACAAACTGCTTGTGTGCGTCTGTGCTGACACTTTACTTTTTCCATAACCAAACCGTCTTCCAAATGTAGAACAACCACCTATATTACTTACTTTATAGACGTATCCGATTTCGGTTTCAGGACACCCTTTTCAGGTTCTACAATGACCGGTGTCTTACCGGACTCGTCACAAATTGAATTACCTTTAAACTCAAAATTCAGGCATTCACTCTCATTGTTTCGTAGAATCACTTCATTGTTGGTGGTAAAACTAACCAAAGAGTTCTTTATGATCAGAATAGTAGGGACGAAGTTCACTGACGGCTCTCGAACTATGCCGACAACTAACAAATTCATAACGAGATTGTAGGCCTGTATAATAAACTTCCATTGAGATTCGTATACCTGAAAACGATTACAAACTTAATATAAAACTAGTAAGTCCACAATTATACTAAACAACGTGACGCTAAAGACATACAGCAATCATGGAGCTAAATATGATCATCGATAAACAAATAACCATAATGCAAGTAAACGACGATACTATGATAAAATGTGTGTGACGATAAAATAAATTTAAGTAATGCAACTCAATGAAATATCTTAGTCATTAAAACAAATGCTTACACCAGGGCACGTGGGCGAAAAACTGAAGACAACTTCAGTAGAAGTACCTCCCTCTACATAGCCCTTTAACATATTACAATGCATTGGAACAAGCTCTGGGTTGTCTGAGAGCACCATCTCAAACACAAACTCGTAGCCTTCACAAGTAGGATTGATTACATCAAAAGCTCTACAAAAGAAAACATTTCACCATATTTTGATCACACACTAAAAAGTAATACCTATTATAGTAAGAAAAATGTACTTCCATGTATTAAAGTTTGCACTAACTTTTTGTAGCATCCGGACCCCAAAACATTGAATTCCAATACTGTAATATGTTCGGGCAGTGCCAAACCAGTTGCTTTTCTTCTGCCAGAAGTTAAATAGTCACTTTCCTCTATGTCGAGATGAACATAGGGAATTAAAGATTTGGCTAATATTTTACAGGATATATTCTGATCGTATGGGCCTAGGTTATCTGAAAAAAAACGGATATTGAATTTTTGGTTGCAAAATGAATGTATTAAGTGGTAAATAGTTCTTTCATATTTATCTAATATTATCATGTATTCTACGGATTAATTGAAATACTTATAGGTTAATTATACAATTCTATACTTATGGGGTCTTTGTAAATCGTAGTATATTGCTACCTATAGTACTCTTCAGTCTAACATTAAATAAAAACGCTTCTAGAGGTGCGAAGGTAACTTTGAACTTTCGACTTTCATTAGGTTTTAAACAATCCTTCGCTGGTTCTATAACAAACGGCAAATCGACTTCGAACCACGTGTCAACGCTTTCTCTTCGCACACTATCGCTGAACAATGTTATTTTACTGGAGTCTGAAAATAAATTATATTCATTATCGTTAAATCCTACAAGTATTATCGGAAAATAGTTTGGCTTCGGTTGACGAGTGTTAGATAGGTGCATTTGTCTATAAGATTGAACAACCGTTATCAAATCGTAAGAAATCAGAAACATTATTATAAATTATCATCTGCTAGTGTTATTAGTAATTTTAAAAGCAGCTAAATAGTGAAAAATAAGTACCATGTTCTTCATACGTTTTTGTAAGCGACTGCGCATCATATGGTTGCTTACTTTCAATTTCATTGACTTCAGTACTTTCCTTTCTATCCTACAAAGTGAAAGTTCAATGTCAATGTTCATCAAAACTAAATATTAAATTCACTTTTAAAATACTTACTGAGTCTTTATGTTCTTTATTATGCTTATCTATCCGAGCAGGATATTCATCATCTATTACAAAGTTCCACACAATTTTCAAAGGCACTTTTCCAGTGTTTTCTACTTTGAAACTAAAATCTCTTACCTGAAATACATTAAAGTTTTATATTAATCTCGGTAATAATTTAAGGAATTAAAAAGAACATCAACAATTTTTTTACTTGATATATAAACGTGTCCTGTAAGTTCATTTGTTGTTTCAGGTTGCATTGATATCTACTATATTCTGTTACAGCGGAATAAATCACTATAATATTTATTTTATCAGAAGAGACTTCTGGTTGTGTGTCAATTTGATCATCTAAAACTGTTTCATGCCTTTCATTTATGTCAAAATCTCTGCTAAAAACATACATTAAATGATAATTAATATTGAAAGAAACACAAAATCAATCATAAACATTTTACAATATGTACTTATAAAAACCTTTAACATTCTAAAATGTAAAAGGGAAATACCAACATGTTATTATTAAAGACTGTCAATGTTTGTCTGTTGTCCCAAGTAGTTGCCTTTAAATCCAAGGTTAGGAAGTCGTCACACATGGCTTTCAAAAATAAATTGAAAATCTCCTGTAATGATAGTCAAATTGGTATCAATGTTGATTTTATTTGAATTCAATAAAGCTTTTATGATGAGAACCTTTTTGATAGTTATTGGTTGAGTGCAGAAAAATGATATTTCTACATCTTTTTCTTCTCCGGGCGATATATACCCAATTGTGGGTTTTATTAAAAGATTGTCAACTGTGTCCCATTGAAATTTATAAACTTTTTCAGAATTATTCACCATAGTCACTGATCTTTTATGCATAACACATAGCTCACATCCACCTAAAAATAACAAAACCTTAGTTCCTATTATAACATTAGATTTGTCTAAAATCACCCTTAGGTATCGAAAAGGTAAAATAATTCATAAACAGTCGTAAATTGTAATAATCGTGAAATTAGCCAGGAAATCAATTAGTAAAGCAGTAGATAAAATCTTACCAAAATTTAAAATGTATTTCAGAACCGAATGCTTCACATTTTGACCACCACTGTCGCTTAGTTTAAATGATGCTTGCGAACTTCTTTTACCTTTTTTACCTTCAACCTTCTTAGTTTTATCCACAGCGCTTTTACTTTTTTTTCTACTGTCAACTGTCGAAATCGTAGATACTGTCCTAATTGTAAAAAATATTTTAATATAATTACCGATTGGATAGTTTTAAATCATATTGTGCATACCAAGAACTGTATCATTTTTAGGAATTAAAAAATAACATTTTCTTTCTTTATTGCAATCCTCACTATCATCTTAGCCGTTTATGGCTGTTCATAAACTGAACATCAGGAAACGGAAAAGCATTCGAGCGGTGAGTGTTTAGATGCATGATGGCCATCAGCTGGACTTATGAAATGACAAATGACAAGTTCTGCGACGCATGAATCAGAAGCGAAAATTTTTCGTCAAGATAAGAAAAGTCGCGTATCTGGGGAACGTACTACGGCACGAGAGATACGAGCTGCTTCTGCTCATCTTGATGGGATAAGTTACTGGTAGAAGGCGTGGGTGCAGAAAGAATTCGTGGTCGGGTAACATCAGGAAATCTACTTACTGATGTTCCTCGGCAAAGACTCCCGGATCGCCGATCGGAGTTCCGCACAATTGTTTTGCCTCCCGAATGATACAGAGAAGTTTACGAAACTGACTGCCAACCTTCGCTAGGAGAGGCACTCAAAGAAGAAGACAATAATTTGTTAATATGGAATTATGATTACCCTTCCGCAGACTTCTTATAACTTTCAACGTCTATATCCATAGAAAGCATTTCCAATCCAATCAAGATAACATCTTCCATAAACGCTTCGGCCTCGCACAACACCTTGCAAATTTCTTTGTTTTAATTATTGTCTTTTAAACAAAAAAATTTTTACAAAGTTAAGTTTATAGTTACCGCAAAAAATTCATAAGGATTTTTAGCAACCGTTAACTTTATGTCACACGACGTCCGACCTCTTCTTATGGGATTATAATTTGCGTACAGCGTTGCTACCTCGCCGGGGTTAACCGTAATCTTCAAACTTTTACTTTTACCTGTACATTGAGCTACATGTGTAAATATTTCTAAACCTTTGTAAAAAATATAGTCTCAGTTGCTAAGGTAACTAAAATGTTATCATACCTTTTTTATCGCTAACAATTGTTTGATCACTATCAGGTACAGACGAGAGCCAGAACACTGGCCTTTCTTCAGTCTCGGTTAAAATAACTTTTCCTGTAACAGTAGCCTCTACAGAACTCACATTTTTGACACGTATTGATTTAACACTTATAGAACCTAAACAAGTTACAGGAAAACGCAGTACGCCCAATCGCTGATGCCTCAAAAGAGGAGAAATCAGAGTTATCCTAGGTATCACACCTTCTCCTATCAAGCAAATTTTAAAGGACTGCTCCTGACTTTGTAGTAATTTCAGACGTATTTCGAGCACAGCTCTGTACTCCTAAAACAAAAGAATAACAATGTAAATTTTTTTTTCAAAAAAATTACTTTAATATATTATTGCATATATCTTTCTCACCTGAAGAGTTTTTGGGGTAAATATGATTCCAAGATTCTTATGCAACAGAGGTTCTATATGAGTTTCGTATTTGTCCAACGAAAATATATCATGATTTGAATTCGCTTGGTAATGCAATTTCATGGTCAAGGCACAGGCGACCAAACCACTGTTGTAGAGGTCAATAACGGCTACAAACTTTGAGTTAACCGTAACAGAAAAGAAGTGAAGCGTTACTGAGTCTTCAACAAACACACAATGTGCTGAAGCCTAAAATTATAAATTGTAGATTGTTTTTCAATAGTTAAGTTAAATCAGGATGGATTGGTAGGAATAGGTTGTTGGTATACTTGGCAACAACATACATAATGACTTTTGGCACAAATTAAAATTGAAATTTACTAAATTGCATAGAAAAAGAAAATACTTATTGTGAATTGGGAAGTTCTGAAAATATTACATACGCACGGGTCATATTGATAACTTTCCTTTTTAAAATAATCTTTAAATACCTCAGGTTCCTTATATTCTGACAGATTTT
The DNA here is from genome assembly GCA_034621355.1 of Mycalesis mineus. Classification (NCBI taxonomy): domain Eukaryota; kingdom Metazoa; phylum Arthropoda; class Insecta; order Lepidoptera; family Nymphalidae; genus Mycalesis; species Mycalesis mineus. The sequence goes on from CM067883.1 coordinate 3,953,076, forward strand.
TAACAATAACATGTTCACGGAAAGTGTTTTCAATGTTCCAAAAGTCCAGTGTAGGCATGGCTCCTGTTCCAACTAATTTCAGCGGAACTCCTTGAGCTTCAGCAGGGCAAGTGTCGCTTATAATAAAATGTATTGTTTCTTCGAACGTTTTGGCAGCCGTTGCTGAAAACTGCAATTGAAGCGTTCTGCTCGTCCCTGGCGCAAGCAAATTGTCGTCATTCATAATTAGAAAATTGCCACACCTCAGAGGAGGGTACTTTAATCTGTTGACAAAAAAATAATAAAGTAAATTCATATTTTTAACGTTGTTTCATAATTAATAGAAATTTTTAGAGAAAATCATTGAATGATTTTGCTATTTTCAATATTACTTCTTTGCTTTTGAGTAGAGCCGTTTGTCTACTTATTTACGAGCAATTTCGTCTACTATGTTGTGTCGGTTGCTACGCCATTTACGATTGTGCTTTTGTGTTTGCATGCCATTAGAGTTAACGCAACAAAGATTCTTAAATTATAAATTATTCCATAAGTCGTCGTAAAATAATTATCACCATAAATCGCGATAAAAATAAACAATAACTTACTTATTGTCTTTAAGTTTAGCATGTGATTGTAAATCCTCAGGGTCGATCTGATATTTTTTGGGTAAAACTATTGCATAAGTAAAAGGACATTTGCTTGTGTTATTTAATATTACTTCTCTTGTTACTGAACTTCCGACGGCAATTATATTGAAATTCAATTCTCCGAGAGGAAATAACGTGAAACTGAAATTCAAATACAAATTTTAAAGGCAATAAAAAAAAACATTCTCACCTAAAAACAAAGAATCGAGACAAGCAAACAAAAACCAACGAAGTATATACTAACGTATTATAAAACGATGCAATGGTGACACAAACTGGAAACTTAGCAACGACAACTTGGTTTTTACTGCCGTCCAACAGAGAACAAATGTAGGCAGGCACGTTCACCAAATTCATCGAAGTAGTGGGTGTACATTCAAACTCTGTAGTGACCAGCTTAATAGTGGGAGGTATCACTCCACACTCTGGTATCGCCGTAAACGATTTCAGTAATGATGGTTCAGGAAAGTTTTTCACCTTTTTAAGCCTTAAAAGAGATAAGAATTTTGAAAATGACATTGACTCTAATTTTTGGGGCTACCCATTTGTCATATTTATTTTATTAGTGTCAAACGAAATAAATCTGACACTATAAACTATATAACATCAAGGTAATATTAATAATGTATTGATAGAATTTGTAATTTAAAAGAATATAAGACAATCGTTTTGGAAATAAAATGACAACTTACTTGTAATAAACATTATATCTTCCTCTATTGAGCATGTACATTTCTCGTACAACGGTCGAGTTAACTTTAACATTGCCATAGTTGAGATAATTATCCGAGGGGATTTCATACGCACATTCCACCATAACATCGTAACATTCCGCGGATAAAAACAGCGTGTCAGTTATCATTGGATCACCACGGCCCTCCGCATCATATATCTAGACATAGAGACAGTATAAAAGTATAAAATATCCAATTCGGCATGTAAGAAAGGCACAATTAGATAATAAGTCAGATCCCAAGCGGTAGCGAGCTGAAGTTTTCAGTTCATACATACCTCATCATCATCATAATTACCAGCCTGTAGACGTCCACTGTTGGACATAGGCCTTTTTAGGGACTTCCAAACACAATGATCCCGAGCCGCCTGTTGCCAGCGGCTCCCTGCGACACGTTTAATGTCGTCAGTCCACCTGGTTGGGGGTCGACCAACGCTGCGCTTTCCGGTGCGGGGTCGCCAATCTACCACCTTGGGCCCCCAACGTCCATCAGCTGTTCGAACTACGTGCCCCGCCCATTGCCACTTCAGTTCTGCGACTCGCTGAGCTATGTCGGTTACTTTGGTTCTTCTGCGGATCTCCTCATTTCTGATTCGGTCACGCAGAGATACTCCGAGCATTGCCCTTTCCATCGCCCGCTGAGTGACTCTGAGCCTTCTTATGAAGCCCGCAGTCAAAGATTCGGATCCGTAGGTCATCACTGGCAACACGCACTGTTCGAAGACTCTCGTCTTCAGGCACTGAGTAATTTTGGACAAAAAGATGTCACGGAGATTCCCGAACGCTGCCCAGCCGAGTTGGATTCGGCGGTTCACCTCTTTCTCGAAATTGGACCTACCTAACTGGACCATATGCCCTAGGTATATATACTCGTCTACAATTTACATACATACCTGGAATCTGAGTAAATATAATATAAAACTTCGTACAAATTGTGTTGGATATAAAATAAGGTTGTTAGAAGAAAAAACACTAATCTACGTGAATTGCAACTACGAAACCCTAGCTTGCCGGTTTTCATTTCAATTTGCCAAATAGTGTATAATTGAAAATAAAAGCACTTACATCTATAATTAGAGGTTTATTTTGTATAACACCCACTCTAACTGCTATATAAGTAACAGGCACCACTTGATTGTCGTTTCGAGGTACCACAGATGTCATTTTAGATATTATAAAATCCTCTACAAATTCGTATGCATTGCGAATTTTCCACATGATTGGCAAAATTGAATCGTTCTTGACAATAAATCTGTCATCCTCTTTGCGATAGAGTAAATGTTTTCCGTATTCTTAAAAAAAGTAATAACATTAAGCAAGAGCTATTTAGATGCAAAAAAAAATTTTATTGTTTTGTTAAATATTATTTGCTCACCAATCATTTTAGTTAAAGGCAGTATCTCCACTGTGGGCACCACTCCACTGCAAGCTATAGTGACTGTGACTATTTCGGGATTGTCTTTGATGCAGAACAATACATTACACGTAAATGCACCGACTTCAGTGGGAGCTGCTGATATGACCATCTTTCCTCTACATCCAGGCTTTAGATGCAAATTTAAAGAGAGTTAATTCATTTAAAACTACTCTTCTTTTTATAGATCCAGAAGCAAAATCAAAAAGTTTTATATCCTCAAAAAGTTGTTAATGTTTTTTATAGGGTTTCTACCTTTATTGTAGAGTTTTATAGTTATCATATCATATACCTACGCTAGTGCCTTGTAACGCCACTAAAAAGAAACAGTATTTTGAGAAATACATGAAATAAAAAATCTTACCTCCAATCTCACAAAGTTTTTGTCTATTTGAAAAACTGTCGTATCTTCTAAAAACTCTATTACAATGTCTGTTGTAATTAAAGAAGAATTCCTTAAATCTATTGTGTACATTTCTTCATATATCCTTAAAACACAATTTTCCTTATTTTAAGATGTTAATAAGTAATTACTGTGTATATGTCAATAATAAATTTTTGTATTGCTCAAAATCTAGAGCTTCAACAAATCTAATTTTGTCTTAGAGCCAATCTATCAAATCACATACCTTTGAAGTCCTATAAAGATGGGACCAAATTCAAAAAGCTTCTGATCGTCTAAGTAAGTAACTTTATAGACTTTGTCCTTCACAGTCCTTCTGGCAAAGTTTTCAAACATTTTTTTAGGGCGACAATCCATCCTTGAATGAATGTATTTAATTAAATATAACATTTACCCAGAAACTATTGTTTTGGAAACTTGTTATACTTAGTGTTCTTACCTAGGCAAATCACATATTCCAGACACATTTATATCAGCTCGCGAATCTGGCCATCCGCTTACTTCAACGAAACGTTTGATATTAAAGATTCCTTCATATTTGGGACTAAAAGAATATTTAAATCGAACCAAATCCCCTGGCTGAAGCACCATGCGACCTGAGTGGTCTAAAACCATAAAAATTTAATAAATATTTACAACCAAACTAGTAATCTCAGTAACTCAAAAAAAGTCAATTGATTGATTATTTCATTTTTTAGTTAGTTTTGACACGTTTGAAGTGATTTTACCGCTGTCCTCGAACTCTATCAGTGTCCAAAAATGGAAGGATTTAATTGTTTCTGTTCTCAATCCCCATTGTGCAGTTATCCACAAAGAAGTAGAAGACTCAAGACAAAATGAAGTACCTAAAAGTGGCTGCAGAGCGCGCAAAGGTAATGGGTACATAACATCAATTTCACTTGCTTCTACTGTTACCCTTTCTATTGAACTCGATGGAACTTCACTAGTTGAAGTTTGTGAAGACGTTAACTGGAATATTTATGTTATTGGGATTAATTATACTATAGACTATGCACAAAAAGGTTCCAATGCCTTCCTTCCTAATCGAGGAATTGTCGTAGGCTAGCTACATAATGGGACTTAAGCTGCGTCACCGGCCGGTTGAGCGAGTGTAAATGATCTTCTAGTGCCCGAAACAAAGATTATATTACTCCAATCAAGGCCCAAAGGCTAGATGAAAAATAAAAAGGGAAACGGCACTATAAAGATGTTTCTTGTAAGACTGACCTTGCAAACTGGGTGTCTTCAAAAAACTTCAGAATTGTTAACGTTTTATTTTGAAACCACTTACCTTTTTGCCACACGTACAATGCCATTTTGACAAAATATTTAAAACGTTATCTTGGTTAGTATCATCCAACAAATTTAAATCGTTCAACTGATTACACTCGCACTTCTTAATCTGTGGAAATTGATCATGATTTGTTTGTATTGTATACTGTAGTAAAACTTTGATTCGTCGAAAAGACAGTCAAAATTACCGGGGGTTCGTCCAAGTAGCACCATTCTAAAGGCTCCTCGTTATTTATTGTTGGAAATGTTTTGGGCAGTAGTACAGTGTAAACCTTTCTGATGGCAGGACAATTGAGAATATCATACATATCGTCGATTTTTCTAGATTGAGTAACAATATTGGATTTAGAAAACATTTTCAACAGTGCATCTTTATATAGCAGACACGGGCAACTAATGATTGTCAATGGAAATCCTCTTTGTGTCAAGTTTTCTTCGGAACCCTATGAAAATAAATAAATACAAGCATTACTTCAATATTCATCGTTTACTTGCACAAAGTTTTTTGACGTTGACATTTTTAATACCAGTAATTGCATATCAGATTTCTTTTTGGACTTCTTTTGGGCTAAATTAACCGGTTGTCCAGTGAAGTCATAGAGAGGACTACCCAAATCTCCTTGTTCTATTATCCAATTATTAGCAATATTCAGAAGTTTCTCATAAGTATTCTTCAAATAATCATTATATTTTATAGTCATCAATAAATATTCACTAGTCTGCTTTACTGCAATAAGCAAAAATTAAAGTAATAATATGAATTTTCAAAATCTAAAGCGGATCGCTTTTACTCACCTTTAAAATCATCTTTCTTTATTTTTTTTCTAGATTCATCAACAGTTATGACAGATTTACTTAAAGTATCTGTAATGAAGTATAAAAGTCGTATTAATTTCGTAAAGTATAATTAATAAAATTAAAATAAGTTAATATAACAACAATACCTTTCATATTTTTATCTTTTAAATTATCCTGAGGAAAACTAAAAAATAAAAAGTCTCACATTAAAATGACAATAGAGTCGCAAAATACACATGTTTGCCTAGTAGTGGAATATACACTATACCCGACTTTTTGGTAATGGTTTCGACGTCTTTCTTCTAAACCATGTGTAACATATAGTGCTTTTAATTCTGGGCTTACTTTTTCGTATTCTTCGTTTTCCATGTTATTTAATGATTCAATAATATTTTCAATTTCCGTCTCATCATAAACTTTGTTAACGTACCTTTAAATCAATTTAAAATTAATGTACCATTTTATTATTTATTACGAAACTAACTAAACATTAAACTTTAAGAGGACATATTTTGAAATACTTACTCGTCAACTAATTCTGCTTCCCGTTGCAGTTCCTCATAGGCCCGAGCCCATTTACTAAAATCGGAATGGCATAGCAAAAGATGAATATTTCTTATTGTATGTTTGCTTTTAATAACAGTTGTGAGAACCAGGGGAGGAGTCACTATTACCATGCTAGTCAATGAGTCCACAATAAAGCCTTTTTCGAATTTAGGTAACTTGAAATATTCAGTCAAAAGTTCTAATATTAAATCCTGTGAATTTAAATAAAAAAAAATACTTGTAGCTAAGTTACCAAAATCTATCTTTTATTATTTAGATTTTATCCTAAATAAGTAGTAGTTACTGCATATAGCTTATGAAAGAAACAAGGTGTAAAAAACAAATTTTTCATCAAACATAATAACAGTTATCGGTACACCAAACTGACGATGAAGTTGCACCAAATTGTATGGGAATATTTATTTATACTTCATAGGTTTTACTATATTCAATTTACTCGATAGTTGAAGCACCCTTTCTAATATTATAAATACGCAAGTGGGTGTAGTAATATCTTAATCAATGACTATAATTGCAATGAAACTATTGTACTACCATATGAAACATTGTGGAGGAACCAACTGCTGCTTGCGTGTGTGAAGCAATGGATGTAGTGGACGATTTCTTCTTCTTTTTGACATTAACTTTAGAACGAGGTGTACCTACATTCTTATGGGTAGCTAAAAATTTTAGCTTTTTAAATATAATATTAACAGGATCCATTTCATTCAAATCAACTGTAAAAAATTACATCAATTGATCATCAAATTAGTGCAAGCGTAGTCTTATTTGTCCACTAAAACTATTGCTAAGTAAAATTATTTACAATTTCCTATTCTCTTTTTCAATTTTCATAAGCTAGCTTGCATAGACTCAAATATTTATATATATATATGGACTCTCTATGTTGTGAAATCTACAATAACAAGTTGTCGACAGTCAATTACTTATTTAATTAGATACAAAAACATTTAGTCCATAAAACAAAGAAAAGATAAAACGAAGTGCAGCTTCACCTGAAGACTCGTCATCATCAGCATTGTCGTCATCTTTTGTTGAACATTTGCGTGTGGTTTCGTACAGTTCGTCCATGGCGCTAATGATCACATGTTTGGCGGCGCACTCGCACACGCATAGAGCGTCAACTATACAAAAGTCTATATTGACTGTCGGTAGTTGTAGACCTTTTCCAAGTGTATAGGCTATTTCTTGGCACTGCATTTCTAAAAAATTTCATTACATTAAATTATATAATAACATATTTTCCGCAACATTGTTTAAACATATAAAAAATAAAACTACACTTAAATAAATGGAAATTACCTGTCTGCGTATATTATAATATATGCATATTATTATATATTGTTATTATATATTGTTATTATATTACCTTCGCATGGGGATCCATGTACTAAAATGATTAATCCTTTGGAATATTTTTCTGTTTCCGTCCCAATCGACGCAATATCCAATCTATGCATGCATTCCTCCAGCGGGTTCATGTCAGCTGATTGCATTTCCTTTATAACATCTAAAATTATGACATAAACAAAATTAATTAATTTTCTCTCATAAATTAAAGCAAGATTCAAAGCCGTCGTAAGCTACGTTTATTCATTTTATGGGTTGTGTTGTTTGTTTCAGCTGACCATATTATATAGTGTTTGTAGTGAACTAACAAATTTACTAAACCTGCAATTATTTCAGCTTCGCTTCGTCGGATCAATTTTGGCGAAACATCCCTTGTTCCTGCTGATTTTGGAACATTTTTCGGACTCTTTACTTTCCTACAGCATGCAATAAAATAAATTAATAATGTAAAATATTATAATATGCATTTAAATCGTATCACTGAATAAGACAATACTTGGAAGGTGTTATAGTCCGTGAATGTAAAGCCTTTTGTGCAAGAAGTTCCTCTTCCATCTGACATCTGGAAAATATACGTTACAATTATTGTGTGACCTGACGAGTATTAGAGATTAAATGATTTGTGCTGGTGCTTGATAACAATCTGGAACTTATTGAGAAACATACCAATGACATCATCGGGTCATTGTATTATCATCAGCATCATCGTTAGCAGCCTATTAACGCGCCACTAAAGGCCAAGCTCTCTCTACTCCTAGTAGGAGACGGGATATGTGTATATAAACGTTATAATATAGACTATTGCAATTACTTACCTCTGAAAAATTATGTTATAATTAAAATATATATTTATGAAAACTGTTACACTTTTATACCTCTTAACTCTTTCCTTAAAGTTTTCAAAAAAATTAACAATCTCGGGTGGCATCCCGACACCTGGCTTAATAGCAGGCACTAACATTTCTTCAGGACAATTGTAATACTTGTAGAGTAGCTGATATATCTCATCCTCTTGTTTCCATTTTCTGTAATGACATTAGTTTATGAAATAAATAACTTATTAAAAAATAGCACAGCTTTTTTGTAGATATTAGTTAAGACTTTTTGGTCAACCCCACATTTGTCATTGAAATTTTATATTTCTATCTCGATAACGATGCATGATACGCTAAAAATGATTCAGGCGTTATTGTAGAGCACAAAGAAAGCTACAAAAAGTGTCCTACAAAAATTTTCGTAATCTCATCGAATAGCCGATTTATTGCCGAGAAACAAATTTTACCCCTTTTTCCAAGATGGCGGCGATAGCTCCTAGGAAAGCTTGGTCGACAATCTCAAGTTAAGCTTTTCTAGGTATCCCCTACAACATATTAAAAAATTAGAAGCGCAAATTCATTTTCTTTTTTGAATGTACGTAATGACTGGCCTATCAGACGGTCTGAGTTTTGGTAACGTTCGTATCAGAGAAAGAAATTTCTGGTGTTTTTCGTAACTTTTTCGTAACGTGGCATAGAGTTTTCCAAAAAGATCGTACCTTTACACAAGCACGCAGTTCTTGCTGTCGTCTGCACAAGAATGTTTCTACGAAACTCCGAGCGCTACGGCACATTTCGTATACTATATTCAGTAATATTGTTTACCTGTCACTGTGCGTTATTATAAGTTCGATAGGAAAAGGACAAGGATTTGTAATTCCGAAGTAAATCTCGGTAGTTTCCGCCCACGGCAATGTTGGTGGGAAAGTGACGTTTGGTCCAATTACGTGCACTTGAGGTACAATGCCTTGTCCGACCACCGGTATTATCAGTTTATTTGGATTCATATGAAACTTAAACACTAGACAGCCTTCGTACAGCATCTGATGAGTAGAAAATATAATCATCTATTAAAAGTTATTCGTTAAATATAGATCTCTCAAATAATATTTATTTTTTTCTCCATCTTCAAAAAAATAGATAATGAAGAATATTAACTAATTTTGATTATTAGCACTCCATACTAATTAATATATTTAATATCTTTATAGTGAGATTTTATAAATAAACAAAACATAATTCTAAATTTTTCTCCGTCAAAAATAAAAAATACTAGTGAAAGAATTACTTTGATATGTCAATTAGTTTCCGATTTAGAAGTAAAACAAGTTGTAACCGTACGACGCGGGCTGTCGGTTACGGCGTGACGTCATCGTGCAACACGCTTGGTTACTAAGCCCGCTCGCGGTCACGCGCCCGTGCCGTTGAAATTATACCTAAATACTTTTAAAATGTCCAATCCAAATACTAGGAAATCATGTGTTGTGCCCTAATTATAAAAATACAACTACCAATTTGCCGGAAAAATTGGTTTTTATTGTTCCAAAGGTCGTTAAAATGCGATAAAATGGATAAATGCTATGAATAGGTTAGATCCATTCGGAGATAAAAGCACAGTATTGTTGTGAAGACCATTTTGATTTAAGTATAGTCATCATATTTTATGTAGGTACATAAATATAAGTAATAATACCTAATTATTTTCATCTTAATTATAATGAAACAATTTCTAACCGGATTAATTGCATGTTTATTATATTGGCAAGAAAAATGTAAAATCAGTAAGTATGCGATTAATCCGGTTACAAAATGGTTTCATTATAAAAGACAGTGATCATGAATACCTAAGACATTACTATTATAATTTTGGTAGTAGTTTGCATTTATTTAATACCTACAAATATAAAATCTGGTCAAAGGTACAAAACCTTTGGTGTCAGAACTTTCCGTTACGTTTTTACACAGTATTACATATTATAATATCTTGAAAACAATGCAACTGTTTTGCGTTAGGGGTCATCAAAATATTACGTAATCAGAATTATTCCAATTATTTACCCCCCCATACCCTTTGTCAGCAAAAGTAAACAAAGCTCTTACCCCCCTCCCCCCATGCTTACGTATACATTTTTCAATTATAAATGTATTTTTTTAATATTATGTGTTAATTTAAATTTTAATAAGCATGAGTCGGAGAACAGTTTCCAGCTTGCATTTCTGCTACGCCCGATATTTGACCCAATGCTATAGTTAACTGTAATATCACCCTAACACAGCCGAACCCAGGCGCCCCGAGGCGGAGTCGTAGCTCTGGGGACTCGCAACCCTAATGACTAAGCCATTCTAATAGACTCACTCGCTAACCCATCTTAAAGCAGCATGGTGGCTCTAAGCTCCAGATTTTTCCCATAAGCCAGAGAGTCAGGTTCTTCTAGTGGGCTATTCTTTTGTAACAAAAAAGAATAATCAAAATCGGTTCATGAACGACGAAGTTATCCGAGAACACATAAAAATTATTTTCCTCCTTCTGACACAGTCTGAAGCAGCATGGTGGGTCCAGATATTTCACACAAGTCAGGGAAACAGGTTCTTCTAGTGCGCCATTAAAAAAGTCATAAAACTATTATTATCCTAAGCCCACCAACCCACACTGGGGCAGCATGGTGGCTCTAAGTTCCAGATATTACCCATAAGCCAGTGAGTCGTTCTAACAAAATAGAATCATCAAAATTGGTTCATGAACGACGATGTTATCCGAGAACACATAAAATACATTTCCCTCCTTCTGCCGCAGTTGGGTAAAAAAAGAAGTAGCTAAGAACACTCTTTACACTTTTTTGTATAATAATATGTCTTCATATCGGGGATCGGCCAAGACAGATAGACAACAATAATTTGAAGCTTTCCGCAAAAATGCGAAAAAATTTACTGATACAGTATTCAACATAGAGAAATCATGAATTTTTGCCATTCGTTTAAAAATAAATAACTACCGATGACGTAATCATCATCTAGACTCCCCTACCCCCCATGTCATCTAAAATAAGCAAAACAAAGACCCTCCACCCCGCATTAGTGCTTATGTAATTTTTGAACGGCATCCTTTATTTTCTATACAAGTTTTACCAACATTAATTCATCTATTTTAGGTAGATTATCCCATTGCCCTTTTTTGAATCCTTCAGCCGTTTTATTAATAGAATAATATTTACTATTATTAAACTATTAACTTAATACGCCAACGAAAACCAACACAACAAAACACTGCGCGAGCTATCACACCTACTAAAACTGCTGGCGACTTGATACGAAGCGAGCCGTAGCCCGACGCTCGTTGTAAAATGACGTCACAAGCGATCAAATGACTGTTTGTGGGACTCAAGCGAATTGGCATACCTAGTAACATTATCAATTGCAAAGTAAAATATTTTAATGAATACCTTACCTCCATTGTTGGTTTAAATGATATGCTTAGCAGCCCGCCATCACCAGGCTCATATACACCTGAACTATCGTGTACCGTCAAAGCATTTGTGCCTGCAGTTTTGATCCTCAAGTTTACAAACCAAATGCAAGGAGGTTTCCCTCTGTATAAAAACAAATTTTACAGTTAAAAAAAGATAATATTATCTATCCTCTTATTACAATTTATCATAACTTACACGTTCTTAAGTGATATTGTAGTAACAATTTTATCTCCACATCTGACAGATCCAAAATCAATCTTCGATACATTCGATACCAGGTAGGGCACTGCACACATCGCTTTGATATGTATAGGAATTGATACTCCGTAGAGAACCTTCAAATTCATACTTCATTAATGTTGCAATGAGGCAGGAAAAAGTCTGTCCTTTTTGAAGGCTTTTATAATACATTAGCTTTACTCACATCGATATGGAAAGAGGTTTCTATATTCTGCTCCAATTCTGTGAAAACGTTTGAAGTTGGTGCAAAGGTCGCTTCTAGTTTACCACTTTCTCCAGGGTTTAATTTACCACATAGCTTGACCGTCAACCAAAGTGGGATTTCAGTTCCTCTTGCAAAGTGTAATTTTGTAGCAATCGGCCCATAGTTAATAATGTCTACACTACAATGTATCTAAAATCCATTGATTTATAAGTTATCGATACTAAAATCAGTCTTTCGATAGCCACGGCGGCTATTGAAAGAGAAATCATATATCATATGAGTGAAAACACTAAGACATTCATTTATTGATTCGGTGAGGTTTAGTGTCAAAGATTCCAGATTAAAATTATTTTATTTTTGTACCAAATCTTACATTGTACCAAATAAAACGCAAAACATTTTTTTTCAAAATAAAAAATGATAACTAAAAATTCAAGAAATTAGTAAATTATATTGAAAGCTCGGTGAAGATATGTTAGTTATTTGAAAGACGTGGTTATTTTAAAATTCACAAAATACTAAATATTACCATACTTCCAGTAATGACAACACCGAAATCAATTACATATGGGGTTGTACTAAAGCCTGGAATAGCACCAGTCTTTGATGTATTTTGATAGCAATTTAAGATCTCTGGACGCAAGGTTACATACTCTGTAACTAGCATCCTTTCAATCGCCAGTTCAATATCCATGCTAGAGGGAAAAGCATCCTGGAATTAATTGATGTACGTAATTAAGTTTAGAAAAAAATACGTAATTCGAAAATCCGATTAACTTTTTATCATATTGGTCTTTTAATTACAGTAGACAATCCTATTACTATTATAAAGGCGAAAGTTTGTATGGATGTATGGATGTATGGATGTATGGATGTTTGTTACTCTTTCACGTAAAAACTACTGAATGGATTTGAATGAAACTTTACCACAATATAGCTTATACATCAGAATAACACATAGGCTACATTTTATACCGAAATTCCCACGGGAACGAGAACTACGCGGGTGAAACCGCGGGCGTCCTCTAGTAATTGATAAAAGTGATGTGACCTCTACCTCTGTGAAATTGTCAGCTTGCGATTAAACTAAACAAAATGACAAAATAATTGTTATCTTACCCAAGCCGAGCAGACGTGCCACTCTTGCAACAACCGATCTTCGAAGCATCTTTCAGTTACAGGCGAATTTAAATGCTCTGATGTTGTCTTAGTGAACATTTCACTTATAGCTTCTAAATAACTTGGAGTTAGCATCGGTATTGCTTTGTAGCCTAATTTGGGATCTAGCTATAAAAAGTTTGTGTGTAGATCTTAGTTTTCGAAGAAAATAAATGTTTTTATAATAATTAAAATTTTCTAAGTAAAATACCTTTAACATATCAGGTCTCGGTAAACAAACATAAACTTGTGGTATCACTCCCCAGCCAACTACATCAATGGGCACAAAAGGAAGATGACCCAGTTCCAAAAGAAATGATGTATGAAAGTAACCCATGACCCCTGGACGCACTTCAATTTGAAGATCAATTTGTTCCTCTGGTTCTAAAACTTTGTCAGTAGGCGTTAAACTAAGGATTGTTCCGTAAAGGTCATTTTCAAACGTAGGCTCGTTTAAATATGTATTATATTCAAACGGTAGCTGAGAAATGTTCGACACGATTAAAACTTCTGTAGCGTTTTCATGGAAAGAACGTATTTTGAAATTAATCTTTTTGGTATTAAGTTTATACAGCATATCCGAACTTTGTCCCGTTACCATAATTACTTCTGGAGGTCCCCCTAATACTTCACATTCCAATGTGGCTCGAACGTTTATATTAAACTTCGGTCTAAAAATAACATTCACATATTGAACTTCATTTGGTTTCAATAGTCCAGCATGGGGAACAACTTCTAAAATGTCATTTATTGCTATATCGTAGCGTTTATTCTGTTTTACGAACTTATATGTCCATTCAAATTCGCTTTCGTAATCTTTCTCTATCATTGGTAGTACCTTGGACATCACTCTACAATTTCTGGAATTCAAATTTTTCGTGTATTGAAGAACTGAATAGTTCATGACTGAATCAATGTTGTCGTTTTTTATAGGAAGCGAAGAATCCTTAGCATTGATGTCCGTTGATACACCAATAAGTGAACCCTCTGGCGTTCGACACGGCAAAATTTCGTAAAGTTCTGCTCCTGCTATTAAATTAGAATAATTAAATAGTATTGCGAAACATGCATTATTGATTTTAATCCATTTTCTACTTACCACTAGCTGGGGTTCCGGTAGTAACGGTAGAACACTTGTAAAAATTAGTATTACTCCTCTGTTCAATTTTCATCCTTTCAACCTGTAAGATGAATTGAAATAATGTTTTACACTCAACTTTGTTCAATATTCCTATAGATTCACAATTTATATCCCTAGGTGACTAGACTGGTGGGGTGGATAACCTAATGTGGCTTTGATCATGAGGAACTGACCTGATCGCAACCCAGATTATGGAATAATTCTATGTTTTTCTTTATTTTCAAGAAATTTTACTTAATTAGAATTTACCTGCAATTTTGTTATAGTAATTTTTCTCCAGTTGAATCTATAGCATACAAGAAGAGGTGTTACATTTTGCATTTTGATAGTTTTACTTAGAATACTTCCATTTAAAATGTTTTGAAAATCCACTTTTGGCGTAAGAATGAAAATGTTTGGAAAATTAATTTTTCCTATAAGTTTTATTGTATCCTGAAATATTTAAGGATTACATTTATAAATTTTATTGATAGTTAAATGCCTATTCTCATAAGCTGAAAGGCTTACTTTATTTTTATGGCCTTTAAATCGCAGTCGCATCATATCACAATATACTTTGGACTTAAGTGTTGTGTGCTTCGTAGTGTCGAATAATATCTGTATTTTCATGACTTCTTGGTCTTGTAATGTTTCTTCTATAGTGTGCGTGAGATTAAATGCCCATTTAATTTTATTTATGTCTTGGAAGAAGTGTAATGGGCTTTTTCTTATTGGATCGATTGGTTTTAAAGTTAAGTAATCTATAAATAATTTTGAGCGTTGTGGTCCATTCTCGTTAATAATACTTGGAACATTTAAATCTCCCTCATTATAGCAAATGCATCCACATAAACTATCGTCGCCGTAGGGTATTTTGTACGAGCCTTGTTTTTGGATCAGCGCAAATGGAGGTTTAACGCTTATATCAAAATCCAACGGCAGCTTAGAGACATTTTTTATAGTAACTAGATCTGAAAATGAAATTCGTTTTTAATCCCACTATTTATATAAAATTAAAGTATTGGCTGTATGTGTTAGTTTTACCTGTCAGTTTATAATATTCACTGTAAGGTCCATAGTCATATTGAAAATTTATAATAGAAGAGGACACCTCAATTTTTGGATCTACAAATTCAGCAATTACTTGACATTCCAATAGCAATTCTTTTTTATTGATGCCCTCCACACTGCCAATTAAATACCACATTTCCTTGACAGTTGTAACTTTATAGGACAAACCGGTTACAGTAATTTCTATTTTTTCCCCTGCAGATAGTTTAAAGAAACTCGGTTCCATGTTAAAAAATGCCCTAAAAAATAAAGAAAATGATATGAAAATTTTGCTACAATAATATTAAATAACTTTAGGATCAGACATTCTAAATACAATCGTCGTAATTAGTATGGTGACACAGATACTTGGGATTAATTAGATTTATAAATAGATTAATAGAAAATAGATTAAATAGAAAACAGTGTTGTTAAAATTAAATTTATTTATCTTAGATAGATATATAAACTCTTTATTGCACATATAAAAAGATACAGAGACACAAAAACAAAACAAAAAAAATACAAAAGTACTTAATTAATGAAGTATTTTTATTAGTTTCTGGAGTTTAACTTAATAGATATAAACTTTATAATTAAGTAAATGAAAGTGAAATAGTGGCTCACGCAGTATGTTGCTTGGTCTTAGGCGCCTTGTAGTGTTGACTCCACTCCAAAGCATGCAAACGCGTTCCACAGTTTTCCATGGTGACTTTACAATTCAAAGGTATTTTGGTAAAATAGCGGCCGAGCAGTATTTTGTCTCTATGCTCGCCAATCAAAATGCTTGTACCAACACCAGTTGATGATAGAGGAACTAACTGAAAGCAAAATTGAAACAGACTTATAATTTTGATTTACATTATATTTTCCAGGATTTTATCAAGTAACGAACTTTCAAATTTATTATATAGTTTGGCTACTGAAAGTAGAGACATCTGTCAGTAAATTATAAAAATAATCACGTTTTTCGCATAAAAACTACTACTTATATAAAAAAAATATTGCAATTACCTATCTAACTGAGTTATCCTAATATTTGCACTATAATTTTGGGAATTCTCTCCGAATTATTATAAGGGACCAATAATAATCTATGACCGATTATTTTTAGGTAAAATTAGAAAGTACTTATTACAATAGAGCAACGCAAACAACCTACAGTCGGTGGATCCTCACCGATCCGCTTGTCGCGGAACAGGGCGCTAACTTATCCGCCAACCGAAAGCCACCGACAACGGCTGAACAATCTTGATAAGGAAGCGTTAGTACAGGAGCGCGTCGCTCAATTGATAATGTTACTAGGCATGCCAAATCGCTTGAAATCTTGTCGCAGTAAAGCCTGTATGTATACAAACACTCTAGTTTTTGTTGTAGTCAAAAATACCTAGTAGTTTTGTTTTTATAGGTAATCAAAGTTTTGAATAATATCGAGTCCCGATAACAGTCACGTGATCGCTTGTGACGTCACTTTACAACGCGCGTCGGGCTACGGCTCGCTTCGTATCAAGTCGCCAGGGGTTATAGTAGGTGGAATAGCTCGCGCAGTGTTTTGTTGTGTTGGTTTTCGTTCGCGTATTAAGTTAATAGTTTAACAATAGTAAAGATAATTCGATTAATAAAACGGCTGAAGGATCCGAAAAACGGCAATCGGGTAATCTACCTAAAACAGATGGAAACTGTTCTTCGACTCCAGCTTATTAAAATTATAATTAACACATAATATTAAAAAAATACATACTATCTATAAATAACCCACACGTATGGGTTTAATGAAAAAAAAATTGAGTTCCAGTTCTAAGAAATAAAAACCAATATATTTTGAGGGGTCCCCATTTGGCTACCGAATCCTAAAAAGATAATTCCCAATCTTCCACATCGATTGAATTGTTTTGCATACGATCCATATCTGTCTTTGACTTCTTATGCAATGCTATTAGCATGTCGCCAAAAGCTTTTTTGAAAGCTTCTTTCGGCATTCCCAAAATAATCTTCAGCAATTAAAGAAATAAATTGTTGCTGACGTTTTGTGCAATTTAAGAAAAGCTGTATTTGGTATAGTATGTTTAGATACTTCACCATAATGAAGTTTGTGTAGATACTCTCAAATTTAAGTGGACATTTATTATTGCAATCAAAAGAGATTCCATATTATAGGTACTTATAAAAACTAGGTAATTTATATGTAACGTACAAACAAGATGTTGATATCGACATTTCTTTAATACTGACACTGCACTCTAATAAGGTGTGTTCAACAGTTCTATAGAACTAAAACTAGGGAGTACTACTACTGGGATGCACTCGAGCGTGCTTAGTGAGCCACTGAGCGTGTTGCACGATGACGTCACGCCGTAACCGGCAGCCCGCGTCGTACGGTTACAACTTGTTTTACTTCTAAATAGGAAAGTAATTGACATATCAAATTAATTCTTTTACTAGTATTTTTTATTTTTGACGGAGAAATGGTGTGCTCATAATCAAAATTAGTTAACATTCTTCATTCTATCGCGTTTTGCTTTTTTGTTAAAATTAGTTTTATCAAAACACAATAAATAGGTAACTGCTGAATCGCAAAATCGGGCATAAAAATCGGCGCAGCTATCGGTCCAACAGTAACTGGCATATGCGCGATGCATATATTTGTGGGGTGATTTCAATCTCTATTCTACACACTATTTAGATTAATTCGTTAATTTTGTATAAAATTGTTAAAGATTCGGTATTAAATTTAACTATGAAATTACTTACGATATCTTTAACATTCTCTAATTGAATAACAGCTTTATTGGTGTAACTGTTTGCATCGATGAGGTAGAGGCTAACAACTAGTTCAGTTTCCCCCTCCGGTTCAATGTGCCCTTCTGTTGGGTTGATATGCCACCTTCCATCGCGATTGAGCTACATCAAAACAATATATTTAATGAAAAGACATGAAATATTCATGTAATAAAAATGTTGTCCATCCGACTACGAGGACTGTTGTTTTCTCACATCTTATATTGTATAGGTATAGTAGAGAGAACAGACAGTGCATCATTGTTTGAGGAGTAACAGAATTCAGTATAAGGTAACAGAGCATACCCAAAATTTAATCATGACGACGTATAATAAAAAGTTGTTGCTTCGTAATTAAGAAGAATCAAGAAACTATGTACAGCTGGCGTTACGGAGGCTACTTAACAACTCTTAATTAATTAATTAATGAATCTTAAATTTTGGCTGACATTAAAGGAAATAGCAAATAGGTCTTACCAAATACACTCTAAAATGAACAGTAACAGGTGAATCGTTACACAACGTAAGGATCTTCTGCGTCTTAGTGAGGAGCTTGACCTGGCCCCAGTGTAGAGCTATAGGGTTACAGGTGACAATGGGCCGCATGCCACAGCCTGTTATACGACACACCTCTACAGGCTTGGACATGCCGAACAGTTTCAACCTTTAACAATAAGTTCAGATATCTATTGAGAACAATCATTCGTAAACAGCATACGAATTACAACTACGACGTGATATTCTAAGAAAAGCAAACCCTTCAACCAAAAGTTAGTAGAACAGTTTAGTGTGATTTATAGCATAGTTTAATTACACGCGTAAACTAAAGGAAACATATTTTGTACCTGATGCTACGCTCCTGGATACCAAGTACATTTGTCTTAATTGTTATAGGCAAGACTACTGTACTGTTTGGTTTTATTAATCCTTCTTTAACGCCTACTTCCACCTCCAATGTGGACTCCTCCTAAAAAATAATAATATAACGAAGAATAACAGAAAACAACTTAATGCTTTTTTATAATAAAAAATGATCAGGTAAATTTCTTAATCTCGGCAATAAGAATTCTACTTACCTCAGGTTCTTCTATCGTAAAATATCCCCAGAAATCTTTACAGACTATGTTAACCTCTTGTTTATAACGGAAGTCTGTAAAGCAAGCTCGCATCTTTATGTCTGGTGCGGGGGTGATCAGCGGCACCATGGCATTGAACGTCACTGGCAGAACGATCGGGGGACTGTCCGATTTATCTATCTCCATTTCTAAATAGGTTTGGTTTGCCCGTATTAGGTTTGCTGTTAGTGTCACCTTGTAAAGGCAATAAAAGGTAGGTACAGTTAAAAACATATTTGGTCTGCTTCCAGTAAAGCTAAACTATTAATATATAAAAACTAATCTATTGTTGTGTTTGCCATTGTCAGGAGATATGATATCTTATAAAAGAAAAAGTGTTGCGTAAAATTAGAATATTAAAAAATACTAAACCAACTATATTATAGAAATGTGTTAATCAATCTTAACTAATTAAAATATATCAAGGTGCAGAAATAAACTATAGTATGTTACAGCTACGTTTTATTGTACATGTATATGCCACGGGAAAGGGATCGCGCGGGTATTTATTGTCATGTTTACCATTACCATGCATCACCCAAATGTATTGTATAAGTAATAATATGAGAGGGCTAAACAGATTTCAACACATCAATTTTGTGATTTATTTGTTTTTAACGCTGGCTTATTGTATATGCTTACGCGCAAATAAACCGTTGATTCGCGGCCTATTTTAATTTTATAAGGTTCGATATCAAACTCTCTGGGCCATTGAGGTATCTGGGGCTTGGGATGATCAGCAACCGCGTAGTCTCTTAAAGTGATGCTGCGCATTTCCGGGCCATCCGATGATATTTTTATATTTGCGTCCACGTCAACTAAAGATTCGTTTATAACCTCCAATTCCATTGTTTTAGGTACTCCTAGAATTCAATAAAAAATAATACATAGTATTGAACACAAATAAATAAATGATAAAACGTAATAATATACTTACCAACACTGACCATTCGAAAATCCAGACACGGTATACTAAACGACAACGATGGATAAATAACTATACCTCTGAAAGTTATACCAAAAGTGAAAATATTACAATTTTTGCCATAATGTCAATATTACAATAAGTCAAAATAATAAGTATTCGTTACTTTAAATACAGCTTAAGTACCACACTTGTGTCTCGTATTATAAAGTTTATTTCTTCAAAAAACGGCCCTTGATTAGAGTTGCAGAAGGAAATGATGAAGGTCTTCTGATCACCGGGACGCATACAGTACAGCCCTGGAGTACACGAGATGATGCTTCCGAACAATGGTGCACATTCTTTGTACTCTATGACACCATTAATGTGACCTGCAACAACATCGAGAAACAATTGCAAAGATTCAGACAAATTAATTAAATTCGTCTGCACACAAGATAGCTAGACGATAACCAAAATTGAAAAAAACATTCATTGTTACACATTATATTCAAATAGAAAATAATGTGTTACAATTCTGCAGTGTGTCTTGCAGGCTCTTCTCAGTAGAGTCTGCTTTACGAATCGGTAGAACAGAAGTATAGGCTCCACCTCTACTACTACTACTACTGGCTACTGAATGATAGGCGTCATTTCATGATTAAGCCTTCTTGAAATAAATAAATTTGATTTGATTTAGCTTACATTTTCGTTTCAGTCAACTGAATATAATTTATACACTTTTAATATTACCTTTGTTAGTTGCTACAACTTCGTAATTGTAAATATTGTTTATGTAAACGTTATCCATGTCGAGGGTCTCCAAGTTAAGATTGATCGAAGGTGGTAATGAAGTGCCGACAACATTCAAGGGCATGCGACAACTTATCCCGTCTATATCCAGGTACACAGTTGCATCAAACTCTCCGATTTCTTTAGGGGCAAATGTTATAGTCAACTCTGTCGCCTTATTAGGCCAAAGTTTGCCTTTCTGAAATGAAATTGTAAAAATCAAAATAATTTAAAAATAACTATTAATATCTATTATTTTGAAGCTCAATAATTAACATAGATAACCAATTTGAGATATTGTGAGCGATTATATTAAATAATTAGGATAGAGAGTTTTATTAATCAATTAGCATAGGTAGTTTGAAAATATTGTTTGAGTAAATCTTATTGGTATCTATTAATAAGCAAATTATTAAAGAATTTAAGAGTTGATAAAAGTAAGAGCAACAGTAAGTGACAGTCATCAACACTTACGATAGGTGTTACAGATATGTGGGTGTTCTGGAACACTAGGCTCTCATCTGCCACTAGCGCTTGCATTTCATCGTGGAAGATCCTGGTGTACACTCGCAGATGCTCCTCGCTACTCAACACGTCGTAATACACTAATTTGTTGGACTTCACTGATTCATATACCTTTAGGTCGTAAAATACTGTTGCCAGGTCCACTTTGTCTTCGAAATCTATTTTTAGCAGTAATTAAATAATGTATAGTAATATTTGTTAACGTTTTCAAGTACTTTCAAATAATATAACTAAAAATAGTAGAAGCCAGGTTTTTGGAAATATCACTAGTCGGATTTGATTGCATTTCCCCTTTGTGTTATCTAAGAGTACATGGTACTCAAGAACCTTGCTAACAAAGTTGGAAAAGATAGAAAACTTGTTTATTGCTCTCCAATTCTACCCTGAGGTCATTCTTTCCTAAGATTAACTTTTTATAGTCACCTGAAGTGATAATAGGTAGCTTTTAACAAAGAAATCTTACCGTAATAAACGCTGTCATTTTTCATGCACATGTAAGTAAGCACATAGTCGGACTTATTGGTAATCTTGAAAACCTGTTGTCGCACCATAGTGTTGTAGGTGTCGGGGAATCTCACGACTTGCTTCTCTAACTGTACACTCACTGTGAACGTGGTCCCGATCAACTTTATACTAAAGTTTTCTCCTGTAGGAACCACGACTAAAGTTAATTTATTGTATTTATAGTAAATAGTAGTATCGTTGTGACGTAGTCAGCTGCTGTCTGTGGTCAGCTACGAACTCACACATACTAAATCCATAAAGAATTTAGAATTTCAATTGAAAAGAAATATATATAAAATCACCAATCTATCGAATGTTCTTGAGATCTACTTAATATAAATCCATTTTCTTACAAAATACCTGTTTCAAAAGTAGCATTCATTGTTCCCTTAGTTTCACCGAGATGCATAGTCTTGAAGCCAACTTTGATGTTAATTTTTTCATTAGGATTTAAATATGCAGACTTGGGCTCTACCGAAAAAGGACTGGAAATAGATTGTTTTATTATTATTTTTTCTTTTTTTAGCTTCTTTAATTTGCTTCTCTTACCACAATATTATAGCAAATCTTACGCCGTATTTTATTTTTTATACAAACCATTTAACATTTAGAGTGAATCCCGCAGGCACCATTCCTACGTTATGTACCGCAAAAAATAAGTTATTTTCCACCTTCAACGGTATTTTCGGTACAACGATTTGGTCAGGAAAATCAAATACAGGTCTTGGTCCCATAGCTAAAACGTGTCGAATTTTATGGATAATTTGTAAGTAACACTTCGTTATACTAAACATGCGGTCTATTTATTTACAATTTTGAATACATCACTATAAGGATAAATCCACACAAAATCATTACGCAAAATGACCTACTTAAAAATGCCTTAAATAACAAATCAAATCTATACTAATATTATAAAGAGGTAAAGTTTGTAAGTATGTAAATAAAACTCTCTCGGGGCTAATCTTCAGAACTACTGATCCGATTTTAAAAATTCTTTCACCAGTAGAATGCTACGTTATCGGGTCGTGCGAGTCGGATCGTGAAATTTATTAAAATTAGCTTTATGAGTGTACGCTGCGTTAGATATTGGATATAATTGAAAACATTGTATGAAAACTTTATGCATCTTAAAAAGCATCAGCATATATCTATCTTTTATAGTTTGGCAGATATATAACTTTTTGTGTTTTAAAAAATCATTTAATTCATATGCTTACGTTTACGTCATTATTTATAGAACTAAACTGAAATCCTTATCAAAATAAATTTATTATTAATCACAAAGATATTATAGAGATAAGATTTGCTTTTTACAGTATGTTAATTAGTTATATAGTTTCGTAGATATTACAAAATTTCTACCAAACATGACAATGCCGCTATATCGTCCAAATAAAAATGTACTAAATAACAAATCAACAAATCTAATATATACGAAAAATGTCTTACTCTTTAAAAAGACCTATAAGGCCGTCTATGACTCTAAATCCTTTTAGAAGTAATCAATCCAAATGACTAAACAAAACTTACCAATCAGTGGTAACACATACTGATCGATGTCAGTATAAAACGTTACTTTATGCGTGTAGTCTTCGTATTGCACGGGTTGGAACGTCACTGCAAATGTCACGCTGATCCCCGGCGCTAGGCGAGAGAGCAACTCGCCTCCGACTGGCTTGATGAAGAAGTAGGAGGACTCCTTGAACACCATGTTCAAGTATGTTGGAGCCTGTTGAATTCAATATCAGCCTTTTATCGTCATCACCATTATCAGCCTATTAACGGCCCACTACAGGGCCAGGCCTCCCTCCTCATTACAGAGGGGATTTGAAGCTTACACCCACCGCGCTGCTCCAATGTGGGTTGGCGGGCTATTATATATACAAGTAATTTAAAAGCTCTTGCTATAATTTCTACGTGCTCACATCTGCAACTTTTAATTTTGAGTCATGTAGAGTCTGTATTTACAGAAAATAAAAATGTGATAAAAATACCTAAGTACCTTACTAATGTTTTTAACAGAAAATTTAGCAACAATCCTGTCATTCGGCTTGAAATTCTGGTATATTATAATTCTTGGTGTGAACGACAGCACGAGTTGACTATCTTTGCCACTGTGCACGATGTTGTCTACAACAATACCATTTAAGTTTCGTATCCTTTCCATTGTACTCATTTTCATTTCCCTCTTATAATCTGAAGGTACGATCTAAAAGAATTACAAAGACATTACAACTAGCGCCATCTTGAGACATATTTGTTTTACTATCGAAAGCACTATATCATCATATAATATATCGGCCTATTGTTTATGACGCTTAAGTTATTATAACATTACACTTTCCGTCTTCTATAGAATATGCAAGTAGGATCAACCATGGTACTCATTTTTGCTTTTTGCTTAGTAAATGGACCACAGGAGCATCACTGGGAGATTTTAAGATACAAAATCTTATATTTTATCACTTTAACTTTATGAATCAAATTCAAGAGAAAGTATAGCCAAATCCGATTGGTATTAATTAAACAATATAAAGTAACCTCGTCTGTGAGATCCGCTTGGTTCTTTTTTGCCAATAAATGGTACAACTCTGCAGTAAAATACCCATTTTGTTTAAATTTATGCAATACGTCCATTGCTAAATCTTTTTATTTGTTTTGCTTAATATCGCAAATGACATATTTTTCTACGCGGTTGCTGCGGCAATGACATAAAAGTCAAATTTAAATTAAGAAACTACTGAAACCACTGTACATATAAATAAGTCTCAACATACGAAAGAATACTGTTGTTGTCTATAAGTTGAGCCATAACTTTTCCATATGGGAGATATAAGGGCAGAAATATAACTCATCTGTTTTTAGTAACTCGAGCTAATGGCATAGCTGAAATATCTACATTACATTACAATTTTATGTCTGTAGCACAGAAAAGGAGAGAGGAGTCTGGGATACCCCAGAAGAAAGGCTCTAGTAAGTTCTGGTAAGACCGGCAATAGCTAGATATTGATTTAAAAAACCTTTTGTTGATATTGGTAGATTAAGCTTTTATATTAATGAACAGGCGAATAACATAAAACATTTAAAAGAGACGTCGACCTCTAGGACTCCACATTCGCAAGGTGGTCGGCTGGCACATAGAATGAGTGCGGAAATAGCGTCGCGTAGTAATTTTAGTAGAAACAGGGCAACTCGGACAGAAATAGAGGCGGCGTCGGCGCACGCGTCTTCTCGCTGTCAATTTCATCCGGATAGGGCGCAAGATTAGCAGATCCGAGGCGCCCGCGCTGACCGTACGCGCCGCCATGGGCCCCCTGCTCTGTCGCGAGTGTAGTGTTCAGGATTTGCCAACGAAACCATGATTTGCTGATAATTGCTAAGAGTTGTGCCGCATACATTCTATTGTCTGGTTCAAAGTGTTGCAATAGATAAAAGTGTCGTTTAAGAACACAAAGGATTTGGAAACAGAAGCAAGTATTTTTTTATTATTTTAATACTCGTAAATATTTTGGGGTATAACATTTTGGAGTTAATTGCTATGTATCGTTGTTTGGTTTTGTAACGTCGGTGCATATAACGATGTGGTAAGTATGTAAATGCTTTCGATATTTTGGGATATGAGAGGCGGAATAAATGGGTCGACGAGAGCTCGCGCCCGCCCCGCCCGTCCCGGCCGCAGCTGCCGATTTGTTTGCGTTCAATATTATTTTACACTAAGTAAAATAATATTGAACGAAATAATAACGTACAAAAAGAAAATCAATTTTATGCCATATCATATTATTGAAAAAAGACATTCAAAACAATCTTATGGTTCCATATTTTATACTCGTTTTCGTACGATACGTATATAGGTAATTTCTAGGAAATTTTGTATTTTGGTACCCGTTGGTAGAAATATAAAATGTTTCTACAAGTTCTAATGTAGGTCTACCATTGAGTTACAAGTAAAAACAATTTGTTTGAAATCCTAGAAGTTTGTTTTTACAACAAAGAAATCGATTTTCTACTTGACTCCATTTAGGATATTTATGGTACTTATTATTATATACCAGTTTAGAAAATACCTATATCTAGTTAGATATAGGTATTTTCTAAACTGGTATATAATAATAAGTACCATAAAGCAATTTACTGTTTTGGTACCAACAATATCACACTAAAACGATAATAGTATTGGGTAAATCCTTCCAAATATGGGCATTCTCTTTCTTTCTCAACATTTGGTGAAATCATAGATCATTCAATTGCCTGTGTATATCTTATCACTTGCAACAAAATGTGTTTATGTTATTGACTAAATACCAAAACAAATTCATCATCTTTATTATCCAATATGTGTATATCTACTACTGCACCGAATACAACAGGCTTTAGTACTTTTATAGGAGAAGGTTATTAAGCCCAAAGCATAAGCCTTGCTTTCCAGAAGGACATAGCGCCAGTGCGTTTTGCAAATGCCATTGAGTTAACAATCAGATAGCGTAAATTTCTTGTAAATATCTTCCTTTAATTTTATTTTATTTTATTTAGGTAATGTGTATTTATTTGTATGCAGTACAAGTTAGCCGTCGACTTTACACCTAAAGGTTACTGATGATTAGCAATTACACCTAAAGGTTACTGATGATGCAGTGGAAGCGCGGTAACCTGTTAGGAGTTCCTGGGATGAAATTTTTTCTTTCAGTTTCTACACGACATCGTACCGGTACGCTAAAGCGCTTGGCAGTACGTCTTTTAATTGATTAATTATTGTCTTGTGCCCAGCCGGGAATCGAACCCAGGACCTCCGTCTTATAAATGCACTGCGCTTACTACTGCGCCACGTAAGCCGTCAATAATATAAAGGGTTCTCGTAAATTAGTTAAGTTTTATCTGATCCTTAATTCTATACTAATATTATAAAGAGGTAAAGTTAAAGTTTAAGAAGAAACTTACAATCATACAAACTGAAAATTTGTATGATTGATGATGATGATATTTTCGGAACTACTGATCCGATTTAAAAAATTCTTTCACCAGTAGAATGCTACTTTATCGGTGAGTTTCATAGGCTATATTTTATATTTATATTGTATATATTACCGGAGTTATCACAGTTTTTGTCGCGCGAGTCGGACCGTGAAATTTATTAAATTTAACTTTATGCGCGTTTACTGCTATAGCTATTGGATATAGTTGTATGAAAACTTTATGCATCTTAAAAAGTTCTACAATAAAGTCCGCAACAGTATATATATCTATCTTTTATATTTTGACAGATATATAATTTTTGTGTTTTAAAAAGTCATTTAATTCATATGCTTACGTTTACGTCATTATTAACTGAACTTAAATCCTTATCAAAATAAATTATTTAATAATCACAAGGATATAATAGAGATAAGATTTGCCTTTTACAGTATGTTAATTAGTTATATAGTTTCAGAGATATTACAAAATTTCTAATAAAAAAAAACATAACGATGCCGCTAATAACGTGCAAACAGGGACAAAATACTTTACCAAATTAAGTTGACCTCCTCCGTGTTATGTTATGCGTACTGAACAGGGTTTTGTCAACATTTTAGTTTTAGTTTATGGTATAGAAATGAGACGGTACACTTGGTACACTTTTTGCCATTTTTTGTAAAAAAAGTAATATAAACATGATATGATATTTATATTTTTGAAATGGTCTTTTCACGACGATTCAATTGGTACCCATATTGCTAAGATAAGAGAAAAAAATACACACACCCCCCCCTTTTTCCCCCATTTACAGCCGCCATTTTGAAAATTTATATAGCCTATGTCACTACCACAATTTTGACAAATACAACGATACCTCACATGTGAAAATCCGTTCAGCCGTTTAGGCTGTAGCGCGTGCCGAAGAAATGGACATACATACATACATACATACATACATACATACATACGCTCGAAAAACATAACCCTCCTTCTGACGCAGTCGGGTAAAAAAACATAACGATGCCGCTATAATGTCCAAATTAAGTTGACCTCCTCCGTGTTATGTTATGCGTACTGAACAGGGGTCAAGATCTTTTCTTTCAATTTATTTGGCATGGAAGACCATATTTAAATAATATACGTAAAAGTTTGTTCGTTTGTTTAAACGGGCTAATCTCTAGATCTGCGTTTCGGATTGTAAATTATTTTGTTTATTATGAAAGCTAGATTCAAAAGTGAAATAGACTATTTAATACAAGCTACACACATCAGCTTGCCATAAATATATATTGTTAATGTTAATGTACTGTAATATCGTACAATGTTTAACAAAAATGATCTACATTTTTGTTAAACATTTTTAGTAGATACACGGGACGGAACGGAAGATATTGCTTCACGGGAAATTATAAAAAAAAAAATTGGGAGGGCTAGCGGGGAAAGAGCACACTTTATATGAAAGTCTGTCTTTAAAATTAAATTCAAATTCAAATTCATTTATTTCAAGTAGGCTAATTATAAGCACTTTTGAAACGTCAAATTAGACTATTTGTAGTGACTCTACCACCGGCTCGGAAGGCAGGTCCTGTTGAGAAGAGCCGGCAAGAAACTCAACAGTTGCTCTTTTAAAATCATTAATTTTTACAATATTAACTGTATTGGTTTTCGCGCGGACGAAGTCGCAGGCGACTGCTAGTAAATTATAAAACAAAGTCTTCCGCCTCGTCTGTTAGTCTGCTCGCGATAAACTCGAAGACTGCCTGTTACGCGGATACACCAATAGATAAAGTGCTTCCTGAGGAACCTTAGTATACTTGTATAATTTGTTAAGTTGTTACATTTGATGACTACATGATATGACGATCATTGCCGGAGATATTTAGGCCGCCAGAGTGCCTAGTGTGAGCTTTCACCAAAACAAATCGAAAACTTCACATTTGCGCCCTTAGCAGTATCGAGAGAAAACTCAAATGGGTGAGTGTCAGTGTCGTATAAAATTTGCGCTTACCGTTTTCGATATCGACGCGGTAAAATCTTACACTAGCCACACAGATATAGTTATACCTAAAATGTATGACTACAAAAAAGTCCGCGATGTTATACATGTTGAGGGTAACTAGCTACACTTACAGCTTTTTTTTAAAAGGTCATGTACATTTCTTTTATGTTTTGTGTTTTTGAAAGGTTACAACACACTAAGTATTTACCACACGGGCGTCTGCTAGTTTAATATGTTTTATAGGTATTTTATTTGCTACGACCGCACTCGTGGATACGTTTGTGATGAATTGTTGTAAATAGGCGTTACGTTAAACTGAATCATTTATTTATTTTGCTATTATCCGCGACAAAGTTACTCAGAACTGACAAAAACTTCGACATTCGTGTCACCTCGAAACTCGCATCGCACTCTCAGGAGTTGGTTTACAACACAACATTGGTTGCAGTCTATCAAAAATAATAAATAAAATACGTAAGTACACTAGGATAATTTAGATTTGATTTAATAAATATTCATAAAGATATTATGATAGTGAGACGGCAAAAGGTTAGTGGAACTATTTTCATCGGCGCGTACACGAACGCGCTTTGACATAATTGCTGCTCATTCTGTGACCTCATTACACAAATTCCCTGCAGTTCGTCAGTGTCTCTACTTTAGACACGGTGTAGTTAGCAACACATCTACATGCAGTACTTACACAGCTACTGAAACACACAGACAAGCGAAAACTGAGTAGATACAGACCTTAAAGAAATAAACCAAAGAAATAACAAACCGAGGCTTCCCACCAGGCCGCGGCTGATTACCACCCAACCGGCGAAGGCTTACCGCCAGGCGGTTAACCTTTTTCATGGATATACTCTATCTATTGAAAACCATATTATATCATAATATATTATATTATAACATAATATCCATTTCTTTATATTTAAATAACTTAAGCCTTAAGCTTATAAAATCGCTCGCCTCTGGCGTGAAGCTGTTTTAATTTAGGTAGGCAGATACATTTACAGTCTATATTATGTAACTAGCAGTCGCCCGCGACTTCGTCCGCGTGAACACCTCTTAGGTACCCTTCTAATTATAAAGACAGACTTTCATATAAAGTGTGCTCTTTCCCCGCTACCCCTCTCAATATAATTTTTTTATAGTTTCCCGTGAAGCAATATCCTCTGTCAAGTCCCGTGTACTAAAGATCTACATTTTTGTTAAACATTGTACGATATTACAGTACATTAACATTAACAATATATATTTATGGCAAGCTGGTGTGTATAGTATTAAATAGTTTATTTCACTTTTGAGTCTAACTTTCATAATAAACAAAATAATTTATAATCCAACATGCAGATCTAGAGATTAGCCCGTTTAAACAAACGAACAAACTTTTTCGTATATTATATAACTATGGTCCGCCATGCCAAATGAATTAAAAGAAAAGATCAAAGATCGAATTGTCATAGAATAGCAGTACCAAAATGTTGACCCTGTTCAGTACGTATAACATAACACGGAGGAGGTCAACTTAATTTGGACGATAAAGCGGCAGTGTTATATTTTTTAGAAATTTAATTAACTAATTAACATACTGTAAAAGACAAATCTTATCTCAATAATATCCTTGAGATTATTAAATAAATTATTTTGATAAGGATTTAATTTTAGTTGTATAAATGATGACGTAAGCGTAAGTATGAATTAAATGTTTTTTAAAACACAAAAAAGTTATATATCTGTTAAAATATAAAAGATAGATTTATAGATAGACTTTTTTGTAGAACTTTTTAAGATACATAAAGTCCCCATATATTACTTTCAATTATTCTCAATAGTTAAGGCAGCGTACGCGTATAAGGCCGATTTAACAGATTTTTGCGATTCGACTTGCGCGACAAAAACTGTGATAACTCGGTTAATATATACAATACAAATCTAAAATATAGCCTATGATACTCACCGATGACGTAGCATTCTACTGGTTTTTTAAATCGCATCAGTAGTTCCGAAGATTAGCCCCGACAGAACTTTATTTACAAACTTACAAACATACAAACTTATAAACTTTACCTCTTTATAATATCAGGGGTTAAAGTATGAAATTGCCGAGTACTGAAAAATAAAAATTCGTTTTTTTTAAATTTAACATATTTATTTGATCAAAATAATTACCATTATTATCTATACATTGTTGCCATCTAATAGGAAGCTTATTTATGCCTTTGCGATAGAACTCTAGTGATCTAGATTCGACAAACTGTGTGAAAGCATTTTGCACTGCCTCCTGTGAAGAAAACTTTTTATCACGTAGAAAATTGTCCAAATCACGAAAAAAATGGTTGTCCGTTGGAGCAAGGTCTGGCGAATATGGAGGGTGACGAATGGTTTCTAATTGCAGTCCCTGTAGAGTTAAAACGGTTTCTCGTGCTGTATGAGGTCTCGCGTTATCATGGAGCAATAATGATGAAGATCGATTCATAAGTCGGGGCTGTTTCACTGCTAGTTTCGCTATCATTGTTCGGAGTTCGGCGCAGTAGACATCTGCCGTTATTGCTTGACCAGATCGGAGAAAGCTATAGTGAATAACATCCCGCTGAGACCACCAAACAGATACCATTACCTTTTTATTATATATAACAGTTACCATTAGCTTTGCTTTAGGATACTGTTACGGCGTTTGACATGGGGTCAGCCATTGCATTTTTCGCTTACGATTATCGTAAAGAATCCATTTTTCGTCACATGTCATAATTTGATCTAATTTTCCTTCATTTCTGTATCGATTCAACAAGGCAACGCAAGTTTCAACACGCTTTTCTGCAGATCAATCAAATCATGAGGCACCCATTTTTCATATTTTTTTATTTTATTGATTTGTCGCAAATGAGTCAATATTGTTGGTGAAGTAACGTTAAATCATGCCGCTAATTCCTGGGTAGTTTGCCTCGGATCGGCTTCCACCATATCTTACAAATCATTGTTATTCACCTGTGTGGGCGGTCTTCCACGTGGTTTGTTCTTCAATTCGTTTCACTTTAAAATCTTAAACCATGAAGGTTCTATGTCAGTTCGAAGTACCTATTACAGTAAAACAATGTCATTCTTTAACCCCTATTATTAGTATAGATGAGTGCGTGTGATGATTCATTGAGGTGGTGTGATTTCATCGAAATCCGTTAAGACATTTTTCATGATAGAGTTAAACAACTACACAATCTATCTTCCAAAGAAGTATTAGGATTTGCTATTGGATATAGTTTTCAGGTCAGTGTTCTGTGTAGCAATTTTATAGTCGAGTCGTCGACATCATTGCATTGTTTATTAATATCAACACCCTACATTCACGTCGTTTCGACGAACGAGATTTATTACGAACAGTTTGGCAACAACGCCAATACTTGAATTTTGTAATATCTAGATAATAAAACTATGCATTTTATTTTCTCTTTGCTTTTTAGACTTTTTCAAATGTCTAACTTTTTAAACTTGAACAGAACTCAGAGCGAATGTTTTTGTCAATTCATATTGCTTGTTCTAAAGAACTAAATAATTTATGGATAAGGCAATATATATTAGTCCTTTGTTACACCTGCAGATGTTAAAGAACCGTGGTCGCGACCCGCGCTCGGCGGTGCCCAGCACGCCCACGATGCTCCGCGCAACACAGCACCGCGCGCCCATGGCTAAACCAGAGCCCGACTACGAGGTGGTGGAGTTCCCTTCCGAGCAATACGTCAACGCTAAGCTTCAGCCCCCGCCGCCGCCGCCGCCGCGACCACCTACAGGTGATCATAAATTAGGTATTCCTTGCCTGCATAAAGCTCTTTTCTTAACTTCTCATTTGCCTTTTACCTACTATAAAAAGAAGTATAGCAGCAATCGTTTCCATGCCTATAATTCCCGGTTTTATTTGAGTAAACTTAAGAAAAGAAAATATACTGTCGAACAGAGTAGAGAAAAATGCTTTCTCTTTGTCCATTTATTCGCCCTCGGATCTCCACCCATAGAGCAACGCCTGGTGCAAGCCCTTGAACAACTCCTCCCGTCAACTCTCACGAATTCTATCAAATTACGTTTACACACTCGCTTTTCGTTTATTTGTCGTCCAATTAGTATTATCACGTTGTAGGTAAAGTAAAATAAATTCGTCCCAGGTCACCCAATAGACGCGGAAGCCTCGTGCGGTCTGTGCGGCGGCGGCGGCGCGCGCGTGCGCTGCACCGAGTGCGGGCGCCGCGCGCTGTGCGCCTCCTGCGACGACATGTACCACCGACACCCCAAGCGGCGGAATCATCAGCGACAGGTGAGAACATCACCGCCACCCTTCGGTTTGTGCAAGGTGATGACTACTGAAGAACGTTTTTAGTATCAGCCCGGAGTTGTGAAGTCGGCGTATACAACCCCATGCCTTGGCAAGCACGTTAACGTTGACCCCACCTCAAGTGTTGGTCTGCTGTAGGATTCAGCCGTGGCTTATTACCACATTACCCGCAAAAAACAAGCAAGCATCTCAATTCTGTTACTCAAAAAAATTATGTAACAAACACTTTTATAAAGGACTAGCAGTCGCCCGCGACTTCGTCCGCGTGAAAACCTCTTAGGTATTCTTCTAATTTTAAAGACAGACTTTCATACAAAATGTGTAAAGGCACATATAGTGTGCTCATTCCCCGCTCCCCCTCTCAATTTAATTTTTTTATAGTTTCCCGTGAAGCAATATTCTCCGTCCCGTCCCGTGTACTAAAGGTCTACATTTTTGTTAAACATTGTATGACATTTCAGTACATTAACATTAAAAATATATATTTATGGCAAGCTGATAAGTATAAATTGATATTAAATAGTATATTTCACTCTTGAGTCTAGCCTTCAGAATAAACAAAAATAATTTTACAATCCGACACGCAGATAGAGATTAGCCCGTTTAAACAAACGAACAAACTCTTCCGTGTACTAAATAGATATTTGAACAAAGATCGAATTCTTAATTCATCATCGTATATATAACATAGATCTAAACTCCCCTCCCGCACGCGCGCCCCCGCCTTGGTGACGCTCACTTCGCAACGCAGAAATAGTAATATTTTAATTTCGCCATAACTTCAAAACCAAAAGTCCAATTTTAATCTTTTAAATACCAAATATTATCTACATAAACTGTACTTAGTGATGAAATTATTTATTTTGATAAGGATTAATAGCATGAGTAAAATAAATGCGTTTAAATGGAGTCCAAAAAAAAATTAAGATTTTTAAATAAAAAAATGGTTGTTGTGCCTCACTCGACATAGATAGATATAGTGTGTCGCGGACTTTTTTGTAGATATTTATAAGATCTCCAATTAATTAAAACATTTTATGGTTCTATCTTTTATAGTTTACGCAGCGTACGCAAAATAAGTAACTTTTCTGGTTGATTTTTTACACCTTGTGTCCGAAAAACCCAAATATTTTACGGAACCCTAATTTTTCCAAAATAAAATTTAGCCTATGTTAATCGTGGATAATGTAGCTTTCGAATGGTGAAAGAATTTTTAAAAACGGTCCAGTAGTTTTTGAGCCTATTCATTACAACCAAACAAACAAACAAACAAACAAACAAACAAACAAACAAACAAACAAACAAAGTTTTCCTCTTTATAATATTAGTATAGATGATTATAATTTACGTATAAGATCCAATTCCTATTTAGAGACCTGAATAATAATAATTAGTTTCTCTTTATTTTTATCCACATTAGAAAGTAAATGCACAAAGAGCACCACGGGGTTGGTATAATTAGTGACTGTCCGCGTGCTGCTAACAACGTCAAATTGTTGGCTTGTATCCCGCTCCCAGTTAGCTATTTCTTGTAAACAAAGTATCATAGTAAGTAAACTGAACTAATATTATAAAGCTGAAGAGTTTGTTTGTTTGAACGCGCTAATCTCAGGAACTACTGGTTCGAATTGAAAAATTCTTTTTTCGTTGAATAGACCATTTATCGAGGATGGCTTTAGGCTGCATATAACATCACGCTGCAACTATTAGGAGCGAAGAAATAATGGAAAATGTGAAAAAAACGGGGAAAATTATTCATCCTTGAGGGCTTCCGTTGCGTGCGCTGCGAAAACGGTTCAAGATACCAAAAATATATGTATCAGGGAATTATTCCTCTTGAAATGATCTAGAAAAATGTCCACGACAGTATATGTCTATCCGTTTTCATGGTAATCAAATTTAGTCGAAATTCATGCATTTGTTAAGAGTTGTATCAACGTAATAATATTAATTATATATACAACTAAACTTAAATCCTTATCAAAATAAATTATTTAATAATCACAAGGATATTATAGAGATAACATTTGCCTTTTACAGTTTGTTAATTAGTTATATAGTTTCAGAGATATTACAAAATTTGTACCAAACGTGACAGTGCCGCTATATCGTCCAGATTAAGTTGACCTCCTCCGTGTTATGTATGTTATACGTACTGAATAGGGGTTAACATTTTGGTACTGATTTCTTTTCTTTCAATTTACTTGGCATGGCAGACCATATTTATATAATATACGAAAAAGTTTGTTCGTATGTTTAAACAGGCTTATCTCTAGATCTGCATGTCGGATTGTAAATTATTTTGTTTATTATGAAAGCTAGACTCAAAAGTGAAATATTGACTATTAAAAGCTATACACATCAGCTTGCAATAAATATATATTGTTAATGTTAATGTACTGTAATATCGTACAATGTTTAACAAAAATGTTCTTTAGTACACGAGACGGGACGGAGGATATTGCTTGACGGGAAACTATAAAAAAAATTGAATTGAGAGGGGGAGCGGGGAAAGAGCACACTTTATATGAAAGTCTGTCTTTAAAATTAAAAGGGTACCTAAGAGGTTTTCACGCGGACGAAGTCGCGGGCGACTGCTAGTAGATAATATAGACAGACTTCCTAATAATTTACATACATCCTGTATTCCATCAGCAAGATAATAAAATGATATTACTCTTCACTACTTGAATACAGGCACTATCTCACGCACAACTTCGCGATGAGCGTCCACCGCTGCCACCGAAGGCTGCACCTCCTGTTCCACCGCCGCGAAGACATAAGGTGAACTATCAGTACCATTAACCATAGACCCTTTTCAGTAAAGAATGCAATGTTCCGGGAACTTTTTGTAAAAATACAGTATTCGGTAAGTAGAGATTTAGTAGCTCAAAGGTAATCGTCTACCGTCGCGCAGTCGTAGCACTGTAGCTGCATATACATTAGAAAGGTCTTCACTTCACAGCTGTACTTCACAGGGCTGAAGGTATTTATTAAGGTATTTTTTAAAGCCTGATATACCATTATTCAAGATAGCTCATAGGATATGTTTAGAATCAGTAACATCTGTTTCAATGTCGATATCTCAAAAAAATTAAAAAGTTTTTGTATCATGATGTCAAAAAATATGCTATCTGTGTTCCAGATTGGCGGCGATAGACTTAGTGCGAGTCCGCTACCCCCTGCCATTGATCGACGCAGTGCTACTATGAACCCAATGATGGGAGTGCCCAAACAAGCTACAATAACTAATAGTAACCACTTTGTCTCCCAACGTCCGCAAATACAGCATCAGCGTCCAAGCGTTCCAAGTATGACGTCACAAATGGGTAGTATGCCGTACTTGCCAAATGCTGTGCATCATTTGAACGCACCTGTTGCAAGTCACGACCAATCCAACACTTTGGGACATTTCTCGTCGTGGAACCGACCGCGCGGCTCTCTGCCGGGCTTTGTGCCACCGAATGTAAGTATCATAATTTTTTAACATTTTTCAGTGCATATAATTAGTTGTACGAAGCAGCCTATTTAAATAAATATTGGTAACAGAGTAAAATAAAGAAGAATAAAAATACAATAGGTAAGAATAATTTTCAGTCAAAACCCTAAACCAGTTGATTTAATACCTCATGTTATTTAAAATTTTTATATTTTATCTATCATTTATAAACCCAGGTACAAACTCCACCCTTAGAACAATGGGATGCCCAGGAGAACCTTTCTACTCAGAGCTGGGGTCGACCCCTCCGCCGTGGAACATCAGTGATGGATCTAGGCGGCGGGCCCACGGGGTGCCCCGGCTGCGCGCACTGCGCACCCAACCCTTGGCGATACGGCAGCTGCGCAAACTTGGACCATCCGTGGGTTGGCCAGAGCCCATGGGCGCAGACTTGTTGTGTTCCGCATCCGGCACACAGTCCACAGATGTTCCCGCATCCGCATGCTCACGTGCCGCATACTCCTCAACCTTATCGAAGAGGTAAGCTCGACCAAAGTTTTTCTGTACAATTGTAAAATATTTCTTAAATCATCATTACTAGTCTATTTAACTCCAAGGTCAAGCATCCTTCTGGGAAAGGCGACATGGAGCTTACACTGCTCAAAGCGCGCTAGTGGGGATGCAGGTTATTTTTTTTTTAGAAAAATATCTGAGTGTAATTTCTCAGCTGTCACTTAATCTTACACGAATTGTCTTTTTAGAATTATTCTAATGGACTTTACTATATGTTCTGCCAACAGCGGAAAGTAGAGCAGTATCCCGTGCAGCCTCACGGGCGGGATCACGTGCCGTATCTCCTGCTCTGAGTGTTAGGTCTCGTGCTTCCCGACGATCGAAGCACCGAACGCCATCCCCACCGCCATTACCGTCAAGCGATGCCGACTCCGAGAGTGAAAATGAAAGTGATA
Organism: Mycalesis mineus; assembly: GCA_034621355.1. Classification (NCBI taxonomy): domain Eukaryota; kingdom Metazoa; phylum Arthropoda; class Insecta; order Lepidoptera; family Nymphalidae; genus Mycalesis; species Mycalesis mineus. The sequence goes on from CM067883.1 coordinate 3,990,619, forward strand.
GCAAAGAAAGTGAAAGACCATCGATAAACACTAATAATGTAAAAGAGGTAGATGAAGAAAACTCCCTGGGCCCCGCCCCGCCGCCTCCCAACTCGTCTTGGCAATGCGAGCACTGCACGTTCGTTAATGAACCTGGAGTGAGAGTATGTGCAGTTTGCTGTCGCACACCGACCACCAAAGCTAAAATAATTTCGACTGATGCAGTAAACAATGGTATAGCGAGGATCAGATTAACAGAATCCACGAAATCTTCTCCTTCACCCACTAGTAATTTAATAGAAGATCGTCGGAAAAAGAATGGTAAGGCGTTATCTTACTTACACTATTTATACAGAATTATGCTCTTGTTGAACTATATGCTAAAATGTACATAACTGTGTTCACAGATGATAAAACTAATAAAGGAGTAAGATCTTCAAAAGAACGCGTTTCCACTGGGTGTGGACCATCGCCACCCCGCGATGATAAGCCCGTGCTAAAATCTCCAAGTCGAGTGGCTACCCCGACAAGAGAACAAAATAATGAACGAACGACACAAACTCGAATACGCCATGACATAGCAGTTGGTCCATCGCCGCCCAAAGAACTTTCAAATAAACAGCAAGCAGGATCCACATCGAGAAATGCTGCTACAGTTCAATCTTTAATTCAGGATCGAGTCGAAATACGCTCCCTTCCAAAAAGTGAAACCCCTCTGCGTGAGTCCTTACCTAAACATAGCGTATCTGTCGGGCCGTCACCACCTCGCGATAGCCCATTGCGAGTAGTGGCATCCATTCGTAATGTGTCACCAAATTTTCAAAAAAAGTCCGTTGGAAACTCGCCACCTCGAGAAGCTGAGCGACCTTCATCCAGATCAAGTCGGACCAATACTGGAACTTCTCCACCACCACAAAGCATTTCTACACAAGTAAGTTTTATACCTTTAAGTACCAAAGGAAACTCTAAAATTTAATAGTATTTTTATTACACTTTGTCACTTTCAGACTTATGAAGTACCAAATAACTGGGACCGTGCCCAATCGGTATCGCGAACATCGCGACCCCGTCGACGTCTGAGAGATGAGAACCGACGAGAAAGATCGCACAGTAGGCTCTCTTTATCAAGTGATACACGTGTAAGTCATTTTTTTATACCATGATGAAAAGAAAAAGAACACTAAACATACAATATACATATAAACAACATCGTCAATAATAATATTTTCAGGAGAGTGAACGTAGTGTACGTACAAGTGGTGGACGATGGGAATGGCGTGAACCTCGTGATAGTAGCCCCAGTGGCGAATGGAGTGAAAGCGAACGACGACGAGATTCTTCACGTCTGACGCGACGAGCTTCACATCTCGACCTTCGCCGCAATCGCGCAGTACGTCGCTCCAGCATGTACGGCTCAGAAGTAAGGATGAACGTACCAATAGTTAATAATAACAAGTAATTTAAAGATTCCATTAATAACAATAATCATTAAATATTATATAAAACGTCCTATACGCTACACAGACATAGCAAGCTTAAAAATTCAATATTGCAGGCCCCATCACCGGAACTGTATTCTAATAACCGCGCAATATCCCTCGAAGCACTTGCCGGTGCAGGATCGAGACGGGAGGCTGAAAGAGGTTTAGAGTTGGCTCGCCTGATGAGCGACGCTGAAAGATTGGGATTCAGTGCTGCTGAAGTGCACGCAGCGTTGGCACAAAATCCAGTGGCTCCATTGGCATGGTTGAGTGAACGATGGCCTAGCCTCTGCGCAGGTGTCCGAGCAGCCGCTGCTAGATTAGCGCCGGGTGTCAATGTAAGCGAGCTCGAAGCTCGTGCGGCTTTGGCCAGACATAGGGGTGCAATGTGGCCCGCTGTCAATGAATGTGTCGAAAGGTCACGCCGGCAGGTGAGAACTATAACAATATTAGTCGTTCTGTGCTTTATGTTGAAGAGCTTTTTTTATTTATCACAACTTAGGCCATGAATGAAATCACACCTGAATGAAAGTGATAAGTGAAGCTTTATTTTTTTGCTTCGTAGTCTACTTAATTTATTTAGTAGAACGAATAATTTTAGGCAGAAGTCATTGGAGTTGGCGAAGAGGGTAGACTACGTGGTCACGTTTGGGGTCCACCGACTGGTGCTGACGATGACGCCGTACCTCCAGCCACTTTGCTTAGCCGCTCACACCGCACTCGCGGTAATCTAAAGCATCCAACAAAACAATAACATTACATAATAAAAGTCGCCATATCATCATAACATTCACGTTTACATTTCAGCAAACGACAGTTCAGATGAATTCGAAGTAACTACAAACAAATTCCAAGATGATGACTGGATGTATTTACCGTTAGATATACAAAACAAAAATGATTATGAATTTGAACATCCTGTAAATAAAGAACACACAAATGCAACTAATGATGATAGTAACGATATAGCAGAGAAATTGAAATCTCTTCTTATCCAAGCAGGCATGCCACAGATCGACGAGAAATTGCTTTTAAAAGGCTTGTTAGGAAATACTCTTTTACTATCAGAAGAAAATAAAGAGGCACAAGATAACAGTCAGACTGGTAGTCACAATTTAACTGAGTTCATCCAATCTGAGAATGACTTTATTGATGCGTATAACGCATTAACGAGATTAAGTCCCCTACCGAATTTAACTGAAAATAAAAAGATAGACACAAAAGCAAAATCTAAACAAAATACTAAAATTAAAGATGTTATGCCTGTTCAAAATACTATATCTTATGAATCATCTACGACGGACGATTTACAAATCACTAAACCTAAAAAAATCCCAGTAAATAAACAATCTGCTCAAAATCCTACAAGTCAGGAGAATTTAACGCAAAATAAGATAGAAAATTTAAAACAAAAAGATGACACATCAAATAAAAATAATGGACGCTTTACAAAAAAGCATGAGAGTAATTCAACTAAACAAACACTAAATGTTGAGGCTGGTGAACAAGATAAATCTAATAATCTTAACGATTTAGTTGATAATACACAAAAACTAATACAACAAATGAAAAAAGAAATTCATTCAGATATTCATTCCTTACAAGGAAAAAGTAGTACACAAAGCGAGGCAGGTGACAGTTCCAATGACTCACGCTTATCATCTGAAAAAGAATCCAGTTACAGTAGCAGTGAAGATGAATCAGAAGGTCTGACATCTGATGACAAAGAAGTCACCTGTAGCGGTGAGGAAATTGTACCTGAACATAATGAAAATCGAGTATCTGTCAATAGAACAAGCTCTGAAGACAATGAGAATTTTGAAGAAGCGATGGATCATGTAGAAAATGAAGTAGACGATTTTAAAGATTCAAATATACAATTATTAAATTCTATAGCAAAAAGTTTACAGCAAGAACATACTTTAATTGTTGAAGTTAATGAGCCTAAAGAAACTAAAGAACCTAGTTATAAACACAGACAAGATGTAAATAACAACTTATTTGCAGCAGTTAGTAATTTTGATGAAATATATGAACAGCTTAGTAAAAATACACAAGAATCTCAACGTCAAATACCATCTGTAAAAAAATATTCATCGTTGAACATTAATGTCGGACAAGCCAATATTATTAAATTGCCTGATGCAAAACGTGCTAATTCCTACGTGAAGGATAATATAATTACATCAATATTTAGACCCAGATCTCCAATAATGTTATTGATTACTGAAAATCAACATCCACTTCTTACTGCTAATATAGAACACTTTGAAGATTCCTTAGAAGAACCATCATTAGAAAATACAATAAATCTCCAATTGAATGACGTTGCTGACGAGCAAATAATTGATAACAGCAATACTCCAGCTTTGGATACTTTAGAACAAAATGAGGTAGTCATTATTTCTGAACTTTTATCTGAAACTACTACTAAAGATAACAATATCGAAGATAATACTTCAAAAATGTACTCTAATGACGAAATGACTGATAAAGAAGATGAACACGACGAAGAACAAGGAGACATTATACTGAACCTTAACAACTTAGCAGTTAATAATGAACAAGACAACGATGACCCCATTTCTACACCTGTTATTGTACCTGACCCTTTTAAGACAGAGATAACTGAGAAAGTTGCGTTGAAAAAATTAACGCCACCGTCCATTACAAGCAAATCAAATATTCCTAAGCTTGTAAAAAATGTACACAACGGTAAACAAAAAATAGATAAAAATGTTACAAAAGTAATAGCGTCCAAAGTACCCATCCGGAGAGCTAGTCTAAAACAATATCCTGCGCCGAACCCACCGAAGACTCGATTTGGACAAATACAAAGTGGATTTGTAAAACAGTTGCAAACGAAACTTTTTAATAGCAAAGCAAACAAATCTACGAAAATATTAACAGAGACTGCAGTCCAAAATACAAGTACAGACCCAAAACAGGTTGAAGTCAAAGCTTCCACTTCAACGTTAACTAAAAAGAAGCAAGCACCACCTCCGCCCATTCAAACGTCAAATCAACTTGCACCACCGAAACCACATTTTGTTAAAGAAAAAAACAATAACTTCTTTCGTGAGACTTGTCGAACAGAAGATGAATGGACCGAAAGTGATGGAGAAGATCTCAATATCCAATTAATTACAGAGAATGAAGATTCTAATAGTTCGTTACCCTCACCACCACAGCCCATAACGATGCGCCAAGTTTCCGGACAACTGATCGATTTAGCCCAAGTCCGACTACCTGAGGGCTCTCCAGAGGTAATAATTATTGTGAAACAATTAATATTAAGCTGTATTTAGGTAAATTTAATTTTAATATTATCTTATTAATCACAGAGACAAGCACGAATGCTTCTAGCAGAAGGGGCCACAGAGAACTGGGAACAGGCACAGCTTGCGGTGAAGCTAATATTACAGGGAACCGACACACCGGCAGCACTTCTAGCTGCATTAGAATGTGCTGATCTTGAATCAGCTCTTGCTTACTTGCAACAAGATTGTGAGCTCTGCGCTTCAAAATTTCCTGAACACGAGGTACTTATAGGTGTCTGAACTATACATTTCAAGTGGTTTATTTGACAAAATATGAAATGAAGTAAATATATTTATTTTCAGATGGTTTCAATGTTCCGTTGCACACACAGATGTTGTCGTGAATGCGCACGTCATTACTTCACTGTGCAGATTTCAGAGAGAAGCATCGTGGACTGTGTGTGTCCGTACTGTAAAGAACCTGAACTAGAGAATCTGCCGGAAGATGACTGGCTGGACTACTTTGCCCATATGGATATTTTGTTAAAGACATTATTAGAAACAGAAACTCATGAACTCTTTCAAAGGAAGGTAATATTTCTAAGTATTATATCTGAGGAAGATTTGTACATTTTGATTTTATCCTATTTTGTGATTGTGCCAATGCGAAACATTTACATTTCAGTTGCGTGACAGGACTCTAGCGAGAGATCCTAACTTCCGATGGTGCGTAGAATGTTCTTCCGGATTTTTCGTTCATCCAAAGCATAAAAAACTAAAATGTCCAGAGTGCAAATCCGTTACCTGCGCCAGTTGTAGAAGACCAGTAAGTAGAATTTTTATTTGTTTGATCCTATCCTTATTGAAGTTAAAAAGCAATGAGCTTGGGTCGGTGAACGGTTACCAGCCGTTCACTCTCCTGCATTTCTGCTTCACCCGATATTGAACCCAATGTTATACTGTACTTAAATATCAAACTCACACTGCCGACGCGGACGGGGAGGTTATAGCCCCCACCGACTTCGATGTTAGAAGTCAAGAATTGCCTGCTATCTTTTGCGGGCGCTACATTGTGCATAAATTTTTATGCCCCCCGTCCGTACCATGGCTCCCGGTGCCCGGCACCACCAGTGCCACCCATCCGTCCATCTTCGTCTTCATCACCAGGCTCTTAAACGGTCACAATCAATCTAGGTGAAAAGTTCTCGTCATTCAAAATAATAGAGAGAATTAATAAGTTAAGGAGCTCGCTTAACTGTCCTCCGTCTTTATCATCTGTCGTTTAAAGGCTGAACGACTAGTGAATGAGTAAGAATAAGAGTAAGTTCCAGACATTTCCTACAAGTCGGGGGTCGGGTGCTTCTAGTGGGCCATTCCTTTCCATCAAAACAAGAATTTTTAAAATCGGTTCATAAACGACGAAGTTATCCGCGAACACACATAAAAATCATTTCCCTCTTTCTGACGCAGTCGGGTAAAAAAAAATAAGTATGTAAGAACACTCCTCAGACTTTTTCCTATAAGAACATATCATCATATCGGGGATCGGCCAAGACGTTTGGAAGTTGTAGGGGAACATATAAATAGGGCGGACAGACACACAGACAGACAACAAGAATTGATAGCATTCCGCAGAAATGCAATGAGGTTATTATACTTATGACGTCGCTACAATTTTAATGTGGCGAACATGCATACATACATATATGGTAAATTTGTTTAAAAAATAAATATATGTAATCGTACAGTTAGAATAAATAATAATGACGTGATGGTAATGGTACTCTTAAAAAGGTTTATTTATAAAGTAAACTGATTTGATCGTTACGCAGTGGAACGCAAATCACGAGGATATGACGTGCGAGCAATATGCGGCGTGGCTAGAAGACAACGACCAGGAGCGCTCCGTCGCAGCCGTGCAGCAGCATCTGCGAGAGAACGGCCTCGACTGCCCCAGATGCCACTTTAAATATTCCTTATCTAGGTAAATATATACTTTTTCATAACAATGTTACTCACTTCTGTATCTTACACCTGACAAATAATGGTCTTTCCCTCCACATGAGCATCTCTCTGAATTGAGTGTGGCTCTTTAAATGAACTAATGTAGCTTAAATGTACGAAATAATTATTACACACATGAATGATTAACAGTATCGATACAACATCCTGAATTAACCGTCCTTATTTGGATGATTTATGACTTGATATTCCGAACTGCATAGAGGTGCGTGGTTGCTCTCCGTATGAAGAAGAGCTTGGCGCTATTGTATTAAAAGCCTTGTAACAACGTATCTCTACAGAGGAGGCTGCATGCACTTCACATGCTCGCAATGCAAGTACGAGTTCTGCTACGGCTGCGGGAAGCCGTTCATGATGGGCGCCCGCTGCGGCCTGAGCGAGTACTGCTCCCGGCTCGGACTGCATGCGCACCATCCGCGCAACTGCCTGTTCTATCTGCGAGACAAGGAACCGCACGAATTGCAAACACTGTTGCAGGCAAGTTTTATACTCTTAGGGTTATTTGTCACTTGACGGCCGAGTGGCGCAGAGTGGTGGGTAGTAACCCTGCTTCTGCGTCCTTAACCCACCTTGGGTTCGATTCCCACGTCTGGAAAAATGTTTGTGTGATGAGCATGGATATTTTCTAGTGTCTAGGTGTATATCTATATATTATAAGTATTTATGTACAATATATATAAAAATATTCATCAGTTATCATTACTATGATACCCGTAACACAAGCTAGCTACGCTCACTTTGGTCCTATAATATTTATTCGTTTATTTCAATAGAAACTCGGCCCAAGCTTCGATAACCTTGTATGAATGTGTTGCTATTGCATAATTATTATGCCTTAATAAAGGAAAATAAATATACCTTTAACACCAATAGTCACAGGTTTTGTAAAATACATATCAAATGGTTGAGACTGAAAACGTCCATTGTCCCGACATGTCCGGTCTGTGTCCTGTTACGTCCAGTTATATTAAATGTCTAGTGTTTCACAATGACTAGGAGTCCCAAAACGTATGTTTATTTTAATTAAAATTAAAATAATCTCTTAACTTCTCAGATGAATAATGTAACTTATGAGACGGAAGCCGCCGAAGGTTCCACCGGTCGATGTCCAATTCAACTGCAACGCGAAACTCCTACCGGTCTTTTGGACACCGTCTGTGGCAGCGAAGTGCAACAGAATCAAGCTGGTCTTTGCAAGTAAGTATTTTAAAACTTACGGCCTAGCCGTGGCGTCACGGAATTTGAAGACATGGAATGAAAATTGTGGAAAAATCTCCTTAGAATTAACGTAACATGCGATTCGACGCTTTTGAAATGGAACGAACTTTCAAATGTTGGTATATTGCGTATTCTAAATCATCAAGTTCCGGAGCGACGTGCTGGTGCACAGAAGGTTCGGGCGGTGGTCAGTGCGCGTGTTGTTACAGGAACCATTACTTGGAGTATTTGAGTCGACTGGTGCGAGGGCGGCAGATTGACCCGCTGCCGATCCTAGCGGTGGACGACTTAGAGACGCTCGTGCGCCGAGCTGCGTTACGACCCCCGCCGCGCCCCTACGGCTCGCTAGACGGCCTCTACAGACGGGGCCTCATCGAGGTGTGTTCACAGGGTCTGTTGTTACAGGATCCATTACGTGGAGTACTTAGCGGGCCTGGCGCGCGCGCTCGATCCCATCCCCATCATGGAGGTGAGCGAGCTCGTGGCCGAGCTGCGCCGGCGCGCGCTGCCGCTGCCCGAGCGCGGCCCGTGGGACACTGACCCCATATACGCCGGCATGTGTGCGGAGGTATACATACACTAGCCCAGTGGGGGAAACACTACCGTTACCGAGCGACTGCGTAAAAACGTAACGCAAATTTGTATGGAATTTTAGTAGCGCCATCTAGTTATAGCGAGAGTAAACGCTTTTTTTGCTATATAATTTGACGTTATGAGTGAGTACGTTTTTACGCAGTCGCTCGCTGAAAAACTCACACTTGCCCACTGAACGTCAGTGCAGTAAGTAAACAAGGAAACGTGGCTTTCGTATGCCTAATGTTTTGTAATATTTTTACTTGATCGGTCCAGTGTTGAAGACTGCACGGAAGAGGCCTGGAACCTTGTTTGAAAATCTTATTATAATGATTCGACTCTGATTTTGCATTACAGTAGTTACAGGATATAAACATGCCATTCGACATCCAAGCCTATAACAGACATTTTGTTTTTAAATTTCGACAATATAGAGAAGTTATTAGGCATCAGCATATGGGTCGAATCCTTTACAGTGGAGCTACGAAGGATTTAATCTGATTTATCGACATTGCAAATCATCACCTAATTTTTTTTTTATTTTACAGATTGTCAAGGAAAAAATTCCTCTTGACTGAAGAATATATGAAAAATACTTCGAAAACTCCGTGTATTTTCCCGTTAATTTAGTGACATGGCTAATACAGATAACATAATATTATGCCGACAAATATCTATTTTTGTAAACCGCTATAAAAACTAAGTAGCATTTGTGTATTCATTTCATTAATTTATTATTTATTTATTAACATTGTAAAACGTATTATGAAAAATTAAACAAATGAAAAATATCCAAGATTTTTATTTTATTTTATGATCGAGTTGATCGAGTATTGAAATGTATGACGTACACATACAGCTTCACCGCCGCGCAAAGTGCTCGTTCATGTGCCTCTGATCGCGTTGTATGTAATGTCTGTTGGAATGGATCCTGCTCTCGAGCGAGTCCGGGAGCGCGCGCGCTTCGCTCCTCGATGAAAGACGCGGTGCGGTATTTTCTGCACTCGCGTTTTCTGCCAACTGCGCAGCTACCCGTCGACCTCTTTGGATCTCCCGTTCTGCTCCCGCTGCAGCCATTTCTGCCAACTTCGCAGCTTTCTCCTCTTCACTAAGTCCTGGTCGTCTATTTTCTTGTCTATACCCATCCCTTTTTCGAATTTCCGCATTTGGTTCACGTTTTTCAATTTTCCGCTCACTGCTTGATTGTCTATGTTCCTGCTGTCTTCTTTCTTTTCGTTCAGGGCTTGATTCACTATATCGTTTTTGTTGTTTTCGTTCTTTTCGATCTGAACTTGTTTCTCTATAATATTTTTCTTGTCGTTCAGGGCTAGGTTCATTATGTCTTGATTGCTTTCTTTCTTTCCAATCAGGGCTCGATTCTCTATAATGCCTTTGTTGCTTTCTTTCTTTACGATCAGGACTGGAATTACTATAATGGCTTTGATTATTTCTTTCTTGTCTATCAGGGCTAGGTTCCTTATAAGATCTTTCTTTCTTTTTTTGTTTTCGATCCGCACTTGAATCACTATGATGCCTTTGTTGGTTCCTCTCTTTTCTATCTGGACTTGATTCACTAAATTTTCTTTGCCGATTTCTTTCTTTTCGATCATGCTGTGATTCACTATAATTTTTATGATGTTGATCTAGAATTTTAGAATTATCAGAATAATTTATCTTTTCCTTTTTGTTCGAAGCTCTATTATCATCGCTGTCATATTTATGAGCTGTGCTGTTTATTGATTTTGGCCTAACAGATTCAGTTTCACTCTCATCGTCATGTTTCTTGGATTTTTTTGATTTTTTACTTCTAACTGGTGATTTAGAATCAACATCTCGCTTACGTTTTTTAGATTTGCTCTTCTTCTTTTTCTTTTTCTTCTTGGATTTCTCATCTTCTGCAGAACTATCTGAAGAGGAGTCATTAGAGGATTCAAGTAATTTTGCAATGTTCATACCTTTCTCACCACCTAACGCGCTTAACTTGGCTGCCAACAAATCATCAAGATCTGTCTTTTTCTTTTTTGATTTCTTCTCAGATTTCTTCTTATTTTTCTGCTCCTGAAATTGAAAATTTAATAAAATTAAAATTTTGTATATATGAATGGATGTTTGTTACTCCTTCATGCGAAAAATACTGAATGCATTTTGATAAAACTTCATAACAATACAGTTTACATATCACATTAACACACAGGTCACATGTTATCCCGAAATTCCTACAGGAAGGAAAACTATGCGGCTGAAACTAATAGTGATAGTGTAAATAATTAGTAATATTCTAATAATATATATTTTGTAAAGTTTTAAATATCTTTAATGGTTGAACTTATCAAGATTTAGCAAAAACTACTTGGACTGAAGTTTGTATTAAAATATTTCAATTAGCAAACCACTTAATTGCTATATATCAAACCCTACCTATATATATTTTGTCAAATGAAGCCAACACACCTAGACATTTAAGTCAAATCTACTTATACACATATTTGGATTTTATAATTGTATATTTATGTATAGTTTGTAATAATAGAAATGATAAAAATACATACAATACTGAAAAACGAATTGAAATAATGTTTATAGCAATAATTGAGCGAATAAATAGATTGATTGATTTATGTATGATATATATAAAAATATTCATCAGTTATGATAGTGCACATAACACTAGCTAACTAAGCTTACTTTGGTGCTATATAGCGATGTGTGTAATTGTCCTATAATATTTAATAATATTTTTATATGTTGAAAAAGTTTTTAATCACCATCCTCTCATCTATAACCCTAGCAGTATGCAGCAGGTATGCTACTCACATTTGGGGTGAAGCAATAGATAAACATGGAGAGGCGCTTGCCATCTCTCTGGAAATATTTAAGGCATTTGATCGGGTTTGGCATGGCAGCCTTCTTCATAAGCTTCCAGCTTACGATCTACCATTGAGCTTGTATGATTGACTTCTTGAGTGATTAACATTTCGAGTGGTCACTGATGGCTGCTCTTCTGAGCTAATGACTGTTAATGCCAGAGTTCCTCAAGGGTCAGTACTCTCTGTTACTCTATTCTTACTACATATTAATGACTTGTTGTTAAAACCTGGTATCCCTGGATATGCGGATGACAGCATAGTGACAGAGAGGTACTTGTTTGGTCCACAAATCGGTGGTAATGAGACCAATGAACTCAGAGAGGCGATGGTTACTCGATTGAACGCCACTCTTAAAGAAGTCTCTGATTGGGGTGATGCCAATTTGGTACATTTCAATCCAAGCAAAACTAAGGCGTGAATGCCCTTCCGAGATCAGTTTTTTCTAATACTTACAACTTTGGTATCTTTAAAACAAGAGTGATAATAAAAAGAAGAAAAAACAATGTGCCAATGAAGTACATATTGTGATTGTTTAAGTTCCAGTAAGGTATATCTTATGCATTTATTTCTACTGCTAACAAAACAGAGAATTAAAAAATTAATATGACAAATTATCATCATCAACTAACCTGTTCTTTCCGTAATAGTTCAGTAAGCTTCTTTCTCTGAACAGGATTGTTTAATAAAGCAGCTCGTGCAGCTCTCTCTCTTTCTTTGACTAGCAGCAAAGGATCTTCTCGAAGCTTCCTTGTTAAATCCACTTGAGTATCACCTCCAGAGGTAATCATGCTGGAACCCACCACTCTGCGTGAGATGGCTGGAATTTCATTTTGTTCTGATTTACCAGCATTTTCATAATTTTTGTCAATGGCTTTTCCCAGCAGATAATCTTCTTGTTGTGCTCTTTTGTCAGGTTTATGCTGAAAAAAATATTAAGTTTACAAAATTGTTCATCAGTGTGGGCTAAAAAAGTTCTGTCTTTCTTAAAAATAAACCTAACAGTAAAGCCACTTTGCTAGTGCAATGGTTAGTCTATGGATTTTCTTTGGATCACAAAGTACAAAGTTGTATGTTGTAACCTTTCTCTCAAGAAATTTTTAATAGCAGCTCAGAGTTAAGAGGTTGGCAGTGTCACACTCTTCTAACAGCATGTAATAGTAGCATATTTAATGCCATTGTCATCATTATCATTAACATAAATATGATAGTGATTATTACTGCTTCACATGACCTAACATCATGATATAAAACAATATAACTAAAACAATGTAGCTATTGGGCCAATAGATCAGCACTTTAGATCTTTTTTTTTTAATTTAGGTAACTTGAAAATGTCAACATACCATGTGCAAAGATAATTAAAATGATTTTTTTTTAAATTTTTAAGTCATGTTAAAATTGATGGCTGGCTACAGCACCAATTTTTAGGTTGAGATGTACTTTGTCGAGATGTATAATATAGATATAACTGCTATAGATGATGGTTGTATTTATGCACTAGAACTGGGCCATAGGAGAGGACTCGCTATAGTATTTCCTCTGCCCCTCAGCTGAGTCTGCATATATTTGTATTCCAATGTTTAAGATTGGACATCGACACTGAGTACAAAAGATCCAAAAGGGTCAAAGCTCACTATGGCGGGCCTCACTATATAATAAGTTTGGACCTTTCTATTTAGCTCACAATGCTGAGTAAATGCCGGCACTAAGGTACACATGAGCATTATTTATTAAGTTGTAGTACTACAGAAGTAATCAGAAGGTTGCTTCGTAAGTACTACAATAAGAATATTGATGGATTTCATAGTCAGTTACCTACTGAGGACAGGAAGCACTAGCGAGAACTAGAGGAGGCATTCACCCTGATGCACATGTCAAGTAGGGAACTTATGTTCTAGGCTTTTTTATTTTATTTACTTACATCATACATCCAAGACAGTCTATTATCACTGGTCCCAGCAGCAGCATCAGAGTTTTGTCTCGCCAACTTATTCAAATCTTCCCTGTCTCTCTCCTGGGCCCGTTCTCTTTGCAACTCTAGAATCCGCTTCTGCTCCTCCGCTGCAGCCTGTTCCGCCTTCCATACTCGTTCTTGATTTTTCAACGTACTAGGATGCCAAGCTTTTTTCGTGTTCTGCACAAGTCATAAATTTTTTTATATAAATATGATGAATGAGCTTCAGATCAGTTTATGCGCTTAGTGAAATAACGTAAACAGTAACCACTTAGTATTGGAATTTGAGAAAGGTGATGCAAAAGGATATAATAGGATTGGAAGCTATCAAACCAGATCTTATTTAAATATAAATATTCAATAATATAGGCTTACCAAGTCTCCACCGCCCATGTTCAAAACATTCCAATATGAACTATATAAGAAATTTTTGCTACTTTAAATTATACAATTTGCTTTTGAATGTAATGCCTTATTTTTAAATATAAACATCACTTTTATTCTACTATTCAAATATAATAAAAATCTTCCCAAACAAACTCAGACTCCCAAGCTTACATTCTCGTCTCGTCATTCTAATGTCATTGTCAACATGACAAAATAAAATTAATATTAAACGTCAATTTTACGTCTACAGACTACAGAGATGTACAGACTCGATCTTAGTCACAGAGTTTATAACAATTGACACTCTGGATCTAAAATAAATTATAGAAATCGTGTGTCAGAGACGCACAGATCAACCTCCTAATCTAAGCCCCTGATTATGTAAGTTGATTGTAAACACTTGACAGCATATTTAATGCCATTGTGTTTGTCAGACTAACAGTTTTCTAAAGGATTTTACTTTGACGTTGAAAGGAGAATGCCAGACAATGTATAGGACTTTAACCCACTAATAAAAACATTGAACAACAATGTATTATACATCATTTTATTGTATTTTGTTTACTATTTAATATAAATTACAATTTAAAGCTCTAGAACTCGGAGTATTCGTCACGAGCCTAATGTTGGTTATCGTCCATTTCCGTATTGTTGTTCCGTATAATTGTCACACTGACATGACAGTCGCAAAGCTTCATTAAATACATTTTTAAACAGGTTCAACGACTCTGGATACTAGCCTTTTAGAGCCCACTCTTGATGAAAATACAATAAAAACGATTTACAAGGCTAGAACCCAGTGCAACAATAAAGATTTAAAAATTCGTAAAGAGTGAATTAAAAGGAAATAGTTTAATTACTTTTTTTAATATAAAATTATATTCCGATGTCCAACAGTAAAAATGACTTATTGTAAAACATTTATATAATAATAGGATATTTTTAGTATATTTACAATTTGTGTTCTTCCTGGGTTACGATCTGGCATTCTCCTTTTTCATCAATTGTATCAGCCAAACGTTTACGATGAAGTTACACAATCAACCCCTAGATATCATTTTTAATATATACTATACTAGCAGTCACCCGCGACTTCGTCCTCGTCCTTGAAAACCTCTTAGGTGCCCTTTTAATTTTAAAGACTTTCATATAAAGTGTGCTCTTTCCCCGCTAGCCCTCTCAATTTAATTTTTTTATAGTTTCCCGTCAAGCAATACCCTCCATCTCGTCCCGTGTACTAAAGATCTACAAATTTTGTTAAACATTGTACGATATTACAGTAAATTAACATTAACAATATATATGTATGGCAAGCTGATGTGTATAGCTTGTATTAAATAGTCTATTTCACTTTTGATACAAACAAAATAATTTACAATCCGACATGCAGATCTAGAGCCCTTTAAGCAAACGAACAAACTTGTTCGTATATTATTTAATATGGTCTGCCATGCCATATAAATTGAAAGCAAAGATCAAAGATCAAATTCTCAAAGAATATCAGTGCCAAAATGTTGACCCCTATTCAGTACGTATAACATAAGACGGAGGAGGTCAACTTAATTTGGACAATATAGCGGCAGTTTTTTAGAAATTTTGTAATATCTCTGAAACTATAAAACTAATTAACATACTGTAAAAGGCACATCTTATCTCTATTATATCCTTGTGATTATTAAATAATTTATTTTGATAAGGATTTAAGTTTAGTTGTATAAATAATGATGTAAGCGTAAGCATATGAATTAAATGATTTTTTAAAACACAAAAAGTTATATATCTGCCAAAATATAAAAGATAAATATATGCTATCGCAGACTTTTTTGTAGAACTTTTTAAGATGCATAAAGTTTTCGTACGATGTTTTCAATTATATCCAATAGTTAACGCAGCGTACGCGCAGAAAACCGATTTAATAAATTTCACGGTCCGACTCGCGCGACAAAAACTGTGATAACTCGGGTAATATATACAATACAAATATTAAATATATACAGGTGAAAGAATTTTTAAAATCGGATCAGTAGTTCCGAAGATTAGCCCCGACAGGACTTTATTTACAAAATTACAAACTTTACCTCTTTATAATATTAGTATAAATAGGTATTGTATTCTTAGATTAAATATATAGGTAGAGCTTTAAAATAAAAACCTCACAATGTGAAAAACCCAGAATACCAGAATTAACGATAAAAATTACTTTCAACTCGTTTAAAAAAAGAAAACAATTCATTCAGGCCTAAGGCCTGTGTGCACCAAGATTTCGGTTATCATAACCAACGGTTAACATAACTTTACTATAAATTTACTATTTATAATAAACCTTTCCCTAAGGCCTTTTCCCTTCTACTTTGCCAGTAACTATTACTTTCTCGAGATTATCTCAATGTTTCCTGGCAATGTGTTTGAAGTACTCAAGGATTTGTTCAAGCAGATGGTCGAAAGCCTTTTTTTAATTTTAAGTTTAGTCAGAATATATACGTTGGTCCGAAATGCTGTCCACGGGATCCGGAGCATTTTCCTCCAGCACCACATCTCGAAAGCGTCAATCCGTTTACGATCTGCGGATCTTAAGCTCCAGGTTTCAGGTCCATACAAGAAAATGGAGAAGACCTGTCTCATCTTTGTTTTTAGAGAGATTCTTCTGTCTTTTCATGTTTTATGGAGCTGAGACACGGCACTCTTGGCCATTCTGATTCTTCTGCGGACGGCTGGGTCACATGAGCCATTATTTGTTATTGTTGATCCGAGGTAAACGAAGTCTGTTACTGTCTGTAATTTGAGTGCGCCAGTCAAGTTTAGTGTACTTGTTCTATCTATGACTATAATTTTGGTCTACTGCTTATTAATAGATAGATAGCCGTGGTCGCGTCTATACCAACTTGGCTGTCTGTTTTATTGGAGGTGTTCCTGGCTCCAACAAAGTCATAGTAGATACACACAGAGAGTCCGACCATGGCTCTACCTTAACCATATTTGTACCTATACGTTTAGGGTTTTTTTCTTGTTTCTATGTGAATTTCTCTGCGGGAAATATAACGAATAAAAATATTTTCATCCATATCCGGATCCAGGGGGGGTCATGACCCTCAGAGGCCTTTCGCCAGGCTTCTGCGACGCCCCCGTCCCTGTCTCATTTTTGATGTGAAATCCGTTAATCCATCGACTTTGGCGCGCAACCTACAGTCGCGTAAAAGCCTCCACCCTGCTGCCAGGCATTTGCTTTTTTTTTTGGATTACTTCCTGCGCCAGACAACTGTGATGCCTCAATGACTCTTCCAATTTCTATGTAGAATCAGTGAAATCCTGTAAATTTGCCAACCTCCTGTCTCCAGCCACAAGTTTGCTCTTAGTTTTACTCTCCTTCATCCCGCCCTACGCCAGAGATCTATGATGCCCCCGTTTCCGTCTCATTTTTAACGTGTAATCCGTTACTTCCGATTTTGGCGCGTGAAAGGCTCAAGTCAATGATTTGTGGGGTTTCTGTTCGTTCTTTCAAACACAGTTGTGCGCCTAAGCTCTGCGATGCTCCCGTGCCCGTCGTAAGGTAGAATCCGTTAAAAAACATTGCTGTTACTGATATACTAATAAAATATACGTACCTACGTGTTGTAACGTGTGTCACTACTAATAAACCCAAATATGAAATTTCTAGGCACAAAGTCGCGGGCACAGTTACGAGAATAAAACTTTATGTACCACTAGCAGTCGCCCGCGACTTCGTCCGCGTGAAAACCTCTTAGGTACCCTTCTAATTTTAAAGACAGACTTTCATACAAAATGTGTAAAGGCACATATAGTGTGCTCATTCCCCGCTCCCCCTCTCAATTTAATTTTTTTATAGTTTCCCGTGAAGCAATATTCTCCGTCCCGTCCCGTGTACTAAAGGTCTACCTTTTTGTTAAACATTGTATGACATTTCAGAACATTAACATTAAATATATATATTTATGGCAAGCTGATGGGTATAAATTGATATTTAATAGTATATTTCACTCTTGAGTCTAGCCTTCAGAATAAACAAAAATAATTTTACAATCCGACGCGCAGATAGAGATTAGCCCGTTTAAACAAACGAACAAACTCTTCCGTGTACTAAATAGATATTTGAACAAAGATCGAATTCTTAATTCATCATCGTATATATAACATAGATCTAAACTCCCCTCCCGCACGCGCGCCCCCGCCTTGGTGACGCTCACTTCGCAACGCAGAAATAGTAATATTTTAATTTCGCCATAACTTCAAAACCAAAAGTCCAATTTTAATCTTTTAAATACCAAATATTATCTACATAAACTATACTTAGTGATGAAATAATTTATTTTCATAAGGATTAATTGCATGAGTAAAATAAATGCGTTTAAATGTAGTCCAAAAAAAATTCAAGATTTTTAAATAAAAAAATGGTTGTTGTGCCTCACTCGACATAGATAGATATAGTATGTCGCGGACTTTTTTGTAGATATTTATAAGATCTCCAATTAATTAGAACATTAAATGGTTCTATCTTTTATTGTTTAGGCAGCGTACGCAAAATAAGTTTTCTGGTTGATTTTTTACACTTTGTGACCGAAAAACCCTAATATTTTACGGAACCCTATTTTTTTCCAAAATAAAATTTAGCCTATGTTACTCATGGATAATGTAGCTTTTGAATGGTGAAAGAATTTTTAAAAACGGTCCAGTAGTTTTTGAGCCTATTCATTACAAACAAACAAAGTTTTCCTCTTTATAATATTAGTATAGATAAAATTTAGCCTATGTTACTCATGGATAATGTAGCTTTTGAATGGTGAAAGAATTTTTAAAAACGGTCCAGTAGTTTTTGAGCCTATTCATTACAAACAAACAAAGTTTTCCTCTTTATAATATTAGTATAGATAAAATTTAGCCTATGTTACTCATGGATAATGTAGCTTTTGAATGGTGAAAGAATTTTTAAAAACGGTCCAGTAGTTTTTGAGCCTATTCATTACAAACAAACAAAGTTTTCCTCTTTATAATATTAGTATAGATAAAATTTAGCCTATGTTACTCATGGATAATGTAGCTTTTGAATGGTGAAAGAATTTTTAAAAACGGTCCAGTAGTTTTTGAGCCTATTCATTACAAACAAACAAAGTTTTCCTCTTTATAATATTAGTATAGATAAAATTTAGCCTATGTTACTCATGGATAATGTAGCTTTTGAATGGTGAAAGAATTTTTAAAAACGGTCCAGTAGTTTTTGAGCCTATTCATTACAAACAAACAAAGTTTTCCTCTTTATAATATTAGTATAGATAAAATTTAGCCTATGTTACTCATGGATAATGTAGCTTTTGAATGGTGAAAGAATTTTTAAAAACGGTCCAGTAGTTTTTGAGCCTATTCATTAGAAACAAACAAAGTTTTCCTCTTTATAATATTAGTATAGATAAAATTTAGCCTATGTTACTCATGGATAATGTAGCTTTTGAATGGTGAAAGAATTTTTAAAAACGGTCCAGTAGTTTTTGAGCCTATTCATTACAAACAAACAAAGTTTTCCTCTTTATAATATTAGTATAGATAAAATTTAGCCTATGTTACTCATGGATAATGTAGCTTTTGAATGGTGAAAGAATTTTTAAAAACGGTCCAGTAGTTTTTGAGCCTATTCATTACAAACAAACAAAGTTTTCCTCTTTATAATATTAGTATAGATAAAATTTAGCCTATGTTACTCATGGATAATGTAGCTTTTGAATGGTGAAAGAATTTTTAAAAACGGTCCAGTAGTTTTTGAGCCTATTCATTACAAACAAACAAAGTTTTCCTCTTTATAATATTAGTATAGATAAAATTTAGCCTATGTTACTCATGGATAATGTAGCTTTTGAATGGTGAAAGAATTTTTAAAAACGGTCCAGTAATTTTTTTTGAGCCTATTCATTACAAACAAACAAAGTTTTCCTCTTTATAATATTAGTATAGATGACTATGTGACCCCCCTCCTGAACGCTGGATCCGTCGATGGTGTGAGTGATGGTCAAAATGTATATACTATATATACATTAAAACCAAAACAGACAGAGACATTCGCATCAATTTTTACTAAAAAATAAGAGACAAATAAATGTTCGACGTTTCGAAGGAGCGCAGTGGCGATACAATACAACACAACCCGACCTGCGCGCGGCAGCGGCAGCCCTCCGAACTTGACAGCATATGTCGGGTGATACACTTGTAGTAGCGCCATACCTACACTACGGAGCGCGAGAGGCCTAGTAATACCTAGATTTGTCTGAATTTGTTATTTTGGCTCGTACGCACCGTATTCAATGAATGAGTGTCAACATTACCTACTGCATTTTTATATACTGACAGGTACTTAGGCATAGATACGTAGTCAACTATTATCTTGAAACCTTTTAAATGCACGTGTAACAATTATTACCTTGCACCAAGCCGAGGTCGGTCGATCACCTCCTCGAATCGTCTTCTATAAAGTACAGGGAATATTGTACGCGTGTAATGCCCGAGGTCGACGACACCCTTTTACTTATATAATATTTTTCGTCTTGTGTCATAATGCCTATATATAATTACATTAGAGCGCTTGTATCACTTTATTAACTGTCTTTATTATAATAATAACATTTTGTAGGTCTTCGAAAGTCAGCAATGGTATTTATGTGTCTAATAGTAATATGTTATTATTATTGATATACATATAAATATATATAGCTAAATAATAATATAATTGCTTAAATTATTGATTGTAAAATTTATACCTATTTGTTTACTAGTAAAATTAGGTAGGTACGTAACTGTAATTATATTATACTATCAGTCGCCCGCGACTTCGTCCGCGTGAAAACTCCTGAGGCACCCTTTTAATTTAAAAGACAGACTTTCAAAGTTCAAAGCCAAAATTCAAAATGCTTTTCGAAGTTACATACTATGTAGTAATACTTATAATAGTATGATGGTTTATATCGTCATAAAGACTATCAAAGATTGCATTGACATTTTGTGTAGGTACCTAATCATAAACCGGTCTGAATATTAAAGAACAGCCTTAAAATATGTAGGTGAGAAATACTCCTCCAGACTTTGGGTGCCTTGCTAGTAAAGGATGAATCTAATGGATGTTTGGTTTATAGTATCGAAGTCCTTAATCATATTCTTTTTTTTACCGAAGACGAAAGCAGGCGAAGTCGCGGACGACTGCTATAATTTAATTAAAGGTAAGTACTTACCTTGGTATTAATTAGCCTTTAAGATTTTCATACTACCGTGATAATCATGTCAGTCAAAAAATATGATTAGCATTTGAACAATTGACAAATCATGACCTAACAAGCGTAGGTATCCAACGCTGATGATTGTCCGCTCGAAGATAATCAGCAGGCAGTATGTCTTGTCTCGTCGATCATTCTACCATCAGTTGACTGTCAGTGCAATACGACATCACACTACCATTACAAAGGCGAAAGTTACTGAATGTGTGTGTTTGTTAGTTCCTCGCGACTAAACGGCGCGAGCTTTTTAAAGATGATTTGAATGAATGAATGAATTACTCTTTATTGTACACCAAATAATAATAATCTCACAAACAGAAAATAACTTAATAAAATCAATGTACAAATGGCGGTCTTATCGCTAATGAGCGATCTCTTCCAGACGACCAATATTGAAGAGGAAAAGTGCATCCATTGGAGAGGTTCGGGTGTACGTACACACAAGTATAGGAAGTATTTTATCAAATTATGTAATATAGAATATACTTACATAAAATACTAAATAAATACGAGTACATACGTACATACATATACTTACATACATACATACAAAAGATCCCATATAGTAAATAAATAAATAAATGAAAGTTTGGTATGGAGTTAGCTGACACACCTTTGTTTCGTGGGGAAATCCTCGTGGATACCTTCTCGCCAAGGGGGAGCGAGAGGGTTATATCGGACTCTTACCGACCAAACCCGCGCGGTGTTCATACACGCCGCCGGATAAACTGGGCTCCGGGAACGAATGCACGCCACCGTTATCTAGCTGACACCCTGAACTAACACATGGACCTTTCATCTAGCTGACACCATGAACTAACACATGGACCTTTCATCTAGCTGACACCCTGAACTAACACATGGACCTTTCATCTAGCTGACACCCTGAACTAACACATGGACCTTTCATCTAGCTGACACCCTGAACTAACACATGGACCTTTCATCTAGCTGACACCCTGAACTAACACATGGACCTTTCATCTAGCTGACACCCTGAACTAACACATGGACCTTTCATCTAGCTGACACCCTGAACTAACACATGGACCTTTCATCTAGCTGACACCCTGAACTAACACATGGACCTTTCATCTAGCTGACACCCTGAACTAACACATGGACCTTTCATCTAGCTGACACCCTGAACTAACACATGGACCTTTCATCACGAAATTCAAACGGAAACGTGAACTACGCGGGCGTCCTTTAGTTATATAGTTTAAATACAATCATTGTAGAATTCCGATCCCTGTTGTACATTACATACACACAGTTCCGTACACATGGAGAGAAGCAGCTATAGTGACACTAT
The DNA here is from genome assembly GCA_034621355.1 of Mycalesis mineus. Taxonomy (NCBI): domain Eukaryota; kingdom Metazoa; phylum Arthropoda; class Insecta; order Lepidoptera; family Nymphalidae; genus Mycalesis; species Mycalesis mineus. Next base: position 4,012,943 of record CM067883.1, read on the forward strand.
TACGAGTAAATAATGAAATATATATATTTAATAGTACCACATGTTAATCTTAATAAATAATATAGATATGCGAAAGTAAATCTGCATTTCGTGCCGAGTTGAGTTGACTTATCTTCAGACCTCTGCGATTTCTCTCTAAATTCAAACTCAGATCAAGATTCTTCTTCTTCCTCCAAATGCCATCTCTTCTACGGAGGCTGGCGATCATTAAGGGTATCTTGACTTTGGCATGCCGTTTAGAAAGTCAACATTGTTGAGCCAGGAGGTGCTTCGTCTGCAAGATCCTATGCTCATCATGACCCATATGTGTCCCAGATACTGAAGATTTCTACTTTTAATTTCAGTTAGGACTTCCAGATTTTTGGACTACTTCAGATCCAGGTTAGGGAGAATAAACGTCTAATGTCGCTTACAGTGAACCTGGGAAGACTATTGTAATGTTTTTAATTTTTATCATCTCCCAGTAGGTTAGAACTACTGAACTACTGAACTAGGTAGGTACATACAGCTACCAAGTTAAATACCGCACTTTACTCCTATACGTTATGAACGTTATGTGCCTTAAGGTTATGTAATCCACTACATTGTAACTAGTGTAATACTAAGTTATTATAATGAGATTTTTCTGTGAGATTGCGATTTCCTATTATTTATTTAACTCAAGTATTAGTACTCGTACATACCTACGTATTTTAATTTGCACATTATGTTTGTTTATCTTTAGAGATTTAAGAAACAGTCTTACTTATTAACTTAATTATATATCATTGGACAATACCTAAGTAAACAAGTTAATGATGCGATGGTCCCTCGAGCCGGATGTTGCAAATGATGTATTTCATTTTGTTGTATTGTTAGTTATTACAACAACAGAAATACTTTCATAACAACAAATGGATAACAATAGGAAAATAAATATAACGATTTATTGCGAAATCAGTTAAATATTCAAACGAATGTAAAATATAACAATATGCATAATTATGTAGTATTTTAACTGTTAATAATAATCAACTCGCTCTCGTTTTGTTGTTGGATCAAGGGTCGGATACAGAAGGCAGTAATTCTTGAGACGGAGCGTATTGTGATTAGGTTCCTCACTCTGGAGTCTGGAGCCCTGACCACCGGTTTTTAGGGCCCCCAAGCAGGTGGATTCGATTTATTTTTTAAATTTTTAGTAGTGTTTTTTATAATTTTTTATAAGAATTGTTGAAAATTAAAAAAAAATGTAAATAAATAATTGATACAAAAAACTTATTCAGTCAACGGAAGTGTATAAAACTGGCAGTGAAAAATAAAAATTGAATATATTTATAAAGCCATATAAGTCAAATCATAACAGATAGTAACATAAAAAGACGAAAAAAATATGGTTTCGGTGTAAAATGATTAGGGAAGGTTACGCGCACGGCGCACGGCGCACTGTCGGCGGGCGGCAGGCGTTGGGCGCTCGCTGCTTGTCCGTGGCGCGGCGTGGCGCGGCGCGGGTCAGTTGCGGTCGCGTTGAGGAAGGTTGAATCGGGCGCGCGCCGCACGCGCCGGTGGCCTCAGCACCGCGGTTTCGAACGTTCGCTGACCGCGTGCAGCCCGTGTCGCGCCCCGCCCCGCGCGCGCCGCGCCCCGCCCGCACTCTCCCTCGCCTCTGCACCCTCTATTCTTTTTCCAGTTCGCCACCGAATTAATTTATAACGTACTCCGGCTCACCCTTGTCAGAGCGCCGAATTCAATAGGTAGATGTTTTAATAGGTTAGCCCCACGCACTAACCTGCCTCAATTAGGAAATGATGCCGAAATCAATCTAGCGCGTCATCACATGACAATATAGTTTTCAAACCTAGACCTACGTTACCTGTTACTTTAATTTACACTATTCATTTACATTTAGTAAAATATTGTTAGTATTTAGATGGAATTGTACCTAAACGAAACGCTAAATAAATACATGCACCGATACCTCCAGCCAATTTGATATCGTCGATTGAAACAACAGTATATAGGTATAGTAGATGCCTATATATGTACAACTTCCATTAGAAATTAGTTAATAATTACATTATATTTGATTTAAAAATAGAAACAAAAAAATGTTTTTAAGCAGCGTATTGAAAATATTCGTAGTAATTCAAATAATTGCTAATCATGTGCAGATTAACGACATAGTATTGCGATTGCGAGTACGTGCCTACTGCAGTCCATTCGCGATATCTGCAGCTTTGCGGAAGATATCTGTATCACACTATAATAACACGAATACGTAATATCTTATGCCATTTTGATTAGTAACAAAAATATGCATTTTATAAAGGGCTCTTTATGATAGAGTTCGTTTACAAAAGTAACAATATGTTTATTTCACCGCTATGCAGCGTTGTTGTTCCTGTTTGACAGGACCAGGACGCAGGAGAGGAGTGTAGGATAGCTAAGCCTATATGCAGTACTCTTTGTTTCTTAATTAGGTACCATTTATTTATATAAAATATCCAACAAGTTCAAGTAAAGAAAGCGAAAAATAAGTATTTTTATTTAGTTTGAAATAGAAATGACAATACGCTTTTGCTCAACATATTGTTATTGTTACATTTTATCAGGATTTCAGGCAATTTTTCAAACAAATAGACATGACTATCATTACATAGTAAAAACAAAGTCGCTTTTTTATGTTTCTCCGGAAGTAGATATGCTTTAATCTTTAAAACTACGCAAACGATTTTCATACGGTTTTTTCATCTGATAGAGTGATTCAACGGGAAGGTTTATGGGTATACATGCACAATGTAGTAGATAAACACTGATAATTTTAGAGGTTTCCGATGTGATATCGTAAATTAACGCATTTTTTGCACTTACATTACAAACGCTGGCTAAACCTAACGAGATATATCAAAGTAATGTACTACAGTATTGCACACCTTAAAAAGGTCAACACAAAAGTCTGCCATGATATATGTCTATCTCTTGGGGATAACACACAATAACTATTTTTTATCTTTTACTCTCAGCCAAAATTAATGCTTTATGTACTAAGCGATTTTAAGCAATACTGCATTAATCTTTATCCATTTAAGTATCTTAAATACTTTGTGCATTCAATATAGATTACTATTGCCCTTTACAGCATGTAATTTAAGTGAATATTTTCCAAGATATACAAGATTCAAAATGCAAAGACATAGCGAGCGATTGGTTGGTGATTGATTGATTTTTAATATACTTTGGTACCAGCATTGCAGCCGTGCGAAGCCGGGGCGGGTCGCTAGTATGTTATAAAACAAAGTCCCCCGTCGCGTTTGTCTGCCTGTCTGTATGTACGCGATAAACTTAAAAAGTACTGATGGACTTTGTTGCGGTCTTTACCAATAAATTGCAGTACATAATATTGGTGACGGGCAAAGTCGCAGGCGTCTGCTACTATTATATTAGTAACAGCTGGATGAGGCGTCTTTTTAATGGAACCAACGTTCTTGTTCTAAACACCAGACTATCAGTGATAACTAACAGTTGAACGGCTGAAGTTTGCACTGGATCTCCTCGGAATGTCCTCCAAGCTCGTCAGTAACAACAAACACGAGAATTCTCTCAATAATGAGGCTTTATGTAATAATGAACACAATGGGCGTGCTTACATCTATCTAATCACTTAACAAAACACTCTAACACGGAGCTACCTACCAGTAGGATTAATGATAGTGACACTTGAACTTGATATTACTACTGGTGCCTACTGGTGCCTACTGGTGCCTACTGGTACTACACGCGAGGTACTCGTAAGTAGGTGCACTGAATGGGCACTCGAACGCTAAGAAAATCCATTTATATCGTACGTATTTATTTTGAAATCCTTATAAAAGTTTTACAACATATAATGCAATAAGGGGTCTTTGTCCTCTACAATATCAACAAATATATATAGAGTTACAACTAACTGACAAAATATCAATGCACAGTGAAACTACCGGAAGCACGCAGTACAAGGATGCGTAAGACGATGTTCAGCACAGTAGGCTGAAAAGTGCGGATGAAACTTCTAAAAATACAATCTAACTTGTAAGCTTCAATGCATTGTAAAATAAATGTAAATTAAATAATTATAAAACTGTTTTGTGTACGTATACTAGCGGGAGCCGGCGACTTCGTCCGCGTGCAATCCAAATAAATAAGATTACGAGAATAAAAATAGCCTCAGTTACTCCTCATAACTTGTAATATTATTATATTATATTATCTACTTCTCAATGATGAATATTTTTTCTAATTTCCTTTTTATTTCCAAATTTTCTGAATTCAGAACTGATTCCCTAATGGTTGCAGCCTGACGTTAAATAGAAGCCTTTCTCAATAAATGGACGACCCAACAGAAAAATAATTTTTCAATTAAAACTGGTAGAATTTCAGGAACAAACAAACTTAATCTTCAGCTTTATATTATTAGTATGGATACAGAACCTAATTATAATAAATATGTATACGTTTTGTGATTCGTGCTATAGACACTGATAAGGTTTGTATTTATAGGAATATTACAAGTATATATATATATATGAACTTTCAGCGATAACCTGAAAGTGAGAACTCTTAGAAGCACTTTCGTTAGCTATCGATCCACAGAGAGTTCAAGCCACAGCGCGCGCTCTCACATCAGTCATTCTCCGCTTCCGTACTTCTGATCATTTTGCACGAAACCTCCAATACTTCTCTAAATACCAATGCAAAATATATCTGAGATAATAACATAAATAGTGATCAACCTCCTCAGTGTAAATCATATTAATAATTTAAAATTGTTAATATTTTATTATAACTCAATATATAACTTTATATCCATCGTTATATTTAAAACTATAATATAAACAAATGTATATTCATAATTTAAAACTCATTTTTATTATGTATTATAAAAAATATTAATAATAACATTATTACAAACTCATTAGGTACGTAAATATCTCTATATATGCTCCTTGTAATATAATACGGATTTCAATTTTAATACCGACAGGGTACCTATGTAATTACTAATTAGGCCTAAAATTGCCTTAAAACGTCTTTTATAACAGAGAATATTTTGTATTAAAAATACTTCCATAGAGTGGGCGAGCATAACAGCAAACATATTGTCATATTAGTTACGACAGTTAAAATAAAATATTGCCCGTTATAAATAGAAAATACATTATATGTATGTATGGGTACTTATATAACGTAACTCTGAAGGCGACGCAAAATCAGTCGAGCAAAATTTTTTATCAAGTGTAAATCTTTGTTTTTAAATTATGTATGGAATGAAACTTTGTAACATATTGTCCTAGACAGACAAAATAGACGAGTGCGGGACGACGGAGGGGTGAGGCGCGAGGGGGCAAGGTGGCCGACGAGCCACGCACGCGCACTCCGGCCGAGAGTTCACACGCGCGTCGAAACCGCGGTGGGCCTCCACGTGTTTCCCCTTCCGTGCCCGCGCCCGCGCCCGCGCCCCGCTGCCCTCTCCAACCTTCAACAAAGCCGCGGTCGTATCGTATACACTTACCTATACATACACAAAACGCATTACACTACAGCCGCCCGAGCCGCCGCGTACAGCGCACATACACATTACACATGTACAAAATTGAGTATTGTTATTATTCAATGTGCAACTTCACGCATACGGCATATCTGAGGTTAGGATACACTCTTATATGCCCTTATCTAGAATCTAGATTCTAGACTAATAAGTAGTTTCTCTGTTCGTTGAGTTTATTCTTAATCCTATTAATTATCTACTTTAAAGCTGAAAATAATGCAATGTTCTTCTTAAAACTACAGGAGGAATTTCAAATAATGCGAAATATCATCTTTAATTTATTATAACATGCCCCGTGGCTCTACTTTGTGACACACAAAGTAATATCATTTAACACATATATAAATCGTCCTATCTTTACACAGTATCGTAGTGTGAGTGTGATGTTAAAGTAGGATGACCAGAATTTAAGGAACTAATGTCCTTGCAACACTGTCATGATGACATTAAATTGCTTAATTGTAAATTAATACATTTTATATTTATTTACTATTATAAACGTTTGACAATAGAATGCCTTTAGCAATTGATATTTATTAATATAAAATTCTAGAGGTATTTGTGAAAAATAAATTCATTTAATATGGTATGCTAGAGGTCCCGCCTGGAGCTGCAAGTGTAGAGATGAGAGATCTAAGCGGAGCTAGCGTAACTTCCAATTGACTAGCTGAGACCCGCAGATGTTAGCAGTACTTGTAGTAACAGTACGTATAATGGCTCATTGTCACTTGTCATATTTTGACATGCATGCATGGATATAATTTTATATCCCTTTTTTGCAGCAGTAATGCTAAAATAATCAATGTTGAAAGAGCTTTCGTCTTTCATTTTATTTTACCCGAGTACCAAAGGAGAAGTAATGTTTTTTCGAACGTTTCCAAAGCATACTCTGAGATAAAAGACGCAAATCGCTGTGTGACAACACCGCGTTGACAGTTGTTTTTATACAAAAGGTCCTTATAGTGCTCTGTGCTACCAATTGCTGTTGATAATTGTATCAGATGTTTTGAAATTACAGTGAAAAATTGTAATTTTTCAGGCAGAGAGATATGGATGTATTAGCAGTAGCTGCTAATCATAAGTCAAATATTATTTAGATTATATTTCTTCTATACAATGATTCTATGTTGTTGGTGTTCCATTTATAATAAAAATCTGGTGAAATTACTTACTAACTTACTTTTTTATCCGGCTTGCATATGTTATTTAAAACTTCTATTATTATAAAAAAATATTTTATCTTTATATTGATTAGATATTGATAATGGCATAGACACATCTTGTATTTAAGATGTAGTTTTAAGTGTTGAATAAAATATCTAGTACCATGTTGCGGCTAAAGTACACAGTGTTACCATATGAACGAGTCCAGGTCCATCATTTATTTTCTTGTGTCTCTTTGTGTCACGCTGTCTGTCACACTTTCAACACTATTTTTCAACATGAATTTCAACCTATGAAACATAATTGGAAATTGGTTCCAGGTGTGTCAGTGAATTGTCACACAATTCGTTTTTACAATAAATTGTTTTTATCCTTGGTTTCTGTTCCTATTTATAAGCTGTGCAGCTGGTAAATAAACACAAAAAAAATTACCAAGACGAGGCACTTAGTAGTGAGTTGATCCTGCAAACTTTTCTCAAGTCTAACTACTACTACTACTAAATATTTAGCTCTACTGAGCTTGTCCAAATAAAATAATGTTTTTTTATGTAGAGTCGTACGCATCCGTTCAGCTTTCCGCGTCTGTTCAGCTTCTGCAGCAAACAGAACAAAAGTATAAAATCAGAAGAGTGTGACCAAAATCCAGTAGCGAAACGCGAGTGGAGCGAATAAGTGTAATTAGTTCCTTAAGGTGTTTTATTACGTTACGGTGGATTTATTGATTGATTAACACCAAGAGCGGCTGGGCTATTCGAAGAGTTAGAAGGCAATTATTTTCTTATTGGCAAACTATTGAGCAAGGTCCCACGAAGACGGCTTCCGAGACGCAGACGGAGCATACCTCTACGCTTCGGTGAATTTATAAGACGGAGGTTCAATGGCGGACTGAGCTCACTTGTCCAGACCTTACTGATGGCAGGCTACGGCCGTGGCTATTTGCCACCATACCGGCACGATATACTGCCAACCAATTTAGCGTTTCAGTAATTTCTAAATCCACACCTCCTTGTCGTGTAGAAAAAGAGGTGCGGATTTCACCTTACTCCTGACAAGTTCATCATCACATCCGCATCCCATCTTAGATTGCACCTGATACTTACCATCAGGTGTGACTGCAGTCATGGGTTCACTTGTAAAGACCCTAGCCGCCTAGCCGGGCACTGAGGGGATCCTGCAACGCTCCCTGAAGTCTGGCGACCCTACGCAGAGGAGAGTGGAGGACAAATGCGCTGGCTGTACATGGCAGTGACTAGCGAGCAGCGAGCCGCGGATTCCGCATTCAGCCGCGGACAGCCGAGCGCGCGCGCGTCGCCGCCCGAGCGAACCTACACCAACACTGACGCCATTGAACCGCCGTGATTATCATCATCATTCGAAATGATAGGTGAGCACTTTATCTGACTCCGCTTCTGCACTAGCTCGTTTTGATACATTCGATTGATGCTAATTAATTATTTGAAGATTTTTCCCAAAATTGTAATTATTATTGAATTGTCAATTTTCTATTTTTGTTTATTATTTATTTTATGATAATTTTGTTTTTGTTTATTATATTATTGTGACTTTGAATATTGGGTATGTTTTAGATAATATTATTTCTGTTTAAAAATGCCTAAATATATAAGTAATAACAAAATACGCTATGCGTAATAAAATTTACAAAAAGTAATATTTTTGTTATTTTATTACTAATGTTGAAAGTGAAATATAAAATAATAAGTTCATATAGAACGGGCGAGGATATAACGAAAGTGGGGGCAGGGTGAGCGGGCGAGTGCGGGGTGCGGTAGAGTGCGGATACGGGGTCGCTGGCCCAAACACGTGGAGGCCCACCGCAGCGATATCTGTTCGAAACCGCGGTGGGCCTCCACGTGTAGTCGGAGGACATTCACTTCGCCTCGTTCCGCGCTCCCCCCTCCCGGCCCGCACCCCTATGTGGCCGTCGTATGTGCATCCTGATATTCCTGATCGCGGCATACCATCCACAACAGACATTGTACTGTGGACGGTCGCAGCGATACGTCGGCTGCTGAGACCTACTCTCTCTCTGTTGCGATTGCGACTGCAGCATGAGCGATTTATCGACCCCTGTTGAACTCGGCTGTTGTCCCGCAGGAGTGGAGGAGCGCGAGCACCAGTGCAAGGAGTGCGGGCTGCGACTGTCCACCCGCAGCGCGCTGACGGCGCACACGCGCTCGCACCGCGAGGCCGCCGACGCGCACCGCTGCGACGTGTGCCACAAGACGTTCGCCGTGCCGGCGCGCCTCGTGCGCCACTACCGCATCCACACCGGCGAGCGGCCCTTCAAGTGCGAGTACTGCCACAAGATGTTCAGCGTCAAGGAGAACCTGCAGGTGCACCGCCGCATCCACACCAAGGAGCGCCCCTACCGCTGCGGCGTGTGCGGCGCCGCCTTCGAGCACTCGGGCAAGCTGCACCGCCACGCGCGCATCCACACGGGCGAGCGCCCGCACGCCTGCCCGCACTGCCCCAAGACCTTCATCCAGTCGGGCCAGCTCGTCATCCACCTGCGGACGCACACCGGCGAGAAGCCCTACCGCTGCCCGGCGCCCGGCTGCGGCAAGGGCTTCACCTGCTCCAAGCAGCTGAAGGTGCACTCGCGCACGCACACCGGCGAGCGGCCCTACACCTGCGAGATATGCCTGCGGGACTTCGGCTACAACCACGTGTTGAAACTGCACCGCTTCCAGCACTTCGGCGAGCGCTGCTACCGCTGCACCGTGTGCGACGGCACCTTCAACACCAAGAAGCAGATGGAGGCGCACATCTACAAGGAGCACGGGGCGGAGGCGCCCGGCACGCCGTCGCCGGCGCAGTACTCGGGGCCGCTGGTCGTGAACGGGAACGTGATGTGCGACATCGTGGAGGCGGCGCTGCAGCAGCTGCCGCCCACGCCGCCCAGCTCGCCGCCGTCGCCGCCCTGTCCCGCACCCTGCGCGCCTCCCAATGGCGACCAGACCCTGTCGACGTCTCTGTCGATCCTCACCCTGACGCCGTCGCCCTCGCCGCCCACGATAAGCACCTGCGTGACGATGAAGACTCTCGCGCCCTCCTACCTGCCCCTCCGGAAGCGCAAGGTCCTCCACGTCCCGTACATAGAGTCGGTCCCGGCCGAGCCGGTCGTCCGCCACACGTCCGTCATACAGTTCGCCCCGGCGGCGGCGGATCTCTCGTAGCACTTCGTTAGTTCACAATTCGTTTAGTTCGGTAAGGCTTTATTCTGTCGAAGGCTGTAAGATACTGTATGAATCTTTAGCGAATAGTTTAGTGAAGCATAGATTGAATGACTATTGATGTAGTGTGTAAGCATGTGCTAGACTTGTGACGTTTTGTACTGCTGCAATGATGTTTTGTTTTAATCTTGAGAAAAGACTAAAAGTTTAATGTATTTGTGTTGTCAATATTAATAGAAATAAGTTTTGTATTTATCTACTATGAGTGTAAACAATTGTCTCAGTAAAATGTAAACTATCAATAAATGTGTTATTATTATTAATTTCCCTTAAATTAAATCTCATCGCTTTAGACATGGATCTAAACTTTATATTAATAAAGTACATGTTACTTGTGGTTAAAGACATTTTATTATCTTTAATGAAACTTAATTTCACTTAACGATAATTAAATTAAACTATCAACTAGCAACTACAATAAACAGTATGGTGGATTAACATTAATCAGGTAGTGCTAATTTAATTAACATTTCTTTAAAATACATGGCCATGGTTATATAATTTAAGTAAAATATCTCTACTTATAATAAAACTGTAACAGGTTCAATTCTGTAAAGTTAATATATTTTTGATAATTTTATAGGAGGGCACTATAATCAACACTGAACCCAAAACTATTTTTTTTTTCATTTTTGTCAGTCCGTATTTTTCGCGATTCACAGCAAAAGTACTGAATGAATTCAAATGAAAATTGGCACGATTTTAGTTCATATTGAAGGTAAGGTTCATAAGGAAGGTTACTTTTGATCACAAAAATAAAATTTTTAATAAAAAAAATTAGACCGACTTCAAAACGCTCTAAAAAGTAAAAAAAATTTTAACAAAAAATAGAAATATAAAATTTGAAGAGTTCAATTTTCCCAGGATATCATCATCAGATCCTAACATGATGACAATGGGACTATCACTATCAAAATTGGACAATTCTTTAAAAAGTCATGCGTGGTCATACAAAAAAAAAAGAAAAAAGAATATACGTGTCGAATTGAGAACCTCCTCCGTTTTTTTTTCGTCGTTTAAAAAATAATTGCATCATATATACTAAAGCCAAACTCGATTGAGAATGCTTGTCAACAAACAAATTAAAAATGAAGGTAGAAATCACTAGTCATTTTACACCTAATTTTTTTAATTAATTTATTAATGATGAATTCATAAAAATAAATTAGATTAGTAAGCTTAAAACGAATTAATATATTCAATATCTTTTAAATAAGATTTAATCAAAGAACAAAACACAATTTTAAATTTATTAGGCATAAAATGTGTTGCATTTTCTACCTTCATTTTTAATTTGTTTGTTGACAAGCATTCTCAATCGAGTTTGGCTTTAGTATAGTTGCTTTAATTTACTTACGCATCTCTCTGAAGTCGGTGTCATCTTATAATTATACAAAAACGTAATATTATAATTATTTATTTGTATGTTTTATTCCACTGCAAGTTACCGGATTGCTAATCACACAATAACGAGTAAGTTATGGTGCAGACTAAGAAGGTAGCGGGCTAACTTGTTTACAGGTAGTATGAAATCCACAACCCTGTCAATTTCTACACGGCATCGCCAGTAAAGTGGTAACTAGCCTGGGCCAAAACTTCCTATCTAATCTGTCCAGCCGGGAATTGAACCCGATATCAGGTTGTGTAAATCCACCGTGCATACCACTGCGCCACAAAAGTAAAAATCAATAATAAACGTAACACAGGAAATAAATAAGTTCGCGTCGAAAAACCGTTCGCCGTTCATACTCCTGCATTTCTGCTACTCCCGATATTGAACTCAATGTTATACTTTTATTGGTTTTTTCTTCTTTTGGTTTGAAAAACATTTTAGTTTCAACAAACCGTCAAATATATGCATTATTTTCTCAATGTACACCCACTTCCGGTTGACCTAGATCAACCGGAAGTAGCTAAGAGTTCTCCTTGGACCTTTTCCTATGAGGGAACACATAAACAGTGCAGACAGACTGACATCCTAGAATTTAAAGCATTCCGCAGAAATGCAATAAGTAAGAAAAAGAAAGTTAAAGAAAGAGAATATAAGGTCCTTGCACATAAAACTGGCGTTTTGTACGGGAGGAATATAATGTAATAGGTATATTTATGTAATGAAAGTATATACCATTGCTATCTATGCATTTTTCTGTGCATAGTTCAGTGATCCCTTTACTAAAAAACCATATATCCTATTGATTCCCGTATCAATAGGATATATGGAGGCGCTTGGGACTGCCTCGTAGGTGTCGATTTGTCGTTATCCCAATTTCGAAAAGCTCTTCTAATTTAATAACCACCTGTTGTGGGTTGTCCTGAAGCAGCGGTAGCCTGAAGCGATTGATCAACTTCGATTGTTTAGATGATATTTTAGGTCATTAACCTAAAATTATCATTTATCTATTTTTGCCTGATTTAAGAACAATATGGTAAATAATTATAAACCGGGTTGACGACGAATAAAAGACAAACTAACTTCGTAAAAGCAGGCACAAGTACGAATTCCACCAGCAAGCCTTATTCAATCCTGGGCTCTGCTCCTGATTGGACTATATTAATGAACACGTATGAAAAGCTCTACAAAATCCCGGAAGATTTAGCTATTTCGACATGTAGACCGGACATTTTTCTTTCTTCTAAACTAATCAAACGTATAATACTTGTTGAGCTTACAGTGCCGTGGGAAACAAACATCCCTAAAAACTATGTATTCATAGTGAATAAATATTATGACCTTACTAAAAATGGCTATGTGGTTAGTTTATACGCGGTAGAAGTGGGTGCGAGGGGTATACCAGCGAAGCCTCTCTATAACCTGCTAAAAGACCTTGGCCTTACTAGAAGTGCAGTAAGCTCCATATTAGAACGAGTATCCAAAGCTGCTCTAGCCTTCCGAATTTGGTTGGGCTGGGAGAATAACTTGAACAGAGGAGGTGAGTGTTGACGGCTGTCACTAAGAGATCTCTTTTAACCCCTGTGGGCCTGACATTCAAACCTTCTTTGAGGCCCGCGGCTACCCGGGTAGCGACGGAGCTATAATGACAGCTGTCATTATTTGCCTGACGGTTGCCAGGGGACCCCTCGGGGCTGTGAAACTTTAAACCTACACGCGTGTCACAAGTCTCGGGCTCTGTTCGGAGTTTTTCTCTCAGCCAGGCGATGGACCCGGCACCCGCACGGTGAATCCATGGAATGCTAAGATATTCGTCTCAGCAACATAATTTCCGGAGGTTTTACGTTTTAAGATTTAACGTAATCGTTGTTAGTAAACAACAATAACGTAAAATAATATCGATAGGTATAGACAAATAATCAAGATTTATCTATTATTTTTTTATATTATATTTTTTTTGTAATTATTGAAAACATACAAATTTTTTTTAATCATCATTTTTAAAACTAGTATTTTCTATATTATTTAATTTATAACGACATTAAAAATTTGTATTGTTATCAATTTGTATTATTGTAATGATGTCTATGACACTCCTTATGAGTCTGGCTATCATATACAAGTCATATTGTAAAAACAGTTTTACCTGTGAGTTTCAGTCCATTAGCCGGAACAGACAGACAGACAAAAATTTTAAAAAATTAATTTCTCAAGTACAGTATATACTACATACTTTCATATAGTGAAAATATGCATTTAGTGAAAAGTTGTTAATTTGATATTAAGAGACTCCTCAATTTTTTTTTATATATTATAATACTCATTTATTTTTTACATAAATACTTTTGACAAATTATTTTAAAATAACAAACACAAGAACGGACACATACCTACTTGATTTTTTGTCAACGTAGGTAAACGGTAGATAAAGTTGCCACAATATAATCATTGGTAACTTTACCAAACCTGCAAATACTATTTAATTATTGTGTATTACATACACAATAATTATGAAATATTTCTATAAATCGAAATAGTAGCAATAAATGTTTTTGCGACAGCAATCCTAAGGATATTTTACACGGAATATCAAATTTTTACTAACCTACTATTTAAAGGTAAGCCACTGCGACCTTACTTTTACACTTAAAGAAAACCCCGTGTTTTTACCCGACTGCGTCAGAAGGAGGGTTATGTTTTTCGAGCGTATGTATGTATGTATGTCCATTTCTTCGGCACGCGCTACAGCCCAAACGGCTGAACGGATTTTGACATGTGAGGTGTCGTTGAATTTGTCAAAATTGTGGTAATGAATATATACTATACGAAAAAGTTTGTTCGTTTGTTTAAACGGGCTAATCTCGAGATCTGCATGTCGGACAGTAAATTATTTTGTTTATTATGAAAGCTAGACTCAAAAGTGAAATAGATTATTTAATACAAGCTATACACATCAGCTTGCCATATTATATATATTGTTAATGTTAATGTACTGTAATATCGTACAATGTTTAACAAAAATGTAGATCTTTAGTACACGGGACGGGACGAAGGATATTGCTTCACGGGAAACTATAAAAAAAATTGAGCGTAGCGGGGAAAGAGCACACTTTATATGACAGTCTGTCTTTAAAATTAAAAGGGTACCTAAAAGGTTTTCACGCGGACGAAGTCGCGGGCGTCCGCTAGTTATACCATAAATTGATTTTTTAATACAAAATAGTTAACAAAATACTTCATTATTAACAGAGACTGAACTAATAAATGACATGACATACAATTTAGACACAGTCAATATTTTTAATTTTTTTATAAATGTTTAACAATTATATTGAGTCAATAATATTATTACATGATACGTATATAATAAAGTTTAGTGCCATAACTTAGAACGAAATTATGACTAGAATATTTGACCGTCTGTAATAAATGTATTTAATGAATTCAAACAGGGAAGTTGTTGAAATCAAAATATGACAAAGAGCTCAAGCTAACCAACCTGACAACTAGAGGTAAAAATAAACTCAAATAAACTAGAACCCAGTTCAATTCATAAGGTAAGATAATAAATAGTCTTATTGACATTTGGCATGACAGTGACAGCTGTGTTTTGTTTATGGACGCCGGGTAAATGGCGGGCGTCGTTTTTGTATATCTTCCTTGATCGTTACTGATATTTGCAAAAGTGAACTGTTTATCTTAAATTATTGAGTAAATCATTATATCAAAATGGTAAGAATTATTTGTATTTTACAGTTTTAAATATAGTTAGCTCAAATCATTGTATATTTATTGAAATAATATCTAAAACCGTAAATTATTTGTAAGTCAATTTTGTTTCACTATTTCAACGAAACAATAAATGTTTTTGTTGTTTTCAGACTATCGGAAAGAATAATAAGATGCAACAGCATCTCAACTATCGCGTAAGAGTTATTTTACAGGATTCTCGTACGTTCATTGGGACGTTTAAAGCATTTGACAAGCATATGAATTTAATTTTGGGAGATTGCGAAGAATTCAGAAAAATCAAGTCAAAAAACAGTAAGACTGCAGATCGAGAAGAGAAAAGAACCCTCGGGTTCGTTTTATTGCGCGGTGAAAATATTGTTTCTCTCACTATTGAAGGACCACCGCCGCCTGAAGAAGGACTGCCTCGCGTGCCACTTCCTGGGGCCATGGGAGGCCCGGGTGCAGGCAGATCAGCTGGCCGTGGGTCTGGTATGGGAGGAGCTCCTCCAGGCCTTCAAGGACCAGCTAGAGGGGTCGGAGGACCCTCTCATCAACATATGGCCCCAGGCAGAGGTCAATTATCAGCTCCTCCACAAATGCGGGGTGGTCCTATGATGGGAGGACCACCCCCAGGGATGATGGGTGCGCCTCCTGGAATGGGCAGGGGAGGTCCAGGTGGTCGGGGACCACCTGGCATGCGTAGATACTAGTATTTAATTATGGTGAATATTTCCAGTATAATTCAGTGTTTGACAGACTTTCAAATAGGCTATAAGGCTGATAATAAAGTTGTAAAAATAAATGTTCTGCACTTGTGGATTATCCAACAATAAGTTCTAAGTTGTGACTTAAAAGTATACCTAAGAACCATTTTTCTAAAATATAACTAAGTAATATAATGCTTTTAGTTTCATTCAAATGACTTTCCTCTTAGATTTTGCTCGATCTATAGGTAATATATAATGGATAAATATTATATTCTTGATTAGAAATGAAACATGTAGTACCTATTCACTTATATCATTTATACTCAAAGTGCATCCAGATGCATCCCCAGATGTACTTGAGTGACTCAATAGGGTTACATTAGTGTGACAAAAAAAACCAGGTTCCATTAAAATTTGTGCCTAAGTTTCTTAGCCTATGTAGCTTCGATCATGAAGTCCTCGATTAAATCTGAATTTTTCACTCTTTGACAGTTTTAGTAGATTCCATGCCTGGACTGTCACACCCCGTGTCTTGGAGAGCACATAAAACCAATGGTCCTGTGGTCATTAATATATGAAACATTATCACCCTAAGCCTGCCAATCCGCATTGGAGCATTGTGGTGGGTTGAGACTCCATATCGCCCTCAATTATTGTAATAAGGAAAAACAACTTTACTCTTCTTTTTCCACATTACTTCAAATAGTTAATTAACTCACTGAAAACTGGTAGTTTGTGATTGGAAGTCGGCAAGAACCTATGACAATTTATTATATAGGAGGCTATTGACATAATTTATTGTTAAAATTAGTAAATTTAATGACAATTGCATCGCAATTTGACCAACAATAATTAACGTCACAATAATATCTATGCTAGTTGATGCTACAATACTGGTTCAGAGATTTTTTTAGTAGTTTGTCGTAATAAGTAGGTAAATAATTTACAAGTGTGTGGCAATTGATGAAGCATCACATTCATTGCCACTATTTGTATGTACATTAGATCATGTGGAGTGGCAACAGCTCTGCAGTGGAGCCAAACATTAACCAATAGCTCATGGGATCAACTCGCAACAGTATCCAAGTTAATGGAGCAGAAGGGGAATGTTGGTGATGTCTTAAATAGGTATTAAAGAAAAAAGAGTGAAAATTTTCTGAGATTAAAAATAAAAATGCAGGAAACTACTTACATTATTTTAATCTTGCTACAGTATAGTTTTTAAAATACTGATTACAATAATAACATTTAAAGTGAAATGATAATCATTTGGCATTAATAATAACACACATGATACCATGGTTAAATAAACATATTTTGAATTTACTATTAGGTTAACTATTTTCAGAACTCAAATCACTGAGATTCAACGAACATTTAATTAACTGAAAAGACAAAGATTACTATATAGTCATCATAAAGACAAGCTTTTATGAGTTCCACCTGTGTTACTGGTAATGGTCACTAATGGTTGGATACTTTGAATGTATATTCTTTAAAAATATAATTATATAGTTTAATGATAACACAATAACAATAAAAATGAAAATTAAGGATGATATAATTACGGTCATTCTGATTTTGGAAGACTGTTTTGATTTTGAATCTATACTAAAGCCAAACTCAATTGAGAATGCTTGTCAACAAACAAATTAATAATGAAGGTAGAAATCAATAGTCATTTTACATCTATTTTTTTTAATTAACTATTAATTGACGAATTCATTACAATAAATTAGATTACTAAGCTTAAAAGTAATTAATATATTCAATATCTTTTAAATAAGATTTTTTAAAATAACAAAAAGTAATTTTAAATATATTAGGCATAAAAAGTGTTGCATTTTCTACCTTCATTTCAAATTTGTTTGTTGACAAGCATTCTCAATCGAGTTCGGCTTTAGTATAGTAGTGTAGTGCTAACACATTCGTTTGTGTGTGTAAAGAAAAGAAACATCAGCACACAGATACAAGTACAAATAGCGATATAGAGGAAGGTGCGTGACTTCTAAGTTGTTTACCAAATAACCATTGCTTAGCGACACTGTTGACGCGAATGGTTATGTATCTGATGCTCCTGGCACAATCAATCATCTATAATACAACTAGTGTCACTAGTGGCAGCTAATAAACAATCTCTGGAGCTTCATAATATAATTTGGCTTTATCTAAAATATTAATATTTCCAATGACAAGTACTTATTGATACAACAGTCAAATTCAACTTACAAATCATATTATAGTGACCTAAGAGATGACGAAGACATGGAGCGTGAACGCAGGGCGTTAGCGGTGAGGGGCAATGAGCTTGCCCGCAGGTTCGCCCGGTGCACGGCGGACGTAAAAGTAACTTTATTTAAAGCATTCTGTCAATCCTTTTATACAGGTGGTCTGTGGATAACATGCACACGCCGGGCCTGTAACTTCCTGCGTGTTCAATACTACAATGCCTTTAGGATGCTGTTGAGGCTGCCGTGGTGCTGTAGTGCATCAAAAAACTTTTTTGCCATAATGCGCAAAAAAGCAACATCCTTCGTTCAGCGATTACGCACTAGCAGCAACAGCATTCTAAGGGTATTCGCTGCTCGGCCCGATTGTGTGCAGGTGGCGATTGGGCTCTTATAATATTAAAATATAAATGATAGCCTTGTAAACTAACAATATTAACATAGTAAGGAAAAATTGTTACTAACACACTAACAAGTCTATGGATCAATTTGGTCTGAAATAAATGATTATTATTATATTATAGTCACTGATAAATTTGATGAAAAAAAACAATCTAATGGCAGTATCCACACGAGGGATGGCAGCGTTTTCCCTCGACCCCGCATTTGCAGCCCCCGCTCGTGTCCCCCTTTCCCCCGGGACCCCATCGGCGGCCTTTAGTCACCCAGCAAATCTCCGTCTTACAAGCGGAGCATTTGACCCAATCGCAGCCCCATTTCTTAGTGATGATAGCACCACACTCGGGGCACTCGAGCGCCTCTCCGCGAGCAATGAGCGACGCCAGCAGCGCCTGAGTTCCTTCGTCCGTTTCATTTGACTCGGCAGCCGATACAGCCTCCCGCAGCTTCCTTTGGTGTTGCTCGCAGGTTTCTCCTTCGTGGACAGCCTAAAATACAAAACGGTGAGTTGAAAGTGAGTAACAAAATCTACAAATTAGTCATAATACTGGTTAAATAAAGTTATTTAAAACAAAATAGTAAAGTGTTTCAGGTCTCGGAACAATCCATATGTTGATACTAGAATTTCAAAAAATATGGACATAATTTAGGTATGTTCAAAATCTAAGTTTTGGTCAATGCATGCCTGGTGTCAGTTGTATTAATGTTATATTGTTGTTATATTAGTGTTATTCATATAAAGAACAGATACAGATATTGAAATTACTCTATTCGCTTGTATCCGAGCCGAGGTTTACCGATACCACTTACGAGTGACAAGTAAATTGTCACGACCACCTTAATTAGAACCAGAAATACTGTTTATGTGACATCTTGTTTACTTTTAAGAGAATTCAAAGAAAAATGCAAATAAAAGTAAGACAAGAGAAAATACCTGGCATGGAACACAATTAGTGTGTCGACAGACTGGGCACGGGAACCTCCGCACTCCGGGTTCACAGAACGCCCAACCCTTGCAGTCTGGCGTGCGACAGTGGAACGTGTTCCGAGTCCCGCTCTCCGCCGCAGCCAAGCCTCGGGCCAGCCACCGCTCGTAGTCCTCCGCGGAGAGGATCGCGCGTATTTCTCGCTCCTGCAGCGCGCCGGGGCACTGGAGCGCCGGACACGCCACGACCGGCTCCTCGCAGTGGCGTATGGCGTCGGCCAGACACTCGCTGCAGAACGCGTGCACACAGTCGCGCAGCACGACGCCCGCGCCCACGGCGCAGCGCTCGATGCACACTGCGCACTCGAATTGTTCAGTGTTGGGCACGAGAGCTTGCTGCTCCAGTTTCATTAGTTCCGTATAAACGTCGCCTAAAGCCGCGTCATTTATTTGTGTCGCCTCTGCTTTTATTTTGGTGTCGTCTTTAATCTGCTGTGAGACGTCCTTATTTGTTTCTAAAAATAAAAGGTATTGCTGTTTTTAATTTTTTTTAATGAAAAATAAGCATTGATGGCTAGTGTGCTTTCTGAGGCCACTGCGGTGTAACACCACTTATTTCTACTATATTATGATATATAATTGGTGAGTAGGTACTGTGAAATTTTTAAAAGGGAACCCAATAATATTTTAAACTTAAGTCTGATTTGGGACATATATCTCAAAGATTGTTTAACTCAGATAACAAACTAACCTGACTCGACTAGACACAAATAGAATGGTGCATTGAGATCGGGCCCCGCCAGGACGGCGAGCGGCGTGTCGTCTTCGGTGCACAGAGTTCTGCCCACAATCCAGCGTTGGAAGCGAATTTCTAAACCCAACGTAGTTTCAACGTGTCGTTTAAGCTCTCCTACATTAGCTTTCCTTGAAATGCGCAACGGTATTGGACCTCTCGCCGCTTCTTTGTCTTCAACCCATAGTTCGATTCTGAAATTTAACATATATGATTGAACGACGATATTTAAAGGAAAGGGAATCCACCACGTTGCTCCAATAACAACGTGGCAATTGACTCTTTAGCGATCAGTATCAAAATGATAACGACAGTGATCGACGGTGGTACTCCAACAACTTCCCCGTTACGCGCTCATACTAAGAATTTCTTGTAAGAGAAAAATATTTCATAACAGCTATTTATCGGCCAGCGTAAATCAATCGAAACTTACAAAACAAGATGTCCTACGAATAAAAATACGACTACATACACTTTAAACGGCGACGCTAGAGTGAACCTGGACGTAGACATCTATACTAAAGCCAAACTCGATTGAGAATGCTTGTCAACAAACAAATTAAAAATGAAGGTAGAAATCAATAGTCATTTCACACCTATTTTTTTAATTAATTTGTTAATGACGAATTCACGACATTAAATTCGATTAGTAATCTTAAAACTAATTAATATATTCAAAGTTTTTTAAATAAGATTTTTAAAATAAAAAAACACAATTTTAAATTTATTAAGCATAAAATGTGTTGGGATTTCTACCTCCATTATAAAGTTGTTTGTTGACAAGCATTCTCAATCGAGTTTGGCTTTAGTATAGTTTACGGAGTTCCTTGACTCTTGGCCTGAGTTTAAAAAGTTAAGGTTAACTTGTTAACAACTTGGGTAGACATAAAGTAGGATGTATGTAGGTATAGTATTAATACGCGAGACTCAGGAGCATTTCAATTTTTATAATAATTTTACAGGTTAAGATTACAGTTCTTTTGGCTGTTGTCGCCCAAAGACTAAATGCAGGTTATTTCATAACTGGATAGTGTTGCATCAAGCAACTGCACATCATTAGATGAATACTAGTTATGCATACGGCAATATTGATGAAGAACTAAACTTAGAATAACCTATAAAATGATATTGATGTCGCCGACGAGGGGCACGCCCAACGCCGCCCCTCCACATATTGTATTGTATCACTTCACAACACTACGTGCATTACATACATTAGATACAAAAACGAAATGCCTACAATTTTTATCATAAGTACATGTAGTAGTTAAAAACCTTTTGTATGCCAGTGCTCCACACAAATTAGAGAACATGTATATTGAAATGTTATTGGTAAATTTACTTACGGGATTTCATTATCATTGATTTGACTCGATGTAGATGCGATTGCCTCTGGCAAGGTGTTTATTTCTTTACCGATTGTGATTCCAGGTTTTGGATTTTCTTGTTGATTTTTTGTTCTGTCTGGCATCTTTCTAGAATCTATTACTTTAGCGGAAGAACTTTGTTTAACTTGATGCTGAGATTTGTTTTCTTCCTGTATGGCTTCAGTATTCGTCATTGGCTCTGCAACTATTTGCGATGAAAACGATAACACAGAACATGCCAATTTAAGTTTAGCAAGATTAGCAGCAGCTTCAGCTGCTAATTGTTCGTCTCCTTCTGCAATTGCTTGTTCGAGCTGGTTGATCAAGTTCCTGCGTCTATTATGA
This sequence comes from Mycalesis mineus, assembly GCA_034621355.1. NCBI lineage: Eukaryota > Metazoa > Arthropoda > Insecta > Lepidoptera > Nymphalidae > Mycalesis > Mycalesis mineus. Next base: position 4,034,807 of record CM067883.1, read on the forward strand.
TGGTCTAGAACTTTTACATACGACGAAGCAGTTGATTTGACATTGGTTATAGCGTTTTCACATATTTGTCGCTTTTGATTACTTTCAACAATAGCCGAAGGATTTTCGCATTTACCTTTCGATGCTACAGTATTAGTTGTTTCTGACTTTTGGAGAACATCATCCATAAGTTTTGTGTTTGATGTACTCGGGACTTGAACTGTTTTTGGTGCGGTTGTCACAATTTTTTCTGGTAATACTGGTTGCTGACTTAGTGGTATTTCCAATTTTTCAACAATTTCCACATTTGTTGTCAATATATTTCCAAAATTACAGTCAGCAACTTTATCGTTTGATATTTTATTCTTAGGACAATACAGCGGATTTAATAGTGTTGATATTTTTAACGGCAAATTGAGATCTCTGTTGTCACTAGAATTACTATTACCAAGAGCCGGACTTTTATGTCCTATATTAGAAGAAAGTACACTACCTGATTGAACCTTTTTAACTTCATTTTTATTACCGCAACTAGGACTATTACATTTTTGCAATCCATCAGTCTGTTTATTATTACTTGTAATTGTTTTTGTAACATTTTGTACTGTATTTTCACGATTTTCACTTGTATCAGCTTGTTTTTTACTGTCCTTTACTGGAGGATGCACTTTTTTCTGGGGGATATGTTGTAACCCTATAAATGTTTGATTTATTGCCCTTGCTTTTGTTTCAATATTACTTATTTTTGCTGTCTTGTTATCATTTGTAGGTATGGAGAATGTTTCATTTTTTATAAACCCTAAGTCAGGTGATCTATTTATTTCTTTGGCGCTGTGTCCATCATCGCTTGATGAAATACCAGTTTGTTTGTTATTATTCACTGAAAGAGTTTCATACGTGTTTTTTACTGAATTATTTTTAGTACTATCGGGAAATTTCTTTACAGATTTTACTACCACATCCGACGTAGACACGTTTATATTTGAGCTATTTATATTTGATGCAGATGGTTCACCATCTGACTTTCTATTTATTTTTGCTATATTACTGCCAAGAAATTGTGTAGGAATAGGTTTTGATGACGAAGGCTGCGAGTTGAAAAATGCTTGTTTAGCTGTATTTTTTGACACTTCAGGTTTGCGGTCTTCATTAGGGTCAATAACATTAAAACTGCCTTTAATGTCATCGATTGTGGATCCTATTCGAAGCGTCGGAGTTTCTGTCGGTTTTGCGATACGGTATTTGTCATTATGCTTTGGTCGTTTTGGTAAAGAATCTTTCATTTCTTTTAGCATTTCCCTCAGTTTCTTCTTATCATCAATCACATTACTTCGATCTGAGTTTCGTGTATTTTGATCTGTTTGTGTACACATGTTAGAAGCTTTTGTGGGAACGTTTGTACTATTTTTGCTATTATTATTGGAGTTTTCTTTAATAATACAATAAATACAACATGTAACGACAGATTTATATTTCCTTAAACAAGCCGTACATATCCAAGTTTCCTCACCGGAATCTAGTCTAGAGCTATTACCACTAAAATTGCCGTTTCCAGAAGCTCGTAAAACCTTGTTAGCCTCTATTATTTCAGCTGCTTGTTTGTCTAACTCACTGATACTCGGTAGTAATTTGACGCGGCTCGTGTCAATAGCAGAGTTCCTTTTTTTACTATCAAATATCTGCTTTATAAAGCTTTTATCAGTTCGCAATTTGATTTCTTTTCTTTCGAGTTTCGGGTGTTCTTCAATTTTGCTTACTAAAGTCAATTCAGTGTTAGCAGACGAATTTTGAACAATTTCAGGTGAAGAGTGCATTTGTGCGATTTTATTGATTGATATGTTTTCTTTATTTTCTTCAGATAATTTGAGTGGTGGTTTCGGCGCGGGTCTCTTCCGTTTATAGTTCCTAGGTAATGTAGCGGAAACTATAACAGTAGGGGGTAGTGGGGCACGTCGTTTTCCTGGGACGTAAGCCGTACGACGTATACTCTCACTAGTCGCCCGACGCTCCCTGTCTTGTGAAACGGTGTCGTTCTGTAGCCTACGGGCTGACGGTAGACTGAAAGCGTCGTATCCTAATCCTTCCTCTCTGAACAGTCCGTACTTTCGGCGCAAAGTGAGGTCACGATCGTGTTGTCTTCGCAAACTTCTCTCCTGCAATCTCTTTTTGTAAGTCTCCGTCAATGGACCCGGAGGGAGCACGAGCGGCGTGTTGGAGTGGTTGTAGTTCAGGGGCGCAAGAAAGTCGAAGCTGGCGACGGTGCGGTCCGACCCTACACTGGACACGCTCTCGCTCGACGAGGATCGGTCAGTGCGGCGCAACCAAGAAAACAGCGTCCAAATCCCTGCAGAGAGTGGGCGAGGGCGCGGCGCCTCTACCTCCACGTCGCCGTTCATTACCCCTGCGAAACGCACGAATCGAAAATTACGAATCAAAATAAAAATATTGTTAGTTAATTTTTCCAAGTTTCAGTAAAACATACACAGCACTTTTAAGTTCCCTTTGTTTAGATTTATAAATAGGTCAAGTCAAACATGTCTGATGTCGCGGCCATCTCACGAAAGTATTTTGAAATCTAAAGTCTATAATTTTGTGGAAAATAATGTTATGAATTCAAAAACAAAAGAATTAGTTAAGAAATTAAAACGTCTCCAATCGCAACAGATGACGATACTGACAATGGGGACTTAAAGTAAGCGACTAATACACAAATATTTATAACACTTACAGACTGTCGCAACGGTGAGTAACTGCAAGGGTTGCAATCCAAAACTAGCACATGTCAACGGCGCACACCACACAGCGGCAGCAAGCTGTCAGTTACTATCGGAGCCTTACTAAAAGTCCATTTTTCAATTATTTTGGGCTCAAAGAAGCTCGTACAGTTCGAGGCACGTATTGTTAACTCGCGCGCCGTACGGGCGCCGAGGTCGCGCGCGTCGAGTGGAGCGGCGCGCGGCGCTGTGCCCGCCCATCTAAATTTAGCAGGACTTTGCGATACGGTTTTCGCTATTTCTATTCATTCTCTTGCCTGACCTCACTCAAATTAGGATAGCCACTTCTTGACCAACCATCGTGTACAAACCTAGTAGTAGTCATCGTTTAATCATTGGCTTTATACGAAATATGTAGGCTAATGCCAAGTGTATTCATAATTAACTCAACAATGTCGGCATTGTCTCGTCTTTGACTTGTCCTTCTAGATCGTCTGTCACCAATTGCACAAATGGTTGACTTCCTTTTGTATGTCGACTAAACGATGAATGGATAGATGCACAGCAATTTTAAATAAGAAAAAGATATTTTTTAATATTTGCTTATACTTAATTTTTTCCCAAGTTTACTTTGTTATTTACGACTCTTTTATCGGACATATGGTCACTAAATACTGCTGTTTCTGCTTACACTATAGTTAGAATAAAAAATCAAATACATGATTTCAAACATATGTATTTTATTTTTTATGTGCATAATGTTTATTTTCTATGTACAAAATTTAGTGCAGGTAAAATATAACACTTAAATCACCGGAAATTCATTCTGATTAGACGAACTAATTAACAGTTGGGAAGCAGCTACAAAAACACTTTATTTTTAAAACTTTTAGATACAATAAACTGTTCCATAAAATAAAACTTCGAATTATAGTAAAGTAGGAATAATACATTAAAACAATTTACTAGCTGTATCTCTCTGGAGCAAGCAAGTAACAAACAGGAGCCTAGGCTATACAGGATTCTAGTTCACTAAGCTACGAGATAATCCTTAAAAACTAACAGTGTCCTGTCACTTTACTCGACCGGTACTTTTAAGATTAAATTAAGTAAATTAATTTTTTTCCATTGCTACGAAAGGTATTTGTATTTCTGAGTTCTGACACAAACTCGTCACTTTTAGCTAGTATAATATGTACTGTCAAATATCTAAATTCTATAATATCAACTGCAATTTGTTAGGTCATATTGCCGGTTAACAATTAATACAGTATAATAGCTTTGATTCTGAGCGTGATATGCTCTATTCCTATGACTTTTCTCGTGGTCGAGCTACCGTGTTTGTGTTATACGCTCTGTTCCCGGGTCTGTTTCGCCGTGGCCTCCCGCCGCTCGCCGGAGCTGTGCACGACGAGCAGCGCGGCCGCCACGCGCGCCGTCAGCTCGGCCTGGTTGAGCTCGTGCGCCCACGGCACGCGCCCCCAGCGCGACAGCTGAAGCAAAGCCCGCCTGTTGATACATGATCCTAGACTTCATAGCATTGAGTGATCGGAACTACTGCGGCTACGGCGAAGCTGCTGGCCTCGTTGGTCTAGTGGTCAGCCCATGTAGCAACGATTGCGAGGTCCTGGGTCAGGTTGTGGAATTGTTCCAAGTCTTTCCTAGTTCTAAGAAATTTTCAGTAAATTGTTATCCCGGAGTCGGGACGTTGGTGTTACACCCACACGTTAAGCTGTCTGTTCCGGTCACTATCGTCAAAATGTAATAGTAAAATTAAATTTGAAAGAATTAAACATTAGCCGCAATTAGCATGCAACCCACCAATGCGGGTTGCATTGGAGCGACACGTTGGGTCTACGCTCCAAACCCCCTCTTCTACAATCATTTTTCCAATATAAACGGATAAAGGTTAAATGTATTTCATCTCGATAGTTCACAAAGAGTTACATGTTTGATTCATTAGCACTCGCATCGAGTTATATAAAACAATGGAATATAACGTGAGGAACAATCTGCTCATCGTAACTGCTGCTGACCTAATTTCAAAGCTGCGTGTAGCCGTTAGCCGCGCTCCCTCTAATGTGAGTGAATTACGATAGTCGACTATTTATGATAGGAGTGGACGGCAGATGCACAGTTAACATTACATCCAAGGCCGGAGAAACCGTGTTGAAGCTCCTTTAAGCTTTTTAACATTCTGATATATAAGGTGAGTTTGAATTATTAGCCAGCGGCGAAACTGGAGCAAGTCTTATGCATATAGATTACAATAGAAAAAAAAATTGTTTCCAAAATCAATAAATAAAAAATTATAAAGCATTACAAAATATCTATTCACTTACGACAGTACGCATAACGCCATCCAATACATCCATAAATTACCCTAAAGCCAGCCAGCCATTAATCTCAAGGCTGTTATGTACCTACTTACACACTAGAATTGATCAAAATAACAAACGTAACAGCTGATCGACGACCAAGGTCAATGCACTTTTCATTAAATGATTAAAACTTAGTTTGAAATGCCGGCAACGCCGGCGGCGAGCGTACAAACAGTCGCGGTGCGATTGTCGACCTTTTAAAAGACCGACAACGGCACCGCTCTTTCTGAACGCTACCGCAACAAGGGACGCCGACAAACACGCACATTTAAACACTTGCCGCCCGCGTTTTTATAGTAGGTAATTTAACAGGAAAGTTTATTGAACTTGGCACAGACATCAGCTGATTCAGTTTTAAGTGCTTTTTTTAAAGTTTATTTCGTTCTTTATTTAGTTCTAAAGTGTGCAGGTGGGGACATATCTACCTACTTAGTCCTTCGAAGGTTCCGGGTTCGATTTCTGACAGCCGATTGTCATTATTTTTTATTAGTTCAGTGTAGTCTGGTCTAGTGGGAGATTTTGGCGGTTTGGCTTTTCTTTCCGTATTTTATTTGGTAGTAATCGAATGTTTAAGACATACGTTAGTTCGGTATCTTGTGATTAATTCATGAATGCCATGGATGGTACTATGTAAAATGTGCTAAGTGAGTAAACATTTTGTAGGTAATTTTTAAGTTTTTTGTTACTGGTTCTAGAAATATTTTTATTCCGCTGTTGTAATCACTATCCGTTACACTTACTCCAGTTTCGCCGCTGGCTAATAATTCAAACTCACCTTATATATTTATTTATTGTACCCAAACTCTTTCAGTTTTTATAACTAACGGACTCTTGTGACTAAGGCCGCGTGAAATACGTGCTTCAGAGTTCTAGACCTTGTAAACTTAAACTAATAGTAAATCTTTAATTCCATTTTGGATTATCTTATTAAATTAACAGATATTCGGTTTTAACTCTCTTATTAGGTCTATAGATTATATTATTTTATACAATACCCGGTGTATTTGTTACCATCTAAAATCGCAGAAATGGTAAACAAAATTACCTAAAAATATAGATTTTTTAAAATCAATTTTATGAGAGAGAACCCAACTTTTGGCTCCCACACGACATCCTACCGGAGAGCTATGTAGCTTGGCGTTATAGTCCAGTCATTATAGTAAACTCATTCGGAATTCGATATACCCAGCTGTAAGTCTGTAAATACTTGTATATTGACACCCTAAAAGTTGTCTCAAAACCTACATAGGGTAGGGTGTACGCACGTATTAAATTTCAAGGACAAATGTCACAAAAAACTATTTTTTACGCTTTTTTTTGAAAATTTCACATTTTTTATGGGGTTTTTTCTATTTGAATTTATTATCAATATTGTAGAATAGGAAATTCTCTACAAATTTTGTTTAAACAAATTTTTTATACGGTGAACCTATTTCGATATAGAGTGCGGAGAGCGCCCAAACTTTAATCAAATTTGTTAGGGCATGATTTGGAGCCCCGGGTATGGGGTCGGGCAATGCGAAACGATTTTCTGACATGATGACAATTTTACCACCTGCTCCAGAACATTTGCTAAATACAGTTTTCTGCAACTGCAAGAGTGGTTGTGGTTCGCCATGCGGATGCAGGGAAGCGGGCTTGCAGTGCTCTTTAGCTTGTGGCCAGTGGCTGGGCAAGCTCGTCTCAATGCTCTACTATATCAGAGCGACATTAACGAAGATGGATCCTTTATGGAAGAACTTGAGATGAATGTCGTTGAAGACGATAATGAAGACCAGTTTGAAATCGACCAGCAGCCGGAAGACGACGATGAAGCGGAAGATGATTAAAATTATAAATTGTAGTTTTTGAACCGTTTATTCCATTTTTTTTACTTTTAATAAAAATAAATGTATTGAATGATATTTTTGAATAAAAAGACTAATTCATATTTTCTTTTATATTCATCATACATTTATCATTTCATCAATATTAATTTGGTTAAAATTGAAATATAATTTCTATACTTTCATTAACAATACTGCAATTACATGGGCAGATAAAAAGCGTATCGGTTAGGAAAAAAATTATAAAATATATTATAATAGTTAATAAAAATTGACAAACATTTATAATCATTGATTTATGAATAGTTCATGAACTATATATGGCGCGTCGTTGCCTGGAGGCACCGGTGGAGCTGAAGTGATGCTGTGACCGCGTTCTATCTCAAAAACGGTTCACCGCATAAAAATTTTGTTTAAAGAAAATTTGTAGAAAACTTTGTATTCTACAATATATAAAGGAAATGAAAAATTGACAAAAAAAACCGAAAAAACTGATATTTGTGACCTTTGATCTTGAAATTTAATAGTTACATACACCATACAACTTTTATGACGTCAATATACAAGTGTTTACAGACTGGGTACCTCGCATTCCGAGATTCTTACATTATTTAAGCTTAAACGACTGCACTATTACGTCTTTGTTGGCAGGATTGTAACTGGCCCCAAAAAAAATTTCAACTTGGAATTTTTCAATAAGCCCTGCCAGAAATCGAACCTAGGATATCTGTCTTATAAAAATAACCGAGACCGTCGAAAAAATATCGACCAATATTTTAGATTTCGTCGTTATTGCTCAATGATATTTCTTTTTCTACACGAGATTACTAGTGACGCATTCTAGGCTTGCAAGGCCGGAATAAACTGTATCCTTAGAGGAAGCATCATTGGATAAAAACGTAAAGTTACCTGGTACTCTTCCTCCAATCTGGCCAATAAGACAGCATCCTTCGCTTCCAGATATCTATCCACGCACGCCAGCATCAGCACAGGAGACTTGAGGGCTTCCACGCCGAAGCACATAGCTAAAACAAATACATACCATGGGTGTATTCACTTCATTTATATTCAAACAAATCATATTTCATTAATATTCATTATCCATAATCACATTTATAATATTAGTAAGAACTAATATTAGGTATAAACGCTACTGAATACATTTTGATGAAACTTTACAATAATATAGCTTTCATATTAGAATAACACGGGAACAGGAACATCATTGTGGTTGTTCTCTAGTATCACAATATAAATAAGAGTTAATAACTTTTGTCTGATTGTTTGTTATGCTTTTACTCAAACAACTGTGATGAAATTTAACATTCAAGTTAACTGCACATTGCTTGGCTATTTTAAATAAATAAATAAAACGTGAGGGACAGACAAAAAATTTACAACCACAAGTCACAAAAAATTTAGTCAAAAAAAATTAGCAAATAGGTAATGAAAGAAAAGTAAAACCTAGTATTTCAGTAAAAATCATCAACTCTTATCGTAATACCTTAAGAGTTAATGATAAGCAAACAATATAAAAAATTGTTGAGCATAAAAGAATTTGTTTACTAACTAACCATTCAGGGCAGGGAAATCAAATGACAAGAAATGTCGCGCCAGAACTTCCCCGGTCTCTGTGCTGATCGGCGGAGGCTCCAAGTTCTTGGACACTTCCTGTTTAACTTCAAACCTCTTGCAGAACCATTCTAACACAGGATCCCACTTTTTCTCTTGAAGTGCTCTTAACTCATCTTCCTAAGTAAAAAGAACTGATATTCAGAATGTGAGAAAGAAAAAAATATTATCAGTCATAAACTGTGCCAGCAGCGCCCAAGACCAAGGGCGCAGAAGTGACCAGACTAGATACATCCTATATAAACATCAAAATTTGTAAGGATGTATGTATCTTTGTTACTCTTTCATTCAAAAAGTACTGAATGGATTTTGAGAAAACTTCACAATAATATAATAGCTTACTTATCAGAATGTCAATTACAACATGACAGTGACAGTACTATCACAATTATAAAACTTCCTACTACATAACCAATAAAAACTCCTCAAGAAATCTGAACTAGGTTGAGAGATGAAGATGGCGGAATTTTGAGGTGTTATGAGGCTCGCACAGGGTGCATAAAAGTCTAGTTACAACACTGGTTACTAATGCTAAATTGTACTGTACAGATTCTGATAAAGCTTGGCAGTTATGCAACAAATTTAAAGTAACATGAAACAGCACAGATTATGGATAATAAAATTCAACTGTCATCTTACAAATAATACTGACATCAGAATAAAAAAGTAGAGTGTCTGTAGCTATGAAATCCAGTAGGTAGCTCGTGATATCATGAGAGTTGATTTTCCCCGGATTGTCTAATGCTGTATTGCATAATGCAGTCTGTAACAAAATAAAACTGATATATACATATCTAATGAGAGTAATGTATTCATCATCATCATCATCACGTGGTGCCATCCTCAAAACGAAGTTTGGCGGTCATTATGCGAAAAGCTTTTCTATTTTGTAATGTCTTTAGTTGCGGTAAATTATGTCGTCCAACCATTTGAAAGAGTATGTTTGGGCAGGAGTATGTATGTGTGTGCAGTATGTGTGTGTGTAGTGTACGGATTTTAATAAAACCTTGTCGTCATCAGTACCAAACAACTAGTCCACTGCACATTTACATGAACAACTGTATCTCCCTTAAAACTAATTTTGTAGTACAAAAACAATTTGTTAACTGCTCAGTGATGTGTCTTGTTTTAGATCAGACTAAAAGTTTACCCAGATTCATACCACCAGACTGCACAACCAATAGTACCTAATCTGAGCCAATTCAATCCAAGTTCTGAATTAGTGTGGTACTCTCTGAAACTGTATCAAATAAGATGAGATAAAATTCAGCCACTAACTGGTAAAGAATAGTGTGAAATCCACACCCCTTTTGGTTTCTACACATTGCTTGGTGATACGTCTTTTTTGGTATGGTGCATTTTATTATTATCTTTTATTATTTATTCATATCTCTTCATTGCAACATGGTAATAGGAATAGGTATTGTATTTTAAAAAAACTGCTATATAATTACCAAGTGCATTGTAGGCTGTGCTATATGTTCAGTTTGGGCATCCCATTCAGCGGCGATGGCCCGCGCTAACGGTTCTGTGTTGACCGATAGCACACGACCGTTTGGAGTCTTCAGTCTTCGGTGATCTAACGTAATCTCCCATTTCTTCTCGTTCTGTACAATATCGGCCCGTCGATAAAATCGTTTATGAGTAGCTAAAACATGACATATCTATAAGTTATTCAAATGAATAAAATAAAATCCATTTGGTCATTTGAAAATCAGGATTTATTTACCATATCGCTGCAATCTAAGCCAGTTTGGACTCTGTTTTGCCAAATTTATTTTGGTTAGGAACTTGAACATTTTGAAGTTTCAATTCATAACTACTATCTCAACTATCTTTTCTGCTGGGTTTACATATTCATTGATATTTATATGTTCAAATAAATAAGTATGTACCTATTTGGTTAACCACAAAATGCATAAAATTAGGTTACTAAAGTGTTTTGAATTATTTTTTTTATTTTTTACAGATTATATATTTTTACAGATGCAAAATATCAAATCTTCACCAACTTTCATTATTCTAACTAGATTTATAATTAAAATCAAATCAAATTAATTTTTGCCTACAAAAAATGGTTTAAATTAGAAACATAAATAATAATAAAAAAATAAATTCTTGACTTCATGATTACAGTCCAATGTAGTCTAGGGCTAAATGCTAACATAGCTCAGTCTGAGCAGTGAGCACAGACTAAATACTACTCTCTACTCTCTAGATTCTTGCTTGTTTTTTGTGTGCTAGTTTTGCTAATCGGAGTAAATAAAATAACTATAAATATTTGTTATTGTGCTAAATTTGTATTAAAATACAGTTTTTCCGTGATATTTTTGTGCATTTAATTGTTTTATAACGATGTCTTCTATGGATTCTGACTTCTAGCAGTGAAATAGAGTGTTTCTTTGCCCTTTCTAGGACAATCAGTGAAGTGACGCGCCATTGTTGTACACAAGCCAAGTCCGAGCTAAAAATAAAACTCTTTAAGCTTTAACAGCAATTTATAAACACACCAGCTTTTTCTTATTTGTAATGTACCCGCATCCCACCAGCGCGGCAGAAGAACTGAGGACAAACTTGATACCGAGTGTGAAGCTTCTTCATTCAAAGAGGAAAGGCATATTTATACACCCCTCTGCTATGTACAGAAGTAGTGCACCGTGCACTAATATATGCGCAACGCTAACAACGAACAATTTGAGTGGGTAAATATTGGTACAGTAGGATTGTAAAGATGAAACTCTTAGAAAGTGGACATCTCGAAGCGCTGAGCAGCGCCCTGTCCATCCTGAATGGCGACAGCGCTGTTCAAGGCCGAGTGGAGAGCTACAGCTGCAAAATGGCAGGAGCAGAGAAAGCCTTCTACAAGCGCTTCACGGCAGATGGAGAAACCACTCACAATCTTCAAGCTTTATCACCTCCAGAAGGCATGTTGTACAGGTAAGTCATCAGGTACATAGGCGTTGCAATATAAGACTGTCAATTTGTTACTCTAACAATATATTTTTTAAATTACACGAAAGGAGTTACTATCGTTGTTCAATAACATTGACCACTTTTTGTGAAAATTGTGTAATTGAATGGTTACTGCAATACTCCAATGTAATGTAATGTTGGCTAATGTAAATTTAATTGAATTTATTTCATGGAAGTTTAGGAATAGTTCATGGCTAATTGTTAGTGTCCAGTGCCCTGCCTTTTGCATCCAAGGCTTGATTCCTACATATGGAAAACATCCTTTCAGTTTGTACAGTGCTGAACCAAAACATGAAATTGCTTGACGGTGCTGCTTGCGGGTGGTAACTAGCTACGGTTAAAGCCTCCTAGCAGCAAAAAATTGAAATTAATAATAAAATGTAAAAAATTTATATCTACAGATAGTTACAAACCAAAGATAAATTAGTATACAGGCTTTACTCTATAGAAATTCAATACACTTTTGTTGTAATAATTATTTAAATTAGTGTATTTTATGCCAATAATAATATAATCTTTTAATTGTATCTTTAGACCAATACCTGTAGAGATATTTCATGTAGAAAAAATAACCTATCACCACCAATAGAACAATAACACTCTTTTTGACGCTGCATGTGGCAATAATTTTACATATTATAATTTTAAATTTTTCAGCCGCAGCTTGTCAGGTGATGAAGAAGGAGTACTCTGTGATACAATATCACGAAAAACTTTATTCTATTTGATTGCCACACTGAACGCTGCCTTTCCAGATTATGACTTTTCAATGGCTAAGGTAATTATCCTCATATCAATGTAACATAACATTAATGAGAAAATATAATTGATAAAACATGTTTACTTTGATATTTTATCAAATAAGTTTTAAATGTTGTGATTTATAATGAAACTGAACTAAACACAATTGTTTTTCTTTATGACGTCATTTATTTGTCATACTTTTCAGCCTCTATAATGTCCCTGTGAGTTGATCATAAGGAACATAACATGATGGTGGTGAAGACAATATGAAATGTATGAGGATTGATTCCACCAGTGTTCCAATTTTCTGTCTGTATTTCTCTATTAACAGGATCATAAAATACCAAATGACATACATCTCAGCCTAGAAAACCAACCAACCAGGAATAAAAATCTAATTAGTACTAATCACCAAAGATTGCAAACAGTCCAAGTGTATATCAGGCTATTCATAGGCCGCATATAATATATCAATGAATAGTGAAATATGGAATAACATTGTACAGAAGAGCTAGTACTTCTGGCATAGGTGCTTATAATAGATTTGTACCCTTTAACATGCTGTCATACATATTTTTTTTGTCTATAATTTATACAGAGCAGTGAGTTCAGTGCAGAACCATCTCTGACTTGGGTGCAAGGTGCTGTGGACGCAGCCCTGTCTGCTGTGGGTGGGATGAGGTGGCGTCAACTCAGACCAGCTCTGTGGGCTGCTATAGACGAGGAGGTGCTCTTGCCAGAGTGCCGTATATACAGCTACAACCCTGATTTGGCCAGCGACCCATTCGGAGAGCCTGGCTGTCTATGGACGTTCAACTACTTCTTTTATAACAAGAAGCTGAAACGCATTGTTTTCTTCACATGCAGAGCAATGAGGTATGTTTGAATTTTTATGCTTCTATTGATTGTTCTGTAACTTGGTTGTAAATTGGCTTGTTTGAATCCTGGGATTCATTGTCCAGATTCTGATGTTTCATCATCAGCCTATTTTTGATGGCCTACTGCAGAGCACAGACATGCTCTCTCCTGTATAGAGGGAAAATTTGGGTGTAAGAGACTCACTACACAGTACTAATACAGGCTAGTGGGCTCCACTTGAAGTTTGGCTGTTACAGTCACATTACCTATGACCAAAACTGAAATGAAGCTCTTGGTAGTAAAGTGGTTTAACACTAGGCCCCCCAACTGCAGGCTATGTCAACCAATTACTACAAACTGAGGAGCTCATGATCTAAAGCTGTACAGGCTAACTACAGGCTCGACAATGCAGACAAGGCATTGATGTTTGAAATTAATTGTATTTATTTCAGCCCTGTTTGTGCCGACTCTGGTGTGGACTTTGCAATGGATGAAGACGAGGAGTATAACTAAAGATTCATTTTTTTTTCTTAATTTTCAATTTCATTAATATTTTCTTATATTGCTATTATAGATTTTAGATGCAACTCACGATTATTCAAGAATAACATAACACAAAAATAATAAAAAAAAATCTAATATTAATGTAGTTTAAAAAGAAATTTTGGTCAAACTAGATAATATTTGTTCAATATCTAATGGCCAACGTTAATATTAATGTCCTTTTGTTATGGTGTTTGTGTAGGTACTCTTTACAGTAAAATGTTCATATTTGTTATTATCTTAGATTAAGGGTTATAATATCACTTCTTGATTACTAATTTCACTACAATATTATATCAGAATAGAAACAACAAACTTTTTAATGTTGAACATTAAAAAGTATACAAATAAATAAATAAACATATATTACAACAGATAGGCACCACAATGAATACAATACTATTTGTATGTGTGAGATATATTATCACTCTTATTATATTTTTGTAATATGTTATCTTTACTTATTACTTGACAATTTGAAAGTGTAGTTTAGTAAATTCGTCACAAAATGTTCAAATAGAACCATTTCCTACTTGGAAAAGAGACTATTTTACAATTTGTTTTTCAAACTTGGTCTCGGACGAACAGATCATATCATTATAAATTAACCATAATACATTAATTGGTATTGTTTGTTCCGCCTTAACCAATTTCTGTTCAATTACTTACTTAGTATTATGATAGAAATAACTTTACATAGATATTTTTATTTTTTTAAATTTGTAATTTGTATGCAAACAAAAACTTTATATTGAAGGATCTCTGCACAAAATTTTTTTTAGATATCTAATTTATTACTTAGTGATTTTGTACAGTTTGCAGTGAGGTGTTATACCGTGGGTATTTATCATGTTATGTTGTATTTCTGTTGTTATGTATAGGTACATCTCAAATGTATAACAATATTGCATTCTGCATTTTGAGTGTGGGTAAAGTATTTCATAAATAAAGCCATTAAACCCATTTGATAGTCATGGATTTCAGAAAAATATTTTTTTAATTTTACAAGACGTTAGCCAGTAACAACAGACTGCAGCAGCAGACAAAAAAAAACAAAAATACCTTCAAGCTGGAAATAACATCTCACTGAAAATAACGTGTTGAATATTAACCAATCGATAAATACGGTAAAATATTATGTATCATTTCGTTTTTTGCTTATTTTTGAAGGTCTCATTGACTCAAAACAAACCGAGATTTCATGTCTATTTTTACTGTGTAGTATAGCAGGCTGGTTATGCTGTAAGTGTTTATGTCATTTGAAAAACAGCTCAAAAACGTAGCATCTATTATGCAATTCCCGTACTCTTTTCACATGTTCACTCAGGGTTGCCATCCTTGAAAAGTTTATTTGATTTTTATTCCTTGTATTTCAATAGGAATTTTAGACCAAAAATTGTATGTGATCAATAAAATCAATGTATCAGTTCATGTACATCAATATAAAAATCATTAAGTGAGAAACATAATTGACACATCTGAACACAGATAAGCAAGTTCAAACAATTTAATTACTTACTTATTGCCGGCTTTGTGACAACATTTATCAACCTAAATATCAGTGACAAAGTATTGACAGAAATAGGAACTGTGGGTGTGTTTTTTTCAGTTCATAGCAAGACTTAATAAATTGATATTAATATATTATTAACATGCATATATTACTTTTTATAATAAAAATTGTGACAGAATGGCAACCCTATTTATGATTCAAGTTATACAATAGATAATTGTATGATAATTCGCGATTTCCACGTTTTTTCCTCGTAAGGTCGGTGTAATAGTCTAATTAAGTAACTTTATTTCAACTTAGAGCGCATTCTAGCAGCATCACCTACCAAGGTAGCGCGATACCAATCAGACCCACATCTTGAGATTTTCGAGGTGGAGCAAAAACTAAAAATGCCAATCCCACCCCGCCGTAAAACAAAAAAAAACGCTAGTAGGACCTAGTGGCCACTTCATCAACCTAAGCGCCCGCGCTTCTGTTTGCGATTTCAAAGTTTGCATGACCCCTCCCCCTAGATCTGGGGCTGCTACCAATTGACATCTTAGACTGCGTAGTCTAGTAGGTCAGGTGTGATCGGATAATCCATAAAAAAGAACCATGGTTATTTTGAACGCGCCCTTAGTTGAAACATCAAGGCCTGCACACTTTACGACGGGCGCAAGTCGTTGCTAAAATTATTTTTGTGATTCATATAAACCTTTATACATAGTACAATTTGGAACGGCAGCGCGTGCGGCGGACGCGGCCCCTCATGTAGCGTGCAAGCCTTCACAAAGTTTCAGATTTTCATGTGTCAATAAGTGATTTTTTATTTTACAATACTTATAGAACATATAAAAAAAATTAGCAAAATATTTGTGTATCGTAAATAAGTATACTTATATTATTAATAGATAGATATACTTTTACCGACTTCTGTCTATAATAGCATAGGAAATAACAGGTGGTTGTAGGAAATTGTTGGCACTAAAATCCGTTCGCGGGGTTCATGTTATTTTATCCTAGCTTTAAAGGATCATTCAATAAAATTTCTTCATTTCTACAAGTTTTTTATTTCAATAAGGGGGCGTCCATAAATTACGTGAGGTGTTTTTTTTAATTTTCTGACCCTCCCTCCCCCCCTGGTGAGATGTCGTGAGATTTTATTCGACCCCCTCCCCCATCCCCGAATCTCACGTGAGATTTTTCAAAATGTGAGTTTCTTACGTAAACGCGTTGGATTGTTATTGTAAAAAGAAAAAAACAAATTTGCATCGCCCTTTTATTTACGACTAGTTAAGACTAGTAATCAATATTGCTGAGAGTTTAATTATAAGTGTAATAAAAATTTAACAATAGAATACTTAAATCGTAAATACTGTAATTGAAAAAAGAATATCTACTCTAATTCAGTCCATGGAGAATCATGTACGGTCTCAAGAGAGACTATTGGAACCAACATTTCCATATGATTTTCAGTAAAATCATCTGCTCTTTCAACTTCGTTCTGATCTAGCCACTCTAAGCCATTGGCACTTGTACAAAGTAACTCATTAGCTCGTCTTGTGACAATCCGTGAGGGTCGCACTTTGCGGAACATACGCGCTTGCTTAGCTGACAGTGGCGCGAAAACAAAGGACGGACTACACTGTACCGTAAATTCAGATTAAATTGAGCTATTTGGTATAAAACAAATATGGTGGTTTGACAGTCAGTAAATGTATAACGTCGAAGTATGAATAAAATTATTTTCTTTAGAACGAATTAGTAAATGATCGTAATCGTACTACGATTACCCTTAAGATTAAATCTTAAGCATGTACAATCTGGATTAAATAGACCAAAATAGTAAAAATTTTTTTTGTTTCAATCAGAAAAAAAATTGCGTGATATTTGCCGAGACCCCCCCTCTCTCCAACGTAAGATTAGATGAGATTTGACTCGACCCCCACCCCCCCTTAAACACCGCACGTAATTTATGGACGCCCCCTAATGGACTGGTGGGCTGAGGGTAAAGCCAAGCAAATGTTACTGTCTATGTCTGGGGAGACGAAATACTAAATTTACATCTTATGATCCGGGTCTCTCTATTAGTGGCCAAAGTGTAACCACCATTTCTGAAGCATTGCCTTTTAAGTTCCTCGGTAGAAAGATTGATTACAAAGGACGTACTCCATCCCTTGAGGTAGTTGTCAATAACTTCATAGATGACCTTAATAAGGTAGACCAACAGCCCATTAACAATATAAAAAAGCGTGGGTCTATGACAACTATCTCACTTCACGTCTGACTTGGCCATTCCTCGTTTATGATATTGGCAGAACCCATCTGGCAAAACTAGATGCAAATGTCATAAAAACATTGAAGACTTGGTTTGGTCTAGCACTCTCGGCTGACCCTTCAACTCTATTCAGAGATTACAATAGTTTTGGGTTAAAACTAAAAAGGCCATCGGAACTCTATAAACACCTCAGAGTTACCAGAACGCATATTCTAGTTAAGTCCCAGGACGAACTAGTTGCATCACTTCCTAAAGACGAGGGTGCCAGACAACTTGACTCTAGACTTCAATTTTACAAACAATTTGTGGCAGGGGCTCAGGTAAATAGAACCGGGTTGGGTGCAAGACAGAAAAAGGAAGACCAAGACATAATAAAATCTTTTCTTAAACGAGATGAGGACGACAACTACAAAGTGCATGCCATGAACCTAGAAATGCAAAACGAGTGGTTAAACTTAGGCGAGTTCTGCATCCCTCTGGCTCTGAAGTGGCGCGCCTTGCTGTACGATTGGTCTCCTGCCTTATTGAAATTTTATCTTAATGCCTTTCAACTGACTCTCCCAGATCAGAGTAACCTAGTAAGATGGGGAAAAGCCTCGGAAAAATCTTGCTATACCTGTGGTGAAGCAAGACCATGTATTCAAAGTGAATAAATATAAACCTTACTAATGAACTAACCAAAAATGGCTATGTGGTTAGTTTATACGCGGTAGAAGTGAGTGCGAGGGGTATACCAGCGAAGTCTCTCTACAACCTGCTAAAAGACCTTGGCCTTACTAGAAGTGCAATAAGCTCCATATTAGAACGAGTGTCCAAAGCTGCTCTAGTAGGGCCCTTCCGAATTTGGCTGTGCAGGGAGAATAACTTGAACAGAGGAGGTGAGTGTTGACGCGCGTCACTAAGGATACCCTTAAACCTACACCCGTGTCAAGCTGCGTACGGATTGCGCGTGCCCTGGTACGCGTATCCGGAACGCCTAACCATACCTGCAGCCACGCGTTCACTCTTGGGGTACAGGTACCGTGCGAGCCAACTCGCAGCGCGAGCCACCGTCGGTCGGTTTTTGGTCGCGCGTCAAAGAGCGTCCTCTTTGACGCGCGCGGCCGGCTACGCTATATTTGGACGGCAAAATGAATAAACACGCGTGTTCTTCGAGTTTCAATAATGAAAATATTATCAGATTGATAATATTTATAATAGGTTCAACCTTTTCAAGAATTATTTCAAAATCTTGTAAACTCATTCTCACAAAATTTTTGTCCCCACTTTCTTCATAATTTATATCTTCCATTAGCCTATTTCCACACTGTAATCTTTCACGATACAATTTTTTCATCCACCACCTAGGTTTCCGTCTGTTTCTCTTTTTTTTATTTAAAATGTGTTGAATAATGACTAACGCCGCAGCAGTGGTGGTGCTCGCAACCGCTAAGTTTGTCGGAGTCATGGTGAATTACTGGGACTCGCGGAGCGCTCTGGATCGATTGACCTCGCGTACAGGTTCGCGGCGGTCCGTACAGGAGCTGTACGCGTATCCTATGTACGCGTGGACAGTGATTCCCAACTACGCGTAACACAGGAACGCGCTATCCGTACGCAGCTTCACAAGTCTCGGGCTCTGTTCGGAGTTTTTCTCTCAGCCACGCGATGGACCCGGCACCCGCACGGTGAATCCATGGAATGCTAAGATATTCGTCTCAACATATACCTAGTCATGTCGGACATCTACCGGCATTATCGACACTAATTTTGAGTTTCAATCATATTCTTGCTTGCACAATGTTTTTTTGGCACTTGCTCTGCCTTCTTTGATATCTATAGATGTCGATATGCTTAATTCATCTACTATTTAATACTACTAGCATAGTGTTAGAAATAATGTGTTATTTGTAGTCTGACCCAAAATGTGAAATCCCTGACTCAGACCATGAGATCTTTTTGAAATGCAGTGAATATTCTGCTTGTTGTTACCCTTGATAGTTAGCAGAGGAAATGCAATTAGTTATTAGATGATTTTTAACTAGAATGCAAGGTTTATTATTTATCCGATAAAGATCTACATAAATGAAACTCAAAATCAAACAAATGACTACATTATATGTAAGGCACATCATCCACATGAGGCACTCCTGTTTATTTGACTACCTTACACGACCTCTCCGGCACAACCGATTATACCTTGGTTTAGATCTAGGACATGCTGGATTTGATCTACGCACAAACTAAATTTTGTTTATTGCTATTGCTATCATAAATCTGAAAATAAATGAATCTTCACTACATCACCCTACAATGACCTAAGGCATTAACTCTTCTCTCTTCTGAAGTAACAGGAAACAAGACTTCGGGAGGGAATTTCAGACATTTCAGAGTAATAAAAAACTGTTCTTTTTTCAGAAAAATATAATAATTAAACAATCAAAATATAATCTTTATCGAACTATACAACAGTATAAAGGGATTCTTAAAAAGAACTTACATTAAGTAAATAACCAAATTTTTTTCAAAATCTATTTACATAACGCGCACCATTTATGTACAATTCTACTTATCGCAATCACGCACTTGCTATGTCAACATGATATTTATTTAGAAATTGTCATTTAAAATTGCTTTAAACAAATTGTGACTGTCACAAAAGTAACCAAAAATATTTTGGCTGGACTTTGTTTAGCACACAGTTATTGGATTTCAATTTATGAATACAAGTATAACTAAACTTCGTATCACAACAGCGCTCTTGGATATTATTCAAATTAAATTATATATTAAATACATGTAACTTCAATAAATAATTTAGTTTAAAACAAACAGTATGCACCTGGAACTTGATCGATAAATAAAAGAAATTCATACATTCGTCACATGAATACAAAACAAATAAAGATGATTTCTTAAAATATAATTAAAGTATATATCATTACAAAAGAGAAAGTTAGGAAATGGAAGAATATCAATCAGTTTATTTGTGTATGACCCAATGAGAGAGTCCTTTGTTTTCAGTCGTGTATCTTTTACACACAACTTCTAAAAACCTCAACTTTATTGGATGCAATAAAACTTACCATAACGAGGGAATTTCACTATAAAAATAATAAATAATTAAAAAAAGTCATTTTGTCTGAGAAGTGTTTTTGATTTTTATACTTTTAATCAGTGGCGGGGCAAGTCGGAAATTCAGGGTAGGTATATCAAAATACACCCAAATTGAAATTTTTGGAAAACCAATTAAAATTGCAAGCGTAAGCAACTAAGGATTGGGCATTCAAAGCAACATAGTGATTGATTTTTATTTGTAAAAAAAGCCTTCGCCTCAAGTAGCGCTACGACAGGAAATGATATGAATTTGTTGTCTATTTTGGAGCGCGTGTTCGTAAAGGCCACGTCGCTCAAGAGTTGCCCGCCACTGCTTCTTGTTTTCTCTCACCTTTACAATGTGTACATGAAATCTGCCTCTCAACTGGTTTCACATACACTAGCACATAACACTAACTCTTTATAATATTTCTCTATTTATAAGTAATTACAATTTAAATATTATAGTCATAATTATTATTATCTCTCAATATTACAAAATCTTTTATAATAAATTATCATATTTTCAGTTTTATATATCATCTAAGGCCTGTGTGCACAAAGATTTCGGTTATCATAACCAACGGTTAACATAAGCTAAACGTAAAATTTACTGTTCTCGACAACCCGTACGCCGGTTAAGGACGTAAGCTCGGTTAAGATAACCACCCGGTTTACTTCCTTAGGCCTGTGTGCACCAAGATTTCGGTTATCATAACCAACGGTTAACATAATCTAAACGTAAAATTTACTGTTCACAACAACCCGTACACCGGTTAAGGACGTAAGCTCGGTTATGATAACGCCCGGTTTACGTCGTTAACCGGCGTACGGGTTTATTATAAATAGTAAATTTATAGTAAAGTTATGTTAACCGTTGGTTATGATAACCGAATTCTTGGTGCACACAGGCCTTAACCGGCATACGGGTTGTCGTGAACAGTAAATTTTACGTTTAGCTTATGTTAACCGTTGGTTATGTTAACCGAAATCTTGGTGCACACAGGCCTGAGTTCCGACACACATTTTATTTAAAATAAAAAAGTGACTTTTATCAGCCAGTTCGTTCGTTTCGTAAAAATGAATATTGATAGAACGCCGACAAGAGCGAAAGGCGATCGCGATCACCTTTCAAATCTTATGCAGGCCATTATTCAAACAGTTTTATCAAATTGGCCTGATCTGAGAAGCGACTATACACCTTCGTGCAGATTTGAAGCGGTGACAGTTGCTCTATCGATGCGAGCAAGGGTTGTTGTCTTTATACTGCATCGGCAATATCGATTGCAATATACACGTTCAAATTATTTGATCAAACCGTTCGATAAATTTAAAATACCAGAAATCGTATTTCTTCATGCCATTTGAAAACTCATTATATTTGATCAAAATTTCAATTAAAATTCATAACTATAGAGACAAGTGTTGTCGACGGAGTGCGATCCCAGGCGAAATGGTTGTGGGCCTACAGTCGCCATTCTTTCACTAATAGTACGTTAAAGCATCTGATTCATCCCCGCCATACAGACATTGATAAATAATATATATATAATTATATAAAAGTACTTTTTTACATTGAGGGTACTTTTTAAAATATATTTACGGTCCTTGAAAAATATGCTCATATGGCTGAAATAAAATAATTATGCTTAATCGTAAGGTTGTTAAATGTACTATATTATTTGGTATTTTAGTATGTTTTCAATAACAAAATCTGACAATATTGTCCATTTTAAAATAATCATACATGAAGATGCCATGTTTTTTGAACACATAATATACTTTCCAAATTTATAAACGTCAAAAATAATAATTGATTTTAGAAATGCAGAATGGAAAAAATATATAAACAGCAAATATATTAATATTTTATTATTCATAAATTACATATATTTTTAAATATGGAAATGAAAAAATATATTTTATTGATAGTTGTTGGCAACCCTACCTTATAAGCGTGAAAACGCAGAAGTTTAAAAAGATAAATTAAAAAATATGTGTCAGAGTTTAAAAATGACGAATTAAATATGTCTTAAAACTTGAGCATGTTTTCAAGGCCGTATATATGTGTACAGTTACAACGATGTACTGTTTTGTCGCTGGTTGTATTGGTACCATGTAAACTGAACAGAGAGCAAAACCGAAGTATTTAAGTTTTCTGTTTAAAAATTCTAAACATCAAGTTATTACAATTAATTATGCGGCAACTAAATAGGTACATTTATTTAAAATTCCGACAAAAGCATCAACTCTATCTCGCAAATCTTTTAGCAGCAATCACTCAGAATTCTTTAATAGAAATTATTTACATGATATTTAATAAAATAAAAAGATTTTTAAATCAAATCTATAAAACAAAATGTCAAAAACTCTTTTATAGTTATCAATACAAAATATTTTGTAAATCAATGAGATATTACGTCATACAAACATCGTGCGAGCACGCTCGGGTCGGTGCAACTTGCCGAGGCTTTGCCAAGCATGTAGGCACACAGCGATGCCATTGACATGCAAGTAACTTGATCAAACAGGCTGCTATAAACAGTTTTACCAAATCGGCATGAAGGCATGAAGGAATATGAATTTTGG
This sequence comes from Mycalesis mineus, assembly GCA_034621355.1. Classification (NCBI taxonomy): domain Eukaryota; kingdom Metazoa; phylum Arthropoda; class Insecta; order Lepidoptera; family Nymphalidae; genus Mycalesis; species Mycalesis mineus. The sequence goes on from CM067883.1 coordinate 4,057,891, forward strand.
TGTTTAATTCATTAAACGGTTTGATCAAATTAAATTTAAGATTAATCTTTCATATCGCAATACAGATTTTTACATAATAGTGTCTTTCTTCTTAATTAATGGACCAACAATAAAATGTTTAAGTTTCCACATTCATTCAAAATAATGTTGCCCATCACCAGGAGCAAATTACAATTCAAGTTTATATGCGAATATTCGTCTTCTCTCATGAGCCATTTTTTATACTATACAGTATGTTTCTTTTTTGGTCTTCAAAACAAACACTAAATTATTTATTTATTGCTAAGGTGTAGTTTGTACATGTAGACAAACACGTCGCTTCTCAGCCCATGCCAATTTGATAAAACTGTTTGATCATATTAGTTGAATGTGGGCGGCGTATGGGCGGCGTGTGGGCGGCGCGGTGCACTTAGCTGCGCTTGTCGGCGGGCGCGCGGTGCACTTAGCTGCGCTTGTCGGCGGGCGCGCGGTGCACTTAGCTGCGCTTGTCGGCGGGCGCGCGGTGCACTTAGCTGCGCTTGTCGGCGGGCGCGCGGTGCACTTAGCTGCGCTTGTCGGCGGGCGCGCGGTGCACTTAGCTGCGCTCGTCGGCGGGCGCGCGGTGCACTCAGCTGCGCTCGTCGGCGGGCGCGCGGTGCACTCAGCTGCGCTCGTCGGCGGGCGCGCGGTGCACTCAGCTGCGCTCGTCGGCGGGCGCGCGGTGCACTCAGCTGCGCTCGTCGGCGGGCGCGCGGTGCACTCAGCTGCGCTCGTCGGCGGGCGCGCGGTGCACTCAGCTGCGCTCGTCGGCGGGCGCGCGGTGCACTCAGCTGCGCTCGTCGGCGGGCGCGCGGTGCACTCAGCTGCGCTCGTCGGCGGGCGCGCGGTGCACTCAGCTGCGCTCGTCGGCGGGCGCGCGGTGCCCTCGCTGCGCTCGTCGGCGGGCGCGCGGTGCACTCAGCTGCGCTCGTCGGCGGGCGCGCGGTGCACAGCTGCGCTCGTCGGCGGGCGCGCGGTGCACTCAGCGCGCTCGTCGGCGGGCGCGCGGTGCACTTAGCTGCGCTTGTCGGCGGGCGCGTGCTGCGCGTCGTCGGGCGGCGCGGGCGCGGCGGCGGGCGCGGGCGCGGGCGGCGGGGAGCGCAGCTTGGCTCGGGGCCGCCACGCGTCCAGCAGCGCCTCCACGCGCTCGTCGGCGGGCGCGCGGTGCACTTAGCTGCGCTTGTCGGCGGGCGTGTGCTGCGCGTCGTCGGGCGGCGCGGGCGCGGCGGCGGGCGCGGGCGCGGGCGCGGGCGGCGGGGAGCGCAGCTTGGCTCGGGGCCGCCACGCGTCCAGCAGCGCCTCCACGCGCTCGTCGGCGGGCGCGCGGTGCACTTAGCTGCGCTTGTCGGCGGGCGTGTGCTGCGCGTCGTCGGGCGGCGCGGGCGCGGCGGCGGGCGCGGGCGCGGGCGCGGGCGGCGGGGAGCGCAGCTTGGCTCGGGGCCGCCACGCGTCCAGCAGCGCCTCCACGCGCTCGTCGGTGGGCCCCCAGCGCGCGAAGCCGGCCGCGTTCTGCAGCCACACCACCACCGTGCCGCCGCCCCAGCGGAAGTACACCTCGTTCCTACGCAAGGCGAACGCTTATTTTTTTACATAGCCATTATTCCGTTTTCCCCAAAGCAAGGATATAAACACCGCCTAAAGTCCATTTTTTATGAACAAAACATTCTTGTGACCACAAAGAAAAAACTGATTTTAGTGTAATATACCGTACTTTAGTAAATAATTCGAAAATAAATTCTTACTTTGGAAGGACATGTTGGAAGCCGTGACGGTACTCGTGTTCGAAAGCTGGTATCACAACCTGCAACATATTTAATACAATCATCAGCTCATCTGATAGATATCAATGTCAGCACCAGCTGAGCGGCTCGGCCCAGTGCTGCAGCAGGCGCCCCGTGTGCCGCAGTGCGTACCTGTTTCCTCTTGAAGTGGCTGGCCTGCAGCTTGTGCAGCGCGTGCGCGTGGCGGTCGCGGACTCGGGCGCACCACCACGAAGCTGAGCGGCTCGGCCCAGTGCTGCAGCAGGCGCCCCGTGTGCCGCAGTGCGTACCTGTTTCCTCTTGAAGTGGCGGCCGCAGCTTGTGCAGCGCGTGCGCGTGGCGGTCGGCACTCGGGCAGCACGAAGCGAGCGGCTCGGCCCAGTGCGGCAGCGGCGCCCCGCGGGCGCAGTGCGTACCTGGAAGTGGCTGGCCTGCAGCTTGTGCAGCGCGTGCGCGTGGCGGTCGGCCCACTCGGGCAGCACCACCACGAAGCTGAGCGGCTCGGCCCAGTGCTGCAGCAGGCGCCGCGTGTGCCGCAGTGCGTACCTGTTTCCTCTTGAAGTGGCTGGCCTGCAGCTTGTGCAGCGCGTGCGCGTGGCGGTCGGCCGACTCGGGCGCCACCACGAGCGAGCGGCTCGGCCCAGTGCGGCAGCAGGCGCCCCGTGTGCTGCAGTGCGTACCTGTTTCCTCTTGAAGTGGCGGCCTGCAGCTTGTGCAGCGCGTGCGCGTGGCGGTCGGCCCACGCGGGCAGCACCACCACGAATCTGAGCCTCGGCCCAGTGTGCAGCAGGCGCCCCGTGTGCCGCAGTGCGTACCTGTTTCCTCGAAGAGGCTGGCCTGCAGCTTGTGCAGCGCGTGCGCGTGGCGGTCGGCCCCTCAAAGCAAGGGCAGCACCACCGAAGCTAAAGCCCATTGTGCTGCAGCAGGCGCCTCGTGTGCCGCAGAGCGTACCTGTTTTTAGTGGCTGGCCTGCAGCTTGTGCAGCGCGTGCGCGTGGCGGTCGACTCACTCGGGCAGCACCAACGAAGCTGAGCTGGCTCGGCCATGCTGCAGCAGGCCCCGTGTGCTGCAGTGCGTACCTGTTTCCTCTTGAAGTGGCTGGCCTGCAGCTTGTGCAGCGCGTGCGCGTGGCGGTCGGCCCACTCGGGCAGCACCACCACGAAGCTGAGCGGCTCGGCCCAGTGCTGCAGCAGGCGCCCCGTGTGCCGCAGTGCGTACCTGTTTTCTCTTGAAGTGGCTGGCCTGCAGCTTGTGCAGCGCGTGCGCGTGGCGGTCGGCCCACTCGGGCAGCACCACCACGAAGCTGAGCGGCTCGGCCCAGTGCTGCAGCAGGCGCCCCGTGTGCCGCAGTGCGTACCTGTTTTCTCTTGAAGTGGCTGGCCTGCAGCTTGTGCAGCGCGTGCGCGTGGCGGTCGGCCCACTCGGGCAGCACCACCACGAAGCTGAGCGGCTCGGCCCAGTGCTGCAGCAGGCGCCCCGTGTGCCGCAGTGCGTACCTGTTTTCTCTTGAAGTGGCTGGCCTGCAGCTTGTGCAGCGCGTGCGCGTGGCGGTCGGCCCACTCGGGCAGCACCACCACGAAGCTGAGCGGCTCGGCCCAGTGCTGCAGCAGGCGCCCCGTGTGCCGCAGTGCGTACCTGTTTTCTCTTGAAGTGGCTGGCCTGCAGCTTGTGCAGCGCGTGCGCGTGGCGGTCGGCCCACTCGGGCAGCACCACCACGAAGCTGAGCGGCTCGGCCCAGTGCTGCAGCAGGCGCCCCGTGTGCCGCAGTGCGTACCTGTTTTCTCTTGAAGTGGCTGGCCTGCAGCTTGTGCAGCGCGTGCGCGTGGCGGTCGGCCCACTCGGGCAGCACCACCACGAAGCTGAGCGGCTCGGCCCAGTGCTGCAGCAGGCGCCCCGTGTGCCGCAGTGCGTACCTGTTTTCTCTTGAAGTGGCTGGCCTGCAGCTTGTGCAGCGCGTGCGCGTGGCGGTCGGCCCACTCGGGCAGCACCACCACGAAGCTGAGCGGCTCGGCCCAGTGCTGCAGCAGGCGCCCCGTGTGCCGCAGTGCGTACCTGTTTCCTCTTGAAGTGGCTGGCCTGCAGCTTGTGCAGCGCGTGCGCGTGGCGGTCGGCCCACTCGGGCAGCACCACCACGAAGCTGAGCGGCTCGGCCGAGTCCTGCAGCAGGCGTTCCATGTGCCGCAGCGCAGCCGCCAGCAGCTCCTCGCAGTAGGGCGGGTGCGCCACCAGCGATCCTGCCACCGGCCGCAGCTCCAGGAACGGCCTGCGACCCATTCGCACAAAAATTAACTTTTTAATTCTTCACTTGAAAATAAAAAACGATTACGATTCGAGATACCAGATATAAGTGATAACTTAAATACTGCTAGCGCTGTGGGTCAGAGTGAGAGAGAAGGAGTCGTTTACCCTGCCATATTCGTGAGGGAAAGGGAAGCCAGACAGAGCGTAACGTAACCAAGTCATTTCCACAAACACACAGGACGCAGTTTACAGAAGCTCACCCCCGCGATCCGAAGTAGGAGTCGGTGTCGGCGAAGGCGGAGCAGTACTGGCGGAAGTAGCAGTCGAGCGGGCTGGCGAAGCACTCGAAGGTGACGCCGAAGCAGCGGTGCAGGCACTCCAGCACGGGCACGGGCAGCGCCATCTGCGCCAGGTGCGCGTCGCCGGCCGCGTGCGCCGCGCCCGCCCACGCCGCGTAGCGCCGCAGCACGCACCACACGCGCGACAAGAACTGCTCGAACTTCTTGTCGTCGAAGCAGCTGTAGCGGTACAGGTGCTCCTAATGATAATAAATGCACTTTAACACTGTTAGCGAAGGTCTTCTCCACCAATATTCATTTCTCTCTTCCTCTCTATCATGCTCCTTGTCCTGCAGACAACAGGAGCTAGGAAAATTATCACAACTAAATCAGATCAGGTCCCAGCTGCTGAAAGGGAAATGATACTTTCTTCTATCATTTGATTATTTACATTTCCTTTTAATTTTGTGTGACTTAGTGAAAGACAGAACTCCACCAAGTGACATACTCAACCTAGAACTTGTGATCGTGATGTGTGGCTTTGTGTATCTGCACAGTTGCTTCCAATAGAGAAAGTGCTCCTATGACTGGTTGTTATAAGCATGTTCCTCCCTATCTTCCCTCGAGTGCCATACTCCAGCAAAAATTCAGAATTTTCTTCAGGTATTTGACATTGAGGACTTGTGTTTCCCCTAGACACAGCAGCCGCGCCTAGTCGCGTTAGTTGCTCCTTGCTCCACTAGTGGGGGACAAGAATGATATATGGAAAGGAGGAATTCAGTTAGAACTTACAAGCTTCTGCAGGTAGGTGGCGTTGAGGACCTGCGTTTCGCCCAGGTACCGCAGCAGAGCCTGGTCGCGGTCGAGGAAGTGCTCCACGAGCGGCGGGCGCGGCGCGGGCAGCGCGAACTGCACCGGGTAGCACCACACCTTGCGCAGCGCGGCCTGCTGCAGCGGCGCCGGCAGCTCCTGCGACACGCACCGCCTTAGCAAAGTGTCATGGAACACTTGTTTATTTATTTTTTTGAGGATGCCAGCGTAGTTTCCGTATCTTGGGCAAAATCAGGATATATATATAAGATCGGGTCGGACATGCATTGCATTCTGTATCACTGTTTTTGCATGTTAGGCAGTTTTTGGCAATTAACTAAGAACACTCCTCCGACTTTTTCCTATAAGCATTTCATCATATCAGGGATTGGCCAAGACACTTGTGAGTTGTAGAGACAGGCAGACTACAAGAATTTAAATAATAATAATAATAATAACCTTTATTTCAAGTACCACAGACTCATAAAATAGTTAGTAACATTTACTTGTTTCTATGTTAGTGCCTTAAACCTAATATTTTGTTAGTAACAATGAAAGCATGCCACAGAAAAACAATTAGCCCATATCACGAGTTACATACAAAAAGAATTTTTACAATCCTATTGGTAGTTTCAGTGCTTAGCTGGAACAAATAGACAGATAGACAAAAATTTTAAAAACTGATTTTCTGATGTAAGTACCTTTCATTGAATTTAGTGAAAGGTATGGAACCTCAAAACAGTTTATGCTAATAGTTAAAACCAATGCAGCAAGCAATGCTGCATTGGTTTTAACTATTGGCAAATTTAGTACTGGCAAAGCTGCACAGTCCTACAAAATATATTGCAGAAGGCAAAGTCGAAGAAGAGCTCAGCTGGGGCGGTACTGTTACCATCTTTATTTCTGTATTCAAGCAACTAATCCAAAAATATGTGTATTATGTATATTTTTTGGTTTTGTTTTATTTGCATGTAAAGATTATTATTAGAAAATAACAATATGCAACAAGAGACTTAACAATATTGTTTCTATTCACATTGGCCTGATTGAGTGACAATTCTTATAAGAATCCAATCAGAATAACATATAAATTAAAAATTGATATATATAAATTAAACAATAAATTTATTAATTAAACAGAAAAAAATTATTTAAATTGAACACAATTTTAACTTACCTGTATACCATTTTCTTTTAACAGTATGCTGTGTTTTTCTCTGATTTTGCGAGCATATTCTGCTGACAAATGGTAGATCTTAAGGCATATGCCTTCTACAGAAGCTTTGGCTGTTTCAGCCAAATGAGGCTGACACTGTCTCTGTAACAAAAAAACAAACATCTATTTATCTTTAATATATCATTAAGACACAAGCAATATTTAATAAATAATAGTGTACTAGGAGGCTAAAATAAAAACTAATTACTCTCAAATGTGCAAGTCGATCTTGAAAATCATCATAAGTGGCACCGACTGTACGCCGCAACCACTGAAATGTGTCTTCTGCATTCCACTTCACCACTTTACGACTCTCAGGGGAGGCATTCCTGGATTCTATCATCTTCTTAGCTGCCTCAGCATACTTAGACAGTTGTTTCCTGGCATCTCCAGTGAATTTTGGATGAGTAAGTTTAATCGGTATGTCATTCATTATCTCCTCATACATGGACTGTGATATCTCTGGGAAGCAGTGGCTGGGCAGGAGTGGATCGGAACCACCTTGATCGTTTACTTTTCTTTCCATTAACCATCTGTTGAATGAATCCTTTGGGGCATCTATACTTTCTCTGGTGTGGCACAGCTCCTGGTAGCACTGCCTTAATTTATTGGCTAGAGTAAATCGAAATCCCTCAATCTCAGGGTGGGGATGGGGGCAAATAGTGGGAGGACGTTCATAAATCACTACATTTGTGGGTACTTCAATGTCCCATGGTCCCGCCAGCACAAATTTCTTTGGTGGTGGGCCATTATCTTCCGACGGGCGCCGCTTGCTCGCACTAGGAGTCACGTTACCAGCATTGGGGGGCCCCGTGTGGCATATTCCAAGCGGATCTGTAATGGGATCAAAATCCCTTTTAACAGCTGGCAGCTCCCACATAGACTCGCCGGATATTTTGTTCCAAAAATACGGCCTGTTCTCTCGCCTTGACCAGTACTTCCGCCATCCTTGTTGCAACAGGTCCGGGTGCAGTTCCGCGGCGAGATGCGGCGCCAGAGGAGCCGGCGCGCCCGGTGTCTGCGGGGTGTCTCCACTGCCACCGGGCGACGACTGGATCTCTGGAGACGAGTCGCTGAGAGTCGGAGCGGTCTCCCACGATGAGGAACCAGCGACTACTTTATCCCGAACATCATTCATAGCGACGGGCTCGGTATCACTCTCCTTTTGATTCGATCACAAAATAACTTAAAAGAAATCTTACGAATGAATATTCTTCTATTTAAAATTGGCTTACAATGATTTTATAAGTACAATGCATTTGTTGTTAATCATGATATTGTTACCGCCAAGAAATGTTATAAAGCAGAATTCAACAGTGTCACTGAAACACATGACGAATATTGTAGAATAACATATTTATTAAAAAAATTTGGTAAGAAATAATAACAAAACTATCAAAATAACACAAAAATACTTAAACAATCGTATAATTTACGAAATAAATAAGCTGGCGTAGCTCCCCAAGCACCGCCATCCACAGATATACACTAAAAATCTTAACACAGACATAAAACTTAAATAACACAACAGAAAACTGGAATTATCCGTAGCGAATTATAAACTAGGTCTTAGGTCCTGTTGTCTGTGGTCGTATACAGTCTTAACTCATAGACCTGTGTGCACCAAGATTTCGGTTATCATAACCAACGGTTAACATAAGCTAATCGCTAAAAATTTACTGCTCACGACAATCCGTATGCCGGCTAAGGACGTAAACCGGGCGGTTATCTCAACCGAGCTTACGTCCTTAACCGGCGTACGGTTTGTCGTGAACAGTAAATTTTACGTTTAGTTTATGTTGGTTATGATAACCGAAATCTTGCCCACAGGCCTAAATTTATAGTTAGCTTTATGTTAACCGTTGGTTATGATAACCAAAATCTTGGTGCACACAGGCCTTAGATAAACAAGTCTATCGTAGTCAGAGGTCTATTTTAAGTAATCAATTCAACTAATATAGGAGGCATGTATTCAGTGTTATGTATGAACTCTTTCCTAAATCTTAAATAATCAGTAAAAACCTTCGTTTTTACGTTCTCTTGCTATGACTAATCGTGACCCAAAACCACTCTTGGCTTGGTCTGTTAGCTGTCTATGGTCTGTAGCCTAATACTCCATCTAAATTGTCTAAAGCATCAAGAAATCCAAGAATAAATTCGTTATTCGACCTAGTATAAAACAAAGGTTGTAGCATTCTTACAAGCTTTATGGGTCTTATTCAAAGGTATTGTCATTGAAAGGCCATAAAAGACTTGATTCCACGCCGTTAAATAAACTAAAAATCCTGCCAATGACATTTGTTTTGACAAGCTGACTAGGTAAATTCTATACTAGGTGTACCTAGAAATACTTCATCCAAATACCTGTTCCACCTAGTAATATGAGTATCAAGTACTGAACTGTAAACTTTCCTTCATACTAATACAGGCTTAGGCTGTCAACGTAAACATTTATTTATATTGTTGGCGTATTTAAAAGATTTCAATTCATTTTTTAAAGTAAGTAATCCGATTCTTGCCTTTTTTAAAGGTTTTTTAAGTAATATTATGGTTTTTTTTTTAATTTTTAAATTTTTTTTTATTTTCCTTATCACATACATATCTAGAATATTTTTTAAAAAAAGAAGCACACGAACGCATGTCATCCTATAGAATTTTGAGTTAAAAACATCAGTTGTTGGACTTTTCGAATCCCCAGCCTCGTTCTCTTGTCATTTAATAATAAGCCACAAGAGGAAAATAATCTCTCACAAGGGACACTTGTGGCCATTGAAAGCACAGAATATATTTTTGTACACACGGCAGCGCGGACGGCTTAAAAATTGTCATTTGAATTGAACATATAACGCAATTGAAACCAACACATTCTGCCAATGACATTTGTTTTGACAAGCTGATTTCTTTAAATTGTTTTATTTGTATTAAATTATTTATGTAAACAAACATACATTTTTTAACATAAGTTTAATTTTTTTATCATTTCAAGCTTGAATTAATTGAAATGAATTATGAGTACAGAAATACCAATTGACATTTTTATCACAAATGAAGAAATTCAGTGTGAAAACTATTCGCAACTTCAAATAGATTGCATTAATGTATCTGATATTGAATACGAAAACTTTTATGCCAAATATATGTTACATAATTTGCCGTGCATTGTTAAAAATGTTTCAAATGACTGGAAGTGTTCCAAAGATTGGATAAAAAATGATGAAATCAACTATGATTATTTTACTCGGGAATACGGTCATATAGATGCACCAGTAGCCGATTGCGACCAAATAAACTTCAATGCCCAATGCAAGTCTAATATGAAAGTCAAAGATTATATGAGTTATCTAAGAGACAAACACAAAGAAAAACTTTTGTACCTAAAAGATTGGCATTTAAGACGCCTAATAAATGATAATTTCTATCAGGTGCCAATTATATTTGCATCGGATTGGCTAAATGAATACGCTTTAGATAATGAAGAAGACGATTTTATGTTTGTTTATATTGGACCTAAAAATACATGGTAAGATTGATGTGTATTTAGGTGATACAAATTTATGTCAATAAGTTAAATATTGATGACCTAAATGAAGTCAGTTCACTTCTGTATACTGTCCTAAACTGTTAATATATAATTAAAACTAACAGTCGCCCGTGACTTTGTCCGCTTGAAAACCTCTTAGGTACCCTTCTAATTTTAAAGACAGATTTTCATACAATGTGTGCTCATTCCCTGTCTCAATTTAATTATTTTTTAGTTTCCCGTGAAGCAATATCCTCCACCCCATCCCGTGTACTAAATATAGATATTTTTGTTAAACATTGTACAATATTATAGTACATTAACATTAACAGTATATATTTATGGCAAGCTGATGGGTATAAATTGATATTAAATAGTATATTTCACTCTTGAGTCTAGCTTTCAGAATAAACAAAAATAATTTTACGATCCGACACACAGATCTAGAGATTAGCCCCTTTAAACAAATGAACAAACACTTCCATATACTATATAGATATTTGAACAAAGATCGAATTTTAAATCCTTCACCGTATTAACGTTTCGGTCATGAAAACATATCAGTAACAAATAGCTGACCTCTATTCAGTACATATAATGTAACAAGAAGAAGATCAAGTAAATTTTGAGGCCATAGCGGCATATTCGTGCTTTTTAGAAATTTTGAAATATCTCTGAAAATATACAACTAATTAACATATTGTAAAAGAAAAATCTTATCTCAATAATATCCTTAAGATTATTAAATAATTTATTTTGATTAGGATTTAAGTTTACTTGTAAAAATAATGACGTAAACCTAAGCATAGGATTAAATGATTTATTACAGTGACACACTATTTAGAAATTTTGTAATATCTCCGACACTATATAACTAATTAACATACTGTAAAAGTCAAATCTTTTCTCTATAATATCCTTGTGATTACTAAATAATTTGTTTTGATAAGGATTTAATTTTAGTTGTATAAATGATGACGTTTTAAACATCAGCATATGTATTAAATGATTTTTTAAAATACAAAAAGTTATATATCTGTTAAAATGTAAAAGATAGATATATGCTGTCACGGACTTTTTTGTAGAACTTTAAAATACATAAAATCCCCATACATTGCTTTCAATTATTCTCAATAGATAAGGCAGCATACGTGCATAAAGCCGATTTAACAGATTTTTGAGATCCGACTTGCGCGACAAAAACGGTGATAACTCGGTTAATATATACAATACAAATCTAAAATATAGCCTATGTCACTCACCGATAACATAGCATTGTACTGGTGAAAGAATTTTTAAAATCGGATCAGTAGTTCTGAAGATTAGCCCCAACAGATCTTTATTTACAAACTTACAAACTTTACCTCTATAATATAGTTAATATTAAATTTTGTTTTTGGTTCCCTAAAACTAATGCTGCTTTGGGTTTCCCGCCATACATTTGGCTTACACACTCCAGACATGTTGAATAAAATAAGAAAATACAATAATATCAAAATTTATTATCTTAACAAAATTAATAAAATTGGTCCCATTTTCAATATATTATACTTATTAACATGAATGATCCATGCATACCTATATTACATCTCATTCCCGTAGAGGTAGGTACAGACATTTGTACATATATTACATTATTTAATAAGTAACTACTGTCATTTTCAGGACACCTTTTCATGCTGATGTTTATTCATCATACAGCTGGTCTGTTAATGTATTTGGCAGAAAGAAATGGTTAATGCTTCCACCCGGAGAAGAGGCAAAATTAAAAGATTCATTTGGAAATCTACCGTTGTTGTTTGATCCCGATGCATATAAAGATGTAAAGTATTATGAGGTCATTCAAGAGACGGGGGATGGTATTTTTGTCCCATCAGGGTGGCATCATCAAGTTTTCAATACACTGGACACCATTTCTATAAATCATAATTTTATAAATGCTTGTAATGTGGAATTTGTGTGGAGATCACTAAATGACAACTTAATTGCTGTAGAAAATGAAATTGGTGAATTTAAAGAAACTCCAAATTTTACATCACAGTGTCAACTAATATTAAAATCTGTGTTTGGTATGGATTTTGAGACATTTATAAGATTCCTTGTCCATATAGTGCAAAAAAGAATAAATCATTTTAGTGGAATTACATGTACACTCTTCAACACCTACAGCTTACAGAAGAATCATGTCACTTTTGATCTCTACAAAATATTAAATGTTATTCATTTATTAGAAAATCATCCATTACTTCTAAATAAACTTCTATCACAACACATAGTTACCACAATATTACCTTTAAAAGACTGTATTAATAGTATATTACAGTCGAATGATTAAAAGACAAGATTATAATATCATAAAATATAAATATCATATGAATATAAATATTTTATAAATATTAAACTCCTTACAAATTTGATTTTGGTTTTGCATAAACAACATTTCTCTTAATTAATTCACCAATTTCAGCCTTGCTGTAACCTAACTCTTGCAGTATTTCAATGGTATGATGTCCAAATCCTGGTGGTTTTTGTTTACCACTTGACACTCCAGGAGTGGAAGATAACCTGGGTGCAGGTTCGGGAACTACCAAGTTATCATGATCTCTATAGAAAGACTTACGAGAGGAGTTACATTCATGATTGTCAACTATTTTTATGTCAAGCACCGGTGTGACGCAAGCATCTAAATCTTTAAAAATGTTACACCACTCCTGCTGGGTCTTAGTCAAAAATATTTCTTCAAATTTCTTTTTACATTCTCTATCTAACTGAGAGTGTGTCTCCTCAGATAGCTCTAATCCTCTCAGAAAGTTTGAGTAAAATTGAGGTTCCAGAGCACCAACAGCCATAAATTTATTATCCTGAGTTTTGTAAGTAGCATAACATGGCAGTCCACCGTCCAAAGCATTTGTTCCAGGTTCCCCAGTCCATATAGGTAAATTTTGTGATTTAAATAACCAAGTTCCTAAATAAGCTGCTCCTTCAGTCATACTTGCATCAACTACTTGCCCTTTTCCTGATTTTGCCCTTTCAAACAATGCTAACAAAATGCCAAGAGAACACATAAGGCTACCACCAGCAAAGTCTCCAATAATATTGATAGGTGGACTTGGTGGCTGTTGGTTCTTACTAAGCATAGAGAGTAAACCTGACATGGCTATATAATTAATATCGTGACCTGCTTTATCCTTGTAAAGCCCATTTTGTCCATAACCTGTTAGTCTTGCATATATAAGTTTAGGATTTTTTTCCATTAGGGATGAAGGGCCAAGACCCAATTTTTCTAATACTCCTGGTCTATAAGTATCTATCAGTATATCAGAATCAGAACACAACTTTTCAAATATAACAATGCCCTCTTTAGATTTTAAATTTAATGAAAGTGTCCTTTTTCCATTGGATAAAACATTAACAGGTGAAGATTCAATCTGAAAATAATAGATTGCGTAAATTTTTAAACATTTACTTGCCTTGAATAAGAACAATATAATATAAATAAAAAAAAATAATCAATTTAAATTGTAGGTATGAAACATAGATGTACCTTTTGAACGACGGTTACCGAAGCCCCGAAATCGGCTAAAATCGATCCACAAAATGGACCTGGTGCTAATCCCAACATTTCTATAACTTTAATACCTCGTAAAGCCATTGTGTGTAAAGTTTTTGTTATATAATTTTTAATTATTAAAATAAATTCAGACTTAGTTCACACTTCACAGATGTTGTATTGTATTGAAACTTTGTGATGTTGATTGCCGATTTTTGAAATTTGAACCACAAGTTTGAACTTTATCCACATCTATAATCCCTCCCAACTTTGACCTTTCACCTTTGAAATATTAGTAAATACATACACAGATATATTTTGTAAAATAATATTTTTATAACTGGCATCTCTGGGTTCTAGTTTCTTGGGTACTTTGAAATATCTGTAGTGAAATCTCTAGATAAAAAATATTTCTGTACCATAAAGACTGGCCACAGAATATGAGCCATGTGTATTGGTCTGTGATAAAACAAAAACAAAAAGCTCAGAAGCCAAAGCAGAGGCAGAGAGCCCATATCCATAAAATAAAAAATCTAATTATTTATCGATGTATGTTATAACTTAACAGTTTTCCTAATTTTGCAGATGGAAAGAAAAATCAGCAATCCTTGTGATATTATGTGAAATGTTATGTTAATGTTATTTACTTCATGTATACAAATAGGCAGGCCATCTAAAAGTATATAAAAATGTCAGTTGCATTTGCACCTCGGGGCAACCGGCCTCCATTGAGTCCAGCTCAGATACAAAAGATGTTGGATGAGAATGCCCATTTGATACAAACCATACAGGAATACCAAGCTAAAGGCCAACTTATGGAGTGTCATCAGTACCAGCAAGTGTTACACAGGAATTTAGTTTACCTAGCGTCTGTCGCTGACGCTAATCAGAATATCCAAATGCTGCTACCAGTAAGTTGGCTGTATATTTTATTTTATAACAACGAATTGCTGGCTAGACAAATTCTTCCGCTGTTAGCTCATCATCAAGCACTTAAAGATTGATCCCCAACTAGGATGCATAATTCCACTGGATAGATTACATAAACGATGTAATGGATAGTAGTGTAATTTTGGATTTCTATATTACTAGCAACCCGCCCCGGCTTCACTCGGGCGCAGTGTTGGTACCTGCGACGGCACACGCACTTCCCGCGCGCCCCCTTAACCGCTCGCTATGTCTCTGCATTTTGAATCTTATATATCTTGGAAAATATTCACTAAAATTACATGCTGATCTATATTGAATGCACAAAGTATTTAAGATACTTAATTGCATAAGGATTAATACAGTAATGTTTAAAATCATTTCGTAAATAAGCTTCAACTTTTGGTTGAAAGTAAAAGATGAAAAATGGTTGTGTTATTGTATCTCTAAGAGATAGACATATACCACTGTGGATTTTTATGTTGGCCTTTTTAAGGTGTGCAGTTCTGTACTGTACTGTTGTATATTATTTTGATATATCTCATAGGGTTTGGAAAATGGGATGCATAGCTTCAAAGATAGCATACATAGGGACAAACATAAAAAAGCCACTTTTATAATAATGATTCTAAAAAAGAATACTTAAGCCAAATTCAATGTGGAATGTTTTTCAAAAAACAAAAATACAAATATTTTAGTGTCATGTTGATGTTGTCTTATTGTTTACAATTTTTAAATGACCAATTTATTTTCAGCCTCCACATCAGTTGGCTGCTGGAAATGTGCAACAACTGAATCCTCCCACCAGTGGAGCTGAGGGCCCCGGCTCGCCGCAACAACCATACCGTCCACCTGCAGGAGTGTCCACTACACCTACCAGACCCACACAATCATATGGCCAAAGACCATATCCACAAAATCAATATCAAGGCCAATACCAGGGCACCCCAGGTGTTTATCCTCCACAAAGTGGTTATGGGCCTCCAGGGCAAGGATATGGTCCACCAAACCCTACACAACAGCCTCAAGGATATCCCCCCAATTCTTCATACGGTCCTCCAATCACCACAGCTCCCAGTAATTATCCTCCATCTACACACCCAGGACCTGGATACCCACCCTCCTCGAATCAACAACCTTATGCTCCTCCACCTGGAAGCCCAGCTGCTGCGGGTTCACCTTATCCTGTTCGTGGTGCTAGTCAACCAGCATATACTGGAAACTCTGGATATCCTCCTCCACAATCTGGTCCAAACTATCCCAATGTAGGGGTTAGCTCTTATAATTCAACAACATCTCAGCCCCAGCCCTATCAATCTCAGCCGTTTCCAAACACCACACCTACATCTGCATACAGCTCCACGCCAGTGTCTCAACCAAACCGTTCTCCTCAGCCTCCACCCAGCAGTTACTCTTCTCAGAACCCAACTAGTACAGGCTATGGATCACCATCGGCACAGTCTCCAACATACAATTCTAGTTCTCATGGAAATAATGTCCCACCATCCACTGGTGCATCTGGGGCTCCACAGCAGAATCCACCCCCAGGCCAGCAATATCCTCCTGCAGGTCAACCGTCTCCTTATCCACCAGCAACACAACCGCCTTATTCCAACCCTTCATCCCAGCCAGGCAGTCCTGCCCCTTCAGTATCCACCGCACCCCCTCCTCAGTCATCTTATCCCCAAAACCCACAAAGCTATCCCCCTGCTGGTGCAGCTTATCCTCCTCATGCTTACCAACAAGGCTATCCTCCAGCACAATATCCACCATCTCCATACCCATATGCTCGAGCTCCAGCACCAGGAGCTCCACCGCCTGGTGCTCCACAGCCCTACCCTGGTTATGGTTTCCAACCTCCAAACCAACAATAATCAACATAATTGTTGTATTAATAATAAAATTAGTGTAGTCCTAATTATTCTAATTAATTGAGCAAATCAATTACAATTATCTATGATATAACTAGTAAGTACTGGTACTATTTAAGAATAATTAGAGAAACTTCCTTAGGAGTTATGCGAGTGCATGTCCATGATTTTTGATCTTTGAATAGGGTTCTCATTATTTGAATGCCTATTTTTCATATAAGATTTTAGTATATGTATTAAATGTGACTCTTTAAAACAATGCTATCAATGTTTATATACACAAATCAGGAATGAAATGTAAAATAATGTGTAGCAGCCTTTTTTTATTTTAAGTATAATTATGAACAAATATACCATTTTTGGTATTAATGAGATTAATTAATAGATTATATTATTTTTAATTCTATGGATTTTCAATCAAGTATTTAGTAATAATAAATAAATACAAAACACGTGTTATTTCATTTATGTAAGTGTAATATAATACAATGATTCTGATTGCAATGTTTTAGTTACAAGATATTGATCAATTAATAGATTAGTAACATAATTCAGAGTTTCTTTTTGAAGAAAAAATGTAAAGAACGTAGAATTCTTGATTTTTGTCCTTAAGACTCTTCAAAAGTTATTGTGGGTGTATCAAACATATGTATTGATTCATCATAATACTCCAAAGGTAAGTCTTCGACAATTGGGTGTGTGGGAAAAGGTGGTGGAGTTTTCAACTTTCGTAATGGCAACACTGTGTCAAATAAATAACACATAGCACCAGTTTCACCAGGTATCCCAACTCCCAACATCCATAGAATATTGTGTTTTGTATTCATGCGAAGAATTTTAACTCCTCTCAGAGTCCTCCATCTGAAAATTTCAGAAAAAAAAATTAACAAATTGAAATGCTTATAAATGTACTATTAGTATCTATTTAGTCTATACAAAAAAAAACAGTATCAGGTTAATTATAAAGAACAAATTATAAGTTATATCTCCAGAAAAGATTAAAGGTAGGTAATTTTACCTGTTACCCATGTGTCCTGGCATTTTAGTGCCAGGCCAAACTCTTGCTTTCTGACCACCTGCACCAATATTACCAGGTCTTCTATGAGTTTTTGTAACACCATGTGAAGCTGGCATTCCTTTGAATCCCCATCTTTTCATAACTCCTTGAAATCCACGATCCATTCTGTGAAGTAAATCATTTTATGTAATATGTTTGATTAAATTATACAGATCATCTATTATAACTTATACTACTGAGTTATTTTGAGCTGTAAAAAAGTTATAAAATAACTTTTGCTTCTTATGCCTGGAATTTAGATAACATTTATTTTATCTGTAGTATTTATTCTTAAGAATCTGTTACAAGGTTCATTTGGTTTATAAATTGTTCATGAGTAAAATTTAAGGGTAAATGTTACTAACGTTTTAGCCCGGACGTCAACATAATCACCAACTCTGAAATGTGTTGCAAACAAAGGTGTTCCTGTAGGCATTTTGGCATGCGGTGATATCATAAAGCGGCACAGATGTCTCTTGGGCAACATGCCAACACTGTTGAATAGTCCACAGTATTCTTTTGTGACTGTGCTAGGGTCTATAGTCTCTGAACCAACTAAGAGACAACCAAGTCTTCGTTTCTCTCTCCAGTTTAGTTTGGTTGTTTTCATTGGTGTAAATTCTTCAGGAGGTATGTATTTTATAACATGGTTATCTACTACCTGAAAAAAATATTGACATTTGTACATGATTTGTTTTAAACAACTTCATTATTATTTATCACAATTTATTTGACATTTTGATTTCATATTAATATATTCATACAAAGATAGTCTACAATTTTAAACACCATTTCTTTATTTGTTACAGTATTAACAGTTACAATGCCTTGTGTGAATTCTCCATCAAATTTAACATGAAAAACTTCATAACTCTCAGTTGCTATTGAAAGTACTATCAATGTCTCTCTCTCTCAACTAACAAAAACAGTTACAGAATAGGGGGGAAGATTTTGAATCTGAGTCACACAGGCTAAGCATCGACTAAATTATAGATCAAACTATAGGGAATACCTGTAAAAGAGTTGTTTGGAACTTTTTGCCATCTTTAGACCACAGTGGGTAGTTCCCTATTTTGCGTGCTATGAGGCCAGCTCGTCGAGTAGTCGGATCCCACTGCGCTATTTCTTGAGTTTCTACTTTAGCCAAAGGGGATTCCATTGCAGTTTGCAAATTTAATTTATCTTGCCTCACTTCCTCTATGAAATCTCTGTTTTCTTGAGTCAGCATATCCTCACTCATCTGTAATTTTTATGAAACATACAAATAAGTAACGAATAATTAAAAATTTATTTAAATAACATTAGTAGGATACCTACAACTCGTTCTTTCGGTGTATACCAATAAGGAGGACGAAATTTAGGTTGATAATGACACGACCTGGTTGTAACGCAAGCGACCCTGTAACAAATTTTAGTATATAATTCAATAAATTGGACTATCTTTCGTATTTCCAGGGAAGTTCACAATATAAAAAATACAAAATATAAGGTTAGAATAAATAATACTAACTTCATTTTGCTTAAAGCGGTGCAAAGTAACTTTAAACTAGATTTCGACATTATTTTATTACTGAATTCTATGACCATAAAATAATAATTACACAAAATACAATTAAAATCACGTAATAATATTTTCTATTACACCTCCAATTATCAACATATCTTTAGTGATGTTGAATATCCGATATCGCTGTTTCCAAAACATTGACGCATTGATGGTTGTTCTAATATATTCGAGTCACCGATAAAATTTACATTATCGACTATTTAACTAAGTTACTGTGTACTCGTATGTTAAATAAAGTGACTGATTCTAAATGAAATAAGGTTTTATAATTAAAATATCTTTACTTGGTCTAATTTATTATTTTACTCGGAACTTCAAAATATTTTTTCTTTTTACCAACTGTTTCGAATATATTCATTACATTGTATGATTATCTATTGTATTGTATGAATATACCATTTGGCAATCGATGATTTCGATATTTTACTAAAGGAGAAGCTTACAACCCTAACTTTACCATAGGTTTATTTAAAAGAAAATTAATCGCCTTGGGTTCATGACTTTTAAGTTTAGATATAGTTAGGAAGATCTATACCTACTTTATAAAATCACTTAGATTAGGTACATGGAATAAAATAATTTTTGGATTGTTTCGAGAAAATATATTTTTTCAAAGAATTGTACTTAAACTTCCAATGTTTTAGTCCATTTATACAATTTTTGATTAGGTACCTACACAATTTATCAAAGCATATGATAAAAAATTCCTTTGCGCATACTTGTCATTTATTTGTCAATGTGAATATTCTGTCTATGGCTTAGGTCTATGGCTATTTAGTATTTTATGTAAACAAATAATTTTCGTATCTATCTATCGAGATTTGTATCATTTTTAATGATAAAGATATAAATTACCAATTTTAATTTGTCGAGCGTAATGCGAACGTAATTTTAATGACGATTTAGTTAACAACAAATATGTCTACATATTCATATATATTTTCATTTCTTTTAATTATATTATTTCACAAGTGTTTAGGTTATGAAATTAAAGTTTTCGGTCCAGGATTACAACCCGAAAAGATTGTAATGCCGGCTAGATATTTTTTTGTAAACTTTACAGAAATAGACGAAAACTCGTAAGTTATTAAACATTTATTTGTTTATGTATGTTTATATATTATTAAACATATTTGTTACATGTATTATTTGTTAAAACATTTATATATCTATGTTAAAATTATATGTAATGTACAAACAAAAATGTTACAGATATTCGCCTGACCTAGCATCGAGATTTGCAGTAGAGATTACTGGAAAGTCATTCAAAAAAGATATCTGCAGACTATGGACCAATACATTAAATAGAAAAGATGGCACTTTCATTGTTCGTTATAAATTATATGAGTCATGTAGTGAATTGTCAATAAATATTTATTATAAGAACAAGCACATACAAAACTCTCCATTTAAAATTAAAGGTATAATTGTCTGATGATGATCAGGAGGTGGTTGTAACAATCATTTCTCTTTCACATGATTCTGAAATAAACGGATCAACTCTGATTTAAATAATTAGTTGTAGTGATGTGATCTTGAAATTACAGGCGTCTTCGATTCCAGCAGATTAAAGGAAAAAAAATGCATGTGTGAATTGTCCACAAGCCAATTTACACCTTTGCAAATTAATAATAAAACTTCTATCTATGGTTGAAGTAAAACTGCATCAAAATCAATGTCCACTCCACTATACTCAAATTGAAAGTGATCTCAAGCCATTTCAACAGATCAATATGAAAGATCAAGTATCCAAAATTATTGAGAAATACCACAGGCCTGAGAGCACCAGTTTTTGCCACTATGTCATTAAAGATAACCAGATATATAGAGATTGTTATGGCAAGCACATTGGGTTCAATATGTTTGCAGATAATGTTTTATTATCCTTAACCAGGAAGGTTGTTATGCCAGATATGGAGATGGTGATAATCTACACGGAATTACATCTTGTTAAGGGAATACCAATGTCCACTCCGCTAGTACCGAAATTGATAGTGATCTCAAGCATTTCAACAGAATCAATATGAAAATATGAAGGTATTGAAAATTATTGAGTAATACCACTGTCCTTAGATCCCCAGTTTTCACTAATTGATTAAAGTATTAACCAGATATATAGAGATTGTTATGGCAAGCATATTGGGTTCAATATGTTTGCAGATAATGTTTTATTATCCTTAGCCAGGAAGGTTGTTCTGCCCGATATGGAGATGGTGATAAATCTAGGCGACTGGCCTTTGTTGTCAAGGGGAATGGACCCTCTGCCTATATTTTCATGGTGTGGCAGTACAGAAACAATGGATATTGTCATGCCTACTTATGATATAACTGAATCCACATTGGAAAATATGGGAAGGTAATTGATGAATGTTTGTTGCTTTTATTTTTCTGTAATTTATTTTCCCACTAATCATTAAATTGACTGTAGCAAGTAATTTATCATTAAATAAACATCACTATACATTACACAATAAACTCCTTGGCTGTGTCTGTCTGTTTGTTCGCTATAAACTGTTGAATGGATTTTCATACATTTTTCACTGATAGATAGAGTGATTCCTAAAGAAAGTTTTTTGATCAGAAGTCCCAAAATTTGTATAGCCATGGAAACAAGGCGCTACCTACAAGATGGCAAAAGGTTATCAAACAAAATGGTACCTACATACTTTCGTTAAGTATAAATATTTTTTTTAAACTACATTAAAACATGTTTAGTATTTTCTTAAAAAATGCTAAGAAACTTTCTCCGACCATGTAAAATACACACACAAATGGCAAGAGAAACAATTAAACACTAGCTTAATTAAATCAAAACAAACTGTGTTTCAGAGTGACTTTAGATACCTTATCAGTACAAGGTAATATCGAGCGCAAGTGGCAACACAGAGAGCCCCGTGCTTTTTGGCGCGGCCGGGACTCCCGCGCAGAGCGGCTGCAGCTTATAGATATAGCGCGCGCTCATCCTGATCTCATTAACGCTTCTCTTACAAACTTTTTCTTTTTCCGCGAAAAAGAGGCTCAGTATGGACCGAAGTTACCACACATATCGTTTTTTAAATTCTTTGATGTAAGTCATATTATTTTTCAGAAACTTTATTTGAAACATTTTCAATTCATTAGCATATCTTTGATGGAAGTCATAATATTAAAACAATATCTCCAGGTTTTCATTTTAACACAAACATTTGTCACAATGCAAAAAAATGTGAACTATTAATAAAGATTGGGAGCGAGTTGTTGAATAGCTATTTATTACCTACTCAGTGATAACCTGTCTAAGTGGTGGTACGATTTTTCAAAATATCTTTATTTATTGCAAGTTAGCGCTTGGCTGCAATCGCTCCTGCGTTAAGTTATGATGCAGTCTAAGATGAAAGCAGCTAACTGGTTAGGATTAGGATAATATCTGCACCCCTTCGGTTTTTACATATGGGGGCGTCCATAAATTACGTGAGGTGTTTTTTTTAATTTTCTGCACCTCCCTCCCCCCCTGGTGAGATGTCGTGAGATTTTATTCAACCCCCTCCCCCATCTCCGAATCTCACGTGAGATTTTTCAAAATGTGAGTTTCTTACGTAAACGCGTTGGATTGTTATTGTAAAAAGAAAAAAACAAATTTGCATCGCCCTTTTATTTACGGCTAGTTAAGACTAGTAATCAATATTGCTGAGAGTTTAATTATAAGTGTTCTTTAGTAATCTTAAGCGTAATCGTACTACGATTACGCTTAAGATTAAATCTTAAGCATGTACAATCTGGATTAAATAGACCAAAATAGTATAATTTTTTTTTTGTTTCAATCAGAAAAAAAATTGCGTGATATTTGCCGAGACCCCCCCTCTCTCCAACGTAAGATTAGATGAGATTTGACTCGACCCCCTCCCCCCCTTAAACACCTCACGTAATTTATGGACGCCCCCTATCGTACGAGAACGCTAAAACGCTTGGCGGTGGTAACTAGCCGCGGCCGAAGCCTCCCATAATGCGGGTTTGGAACCGCTTATATCTAAAAAACTAATTAAAATGAATCTTACTTCTACAAGTCAGATAGTTTCTTACTAAAGTCGAAAACTCGAAATCGATTTTATGGCGTCTGCTTTGAAAGTGGAGGTTGTATAACATTAGCACACTGGACTCACTAAATGAACGGAATCTGCTTCAATGTTTACGATGTAAACTTTGTTTTAGTATAAATATCAAATAAACATAGATGGAACAGTTGCAGCATATAGACTGCCGTATCTTTTGGCTGGAGGAGGGCTAGTCTTAAAACAGAACTCGCCATACTATGAACACTTCTATGGGCAGTTGGAGCCCTATGTACACTATGTGCCTATCAAACGGGACCTCTCAGACTTGGTCGATCAATTGAATTGGGTTATAAAACACGATGAAAAGGCACATGAAATTGCAAACAATGCAAAAATATTTGCTAATGAAAATCTATTGCCACAACAAATAATCTGTTATCATGCTGTTTTGTTTAATGTAAGTTATGATCACTATAATTACTTTTTTTAATTAAAAATCTATTATCATAATGTGAGATTAATTGTATGATAAAATAGTAGTAGTAATAGTTAAAAATTTATTTATTAACTATTACAGCTATCTAAGTTTCACTCCGGGAGCATCGTCAAGGTGTTATTGAATTTACAATGGTTATTAATACCTATATAACGATACCTAATAATCAATTAGATATGTCGATTAAAAATAATCGAATAATCGATCATACTATCGTAGTTGAGTTTTTGTATTAACAGTCAACTTGTCACAAGCGTCATTATGCTCCAATTTCGGAGTGAAACGTACGTATTGGAGGGTTTTATCTTCTGTCTAGGTAACTTTGATGCTTGGTTTTGACGGTTATTCGCAGAATAAACATTTTTATGAATGATTTCATTTCAGGAATGGAGTAAAAGAATTTCTGGAGAAGTGAGCGTGAAGAAAGGCATGACGCACGTTCCGCAAGCTAAGTTCGCGTGCCACTGCGCCAGCGAGGAACATACTAGTCGCGAGGAGTTGTAACTCAATTTATAACAGGAAAAATCTCCACATTCTCATTAATATTAATAATTAATATTCGTGTATTATTGTTTTATATAACAAATTACGTAATTTTGTGTTCAATGTTAGCATAATATTTTTTATAGAGTAGTTAGGTAAGGATAATCTTCTATGGGAACAATTAGATACATAAATATAATGAGTCCAACATATAGCCAATAATTCTATTTATATAAGGAAATGTGAAATAAAAGACTAAATATATATTGATTAATATAATTTTTATTTACAGAATAATCTCTCATTTACATAAATGCTTATTTATTAAGTTATTTAAAAATAATTTACAAATAAATAATTATACAATATGTTTAACAGAGTTTTATTTTCTCTCTAACATAATAACATGTCAATAAATCTATGAATTATTATAGGAATGCTATTTATTAAAAAGTTTGTATGTCATATTATTTTTTTGTTTTGTGTCATTTTAATCCTAATGATCCGTCATCAAACATTAAATTTTAAAGTCTTTCTATACTACTATACTAATTAAGAATACTTTTATATATCTCATAGTCCCAGAACTTGCCTCGTATGCCTACGTGTACCATGTACAGGTCGATATCGCCGGGCCAGTTACCGGTACATGGCCAGGTCACAGAACTTGCCTCGTACGCCTACGTGTACCATGTACAGGTCGATATCGCCGGGCCAGTTACCGGTACATGGCCAGGTCACAGAACTTGCCTCGTACGCCTACGTGTACCATGTACAGGTCGATATCGCCGGGCCAGTTACCGGTACATGGCCAGGTCGGGGCTGCGGTAGAAGCACATGTAGGCGTCGGCCAGCAGGCGCTTGGCGGGCGCGGGCAGGTGGCGGTCGAGCGGCGCCGCGTCGTGCAGCGCGCGCCCGCCCTCCTCGCTCAGCCACGCGCCCAGCTCCGCGATCTCCACGATCTCCGGGATGTTGTACCCGTTGCGCTCCAGTTACCGGTACATGGCCAGGTCGGGGCTGCGGTAGAAGCACATGTAGGCGTCGGCCAGCAGGCGCTTGGCGGGCGCGGGCAGGTGGCGGTCGAGCGGCGCCGCGTCGTGCAGCGCGCGCCCGCCCTCCTCGCTCAGCCACGCGCCCAGCTCCGCGATCTCCACGATCTCCGGGATGTTGTACCCGTTGCGCTCCAGTTACCGGTACATGGCCAGGTCGGGGCTGCGGTAGAAGCACATGTAGGCGTCGGCCAGCAGGCGCTTGGCGGGCGCGGGCAGGTGGCGGTCGAGCGGCGCCGCGTCGTGCAGCGCGCGCCCGCCCTCCTCGCTCAGCCACGCGCCCAGCTCCGCGATCTCCACGATCTCCGGGATGTTGTACCCGTTGCGCTCCAGTTACCGGTACATGGCCAGGTCGGGGCTGCGGTAGAAGCACATGTAGGCGTCGGCCAGCAGGCGCTTGGCGGGCGCGGGCAGGTGGCGGTCGAGCGGCGCCGCGTCGTGCAGCGCGCGCCCGCCCTCCTCGCTCAGCCACGCGCCCAGCTCCGCGATCTCCACGATCTCCGGGATGTTGTACCCGTTGCGCTCCAGTTACCGGTACATGGCCAGGTCGGGGCTGCGGTAGAAGCACATGTAGGCGTCGGCCAGCAGGCGCTTGGCGGGCGCGGGCAGGTGGCGGTCGAGCGGCGCCGCGTCGTGCAGCGCGCGCCCGCCCTCCTCGCTCAGCCACGCGCCCAGCTCCGCGATCTCCACGATCTCCGGGATGTTGTACCCGTTGCGCTCCAGTTACCGGTACATGGCCAGGTCGGGGCTGCGGTAGAAGCACATGTAGGCGTCGGCCAGCAGGCGCTTGGCGGGCGCGGGCAGGTGGCGGTCGAGCGGCGCCGCGTCGTGCAGCGCGCGCCCGCCCTCCTCGCTCAGCCACGCGCCCAGCTCCGCGATCTCCACGATCTCCGGGATGTTGTACCCGTTGCGCTCCAGTTACCGGTACATGGCCAGGTCGGGGCTGCGGTAGAAGCACATGTAGGCGTCGGCCAGCAGGCGCTTGGCGGGCGCGGGCAGGTGGCGGTCGAGCGGCGCCGCGTCGTGCAGCGCGCGCCCGCCCTCCTCGCTCAGCCACGCGCCCAGCTCCGCGATCTCCACGATCTCCGGGATGTTGTACCCGTTGCGCTCCAGTTACCGGTACATGGCCAGGTCGGGGCTGCGGTAGAAGCACATGTAGGCGTCGGCCAGCAGGCGCTTGGCGGGCGCGGGCAGGTGGCGGTCGAGCGGCGCCGCGTCGTGCAGCGCGCGCCCGCCCTCCTCGCTCAGCCACGCGCCCAGCTCCGCGATCTCCACGATCTCCGGGATGTTGTACCCGTTGCGCTCCAGTTACCGGTACATGGCCAGGTCGGGGCTGCGGTAGAAGCACATGTAGGCGTCGGCCAGCAGGCGCTTGGCGGGCGCGGGCAGGTGGCGGTCGAGCGGCGCCGCGTCGTGCAGCGCGCGCCCGCCCTCCTCGCTCAGCCACGCGCCCAGCTCCGCGATCTCCACGATCTCCGGGATGTTGTACCCGTTGCGCTCCAGTTACCGGTACATGGCCAGGTCGGGGCTGCGGTAGAAGCACATGTAGGCGTCGGCCAGCAGGCGCTTGGCGGGCGCGGGCAGGTGGCGGTCGAGCGGCGCCGCGTCGTGCAGCGCGCGCCCGCCCTCCTCGCTCAGCCACGCGCCCAGCTCCGCGATCTCCACGATCTCCGGGATGTTGTACCCGTTGCGCTCCCCTGCAACATACATACATAATACTTGCTACACATTTAGAATCCTTCCTCAACACTATGTAACGTTGTATTCACTAAAAAAATTGGTTGTCTGTAAAGTCGGTTTACTGACGATAGTTGAACGTGACAACGTCTGAAGAAAATACTGATGAAATGGTAGCATTTAATTGGTTATTAAAATTTTTAATTTAAGTATATTTTTATAAATATTAATTTAAATTAATAAAATAATTGATTTTGATTTTATAAATTTATAATAAATATATTAATTTTTAATTTAAAATTAATATATTTAATAATTATATTTAATAGACGGATGTCAAACGTTGCCGAACGCAAAGGCCGATTGTGCTTCTTTGTCGCTCGTTCCGCGCTCTCGCTTGCACTTCAACCCTTTCATGGAACGCCTCAAAGCGAGGTAACGACGCATGACGTCATGTTTTTTCGTGCGTGCAGCCGGCTCTATCGAATTATAAGACGTTGTCACTCAGGTATTTCATAAAAAAAAATGCCTGTTATGATCTACGCGTGAGCTGCGATGAGTAGAGCGCGGGGTGCGCGGTGCGCGGTGGCCTATGCGCCGTCACTCGCATCTCGATCATTCGCATAATTTTCGTCATTGCCGACAACTGTGTCGAATTAATTTAATCCCGGAGTGCTGACTTATTGTGCATATTATTTAATACGCCTAAATTCCCATAATATAACGGGTAAGTGTTGAGACAATCTATACTAGCGTTTAGATTTAAGCTTATTGCATTATTGCACAGGATTCACCCATAAACATTTTCATTAGTAGTTAAATTTAAATTTTATACGTTATGTGTGTGATATTAATTGTTCAAATTCAAATTTTAAGTCGAGTATGTACCTAATAATTTTGTGAGTTCTGTTTAGATAACTATTAGGCTAATTATAAAATAATTGGTTTATTTTTGAGTAGATTCCTAAATATTATTTTGTTGTAGCTAGATATAATTATTTTTATTTTTGAAGTAGGTACCACCATTTTGTTTTACCCTCGTTTGCTTGCGCGTGCGGTTCGGCCAACGGAGAAGGCTTTATCTACACACCCTAACATGCTGGATGTAAATTCCAGGAGCCAGGTGTACGGCTACGCCTTATTTCGGAGCCACACAAGCTAAGGGTCCACTTTACCTCGGGGCCCCAACTTCAGTGTCCAGGCGTTCAGGGCCACGCTTGCCGTAACTCCGGGTCTACCTATCTACCTACCTACTCCGTGCTCTCCGCGTACAACGGACAGCGTGCCGGCATCTAGACCGACGCGTCCTGACCTGGGCCCTTGGTGTTCCGCCCTCCTTGTGCCACGGAACACACCTCAGAGCAAACCAGGGGAGTACCTGACCCTCAACCGTACTCGGAAGCAAAAATAAATGCAGGGCCCATTTTACCCACGGCCCTCTCTCTAGTTAACTTATTGTAAAATATTAATTTTATTTTATTAATATATTTATTCTCGAATCTTGTGTTGACGTTTCATTCATCTCTCCCGCATGAACGTCACAACTAAGAGACAAATATATTAATTTCCATGGATTCGCCGTGCACCCGGGTCCATCGCGTGGCTGAGAGAGTTGGAGGCTTGCGGCACGGATGTATGCTCAAGGGTTTGAGACCGGTCGACGCTCAGCTTCTCTGCTCGAATTTTTCTCCCTGCCCAACCAATCTGGTAGGAATCTGCTAGAGCAGCTTTGGACACTCGTTCTAGAATGGAGCTTCCTGCAGTTCTAGTCAGGCCAACTTCTACGAGAAGGTTGTGGAGATTTTACTGGTATACCTCTCGCACCTACGTCCACCAAATGTATAATGTAACCACAGCCATTTTATTGTTACTTCATTTGTAAGGACATAATATTTTTTGTCCATTTTAATGTATAGTCTTTAGGGATATTTGTTCCACACGGCACTGAGCTCAACAAGTACTATATGTTTAATTTCTTTCGTTTAACAATACCGAACGTTCGGTAGTACAGGTTACCTTTCCTGTCGGCCATGGAGTCGAAGAAGCACCAGGGCGCGTCGTGCGGCGCGCCGGTCTTGACGAAGGCGACGTAGTGGCTGGTCTCGATGCACAGCACGGCGAACAGCTCCATGTAGACGCGCGGCGCGGGGCACGCCTCCAGCAGCGGCGCGTACTCCTCGCACACCGACAGCGGCGTCGCCTGCGCAGGTCAAGCGTAAGGTGACTGAACTCACAAATGCACCCGCTCTGTTCCCGGCGGTTACCTTGTGGTGCGGGCGCGTGGCGTGCGCCAGACGCAGACACGCGGAGCACAGCGCGCCCGCGTCCAGCGCGCCCGCCGCCGCGCACGCGCCGCACTCCCAGCGCGCCAGCGCGCCGCACACCGTGCACTGGCGCGGCACTGCCACAGGGCGAATTCAATTCAATTAAACTCATTTATTAGGCACAAAAATAACAAATGAACGATGACCAGAAGTATCAATTGTGTTGTGGTGGTCATCTCCCTCTTTACAGTAGGATTCTGGTGGTACAAATTAACAGGAGGGCGTGCGTAAGAGTGTGAGTGCATATGCACATGTACGTGTGCGTTTTTTACACTTCAATAATTTATTTGTGCAAACTAGAAGTTAGGGAATACATGTTTAATACTTTATTAATTTTGCTATATAATGCAGAACCCAAGTACAAGTAATGTTTGTCTTTTAAACTTTATTTTACTATATACATTTAAAATAAACAATTGGCGAACAGTTGGCTTAGCAACTCACATTGTGTATATATAGAAGAGCAGTGGATGTAATGATTAAGTCATT
This sequence comes from Mycalesis mineus, assembly GCA_034621355.1. Taxonomy (NCBI): domain Eukaryota; kingdom Metazoa; phylum Arthropoda; class Insecta; order Lepidoptera; family Nymphalidae; genus Mycalesis; species Mycalesis mineus. Next base: position 4,087,255 of record CM067883.1, read on the forward strand.
GATTGTATTGATTTGAGTCATGCGGCAACAGAATATAGAGAAACTTACACCCTTCAATAAGATCGGTGACATCCAATAATGGTGACGGTTGAACTCGCTGATACAGTTTGTATTGCTTGCCAAAGCGAGGCATCTGTATTATAAACGCAGCTGGTACCTGAAGTATGACAAATTGCTCAACATTTATTTCAAGTATTTGTATGAGAATGTTAGAAAGTCCAGGCGAGAAGGACAAGTGTTAAAAGATAACGACGTTACAGCTCGTATCGTGCTATGCCGTTCTGTAATGTCTTAAACAGTTGATTAAAATATGTAATAGCAGATGAAAGTTACCTCACTAAGTTTGACTCCTGAAGTCGCGAAAGATTGTTCTAGAAGTTGTTGAACGCTTGGCAATGTGACGTGTTCATCTTTCTCCACAAACAGTTGATAGCAGTAGGCTTCTTGACCTGACGACAGTTTCAGGAACGGTTCAGCTCGGAGTAGTTGTGCTACTAAGCCATTCAGAAATTCTTCAGGATCCTGTAAAAAGAAGATGTAGTATGAAGAAGTTCATGACGCGGTCGGCGCGCACGTAGCCGTGCTCGCGCAGGACGCGCTGCACCTCCGTGTAGTGGGGCGAGTGTATATGTGTACCTTCTCCTCGGACGTGAGGCCGGGCACGTCGGAGAGGCGCTCGAGCAGCGTGCGCAGCTTCATGACGCGGTCGGCGCGCACGTAGCCGTGCTCGCGCAGCGGGTTCACCACCTCCTCGCGCAGCACGCGCTGCACCTCCGTGTAGTGGGGCGAGTGTATATGTGTACCTTCTCCTCGGACGTGAGGCCGGGCACGTCGGAGAGGCGCTCGAGCAGCGTGCGCAGCTTCATGACGCGGTCGGCGCGCACGTAGCCGTGCTCGCGCAGCGGGTTCACCACCTCCTCGCGCAGCACGCGCTGCACCTCCGTGTAGTGGGGCGAGTGTATATGTGTACCTTCTCCTCGGACGTGAGGCCGGGCACGTCGGAGAGGCGCTCGAGCAGCGTGCGCAGCTTCATGACGCGGTCGGCGCGCACGTAGCCGTGCTCGCGCAGCACCCGCTGCACCTCCGTGTAGTGGGGCGAGTGTATATGTGTACCTTCTCCTCGGACGTGAGGCCGGGCACGTCGGAGAGGCGCTCGAGCAGCGTGCGCAGCTTCATGACGCGGTCGGCGCGCACGTAGCCGTGCTCGCGCAGCGGGTTCACCACCTCCTCGCGCAGCACGCGCTGCACCTCCGTGTAGTGGGGCGAGTGTATATGTGTACCTTCTCCTCGGACGTGAGGCCGGGCACGTCGGAGAGGCGCTCGAGCAGCGTGCGCAGCTTCATGACGCGGTCGGCGCGCACGTAGCCGTGCTCGCGCAGCGGGTTCACCACCTCCTCGCGCAGCACGCGCTGCACCTCCGTGTAGTGGGGCGAGTGTATATGTGTACCTTCTCCTCGGACGTGAGGCCGGGCACGTCGGAGAGGCGCTCGAGCAGCGTGCGCAGCTTCATGACGCGGTCGGCGCGCACGTAGCCGTGCTCGCGCAGCACCCGCTGCACCTCCGTGTAGTGGGGCGAGTGTATATGTGTACCTTCTCCTCGGACGTGAGGCCGGGCACGTCGGAGAGGCGCTCGAGCAGCGTGCGCAGCTTCATGACGCGGTCGGCGCGCACGTAGCCGTGCTCGCGCAGCGGGTTCACCACCTCCTCGCGCAGCACGCGCTGCACCTCCGTGTAGTGGGGCGAGTGTATATGTGTACCTTCTCCTCGGACGTGAGGCCGGGCACGTCGGAGAGGCGCTCGAGCAGCGTGCGCAGCTTCATGACGCGGTCGGCGCGCACGTAGCCGTGCTCGCGCAGCGGGTTCACCACCTCCTCGCGCAGCACGCGCTGCACCTCCGTGTAGTGGGGCGAGTGTATATGTGTACCTTCTCCTCGGACGTGAGGCCGGGCACGTCGGAGAGGCGCTCGAGCAGCGTGCGCAGCTTCATGACGCGGTCGGCGCGCACGTAGCCGTGCTCGCGCAGCGGGTTCACCACCTCCTCGCGCAGCACGCGCTGCACCTCCGTGTAGTGGGGCGAGTGTATATGTGTACCTTCTCCTCGGACGTGAGGCCGGGCACGTCGGAGAGGCGCTCGAGCAGCGTGCGCAGCTTCATGACGCGGTCGGCGCGCACGTAGCCGTGCTCGCGCAGCGGGTTCACCACCTCCTCGCGCAGCACGCGCTGCACCTCCGTGTAGTGGGGCGAGTGTATATGTGTACCTTCTCCTCGGACGTGAGGCCGGGCACGTCGGAGAGGCGCTCGAGCAGCGTGCGCAGCTTCATGACGCGGTCGGCGCGCACGTAGCCGTGCTCGCGCAGCGGGCACGTCGGAGAGCGCTCGAGTTCACCACCTCCTCGCGCAGCACGCGCTGCACCTCCGTGTAGTGGGGCGAGTGTATATGTGTACCTTCTCCTCGGACGTGAGGCCGGGCACGTCGGAGAGGCGCTCGAGCAGCGTGCGCAGCTTCATGACGCGGTCGGCGCGCACGTAGCCGTGCTCGCGCAGCACGCGCTGCACCTCCGTGTAGTGGGGCGAGTGTATATGTGTACCTTCTCCTCGGACGTGAGGCCGGGCACGTCGGAGAGGCGCTCGAGCAGCGTGCGCAGCTTCATGACGCGGTCGGCGCGCACGTAGCCGTGCTCGCGCAGCGGGTTCACCACCTCCTCGCGCAGCACGCGCTGCACCTCCGTGTAGTGGGGCGAGTCCTGTACATAGACGTATATTATAGGTGTATCCCAATAGTGATGGTGCACAATGACAATTGACAGCATACCTCAGGCTCTGGCGGGCGGTAGAGCAGCGCGTCGAACACGCTGGTGAAGGTGAACATGGCAAAGAGCGTCGCGTCTAGGTAGCAGGAGTTGTGGTGGCCCTGGATCCCGCGACTTTTGCCCGCCAGCGACCCTAGCGCGCTCAGCGGTGGCACCACGCCGCGCACCACGGGGCACTCCGGCTATTGGCATAGAACACATGTGTAGATTAGCTGCATATAATTTTATATAAAAAGACGTGAATATCGTCGTAATTTTCTGCGTGGGGCGATTTCCCCTATTATGGCTACACAGCGACAGCAGTACAAAGACAGCGCGCCCCGCGGCGCACGTGAACAGACATCGCCCGCGGTACTATGTACGTCTATACCTGGTCGTAGTGCTCGGCGTGGTGCGGCTCGGGCGGCGGCGTGTCCCGGAAGCGCGCGTCGCGGCGGCACAGCGGCAGCGGCACGAACAGCGCGCGGCCCGCACCGCACGCGAACAGTCGCCGCCCTCGGTACTATGTATGTCTATACCTGGTCGTAGTGCTCGGCGTGGTGCGGCTCGGGCGGCGGCGTGTCCCGGAAGCGCGCGTCGCGGCGGCACAGCGGCAGTGGCACGAACAGCGCGCGGCCCGTACCGCACGCGAACAGTCGCCGCCCTCGGTACTATGTATGTCTATACCTGGTCGTAGTGCTCGGCGTGGTGCGGCTCGGGCGGCGGCGTGTCCCGGAAGCGCGCGTCGCGGCGGCACAGCGGCAGCCGCACGAACAGCGCGCGGCCCGTACCGCACGCGAACAGTCGCCGCCCTCGGTACTATGTATGTCTATACCTGGTCGTAGTGCTCGGCGTGGTGCGGCTCGGGCGGCGGCGTGTCCCGGAAGCGCGCGTCGCGGCGGCACAGCGGCAGCGGCACGAACAGCGCGCGGCCCGTACCGCACGCGAACAGTCGCCGCCCTCGGTACTATGTATGTCTATACCTGGTCGTAGTGCTCGGCGTGGTGCGGCTCGGGCGGCGGCGTGTCCCGGAAGCGCGCGTCGCGGCGGCACAGCGGCAGCGGCACGAACAGCGCGCGGCCCGTACCGCACGCGAACAGTCGCCGCCCTCGGTACTATGTATGTCTATACCTGGTCGTAGTGCTCGGCGTGGTGCGGCTCGGGCGGCGGCGTGTCCCGGAAGCGCGCGTCGCGGCGGCACAGCGGCAGCGGCACGAACAGCGCGCGGCCCGTACCGCACGCGAACAGTCGCCGCCCTCGGTACTATGTATGTCTATACCTGGTCGTAGTGCTCGGCGTGGTGCGGCTCGGGCGGCGGCGTGTCCCGGAAGCGCGCGTCGCGGCGGCACAGCGGCAGCGGCACGAACAGCGCGCGGCCCGCACCGCACGCGAACAGCCGCTGGCCTCGGTGGTTGCCATCGCCCAGACCGCACACGCTCTGCTCCAGCTCTACTCCCGCAGTCGCTATATCTGCCGACCACATTCATTACTAGTTCGGTATAAGTCTACATGTGAAGCATATGACTGCAGACGATTTAATAAATTACTACAAAATCAGTTCCCATGAGAGATTCTACGCAGTTCGGCGTGTGAGTCGATCATATATCAATATAAATGTAACTTGGTATATGTATGAGAAAATTGGTCCTATGATAAATGAGCGAAATACTTAATTCGTAATGATTATGTTCATCCAAACTTCAAAAGATAGCAACTAACTACTATCAATATGAGAACATATAGTTGTAAACTAGTGAATGAACAGTATACAACTTACCATCAATAAGCCCTATCCACCTCACTACGCCGTAGTAGTTCTGATCGACGTCTGTCGCCACTTCTACCAGCGATCCTACACCGATGTCGTCCTGCACGACCTGTGGCGACTGGTGCGCCTTGGCCTGCACCGCTCGGGGCGACCCTACAGATGGTGAGTCGTAAAACTCCTCCTGAGTCTCACCGCTGCACACATCTGTAAAAATATTATGTTTTAATTACAAATATTATGTTTGGAAATGTGTAATTTGTAATAATTTATAATTAATTAATTTTCTTTTTAACTTTTAAAATATTTTTACACAGCTCGGCGAATTAACTCCCATGTAACTTATTTATGATTTAAGAAGACAATCTGACGACATTGTACCTATGTGTCGCAGATAACAGGCGTCACAGGATCGTCGTGATTGCGAGATCATATAGTATAACAGTTTTACGACTGGCCATAAGCCAGCAGCAGATGATGTCGGCTGACGATTATTATGGTAAACACACAGGGCAAATCAGGGCACCCAGTTATTATTTAAGTTTTCCCAAAAATATACTTTATATTACTTTCTGTCGTTTATTTTCTATTTACATTTTATTTAATTTTTAACAATGAATGTTATATATAAATATATTATAATAGGGCTCGTGTGATAAAATTCTAATTCTAATATCTCGTAAGATAACCGCGACTGCAGACGTAGGAATCAGGACCGACTTCACATGCTTTTTTGGGTGTACTTAGTGAAAATCAATCCCCCCTACAGTTTTGCTATGTTGAATGTCTTAATAAAATCACGATATATGTTACTACACTACATACTCTGTTCATATTGTAGTACACAAAGCGGTATTTCATCGACGGACAGCTCGCGGAGATAATACGCGTGAGACATGACGCACAGACGGAGTGAACTGCGCTACGAGCACCCCGCGCTACCTTACGCCTAAAATTAGAAAATAGGAAAACGAAAATAGTACGCATCGAATGCAGTCTGTGTGCCACTGCCAGATTGTTTGTGTGTGCTTTACACAATGAGATCGTTTTTAAATCATTTTATACAATATGTATGACGACAGTGATAACTGCGCTTATAGGAAAATGGTAAACAAATCATTTCTACAACTTTAAAACAGTATTGTGTTGTTTATTTTTTTCGGCGTGGATGACATTTGAAGTCAACATAGAGGGCATATGGTTCACAACAAAACATTTTTATGCTTATCTATTTTTCTTGTAATATGCAATGCAGATTCATTTGTTTCAATAATAATAAAAAACTGATTTCGATCAAACCTTTGACTTGCAGTTATTAATCAATCAAAGACAAAGATAATTTAAATTTTAACTCTCAAGATGTGGAGTGGCATTTGGATGCCGCTTTCACATACATGTCAGTCATGCCGGCATCTTACATGATCATTTGATATTATATACATATGAATGTAACTATTTATTGAAACTCTTTGACACTAACTACTTAAATTAGCATAAAGTTTTCCCATACATTAACAATAATACTGTAAAGTAGAAAAAGATGGCCTTAAGTCGCACAACAGAGTGAAGATGCACCAGCAATATAGGACTGACTCCAGATGACTTACTTATTATATACTATTTTATTTATTGACTTCAGATTATGCATTATGCTGACACATTACCTGGAGTACAAAACATAAAAGAAGATAAAATAGCTAGGAAAAAACCAATGATTTTTACTTATTATTTTATAGGTACACTAACAGCATGTTTATTTATTTGTCACTAATAAAAATAATAGGTAATTAAAGTATTCATACCTTGTGTCTACAACATTAACATTAATAACTAACAGGCATAAAATTAATCTACTTAATGTGATGAATTCTGGTGGCAACTCTGAGAGATTTTTATCATATCATTTCAAAAAAATTTAAAGGAGCTTACTCACCTACCAAAAGACCAGTTTCAATTTTTTTAGGTTCATGAACCATTTTCAAAGTTTGGATAGATTCCTCTGAGTTAACACTTGTCCCCGATGTAGTGGGCTTATTTCTTCTTTTCTCCAAGTGGTTGATAAGGTTTATAGATTTGATGCGTTCATTGTTTGGCCGCTGCATAGTTCGTTTTGGGCTGTGAGGCTGTGACCCATACTCAGGATGTTCTGGCTCCTTGGGTGCTGGTGGCCAACTTCCTCCGATTAAATTGAACAAATCCAGCTATTAAAAATATTGTTACTTAAATATTAGTAATATATATAAATTATTTATATATTAATAATATAATAGTTATTTAAATATAAGTTGAACTTATATTAGCTAAGATCTTAGCAAATTTTAAAAATGTAGATGTTCATAAAATTGAAATTTTTATAGATTGTTTTTAGTTTTTTAAAAAGCAAAAATGTATTAGGCAAACAATTATTTTAGCATAAATATTAGTAGATATAGGTAAATAAGTAAAATAAAAATATTGTTTATTAACACTTTGATTATAATCAGACAGATAAAAATTGTGTATCAAAATGAATCATATAAAACCCCACCCAAGGTCAGTCACAAATTTTTCCACCACATTATTTCAAGCAGATTATATATACTTTTTAAATACCAAAACTTAGTTTTTTGGTATTGAACAAGAAAAACAAGCCTAGAGACAAACTTTCAAAATACAGTTATATTAAATAAAAAATATCTGAAAAATGCTTTTTCACTGGCTGCCCAAATAAGTTTTACAAATACAGTTTCATATAATAAAAATATCAGGAGGCATGACCTATAACATGATTATATATTAAAAATGAGTAGTGCAAGTAACCATTCCTGTGTAGTTAGTAAACGGTTATGGTAACACAACTGAATAACTCATAGAAAACCTGTCCATCTCTGCTGCTCATACTGTTATTCTCTTGGTCTTGACTATTTTCAATATTCATCGTAATGTAGTCCTTCCTTCTGCGTAGATATTGAAAATATTCTAAAACTACTGCTACACTTAATTTCTTTGATGATTTTTGTATGTTTCTTTTCTATCTACGATACTCACAAAATATTATCTTCTATTGCAAAACGTTAGTAATTATTAGCAAAGGAGCTTAGTATCACTGACTTTTTCAAAATAAACGATATGTGTAATAATAATTTACGGTATATTTTACATAATATGTATAGTATACTTGTATTATAAATAATTAAACTTTGTCTATTAGATAAATAAATAAACAATAAAAATTGCAATTTCAGCTATTTTTTTATATCACGAATTCACGAACCACAGATATTGTACAAACTGGAGTTTTTACGCACAGACTAAATAGAAAGTATATGATTTATATGTAACTTATTTTAGCCATCTGTGGTTAGAACCCAAGCTTTTTATAAAAATTCTTGACAGTGACACTGACAGTAAATTTGACCTACGTTAACCTTCGTCCTTCACCCTAAATCTTCATTTCATTTGACCTAAAAAATTAGATTAAGATATTACTATAAAAAATAGTTCAATTTTATTTCTTTCTAAATACTGAATAAAATTGAATATGATATATTTAATGCTATAATTTGGAACTGGATACAGGTATTAGTTAGTGACTTAATTCTTATATATTTATATTGTTATTTAGTTTAAAACTTTATAACAAGTCTAACATAGAAAACAATATTTTATTGAAGGAGAACATAACATGCAAATTCTTGTTTTCTTTCAGGCTTTCCCTGATAATATGATTCGCCAGGGTAGTATTGATGACATCAATGCCCAACAGTTCCTGAAAATATCTAATTATGAAGATACAGTCAGACAGCTAGACATATACTATGCTATAGGTGAGATATATTTTGGATTATTGTTCGAATGCCTGGGGTAAGACGGTTAAATCTAAAATAGTAACATAAAATAGAAGTTTAATAGTGACTTAGTTTTGATGATTTGAAAGCATTAATAGTTAAATTCTATTTGTAAGCATTTATGGCTTGGTTCTGGTTATTATATATATCTAGGTCTATGGTATGTTTTAGTATTGGGAAAAATATACTAAGTAGAAAATAAACAAAAATGACTACAACACAAGTATAACATATTAATTTCTTGAATTAAGACAGAATAAATACTAAAATGGTATTGTGAAAAACAAGTTTTTTAGTTCTAATGACTTGAAAGGATTTATGATTCAGTTGCATGATTCAGATGTCAATTAAGGAATTCATATTTTCTTAACTATCCCATGTATATCAGATTTGATGGTATTCTTTAGCTATTGGTGTTGTGTTAAGAAAGACATGCTAACAAAATAAAATTAAAAAATACTAAAGTTAAGTCATGGAAATGACAAAACAAATAAGCATACAACAGGAAGGGACAGACCAACAGAGTTAATACTCATCCTCACTGTCTTTCCAATACCAGTTTTCTGTTATTTCATTGTTTGAACTGTACAACAATAATGTATTCAATTCCAGTTAAGAGACAATTGCTAAGATTTCAAAGTCCAATCACTGGACTGTTCCCTGTTCTGTCATCTGATCTTCATATTGGCAGTGTGAGAGATAGCATATATTGTGCTGCAGCAGTATGGGGCTTGTATCAAGCTTACAGGTAAAATTATGTTTATTAAAAAACTATGTTGATAGGGAAATATAATAGCAAAAAATAAATAGGTAATTAATTAAAAATAGAACACCCTAAATGCGAACTATAGCACTGTATTATTAAACTTAAAAATTAAAATTAATGACACCTTTGGTCCACATCCTCTCTAATATCTGAGGGACAAGTTGATTATGTTTGTATGTATATAATGAAATAATGTATGGAAATATTGTTTTTTTTATAAGGCTATAAAATAGTCAGCGATGGCATATCTCTGTCTTTTGAGGATATATAAATGCAATTTTATTAATTTTTGATGGTTCTGAAATGTTGCAACCATGCAGGTGAAGTCGCAGGCATCTGCTAATAAACATAAATCATAATTTAAAGCCAATGAACAAATAGCTCTAAAATGCAGGAGCTAGCCACAACACTGAGAGTATGGGAAGTAACATTGTCTTTATGACTAATTTAAAGCAGATGGGGAATATTGGTTATATGAAAAATATTCTGTTTATAAAAATAATGTAAAGTGCAATCTGATTTGAGTGTATTTGTTTATTTCAGGCGTATTGATGATGATAGAGGCAAATCCCATGAATTAGGACAGAGTACTGTGAAATGTATGAGAGGCATACTCGAGTGCTGGATAAAGCAAGCACCCACAGTAGAAGCCTTCAAAACTAGACAGAGCGCCGCCCACGCGCTGCATGTTAAGTTCCATCTCACCACCGGGGAGCCGGTGCTCAGCGACGAGCAATATCATCACCTGCAGATTGATGTTATCTCACTGTATTTATTGTTTCTTGTTCAGATGATTACATCTGGTCTGCAGATTATTTATACACAGGTATTATATACATAAATAGTAGGGTTTTAGAATATGTCTAGTAAATGCTGTTCAATGCACAAGTAGATCTAATGATCTACTCTTAGTGCATTCATTGACACTAGGCATAGCTCATAGTAATGCTGAATAAGGTGCTACAAACTACCCTATGCCCTATATTGTTTGTCTATAAAATCTTAACAGGGGCTAGATGAAACTTGTTTTTTGTGATGGGAAATGTTACAAGTTTATCAAATCACTAGCGGCGATTTGTCCTTCGTATTACCCATTTCTATAAAAAAATTGGATTATTGTTTTGATTGAACTCAATAGTATTTTATTTTTTAGGATGAAGTTGCGTTTGTACAAAATTTAGTTTACTACGTAGAGAGGGCGTACAGGACACCTGATTATGGAATGTGGGAGAGAGGCTCCAAGTACAATGATGGAAAACCTGAGATCCATGCGTCATCTATAGGTATTTTCATATGCTTAAATTAAACATTGGTAATAAGATTGTTTTTATAAGCATAATAAGTATCTTCTATTATCAGAAGGTTAACTTGAAGGTCAACAATGAAGTAAGGTGGCTTTGTGCCTCGCCTGTGATGGAGAATACACTCGAAAAACGAATTTTCACAGAATACATCTGCTTATAATTATTTTACTAATCGCAGATTAACCCAGAAGAAAAAAAACATAAATTCATTCAAAAGCGACTAATCCCAAAAGGAGGGCTTAATGTTCAAACTCCATAAATATCTGTTCTTTCTCTTCTCTTGAATCTTTTTAGTTTAGCTGTGGTCTATTTACATTTTTAAAACTTTTTACCAATTGCAGGTATGGCAAAGGCGGCCCTGGAAGCCATAAACGGATGCAATTTGTTTGGGGACAAGGGCGCCTCGTGGAGTGTGGTGTACGTGGACATTGACGCGCACAACCGCAACAGAAGCATCTTTGAGACTATGCTGCCGAGGGAGTCCAGTTCCAAGGTATGAAGTACACTGCTTTATGTATAACTAGCAGTTGCCTGCGACTTTCCCCACGAGGTAAATAGTGTGTTGCAACCTTCCAAAATGGTATGTATGTAATATTTCCAGAACTGCCCAATTTTCGCATATCAGCGTCTGAACAAATGTGCCGAATTTCAAAAGTGTATGTATTTATTGAGACGAATATCTTAGCATTCCATGGATTCACCGTGCGGGTGCCGGGTCCATCGCGTGGCTGAGAAAATAACTCCGAACAGAGCCCGAGACTTGTGACTCGGGTGTAGGTTTAAGGGTACCCTTAGTGACGCGCGTCAACACTCACCTCCTCTGTTCAAGTTATTCTCCCTGCCCTCCTGTTTGTGGAGTCATATCTCCGGAACTACAAGTCGGATTTAAGTAATTCTTTTTTTGTTGTACTAGGTACACTGCAAATTTTTCAACTTAGGGTACATTGCAAATTTTATCAAAATCGGTTCAGAAGTTTTTGAGATAGGGAATTTTTATGTTTTTATATTTGTGTTCGCATATCTCCGGAACTACAGGTCCGATTTAAATATTTCTTTTTTTGTTGTACCAGGTATTGTTCAACTTAGGGAATACTGCAAGTTTCATTAAAATCGGTTAAGAAGTTTTTGAGATAGGGATGTTTTTATGCATGCCAACGCATAACTTTTTTACAGAATAATCCGATTTTGAAAATTCGTTTTTTATTAGAAAGGGTACACCTCGAAAATGGTCCCATAGTCATCATATTACGATCTGATGATGAAATCTACTTTAAATCGAAGGAATTCTTCAAACTCCATAGGCACATTTGCAGCGATGTCGGTAGTTTATAAGCGGCTGGCGAATATTGGTGCTCATAGTTTAGAACGAGTAGGTTTTACGTATGTTTTTAATGTTTTGAAAAATTTTTTAATAAAATATTAAACCGACTTCAGAACGCACTTAAAAGTAAAAAATAACTGCGCACATTCAGTTACTTTAATTTACTTAACCATATCTATGAAGTCGGTGCCATCTGTAACCTTTTTAATTTTACGACGATATATAATTCACAGAAAGTACTTTGCTACTTTAAAATTTAAATGTTAAATAAACTTTCCTTAAACTTGGATGGCACCGAGTTTATAGATGTGTTTAAGTAAATTAAAGTAACTAAATGACGCATTTATGTTTTACTTTTCAGTGCGTTTTGAAGTCGGTTTAATTTTTATTAAAATTTTGTAGTTCTTTAAAGGGAAACTATTTTTCCATGGATACATTGTTTCGTTATATCTCAAGTATATAAAGCAGCGTTTTCGATTTTAGGTTCCAGGCGTCACCTTTCATCCAATTTCTAGAAATATAATTTAAATTACATACTAAAACCGTCCGCACTTCATTTTAGTCATTTTATGATATTTTTTTCTGATTGTTTATTTTGTATTTTTACAATTTTTTGTGGCATTACCTTTTTTCTAACTGAAAACTAGAAATCTCCATATTAAATAAATAATATTGCGTCTGTACCTACTAGGGAGTGGATGCGGCGCTCCTGCCTACTATATCGTTCCCAGCCTTCGCCACGCACGAGGAGCTGCTGGTGCAGTTGACTAAGAACAATATCCTCAACCGACTGCAGGGCAAGTATGGCTTCAAACGATTCAGCCGAGACGGTTACAAGTGCGTCTTAGAAGATCCTAATAGGAGGTATTTTGTTTTTGCTATTCTACATTTAATACATCAATCATTATACAATACAAGTCATTATAATATTCGTGATTCATAATATTAGTAATTATAATATTGTATGAATATATAGATTAGAAAAGATTTTTAATTTATGCTTATTTTGTAACTGTTCTTTGGCGTGCTATGCTACTATGGTTAAGAATGAAGATTGTTCAAAACATACCCAAATGTAAAAGAAGCGGCCAAAGAAAAAAAAGTAGTTATTTCCATTGAACGTATAATTTTGATTTTTTTTACTATGATAGCATAGCATAGCATTTCTGTGAGAGTGAAATATTTTACAATAACAAAGAAAATCTGTTTAAAAGCGAAATTGTCGGAAAATATTTGAATCATCAATATGAACGGAAGTAAAGGTTTCACAGCATTGTTGTTATGAAAAAAAAAGTTCAAAATATTACCTTTAATTGAAATAACTACTTTTTTCTTACGCCAGCACTTTTAAATTCTAGGCGTCATTACATTTCAGAAAGTAGCAGCACTTACCTTAAAACTCTACCTAAATGTCCAAAAGAAAGTCCAAGGAAAGTCGTCCACTAAATAATATTTTGAGTGTAACATTCACATTAGGTATTACAACGAAGGGGAGTTGAAGGAGTTCGACGGCGTGGAGTCGGAGTGGCCGCTGTTCTACGTGATGATGATCATCGACGGCGTGTTCCGCACGCTGCCCGACCAGGTCGAGGAGTACCAGAAGCTGCTCAAGTCCAGGATCTACATGGACGAGTATGGAGGTAAACAGAACTCACACAGGCACAGATGTATGAGGCGTGGAGTCGGAGTGGCCGCTGTTCTACGTGATGATGATCATCGACGGCGTGTTCCGCACGCTGCCCGACCAGGTCGAGGAGTACCAGAAGCTGCTCAAGTCCAGGATCTACATGGACGAGTATGGAGGTAAACAGAACTCACACAGGCACAGATGTATGAGGCGTGGAGTCGGAGTGGCCGCTGTTCTACGTGATGATGATCATCGACGGCGTGTTCCGCACGCTGCCCGACCAGGTCGAGGAGTACCAGAAGCTGCTCAAGTCCAGGATCTACATGGACGAGTATGGCGGTAAATAGAACTCACACAGGCACAGATGTATGAGGCGTGGAGTCGGAGTGGCCGCTGTTCTACGTGATGATGATCATCGACGGCGTGTTCCGCACGCTGCCCGACCAGGTCGAGGAGTACCAGAAGCTGCTCAAGTCCAGGATCTACATGGACGAGTATGGAGGTAAATAGAACTCACACAGGCACAGACGTATGAGGCGTGGAGTCGGAGTGGCCGCTGTTCTACGTGATGATGATCATCGACGGCGTGTTCCGCACGCTGCCCGACCAGGTCGAGGAGTACCAGAAGCTGCTCAAGTCCAGGATCTACATGGACGAGTATGGCGGTAAATAGAACTCACACAGGCACAGATGTATGAGGCGTGGAGTCGGAGTGGCCGCTGTTCTACGTGATGATGATCATCGACGGCGTGTTCCGCACGCTGCCCGACCAGGTCGAGGAGTACCAGAAGCTGCTCAAGTCCAGGATCTACATGGACGAGTATGGCGGTAAATAGAACTCACACAGGCACAGATGTATGAGGCGTGGAGTCGGAGTGGCCGCTGTTCTACGTGATGATGATCATCGACGGCGTGTTCCGCACGCTGCCCGACCAGGTCGAGGAGTACCAGAAGCTGCTCAAGTCCAGGATCTACATGGACGAGTATGGAGGTAAACAGAACTCACACAGGCACAGATGTATGAGGCGTGGAGTCGGAGTGGCCGCTGTTCTACGTGATGATGATCATCGACGGCGTGTTCCGCACGCTGCCCGACCAGGTCGAGGAGTACCAGAAGCTGCTCAAGTCCAGGATCTACATGGACGAGTATGGAGGTAAACAGAACTCACACAGGCACAGATGTATGAGGCGTGGAGTCGGAGTGGCCGCTGTTCTACGTGATGATGATCATCGACGGCGTGTTCCGCACGCTGCCCGACCAGGTCGAGGAGTACCAGAAGCTGCTCAAGTCCAGGATCTACATGGACGAGTATGGCGGTAAATAGAACTCACACAGGCACAGATGTATGAGGCGTGGAGTCGGAGTGGCCGCTGTTCTACGTGATGATGATCATCGACGGCGTGTTCCGCACGCTGCCCGACCAGGTCGAGGAGTACCAGAAGCTGCTCAAGTCCAGGATCTACATGGACGAGTATGGCGGTAAATAGAACTCACACAGGCACAGATGTATGAGGCGTGGAGTCGGAGTGGCCGCTGTTCTACGTGATGATGATCATCGACGGCGTGTTCCGCACGCTGCCCGACCAGGTCGAGGAGTACCAGAAGCTGCTCAAGTCCAGGATCTACATGGACGAGTATGGAGGTAAACAGAACTCACACAGGCACAGATGTATGAGGCGTGGAGTCGGAGTGGCCGCTGTTCTACGTGATGATGATCATCGACGGCGTGTTCCGCACGCTGCCCGACCAGGTCGAGGAGTACCAGAAGCTGCTCAAGTCCAGGATCTACATGGACGAGTATGGCGGTAAATAGAACTCACACAGGCACAGATGTATGAGGCGTGGAGTCGGAGTGGCCGCTGTTCTACGTGATGATGATCATCGACGGCGTGTTCCGCACGCTGCCCGACCAGGTCGAGGAGTACCAGAAGCTGCTCAAGTCCAGGATCTACATGGACGAGTATGGCGGTAAATAGAACTCACACAGGCACAGATGTATGAGGCGTGGAGTCGGAGTGGCCGCTGTTCTACGTGATGATGATCATCGACGGCGTGTTCCGCACGCTGCCCGACCAGGTCGAGGAGTACCAGAAGCTGCTCAAGTCCAGGATCTACATGGACGAGTATGGCGGTAAATAGAACACACAGGCACAGATGTATGAGGCGTGGAGTCGGAGTGGCCGCTGTTCTACGTGATGATGATCATCGACGGCGTGTTCCGCACGCTGCCCGACCAGGTCGAGGAGTACCAGAAGCTGCTCAAGTCCAGGATCTACATGGACGAGTATGGCGGTAAATAGAACACACAGGCACAGATGTATGAGGCGTGGAGTCGGAGGCCAGTGGTCACGTTACCTTTAGAGGCTGACTCTTTAACAAAAAGATCTCACGATTTTTATTATTATCGTATAATCAAGAGTGGGGGGGGGGGTTTGTTTTAGTAGATCCGGATATAATGTGTTATAGTATGCTACTGTTATTTTCTCGCAGTGTGCTCATCTGTTTATTTCCGTTCATATTCACACACACACACATTCACATTTTATATTACTACTTTATACAAATAAATATTATATTACTATATATTATATTACTACTTTATACAAATAAATATTATTCGACGCATTTTTCGAAAGTGACCCAGTTAGCGAAAATTTCACAATCGACTATCACCAATAGGCTAATGCTGATGAATGATGATGATAAACTGTTCCAGACCCGGTAATCCCCTGGTACTACTACGTCCCGCGGGAAGGCATCGACTCGGAACGAAGCGAGCCCTACTCTGTGCGAAGAGTCCCAGCCAGTAAGTGCCACTTTCTCGAGGGCTTAGCGACTATACACGCAAATAAAAATCTCTTTTTAAATAAAAAAAAGTTGAGAGGTGTCAAGGGACACCCGGATGGAACTAAGTTCCTTTCGATTAATTAGTGAAGGAATTGTAATAAAATTTTATTTTTTTTAAGTAATAATAATATTTGTTGTTGCACACCGAAACACCAGAGGGCGCCACGAGAGCGCGAGACAGCATACAGCGCGGGCGCCCCCCGCCGCTCACGCGCACACACATCAAAGGCGGCGGCAAGATCCTTTGATCAAAAAGTGTCGTGACAACTTTTCGTACGAATTTTTCCCGTCTAGCCCCCTTTCACAACGCGCGATAAGGAACTTCGTTCCAATATATAGTAAATAGGAAAAAAAAGGACAATGCTCAAAAACTTCCTGGCGCAAACGAAATGTATGCTACATTTTAGGTTATTAATAATTTCTGCATAGGGCATACTCGTAATCGATGTCAAAAGGTATGATATTGCTGTTAACTGTTATAGGGTCAACACCTTGACAAAGAGGAGGCACAGTGGCATGTGGAAGATTTCGCTTAAATACGGACCACTTTTGTGTCTCGCCAGTTTAAGAATACGTAAAGAGAATTAGATCTGCATACCTTTACTTGCAGTTCAACATTAGTTGTTTGCAATAAAACATTCAGAGCAAATTCAACCGGATAGACGAATTAAGATCTATTTCAGGTTGAATTTGCAAGTCCATCCAAACCCTGCTTTTGAACCTCATGTAGTAAGGATTTTTGTCGCTGATTATGAATCCTCTTTTTTATAAGAATCAATAGATCAAGTGTGATTTCAATCAATTTGTGGTAAATAAATAAAAACATAATACCAGACAAGCCGAGGTGTGACGTAACATGCGCCAGGCCTTTTTTCGCACAAAATGAGCATTTTCCATTAGCCAGCTTATACTGCAGCTGACTATCTAACAGCTCCTAAAACACTGAATTTAATATTAGTCTGTATTTACTAAGAAATATGATACATTTTAAACCTTATTAATTAATTTAAGTTTGTGCAATGAAGTGTGCACTGTAGCTACTTGATAATAAAGTTCAATATTGAATTCCGTCACAATACACATAGTAAAGCATATAATATGATTGCAGACCATCAAGGAGAAGGCGACAACAAAGGTAACGGTAGTGGTATTGAGAATGAAGTGCTCTTGTGCTAACCTTCTGTGCCTTCGTAGCATATTAACCTCGTGCTGATTACAAATGAACCATTTTCCCTAGTACCCTATTTATATAAAATAAACAAAGGTTTCAGTTGTCAAGGTTTTTTTACTTCATATCAGAATTATCTTACGCACAATTTTCACTTTCTTCTTTCACTTTTCTTCAAAGCTATGTAAATTGCTTGTCATGTTAAATATAATGATATTATTATGTTACATAGACGTATGTAACATCTTATACTTCAGGTTTTTTTTATTTTATCGACTACAAGTTGGCCCTTGACTGCTACCACACCTGATGTTAAGTGATGATGCAGTCTAAGATGGAAGCGAGCTAATTTGTCAGGAGTGGGACGAAAATCCACACCCGTTTCGGTTTCTACACGACATCGTACCGGTGCCGAATCACTTGGCGACACGTCTTTGTCGGTATGGTGGTAACTATCCACGGCGAAAGCCTCCCACCAGCCAGATCAAGACAAATTAAAAAAAAATCTAAATCTGCCCCGCCGGGAATCGAGCCCAGGACCTCCATCTTATAAATCCACCGACTGCGCCACAGAGGTCGTCAAATTTGGTGGTAGCAGATAAAGGATACGACGGATATACGGATTCAAATTCCTTTATAACTTTAACTTTCTTAATAGCCTCAAGTTGATAAAAGTATTGCATACTTAAAGGCTGTAAATAAAACGCTTCTATGTTATACTTTGAAAGAATATTATCTTAGAAGCCTTAGTAAATAACCAACTTGCTGTAGCGTGCACTTCGTTAATGGAAAACGCACTGCCTACCCTAAGGTCACATTATGAATCAGTATTGGAGAATGAATTTTCTATTTCGTGTAGTTAGTACCTATAGTGCCTCCCCTATTATAAACCTTGTGCACGTCACTGACTAGTATCTACCTCCTGCTTTTTCTTTACCTGTAGTAATTATCTGAAAAATGTAGTGTTCTGCACGGCTTTACCTCGTGCGTTAAATACCTCGCGACGCTTAGGATTCTTTCAAAATCAAATTTCGTTTATTTCAAGTAAAATATATTTACAAGCACTTGAAACGTCAAGTTTGACTGTTTGTAATGACTCTACCACCGACTCGGAAGGCAGATTCCTGCTGAGAAAAATCGGCAAGAAACCTCTTTTTATCCAATAATCTTTCACAATGATAATTATATCCAAATTACAAAAATATAAATATAAAACAGACTACAAAGAGAATACACACTTTGAATGTACCTGTCGCTTCGCTCATTATTCAATTGTAGAATCTTTTGCTTCCTCTGAACTCAATGAGCGCCTTCGCAGCAAATAATAATTGTGCACGCTTTCATATCAAATAACGAACTTAACAACTGTACTTATTGCCAACATTACGAGGCTAAAGCCGTTATACGGTTCTAGATGGCACGTACACAATCAAAGGCACTAAAAGCTACTAGCTATTTCACAAAAAATCTAAATGTTACCATGCTATTATTCATAAATACGCTAATATAATACACAGAGATCACACTAGTAACGGGCTGCCGATGCGTAGCCGACAGCAGCAGACGACGTGTCGCAGCGATACTACCTATTTCATGTATTTACATGGAGACGACGTGTCGTGCCACGAAGTGTCCTGCGATAAGTCGTCTGCTTTCATTTGCTAAGAATTCGCACTTTCAAGCTAAAACTCGTAACAATAAGGTATCCCTTAGACACGGGCGGGCTGTTCCTGTGGGCGCAGTCGCTGTTCGTGCTGGCGCAGCTGCTGACGGGCGGGCTGCTGCACGTCAACGAGCTGGACCCCATCCGCCGCTACCTGCCCTCCTACAACCGGCCGCGGCGCGCCGGACGGTACTCCGCTTTCCAGGTACTTTGATGACACTCGTACCAACAAGTCGCGGTGTGCGAGACACGGGCGGGCTGTTCCTGTGGGCGCAGTCGCAGCTGCTGACGGGCGGGCTGCTGCACGTCAACGAGCTGGACCCCATCCGCCGCTACCTGCCCTCCTACAACCGGCCGCGGCGCGCCGGACGGTACTCCGCTTTCCAGGTACTTTGATGACACTCGTACCAACAAGTCGCGGTGTGCGAGACACGGGCGGGCTGTTCCTGTGGGCGCAGTCGCAGCTGCTGACGGGCGGGCTGCTGCACGTCAACGAGCTGGACCCCATCCGCCGCTACCTGCCCTCCTACAACCGGCCGCGGCGCGCCGGACGGTACTCCG
Organism: Mycalesis mineus; assembly: GCA_034621355.1. Taxonomy (NCBI): domain Eukaryota; kingdom Metazoa; phylum Arthropoda; class Insecta; order Lepidoptera; family Nymphalidae; genus Mycalesis; species Mycalesis mineus. The sequence goes on from CM067883.1 coordinate 4,106,894, forward strand.
CTTTCCAGGTACTTTGATGACACTCGTGCCAACAGGTTGTGGTGTGGGCGCAGTCGGGCTGTTCCTGTGGGCGGCGCAGCTGCTGACGGGCGGGCTGCTGCACGTCAACGAGCTGGACCCCATCCGCCGCTACCTGCCCTCCTACAACCGGCCGCGGCGCGCCGGACGGTACTCCGCTTTCCAGGTACTTTGATGACACTCGTACCAACAAGTCGCGGTGTGCGAGACACGGGCGGGCTGTTCCTGTGGGCGCAGTCGCAGCTGCTGACGGGCGGGCTGCTGCACGTCAACGAGCTGGACCCCATCCGCCGCTACCTGCCCTCCTACAACCGGCCGCGGCGCGCCGGACGGTACTCCGCTTTCCAGGTGCTTTGATGACACTCGTGCCAACAAGTTGCGGTGTGCGAGACACGGGCGGGCTGTTCCTGTGGGCGCAGTCGCAGCTGCTGACGGGCGGGCTGCTGCACGTCAACGAGCTGGACCCCATCCGCCGCTACCTGCCCTCCTACAACCGGCCGCGGCGCGCCGGACGGTACTCCGCTTTCCAGGTACTTTGATGACACGGGCGGGTTGTTCCTGTGAACGCAGTCGCTGCTCGAGTTGGCTGACTTCTTGATTTAAGCTATTGGAATATTCGATCGAATGAACTTTTATTGTTAGACACACTTTTGTAATGCAAGTAGGATTCCGATGGTACGCTTACGCGTTATTGATGATCCAGCATTAGAATCCAAAGAATCGCAACCATAATGGTTTATTGAATTGAGTTTACTGTTCGAGTCAAAATACCGAATCTTTTTTGTTGTTAGATGAATCCATATTTCACAAGTAGGTTTTGACTTTATTGTAACGCGCAGTTAAGGATCCAACATTGTCATTCAAACATACAGAATCTTCTATCTTTTTTTGAATTAACCCATACTTTAAAAACCAGTTTTATGTGCCCTCAATTTTCTTTCCATCATTTTACATTTCTTTGTTCATTGAATCCGAATTAATATTAGAACTTACTTCGGATTTTCACACTTAAGCATCTTATCATTTAAAACGCTCTTATATAATTAGAATATAATTTAGGAACAAACATACATTTATAAAAATTTGGACATGTCTTCAAATAACTTGTTAAAATTCAAAATTATTCTGTTTTTACGCAGGCCAAACCGACATTTGTAAGTACTCCATCAGTAAAAGCAGCAGCATGTATTACTATTGCGTAATTTGTATGCATACCGATATCATTACCAATTTCATATATAATCATCAATATAATTATTAAATCACCCTTGAACCAACATTCTTCAATGTGCAGCACATAATTTTTCTATGATGGCATGCATTCATATCATAGCACATTTTACAGATTTCAAGTAACGTATATAGGTTGGTATTAACCATTCATGATACGACAGCGTATGTCTTGGAAAACGATTGCATTGCTTGAAAATCATGATTAAAAACCTCCATTATGCTGCTCAATGTGTCTTTCAACGGTTTTGTATAAATGTTTGCGAAAGATTGCGCAAGGGCAATTTAACAATAACGCGTTTAACTATGTAGTGAAAATGCCAGACAACTACATTGGACATGTGCGTTAGAGTTTCTCTTTCCTTGGGGTCTTTGGTGATTCGCGAGTGGTTTCCGTACAGTAATTTAAGTGGTTGAACGCGCGTGACATATTCGGATGTAACCGTATGAGGTAGTCGTTACAACGTAACAGAATTTGAATCAGTATGAGGTAGTCGTTACAACGTAACAGAATTTGAATCAGTATGAGGTAGTCGTTACAACGTAACAGAATTTGAATCAGTATGAGGTAGTCGTTACAACGTAACAGAATTTGAATCAGTATGAGGTAGTCGTTACAACGTAACAGAATTTGAATCAGTATGAGGTAGTCGTTACCACGTAACAGAATTTGAATCAGTATGAGGTAGTCGTTACAACGTAACAGAATTTGAATCAGTATGAGGTAGTCGTTACAACGTAACAGAATTTGGGAGTGGTAGAGTCAGTGGCTAGTTTGCTTGTTCAATATATGTTCAAATACTTCACCACTGAAAAAGTTCGTATAGCGCTTGCTTTGAACTTCGTCTGCTGCAAGTATTATGTTATAAACTTTTACTAAGATTTTGTAGCATGCAATACAATGCGCAGGGCATAGCGACAGATTTGGTGGTGCAAGTAGTTCTGATCGCCGAATCGATGCGTCTTCAAGCCATGATGGGGACCTACGGCATCCAGACGCAGACGCCGCATGAAGTCGAGCCTGTTCAGGTTAGTGTAACATAGTGGTGTGAAAGTTAAGTTTGCTTGTAGAGATAAGAGGAAGGGCTGGAAAACGTGATTTAGGATATGTTTGTGGACATTGTATTTGGATTGTTGGATTATCCCACCGCGTCAATCTGTGTGATCGCGATAAACTTAAAAACTACTGAACAAAAATTTTGATGTATTGGTCTTTGTTTCGAAAATCACATCTCAAAGAAAAAATATGGGTGACACATGAATTTTGTAGTGGGGACCTCAGCACTTATCTACTTATACTCGTATGTAATACAGACACCACACGTACAAGTCGCGGGCAAAAGGTAACCTGTAATAATTATTTTCAATAGATATGCAGTTCCACGCAACTAGTCCACGTGTACCGAGAGCTGGGCGTGTGCGGCAAGCTGAAGCTGACTGGGAGGCCCATACGACCTGTCGGCTCACTTGGTACAAGTAAGGTACAAGATCAAATTGGGCCTTTATCGAGGGAGAAATCTTCTTTAAGGGTGTCCTCCTACTTAGAGTATAAGTACGAAAAAATATGTGGCTGACAAAAACAAAATGAAACTTGAAATAACACTAACTTAACACAAATTAATACGGCACTAAATTTTTGTCACGGCACCATCTCTGAACTGCTCAATACATATTGCAAAGAGAAAAGCACTAGTGAACACTAGTGCTTTTCTCTTTTTAGTGTAGCACGAGTATATCTTTGTGTTTTATTTTCAATTATAAATGTATTTTTAATATCAGATATACAGGGTGTGCGGTATGACGGTGCTGTGTTACCCGCTGATATTCGAGGTGTCGGAGTTTTACCTGTACCGAGACATGGCGTTGCTCATCGACGATATCAAGACGGAGCTGCAATTTGTTGGCAAGTAAGTACGTATGGTTTCACTAATATTTACATCAACGAAAATTTAAAAATAAACAAGAAATTATTCTTTTATTGAAAAACCAATGGGAAGTTACTGATTTTGAATGAGACGATCACATGTGCCGACATTCACTATACACATCGTAAATAAATAATACTATTTATTTAGGATTTCGCCCTGTCACATAAGACCAAATTAGAAAATTTTAATCGGCTCAGCCGGGAATCGAACCAAGAACATCCCTCTTATAAATCCACTGCGCTACCATTGCGCCACGAAGGCCGTCTGGTTATTATATAAACTATCAGTCGCCCGCGACTTGTTCGCGTGAAAACCTCTTAGGTACCCTTTTAATTTTAAAGACAGACTTTCATATAGTGTGCTCTTTCCCCGCTAACCCTCTCAATTTAATTTTTTTATAGTTTCCCGTCAAGCAATATAGTTTGGTCAATTCACTAAGACTCGCCCCACTATTTGTCGCGAGGGGAAACCGAAGGGTGCGGGGAGTACAGAGTGCCGTGTGAGTTTCTTACCGATCGACTGCGTAAAAACGTAACGCAAATTTATATGAAATTTTAGTAGCGCCATCTAGTTATAGCGAGTGTAATCGCTTTTTTTTCTATATAATTTGACGTAATGAGTGACTACGTTTTTACGCAGTCGCTCGGTGAAAAACTCACTCTTGCCCCACAGTTCGAACATCAGTCTCGAGTCGACCACGGCTCGGTGTACACGGGCTATTGTAGGTTGTGTTGATGCGTGTCATGACCGAACGGAATGATGCTCTACTTAATTTTTTTTACCAATATTATATTTATAATGTCAAAAAAACGTATCGTATGATGATAAACTACATACTTAAATGTGACTTAGCCAGAAGAATCGTTCCGTTGCCCACTCCTTCAGATTGACCGACTCGACTTTAATTTTTCTACAAAGGTCACTTGGTTGGCTTGTTACCGCCGATATAGATTTTCCAAATTAGTCCAAGTCTTGCTGGTGCGAGGTCATTGGTCATTGGTAGTTACCATCCTACTGACAAAGACGTACCGTCAAGCGATTTAGCTTTCCCGTACAGTGTTGTGTAGAAACTGAAGGAATGTAGATTTCATGCTACTCCTAACTAGTTAGCCCGCTTTCATATTAGTTTGCATCATCGCTTACCATCAAGTGTGATTATAGCTAAGATATACCATCAAGGGCTAACTTGTAACACGGAGGAGGTCCACTTAATTTGGACGATATAGCGGCATTGTCATGTTTTTTAGAAATTTTGTAATATTTCCGAATCTATATAACTAATTAACATACTGTAAAAGGCAAATCTTATCTCTGTAATATCCTTGTGATTATTAAGCAATTTATTTTGATAAGGATTTAAGTTTAGTTGTATAAATAATGACGTAAACTTAAGCATATGAATTAAATGATTTATTACAGAGTCGCACTTTTTAGAAATTTTGTAATATCTCCGAAAATATATAACTAATTAACATACTGTAAAAGGCAAATCTTATCTCTATAACATCCTTGTGATTATTAAATAATTTATTTTGATAAGTTTAGTTGTATAAATAATGACGTAAACGTAAGCATATAAATGATTTTTTAAAACACAAAAAGTTATATATCTGCCAAAATATAAAATATAGATATACTTTTTTGTAGAACTTTTTAAGATGCATAAAGTTTTCATACAATATTTTCAATTATATCCAATATCTAAGGCAGCGTACGCGCCTAAAGCTAAATTAAATAAATTTCACGGTCCAACTCGCGCGACAAAAACTGTGATAACTCGGGTAATATGTACAATACAAATATAAAATATAGCCTATAACACTCACCGATAACGTAGCATTCTACTGTTGAAAGAATTTTAAAAATCAGATCAGTAGTTCCGAAGATTAGCCCCGACAGAACTTTATTTACAAACTTTACCTCTTTATAATATTAGTATAGATAGTGTCTGATTGTCAGATACTGGCGCCTGTCGGGTCGGCCGACAGTGTGTCTGCTGGTGCGCGAGGAGCACATGCGCGACCCGCACTTCAAGCAGATGCTCGACCTGTTCGCTATGCTCAAGAAGGGCCACTGCGACGGCGTCAAGGTGCGCCTCGGCCGCCTGCAGAACTTGATCTCCAGCAGCTGTATAGGTAAGCAGATAAATAGTGTCTGATTGTCAGATACTGGCGCCTGTCGGGTCGGCCGACAGTGTGTCTGCTGGTGCGCGAGGAGCACATGCGCGACCCGCACTTCAAGCAGATGCTCGACCTGTTCGCTATGCTCAAGAAGGGCCACTGCGACGGCGTCAAGGTGCGCCTCGGCCGCCTGCAGAACTTGATCTCCAGCAGCTGTATAGGTAAGCAGATAAATAGTGTCTGATTGTCAGATACTGGCGCCTGTCGGGTCGGCCGACAGTGTGTCTGCTGGTGCGCGAGGAGCACATGCGCGACCCGCACTTCAAGCAGATGCTCGACCTGTTCGCTATGCTCAAGAAGGGCCACTGCGACGGCGTCAAGGTGCGCCTCGGCCGCCTGCAGAACTTGATCTCCAGCAGCTGTATAGGTAAGCAGATAAATAGTGTCTGATTGTCAGATACTGGCGCCTGTCGGGTCGGCCGACAGTGTGTCTGCTGGTGCGCGAGGAGCACATGCGCGACCCGCACTTCAAGCAGATGCTCGACCTGTTCGCTATGCTCAAGAAGGGCCACTGCGACGGCGTCAAGGTGCGCCTCGGCCGCCTGCAGAACTTGATCTCCAGCAGCTGTATAGGTAAGCAGATAAAGGTGGTGTTGGTATGTCAGCGATAGCATCACATATTCGCATTAGAAGTTAAGAGAATGAAGAAAAAAGAGATAAAAATTGAATTGAATTTATATGTTTGCCCAAGTGTGGCTTGGAAAATATAAAATAGAGTTACTAAAGACTTTATTGCTTAGTAGTAATTAAGTAGTGTCATATTTAACATGTCCATAATTTGAAGTACTTAATTTGACATACAGGGAATCGTTTCTCAGGACCTCTTGGTTGTAAAGCAACGCGTTTTGTGCTGCCTTGGGGCGACTTTACTTTAAATTCAAATCGATTTTGCTTTAGATTCTCTCAAATTTATTATTTTTAGAAAAATACGTTACTTATAAACTTACAGAGCATCTCGACTTCATGAGTCAAGGTGACTTCCCGTCAGAGATGTTCACGCAGTTCAAGCAACTGCAGCATGATTACATCGGCTACCAGTCGCTCACGGATGTGCCGCGCACGCTCACCTACAAGGAGGAGACGTTGGACTACGAGGAGTACAAGCACAGGTCCACGCCGGACGTCGTGTCGGCTCTGCGCACCACCAGCAACATATACGCGCAGTGCCAGCTGTGGGGCATCCTCATGCAGCGAGAGGGTCCCATGTATGAGGTAATTACAAGATTGATGATGAGATTACATGTCAGATAGAGGAAACTTTAAATGGACCTGCATGATCAACTCTGAAGTTCAGCTATATATATATCAATATGAGTGATTTTAGCTTCGTAACATGGGCGTGTTTTATCATTGTCTGCGGTCAGGTGAACGGCACGAGCGCGCTGGACGCGCTGAAGGGGCTGTACGGCAGCGCGGGCGTGCTGCGGCACTGGCGCGCCGTGCGCTACTGCTCGTCGCTGCTCAGCCACACCGTGGACTCCATCAGCCCCTTCATCACCACCGTGCTTGTCAGTGGGAAACAGGTAACACGACTGAAAACAGAAAGGTCAAACTCTAGCCATTCGATTCATTCACCTGCACCAGCGCGCTGGACGCGCTGAAGGGGCTGTACGGCAGCGCGGGCGTGCTGCGGCACTGGCGCGCCGTGCGCTACTGCTCGTCGCTGCTCAGCCACACCGTGGACTCCATCAGCCCCTTCATCACCACCGTGCTTGTCAGTGGGAAACAGGTGATACACGACTAAAAACAAAGTTCAGTCACCTGCACCAGGATCTAAGGTGATACGAAACTAAGTAATGGACACACCTCTCTTCACCGTTTCAAAAAAATTATTATTATTAAAACTTACAATGGTTTTATTTCTTATATTGTTCTTAGGTAGCTATTTTTGGAATGCATTTTGTATGTTTAGGCATACATTGGGGCAAAGAAAACTCCAACTTGAGCTGTTGAATGATTTAATGTTGCCCGTACGGCGACAGATTGACAACTAACTTTATATAAAACTAGCGGCCCGGTACGTGCTTCGTAATGTATAAAGTGAAATAATAAAAAAATAGGTAATTGGAACATCAATTCAATTATTCAAATAAAAATATTTTATTAATAATAATTGCTAGCTATTTTAAATCTTAATCTGAAGCATTTGGATAAAAAATATTTTTTGTTTTTCCATTTTGAGCATAAATAAACAAACGGCTGGGGGTACCCACTCTAGAACAGGCAACATAAAGTTAAATGTTTTTCACATAAACATAAATTCACACTACAACACAAATTCACACCACAAACGTGAAATGTATGCCCTTGGGCCTTGTTGATGGACATCGCAAACATTGACGTATTAATAGTTAGTACTATGGACTTAGGGTCTAAGGCAAAATTTACGTCAAAAGTGTCCCAAGATATTTTATACATACTAGGATGTATTTATGTTTTTATAAACAAAATAATATTGTAATGTATGTCTTATCGTATTGTTATACAGTCTAATTTGCAACAGTCTAATTGCATGCAATAAGTAATCAGCTTTGATTGACGGTTGCCATGGCAGCCTTTTTTTGACATGACAGCTTCTCGTGAAAATAGGACAACATAAATGGTGTGGAGTAGGTAACTTTGAAATTTTTTTGGCATCTTATATTTATATATTATATTTACAGCAAACTTTATTTATATTTACATATCCGTGACCTCTAATTATGCTGGGATAAATCTTGTACCAAATAATAATTGTTGTAATTTTCTTGTATAAAATAATAATTAGTTATCATAATAATTAATTACAAACCAAATCCACAAATGTACAAAATTATATGCCACTCGATATAGTTCTTTACTTTGAAATTTCAAGTTCTCGATATTTTCCTCTTTTTAATTAAACTGAAAATATATTTTTTTACTTCAATGACGTTAGGTCACTATTTTAAATAACTGTTCCTAATTTCATGTAGATAATTCTTATAGTTATCAAAATAATATACCGTTATGGTAAAAGTTATTTGATTAATATTCATGACATAAAAAATAAAAGTTGACATAAAAAATAAAAATTTTTGAATTGAAAATAATTAAATTATTTTCATTCAAAAATTAAGTATTAAATAATTCAAATGTTAACCAACAAGACTCTATGCAGTCGTTGTTCTCAAATATTCTATTGCTCACGGCAGATCCGAACTAAATGCGATTAATTAGATAAACATATTGCACTCCTTCTATCCTATACGCGGGTAGCGTATGGGAAAAGGACAGATAGATACTTTTGTTCATTTTGGTTGGTTATGCAATTCGTTTTTATAGTTTATTAAAATTTTAATAAAATAGCCTGTTTCTAAGCAAGATAATACTTTAAAATCATCAGTAAATATTTACTAACTGAAAATATGGTACACCGTCTTCTTTTCTCACCTTACTCGGGTAGTTCTTACAAGTTTTTTATAACACATTACGGCGTTATTGACGTGTATTCTGTTACTCAGCAAATATAAGACTGAATGCGATTTGGAATCTTTTTCGCGTTTTGGCATTCTTTTGGTTCGGACACTTTTAGCGCTGACCCGAAGTCCATAGTATGAATATGTCAATGATCGCAAATGATAAACGCACAGGATATTGTAATCGTTGGAATTCAAATTGCATATCAGTGGGTATCACAGGGATACGCGGTATCAGACAAACTTCTCCTTTTGATTCACCAGTTAAGATCGTAGCCTCAATCAAATTTTTCACTGCCAATCTGGTGCCATTACATAGTTTTGGTGGATTAATATTTCGCAATAATATAATCAAAGAACCAATTTTCAGATTTTTTTTCAGATATTTGCTCGTCTGGCTCGTGACATTTTTCCCGTTCAAAAAAGACCGTTAATATGAATGCACTCAACAATTATGTTTAAACATAAACACAAAGCTACAATAACGATTATCGCTGACAATTGAAATGTCCTCATGAATGACATAACCACACGGAAAAAAAATAAAAAGTTTCAATATGACAGCAAATTCCCCATCTCAAAAAAATTTTAATACAAAGTGATCCGCCATTTATTGAATTCATTTATTACAAAAAATGTGATAAATGATGAACCACTCGAAACAGCAAACTTCACATAAACCATCTGCTAATTAGTCCGAATAAAGCCCACAATTTTGGTTTGGATAGCTGAGCCCGTTGAGTTATAAAATAACAACGAAAAGTGGCATTGATTTTTATATATATAGATGATTGGTCACTATGCTAGACTCCCGCTAATATAGGACTAGCAATTCGCATGTTCGACGAGATTACTTACAAACTATCTCGAGACATCTGGGCCGAAACACATTATGCATCTATGTGACCCTAACATAGGAAACAACTCCATACAGCAGATATGACCAATCCTTGGAGCCCAGCAATTGCATTTATACCTCATCAATCTTACTTTACGCCGCGTTCTACCTTTTCACATACATTATGATTTTGTTCTTCTCATTGTACACACACACTATCTGGGACTATATGAAAGTGTAAAATGAATCATTGTAGCTGACAGTGGGCGTGATCGGGCGCAAGGAGACGGTGTTCGACAAGCCCATGACGCCCGGCGAGATCCAGTCCGTGATGTACTCCACCATTCAGCCGTACGACATCGTCGGCGCTGTGCTGCAGCAGGTACTTATCAACTGTCCATAATATGTTATGACGCAACGAAGAGCCATACATACCATAGAGCTAACTTTAAGTGAATTTACCTTAATAAGACAAACATTTTACTTGATTTGCAGTAAAATCGACAAAAGACTTATTACTCTTAGAATTAACTATAGAGAGTAGATGATTTATAAGCAAACCAAATAATTTAGTCCCCGCCTGTGCGGCAGGGGTGCAGAGGTATGATAAAGGGACTCGCACGTGAGCCGGGCGGCAAACACCCCTGTATCTACAGTTGTAACTATGACGTCACGTTAAACAATTTCAATTTACAGGAAATAGTCCTGTACTGCGGCCGCCTCATCGGCACCAACCCCGACATGTTCCGCGGTATACTCAAAATCCGCGTGGGCTGGGTGCTGGAGGCCATCCGTATTTATCTAGAGCTGTTCCCGCAAGAGAAGCGAGCTGACGCCACGTTGGAGAGTCTGTCCCCCTACAAGCTGCGCACTCTACTGCAGAGAGTTCTTACAGTGTCCGATTGGGCTGAAGAAAAGGGGTACGTCGTACGTAGCTCGGGCATCCGACGCATTCGGGGCCCTCTCATCCACCTGAATGATCTCATAGTAGTTACCATGATGAAGTGTATTCAAGATTTTTTATTGCGAAACTATTTCAGGCCAAAACCCCGATATAAATTTTAATGTAATATGATTTTTCTGTTGCATATTAACTTCATTTTTAACTGTGGCGTCCGTTCATTTGTGGCATAGGCTCTTAAATGTGTGATTGATGTTTATTCAGCTCCAGAAAAAATAAGCTAATAGCGAGAAAATGGTGAAAGTAGTATTAGCAAGGCCGTCAAAGAATAAAAAGTTTTTAGTTCAGCGAACATTTTATTTTCCTTAGATTAACGCCCTTAGAGCGGCGGAGGCTGGAGGGCTGCCTGTGCCGTGTGCCGAAACATTTTTATATGCAAGTTTGGGACATTCTGCTGCGGACACCAAAGGGAATCATCGTTGAGGTTCGTACCGCCTGGGATTGAGCACGTTGTAGCCCTTCGCACTAACGTTTTACACATTGAACACGTGGAGGGCGATTTCACTCCAGTGTGCTGTTGACTACCGAGCGTGGTGATATCCTACACTGAACGTCTGCCGGCTGACGATGAGCGCGTTGCTTGTACAGGGCCACGCGATCCCCGCGCAGCCCACGCTGGTGAACATGTCGCGCTCGGAGCTGTCGTTCGCGCTGCTGGTGGAGGAGGCGCTGGTGCGCGTGCCGTCCGCCGAGCGGCGCCAGCTGTGCGTGGAGCTGCTGTGCGTGCTGGCCACCATCCTGCGCCGCAACCCCGAGCTGTACCTGCAGCAGGCGCTGAACCTCGACCGCCTGCTGGACGACGCCGATCTCACCTACGCCAAGGTGAGTGCGTTGTACGCCTGTGATCCCCGCGCCGGTAAACGTATGGATTCCTTCTCACCACGGGGAGCTAAGTTTACATGCGATACTTACCCACTTCTACCTAAGTGTGAGCTTGTGTCGTGCGCAGGACAGCGGCGCGGCGGACGCGGGCGCGCTGGCGGCGGCGGCGCCGGGCGTGTCGCTGGGCTACCTGGCGCGCGCGGTGGTCAACAGCGTGCTGCAGACGGCCGCCGCGCCGCCCTCCGAGCGCGCGCCGCACTCGCACGACGCCTGTCTCGTCGCTTAGCTTCGGTGGACAGACAAGTTTTACGTGTAGATGCTGCTGCTGTGCCATTATTTGTTAACGCAACAATTAGGATTTATGCCAATCGGCGTGGGCTCCATTTCGATAAAAGTCTATAGTAAGTCCAAATCGTACTGAATAATTTAAGCATGAAAAATAAAATAAATATAAAGTGGTCTACACAACCATTTATTCGGCGACAAAAATAGGCGTAAAATTTTCCATTAAATTATCTATCCCTGATTACATAGTATATAATAGGAATTCTTCGCTCGAGGGTATAACAAAGGACTTTACATTTACTGGATGGAAGAAACAGAAATGAGGGTATTCAAGAACAAACCACCCACCTTTTTCGAGTTTACAGGCCCGCCTAGATACCAGGAGACGGCTTTAGGCATTAGCACTGGGCTGCAGCCTCGATAGCAATCAGTTATTTTGTGTTAACGCAACACCGGGATCTCTGGGTTAAAATTGGATTCAAAGGTGCCGAAATGCACGTAGCACTACGAGATTAAGAGTTTTAGTAAATGCAATCGAAAAACGGCACTGCTCCAAGTGTCGAAGTAACGTGTCAAGTGTTGGCCGACCCTTCGCTTCGAGAGGTGAGGTTCCTATACTCGGAATTTTAATTCGATTCCAGATTTGACAATTTCAGTGTTGCAACGTTACGACTAGTAAAAAATAGTGACGTTGCGAAATTATTCGATATGGAAATGGAATATTTCCGGATCGATTCTTCTCGTTTATAATTTTACTCTCGTAAACTAAGTATATCAGAAAATTGAATATTTCTGAACCGATAATTTAGTTTTGACCATTAATTAACCATCTGAAACATTTCTTTTATAATTGTGTGTGAAATAAATAAAAAAATTGATCATGAAGAACATGACAAATAAAACAGATAGATGTATTATGGTAATAATTTATTTTATAAATTGTCGTCGTCATCGCTATCGCTATCGCTGTCACTTTCTGTAACATTTATTATAAATGTGTCTGTGATATTGTCAATTAACATATCTAGGCTACTCATTTTTTCCTCTTCTTTGACAACATGGGATACGCATTTAGACCATTCGGCAGCCGTAATTTTTTGAATGCCTTCCTGAAATAAATTTCTCACGTCTGTCAATTTGAAAGTTTTATTATTTTGAGCTACATGCCCCTTTACCTGCGCCCATATCAATTCGATAGGGTTTAGCTCGCAATGGTAAGGGGGCAGTCTTAAAACCGTGATCCCATGTTGTGCTGCCATTTCATCTACAGCGTACTTAGTAAAAGACTCGTTGTGTGGAATCACGCACGGGTTGCCAATACTGAAAAATATCTAGGCATTATAAGTTTTGTTTTTAATATAAAAACAAAAATATTAACTTTTTATAAAATAAAGCAGCGATTACTAATTAATAAATAATTATTTAATTAATATATGTATTTATTTAAATAAAAATCAATAATTTAGTCTTTAATTGGCACACTGATAGCACACACACTGATTGTTTATCGATTTTTGTGTTCATCACTACACTATTATATGTGGTATCATTATTTCACAAAATGACAATAGCTAATGTCAAATCTGGAATCGAATTAAAATTCTGACTATAGTTTTCTCATAACTACCCTCATATCGCTGATAAATCAACCTACCCAAATTAGAACTATCGAAAATAATTTTAATTGTGATATAAACGAACAGTAAAAGTACAGTCCTAATTTTATCGCTATTAAGAATGAATAAATGCTTAACTTTATATAAGAATACTTATGAAGTTGATTTATTCAAGTACATAACTGTTTATCAAACCTTTGAAGATCTTGATAATAACTTTAGCCATTTCAATGCATGGAAATTAAATTATGGTAAAATTTTTCCCTGAATAGGATGCATTCAATAACTTGATACCAATTGTAAGTTGCACAAAATGTTCTCATTTTAGTAGCACCCATTAGTTTATGAAATGTAATCTTAAACCCATAAAGAGCAATATATTTTTGTATAAATTAATAGCATCATTTTATTTGAGATGTAAAGTATCATAATACGGTAGGTAAAAATAGTTAGATTAAAAAAAATATGAAATTAACAAAATATTAATCTAATTTCAAATTCAAAAGTCAGGTTATGCAAAAGAGTATGTATAATTGTCAATTTTTCAAAACTCTACATTGAATTCTGATGATATGTTTTGTACAAAAAATATAAAATAACTTACAAGTGCTAGATTTTGTTATGACTATATATCATACATACAGAACATTTTCAAAGCTGTGCAAATACTTTTTGAAGTGTATATAGATTTTATATATCTACTCGTACATAACTGTATGTACAATTAGTATAAATTAAATTAAGCAAGGATTTTACAAAATGTAAAAAAGAAAAACGTTGTTATACTTGTAAATTGTAATTGAAAGGCTGTTTCTTTATATAAGATCACAGAATTATTTCAAATTATATTATTGTTCTAATAAAAAAAAATGTTTTATTGCATTATAACATTATACATTAACAGATATGATGTGCACTTGTGTTATTGGTTAATCTCAAACAACTCAATTACAATTCATCAAACAATAGTCAAATTACAAATGGAATCACACACACAGTCCACACTGCACTGCACCACACTCATTTCACTACTTAAATAAATAAACTGGCAGTCTGTATATATTATAGTCCATTATATACTTTGTTATTTGGAGACTGTTCTAATATTTTCTTCAGTGCTGAAAAAGAGAAATGATTTTATTAGAAAATAGTCAGCGCAAGATCCCAAGACCTTGCTTATTTTCTGATTTGTAGTTATACAGTGTCTTGGAGTTACCACCTATAGGCCAATGATGCGACACTAGACATCCGATGCCGAGAAAGAGACATACTGTCGACGAATGGCGGCAAATCGAAAATGTGTCATTGCAATGAATGTTTTCGATTTTGCTGATATTGGTCTTCTTTCTTTAAACAAGATATCTGTTGGCGCAATTCGCAAACTTTTTTGAATTCAGATTATTTTGGCCAATAGTGACAAAGTTGAAAATGTCGCTATCCCTTTTCTAGTGCGTCACCGTGTGGGTGCCAGGTATATCAGTGGCAGAGTCGAAATCGGCATCGAAAAACGCCGAAGAATCCGAGACTTGCAGCACAAATGTAGGCTAAATTATTCTCTGCTCGAATCATTCTCTTTGTCCAATCAAACCTGATAGGCTCCTGCTAGAGCAGCTTTGGACACTCATTCTAGAATGGAGCTTACTGCAGTTCTAGTCATGTCAAGGTCTTTGAGAGAGTTGTAGAGAGATTTTGCTGGTAAACCTCACAACCCAGTTGAACTGCATACAAACCACATAGCCTTTTTTTGTTAGTTCATAATATTTATTCACTTTTAATACACGACTTTTATTTGTTTGTAAGTTTAATAACACAAAGACAAATACTCCTTACCTTCTTTCTCATCATTGGTGAAGTCTTTCTTAGGGAACTCAATATCAAAGGTGACATAGAGGTTTCCATGCAGATTGTTGTTCTCAAAGTTGGGCATGCCTTCACCCTTCTTGCGGACCCTGGCGCCCGCCCACGTCACCTTGTCGCGAGACACCGATACCTTGTGCCCATCTAGATGCACCAACTCCATGGTGAAGCCAGTCAATGCATCCTGCAAAACAATAATTCGCTTTTTATGCAAATAGCAGGCAAACAACCAGGCAGGTCTGATGTTAAGTGATCAATGTCACCCACGAACATCTGCAATGGTAATGAGTTGCTTTTAGGTGTTTCTTTGTTCCCTCTAAAATAACCTCAAACTTTAATTGATAAGTACTGGGGAAAACAGGAGCATGATTAGCAAAAGACCTAGTAATACAGCAGTATGATATATTTTATTTATTTATTTATTTATTATTAAGTCTGCTAGTGATTTTTACATAATTTTACTTACATAACATCTATAACTTAAAGTAACATGCCTCACGTATGCAAAATCGTATTAAAGCAGACATTGCTTGCTCTTTTGTACACGCTTTTATATAATTCTATTACAAAACAAATACTTAAACTACTCTACTTTATTACATATCTAATGTACACACTAATAAAGAAATACATCTAAAAAAATTATAATCTAAAAAAAAAACAATTTTGAAAAATATATTATAAAATAAACTAAAGTAAAATTAAGCAAAACAAGGCAGCCTGTCATATTTGGCCTACTAGGTTGCTGATGATCAGCTTTCGAAAAGTGTTTGGCGGATTTACATTAATGTCCAAGAACCCACTGCGACTATTATACAATTTACAAAGCCGAGGGATCGTGGAGTTGGCGCCAAATACTGTCCTGGTGCGTGGAGGAACAAGTGGAGTAATAGCAAAACGTGGATATCTATGTGGCACTCTAAAATTTATTTTATTTAATAAACTAGGACAGTCTAACTTATTTCTCAGTAGTTTGTATAAAAATGTTAAGTCTTGCAAATCCCTTCTTTGCTCAAGGGTTATTAATTTAAAATATTTAAGTCTATTCCTATACGAAACTACTGTTTTATAAATCTTTGCCGAGTATGATAGATGCCACATGAATCTTTTTTGAACGCGCTCCAGCCTTAAATAGTGGGTAGCGTAATGCGGACGCCAAATAACACTACAGTACTCCAAATGACCTCGTACAAGGCTATTATAAAGAGTAATTTTGGTCTTGGATTCTTTAAAATTTCGACCCTGACGCATAATAAACCCCAGTAACTTTGACGCTTTATTTATTATATTTTCTATGTGATTCAAAAAAGTTAACTTTCTATCAAACATAACTCCTAAATCTCTCACAAGTTCAACTTCCTTGAGACAATTGCCATTTAATTTGTACTGTGTTGGTAAAACATTGATTTTACGAGTGAATTTAATATGCAGACATTTATTAAAATTAAGTTGCATGCCGTTAAATTCGCACCAATTGAATAGGCTATTCAGATCACTCTGCAATAGATCTGAATCGGCCATTGAACAAATTTTTTTTGATATCTTTAAATCATCGGCATACAGATATGGTTTGGAATGATTAAAACACAAAACTACATCGTTGACAAATACATTGAACAAAATTGGGCCTAGATGTGATCCTTGAGGAATACCTGAAGTTATTTTATTCATCGAGGAGCTGAAACCATTAACAACGACATAAAATGTGCGTCCCTGCAGATATGAGGATAACCACTGTAGTACTGAACCAGAAAACCCATAGTACTTTAATTTTTCGACTAGAATGAAATGAGGTACTTTATCGAATGCCTTTTTGAAATCCGTATATATGGTGTCCACCTGTTTCTGAGAGTCTATAGCTTCTGACAAAGAAGAATAGAAACTTACTAAGTTAGTGGTAGTAGATCGACCGGGCAAAAATCCGTGCTGGTATTCAGAAACAAAACGTTTGAAATAGCCTTGTATTAGAGGACAGACTAAAGACTCAAAGACTTTGGCAAAAACGGAAAGAATGGAAATGGGCCTATAATTCCGTATATCTTTTTCATCATCACTCTTAAATATTGGTACAACTTTTGCTTGTTTCCAAGTAGTTGGAAATGTACCAGAGTTTAATGATGCTTTAAAAATTAGGTATATGGGTACAGCTAGATGGGACGCGCAAGTTTTAACAAATACTGGAGGAATATTATCCGGTCCCGATCCTTTTGAAATATCAAGATCTTTTAACTTTTTCAAAATGTCCATCTGACTTATTTCAATAGTTCCAAAGTTTTCGCTAATACCTAAGTAGAGAATTTTTTGTAAGTATTTAGAAGAATCAAAATTATAGCAGGTATTATTATCATCGTATACGGAAGCAAAATAACTAGAGAACATATTACAAATTTCTATTCCATTGTTTGATGTTTTGCCCGCGTAACTCATTGCAGCTGGGTAAGAGTTTGGATTATGACGCTTACCTTTCAGGAAAGACCAAAATGCCTTTGGGTTTTTCTGAATTTGCTTTTCGAGGTCGTTGTTATAACTGTTGTAGGCGTCCCGTGTAAGTTTATTGCACCTGTCACTGAGTATTTTTAGCTCTATTTCATCCATTGGATTATTATATTTTTTAACGCGTTTAATCATTTTATATTTTTCTTTAATTCTTTTTGCAACTTTAATGTTTATCCATGGAGGGTATCTACTACTTTTTGTTTTTTTCAGAGGAACATATTTTACGATAGCTGTCTGCAAAACTTCATAAAATACTTTGACCATCTGATTTACGTCATTTAAGTCTAGCAACATGGCCCAATGGATTTCTTTTAAATACTCAATAATAGAGTCATAATCAGCTTTATAAAAGTTAAATCGCTTTTGTGACGTATTGATACTAAGCCTATCCAGTCTCACGTTGGGTATACTAATATCGAGGGGAGGGTGCAGTGGGTCAATACTACTAATGAAATTATAAGAATAGCTAACGGTACAAGCTGGTAAGTCAACCAGGACAAGATCTAGTATTTTTTGCCTATTGTTAAAAACAGAGTTACATTGTCGTAAACCATTTTCTGTTATAAAATCTAACAGATTTTGTGCGTGTGTTTTATATAATAATACCAGACATCAAGACGGGGCGGAAATTTGTTTATGAGCATAAGGTGTTAGCAGAGAAAACAGACAGTAGTATTAACCTCTGAAACCCCTTGCATAGTAATAGATAAGCATCCATTTTAGTCTATTTGATAAACTAACCTGTAATGAAATTGTGACATTTGTGTACAAATCATCTCCTTTTCTTGTGTACTGAGGGTGCCTCTCTGTTTTGAACACAAACACCAAGTCGCCGGGGTCTCCATCCATGTGAGGTTCACCTTCGCCTCTTAATCTAAACTTGTGGTTGTCTGGAGCCCCAACCTCGACCTATAAGTTATAAAAAATAAAATAAATATTTCTAAAATACAACCATGAATTTGATTTGCATAAATAACAAAGACACTTTGTTATTGTGTGCTAAATTTTTGTTGTCCTTAACAATAACTAGGATTGTGATGAAACTTTTGAGATTTGTAATTATAACAACAAGATTTATTCATTTAATTATTTATTCAATTTTAAGATTGAACTATACCTCATCAAAAACAACTCAAACTCACCTCAGAAAAGCTATGTAAAATAATGTCTTGTTTAAACGAGATTATAAGTATTATATTTATGATGTCATATTGAAGGATTAATTTTAGCATTAAGTTTTTATCAACAGTCAAAGCTATAATAAAAATAAATTATGATATTCAGATATATAAATTGGTTTGTACTTAAAAACCTATTAATAACAGTAGTATTGAAAAGTATTTTAATAAAACAAAGATTTGGAAATAATTTCATCATGAAAATATGCATGTGTAACATTGTAGAGATTGCTTAATTATGATTATGACTTCCTTAGTAGTATTGCCTCACTGTTTTGTCGTGTTTTTTACTGAGAAAACAAACTAAATTTATAATGCACTGCAACATAAAGTGATTATAAGTATATTACCATTTGATAGTCTGTTTAAAATAACACACCTCTATATTTATAACTAGGGGATGCCAGTGCCTCCTTGTGGTATTAAAATAAATAAAAATAGGCCGAGTTACAGAGAGACAATTATTAGTAAATAAATGTACGAACATCTCATCTAAATTTTAGATTAGCCACAAACAAAAAAAATTTAAAATTTGTTTTTGATATAAATAGTTTGTCCAGTAATTTTTGGTAGCAATATTTATAGATATTTTGATTTTAATATTTGAATTAAGAACATTCAATATTAACTTTTAACCCCTATTACCCCTTTAGAAGCAAAGTTTTAAAAATGCTTGAATCAATGAAGTTTAAAATCATTAACATACCTCTATTTCCAGCAGCCTTTCTTCATTGACTAGTTTAACATTAGGACATTCGTCACACACGGTCTGCTGCATCATCTGGAAGCGACCAGGGCCGAGGTTTCTGGTCACCATCTCTTGTCTGCAGTTACACTTCCGAGTGCCAGGAGCTGGTTTGATGACTGGCTTGTTCCTTGTTATCTAACAAAAACATTTAATGTAAACAATAAAATAGTTTTAAATTTAGAATTTGTTAATTACATCAATTAATTATTAAAATTATTATAAGCTAATTATGATATTCTATGATTACTGGGCTTGCCTATTATTAACTTCATAGCATATTGCCAATGTTGCTGTTGATATATCAAGTTAAGCCAGCTCAACTGATTTTTTTCAGCTCAATTGTAATTTAGTGTAAAGTAATAAACAATCTGCTTATGAAACAATGAACATTCATATGTTCATAATTATAAGTAATATCAGTAATTTCAGCATCTTTATTGCTAAGTCAGCATGTTTTCAGTTCACATGGACCATATTTAAAAAAAAAGACTAACCAACAGATATGGTGAAATCATTACAGTTTTTAAATGCAAAACAAATTTACTGAGATTATAAAGGTAATTGTTAAATTAACTCACTTCAATGAAGTTTCCATTGTACAATTCCTCTAACGAAACTATAACGTCCATTACGATATCCGCCCCGCGCGGAGTCTCGTGTTGTTGCGGCTCACCACCAAATTGGAAGCCAAAGTCGCCGAAGAAACTTGCGAACGGATCGTTATTGTTCATCATGCCGTCCTTCTTCAAACATTCTTCGCCGCACCTGTCGTAGAGTTCCCTCTTTTCCTGGTCCGCCAGCGCTTCGTATGCCGCCCCAAGGTCTTGAAACTTTTGAGATGCATCGGGATCACCTTGATTTTTGTCCGGATGTAATTCTTTTGCTAATTTTCTGTAAGCTTTCTTGATTTCATTTGTGCTAGCTGATCGTGACACACCGAGAATTTTATAGTAATCCCGTCCTGCGAGTACTAATAGTATTGAGGAAGAAAAGTAAATTAAACACACATACGCCGATCCGATTAACATTTTGAATTGTTTGTCCTAGGAACTATTTATTATACTAAAACACGAGCAACATGCTTTTCGTCCGTATTATATCCGCGATAAATCCAGATACATTTTCAATTTTGTCTTTTGACACATTACGTGTTTTGACAATCCTGAAAAGACAATTCGTCTTGTTTTCATTGGTTGCAGTTTTAGTAAATTTCCTAAGGTCGTAATGCAGATCTCAATAGTTAACATTGAAGACTTTATGGTTCTAGTAAAAAGGAATATTTTCTGAATATCAGTATTATTTAAAAAGAAACCAATCAAATGAAGCCTCGTACTTGCCGATATTGCCATAGCTAAATATAGGCTTTTATCATCTAGTCTGTGGCAATAAAATGGTCAAATATGTAATCTGTGGTTATATTTAAGGATCTGTAGTCGATGTTCCTGTTAACTCTGTGGTCAATAGCTATCTGTTGTCAACATGTCAATTATCATAGATAGATAATAATTCGATAATACTCTGTGGACGGAATCCAAAGTGTCAAACACGATTTTTGTAATCTCACGCAAATTTTGAATTGATTATAAAGTTTATTTTGTAAAAGATATTACCAGATACTAAATAAATTGCATAATGGCTTCCGTACTTGTACCCGAAATACCTGCACCAGGTTTCTCATTCGAAAATTGTCAACGGTATGTATGTGATATGTCAACATTAATTATTTGCTATTCATACTACCTATGCTTTCAACTTTAACTGTAATATTACGTTCGTTGCCGTTCCAGCAACGCTTTTCTAGAACAGAAAGGTTTCCCAGCACCCAAAGCCACCAAGACCGGCACCACCATCGTGGGTATAATTTACGCTGATGGAGTCATACTGGGTGCTGACACGCGGGCCACCGAAAATACGGTGGTGTCGGACAAAAATTGTCAGAAAATACATTATCTAGCTGGCAATATGTATTGTTGCGGGGCAGGAACCGCTGCTGACACCGAGATGACTACACAAACTGTTGCTTCTCAGTTGGAACTTCAACGCTTGCATACAGGTCAGGTAGAATAGATAGTGCAAGTACAAATAATTTATTTATACATTAATTTTTATAGGTTGTACCAAAGTCCACTCTGAACACAGGGCACAGGCCAGACCCCTGTACAAATAATTTTTAAAAAGTTTGACATAACTTAAACAATTGACTCATTTTAGGCATAACTTAAGTCTGATACTTTATTAAACATAATTATACTTACCATACAATCCATTTGATATCAAGACATTGTCAATCAGTGTAACACTAAGACCAGTTTAGTTTAGATAATATTTGGTAATTTGTGGTACTTGTATACTAAATCATATTGATAACTTTTCAGGTTTGGAAAATATTGCTTACTTTCAAAATTTAAATTCTGTGCATACTGCAATTAACAAAAAATATAATTTCAGGGCGCACAGTGCCAGTAGAAACTGCTGCTACATTACTGAAGCGCATGTTATTCCGGTACCAAGGACATATTGGTGCTGCGCTTGTGCTGGGAGGTGTAGATCGTACTGGACCTCACATTTACTGCATTTATCCTCATGGATCAGTTGACAAACTGCCCTATGCTACCATGGGTATGTAACACAGAGTAATATTTGAAAAAGAAGGTATACCAATAAATTACAGGACAACATTAGCATGGCTTGCAAAAAATAATTGCTTCAATCAGCTTAAATAATGTTCCGTTACTAGCTGTGCCTCAGTTGAGCAGAGCTGTGCCTAAGTTGCTGCAAATGAGTGTTGATATTTATGGTATCTGATGATCTGCAGCTCATCATTTAACCAATAAGAGGAGGTAGAATTGTTGTCTAAAAACATGCTTTTTTGTGTATCTATTTCTTGATGCAGCTAGAATTTGATATGAGGATAAGTTTGCCTTCATTTGTTCATATAGCTGTCTTTTGCCCTTTCCCAATTTATGGGTGAGCAGGCTAAACAAAGACAAACTTCTCTAGGTTTATAAAAGGTCCTGTTTGGGTTAACATAATTACTGTATCCTGTATTTGTTTAAAATGTGTTCAGTTTATTATGCATTTTTATTCAGGATCTGGTTCTCTTGCTGCCATGGCAGTCTTTGAAGCTCGCTGGAAACCAAATATGAGTGAAGAAGAAGGCAAAAAACTTGTACGCGATGCTATTGCTGCTGGCATCTTCAATGATCTTGGATCTGGTTCCAATGTGGACTTGTGTGTGATCCGTACGACTGGACCAGCACAGTACCTTAGAACTTATGAAGAAGCTAATGTTAAGGTAAGGTCAACATTTTAATTAATAACACAGGCAATGAACTAAATGTACTCTTCCCTAATTGTGTACTTTATGTAAAACAATTTTTTTTAATTTTTACAGGGCAAGAAACAAGGTTCATACAGATACCCCTTGGGCACCACTGCAGTGTTGAAGCAGCGTGTTATACCTCTGGTAGTGGAGTCGGTGACAGTGAGACCAGTGCAGCCAATGGAAGTAGAGCCATCTGCTAGCGGCTGATCTATTCCATTATGTATTCATATAATTTTTTTTTAAATACACTTATCAATATATATTTGTTTCATTTACTATAATAGCTAAGACCTAAAATCCCAGCAAATAAATGACCAAAATCATAAT
Source organism: Mycalesis mineus (assembly GCA_034621355.1). Classification (NCBI taxonomy): domain Eukaryota; kingdom Metazoa; phylum Arthropoda; class Insecta; order Lepidoptera; family Nymphalidae; genus Mycalesis; species Mycalesis mineus. Next base: position 4,130,140 of record CM067883.1, read on the forward strand.
GAACCTCAATAAATGGTCATTAATCAAAAGCTTATAAAATATTATAATTAAAATAACTTGCATTGTAAATATGTATGTTCGGGTGGAATCTTTGAGCAAAATTTTGAAGCAGATACCTTCAACAGATTGAGCTGAAATTTGACTACAAAGGCATGATATAGTGTGTGACATCATTCTAAATCCAATAGGGCGCACCATACAAGATGGCAGAATAGATATTTTTAATGCATTTCTACAATCTATACTAAAATTATAAAGAGGTAGTTTGTGACTTAGTAAGTTTGCATGTTTCTAAATGGATCTATTGGGGTTAATCTTCGAAACTACTGATCTGATTTAATAAATTATTTCACCAGTAGAAAATTACTTCATTGGGAAGTGTTATAAGCTCTATTTTATATTTGTATTATATTATACTAGCGAAAACGTTTCTTGGCGCTTGCCTACGTCATTATAGCTATATAGCAGACACCCGCGACTTCGTCCGCGTGAAACTTGGTGTAGACTTGAACTCCTGTTTGAACCCTTAAGGAGGTGAGCATTAGAAAAAACGTTTCTTAGCGCTCGCCTACGTCATTATAGCTATATGGCAGTCGCCCGCGACTTCGTCCGCGTGAAACTTGGTGTAGACTTGAACTCCCATTTGACCCCTTAAGGAGGTGAGCATTAGAAAAAACGTTTCTTAGCGCTTGCCTACCTCATTATAGCTATATAGCAGTCGCCCGCGACTTTGTCCGCGTGAAAACCTCTTTGATACCCTTTTAATTTTAAAGACAGACTTTCATACAAAGTGTGCTCTTTCCCCGCTACCCTTTCAATTTTAATTTTTTTATAGTTTCCCGTGATATCCTCCGTCCCGTCCCGTGTACTAAAGAACCAGAAGGGTTACCAGAACGCACATTCTAGTAAAGTCCCAGGACGAACTAGTTGCATCACTTCCTAAAGACGAGGGTGCCGGAAAACTTGACTCTAGGCTTCAATTTTACAAACAATTTATGGCAGGGGCTCAAGTAAATAGAACCGGGTTGGGTGCAAGACGTAAAAAGGAAGACCAAGACATAATAAAATCTTTTCTTAAACAAGATGAGGACGACAACTACAAAGTGCATGCCATGAACCTAGAAATGCAAAACGAGTGGTTAAACTTAGGCGAGTTCTGCATCCCTCTGGCTCTGAAGTGGCGCGCCTTGCTGTACGATTGGTCTCCTGCCTTATTGAAATTTTATCTTAATGCCTTTCAACTGACTCTCCCAGATCAGAGTAACCTAGTAAGATGGGGAAAAGCCTCGGAAAAATCTTGCTATACCTGTGGTGAGGCAGTGGGCACTGCAAGGCACTTATTGGTAGGATGCAAGGTGCTCCTGGACAGGGGTCTCTACTCACGCCGCCACGACAGAGTACTAGAAATCATACGTGAAGCTATAAGCCTTTCAGTAGCTAGAGCCCAAAAAGGGATGACGACGAATAAAAGGCAAACTAACTTCGTTAAAGCAGGCTCAAGTATAAATTCCACCAGCAAGCCTTATTCAATTCTGGGCTCTGCTCCTGATTGGACTATATTAATGGACACGTATGAAAAGCACTATAAAATCCCGGAAGACTTAGCTATTACGACATCTAGACCGGACATATTTCTTTTTTCCAAACAAATCAAACGTATAGTACTTGTTGAGCTTACAGTGCCGTGGGAAACAAACATCCCTAAAGACCATGTATTCAAAGTGAATAAATATTATGACCTTACTAATGAACTAACCAAAAATGGCTATGTGGTTAGTTTATACGCGGTAGAAGTGGGTGCGAGGGGTATACCAGCGAAGTCTCTCTACAACCTGCTAAAAGACCTTGGCCTTACTAGAAGTGCAATAAGCTCCATATTGGAACGAGTGTCCAAAGCTGCTCTAGTAGGGTCCTTGCGAATTTGGCTAGGCAGGGAGAATAACTTGAACAGAGGAGGTGAGTGTTGACGCGCGTCACTAAGGGTACCCTTAAACCTACACCCGTGTCACAAGTCTCGGGCTCTGTTCGGAGTTTTTCTCTCAGCCACGCGATGGACCCCCCACCCGCACGGTGAATCCATGGAATGCTAAGATATTCGTCTCTACATTTTTGTTAAACATTGTACTATATTACAGTACATTAACATTAACAATATATATTTATGGCAAGCTGATGTGTATAGCTTTTATTAAATAGTCATTCATTTTTGAGTCTAGCTTTCATAATAAACAAAATCATTTACAATCCGACATGCAGATCTCGAGATTAGCCCGTTTAAACAAACGAACAAACTTTTTCGTATATTATATAAATATGGTCTGCCATGCCAAATAAATTGAAAGAAAAGATCAAAGATCGAATTCTCAAAGAATATCAGTACCAAAATGTTGACCCCTATTCAGTACCTATAACATAACAAGGAGGAGGTCAACTTAATTTGGACGATATAGCGACATAGTTGTTTTTTAGAAAATTTGTAATATCTCCGAAACTATGTAAATAATTAACGATAAAGGCAAATCTTATCTCTATAATATCCTTGTGATTATTAAATAATTTATTTTGATAAGGATTTAAGTTTAGTTGTATAAATAATGTCGTAAACGTAATCGTATGAATTAAATGATTTTTTTAAAACACAAAAAGTTATATATCTGCCAAAATATAAAAGATAGATATATGCTATGGCGGACTTTTTAAATAGAACTTTTTAAGATGCATAAAGTTTTCATACAATGTATTCAATTATATCCAATAGTTAAGGCAGCGTATGCGTAACAAGCAGATATCGAAGTTTTTGTCGTGCAAATCGGACTGAAAAATATATTAAATCGGGTTTATTTGCATGCGCTACCGTAACTATTGGGTACAATTGAAAACAATGTATAAGGACTTCTATAAAAAAGTCCGCGACACCATATATCTATCTCTTATATTTTAGCAGTTTTTGTGTTTTAATAAATCATTTAATTAGTATGCTTCCGTTTATGTCATTATTTAAACAACTAAACCTTAATCCTTATCAAAATAAATTGTTTAATAATCACAAGGATATTATAGAGATATGTTAGGCCTTTCACAGTATGTTAATTAGTTACATAGTTTAGGAGATAATATAAAATTTCTAAAAAGCGCGATACTGCCGCTATTAAATCCAAATTAAATTGAACTCTACGCACGTACGAGTATGTACTGAATAGAGATCAGCATTTTGGTAAGGATATTCTTTCGGTGATGGGGTTGAGTTTGATCTTTTTTTAATTTAATTGGCATAGCAGACCATATCTATACTAATAATATAAAGTGGAAGAGTTTGTTTAAACGAGTTAATTAATCTGTGGGTGTGAAAAGTAATATCTAAGCTAAAATAAGTTTGACTCGTGTGTTTTGGCGAGATGGGCGTCATCAGCATTGGTGTGCAACCTGTTTAGGAGAAGGACAATTTTAAAATCAAACTCTGAACTGTGTTTCCTCAGTAACCGTCAAGCTGAAATACGTGGCAGTTCTCCCATACACACAAGATAAGGATAGTCTAGTAGATTGTACTCAAAAAACTGTCAACTTAGATCTAAATAATATTATACCATCCGATATAAACAAGATAGGAGCTAGGCATATTCACTGGTACCAAGGTGATGTTGCGTTAAAATGTAAATGTCTCTAAAGGTCTCGTGAGTTTTTTTTTTTTTTTTTTTTTTTTTTTATTGATTACAAGTTGACCCTTGACTGCTATCACACTATGATGTTAAGTGATGATGCAATCTAAGATGGAAGCGGGCTAACTTGTTAGGAGTAGGATGAAAATCCACACCCCTTTCGGTTTCTACACGACATCGTTCCGGAACGCTAAATCGCTTGGCGGTACGTCTTTGTCGGTAGGGTGGTAACTAGCCACGGCGAAAGCCTCCCACCAGCCAGACCAAGACAAATTAAGAGAAATCTCAATCTGCCCCGCCGGGAATCGAACCCAGTGGTGCCATTGGACATATTACGATATGAAATTATATGGCCCTGCTTCTGAAGAGCATAAATGTATGACACTGATATACCATCCGTTCGTATAGACGAAGTTCAAGTTCGTTATTTACTTAGGCTCAAAGGTCTTTACTGCTGGTCAAGCATATGTGGCCTTTAGGGTAAAAACATTAGGAAGTCTCCTTATTGAAGAGCCGGACTGTCCAAAATTAACCGGCAACAATGATGCGTTGAAGGAGATGAACAGGCTAAAAAACCTAGCCGGCGATGACTAAAAAATAAATTAAAAGAAAAAACTTTTTTAAAACAAGCTTTTATTAAAACGCTCTAAAAAGAAAAAAATAAATTTTTCCTTAAAAATTTTAACTATCAACTTATAACCTCATTACATACAATTAATATGATCATAAAAGCTTGCCGAGATGTTTAATTACTAGATATTTAATTAAATTGAAAATATAATAAAATTAGCAGATCAATGTACATAATTCAATTAGTACTACTTTAGTTACAAATCGCGCGACAAGCTTTTATGATCATATAATTTGTATATAATGAGGTTTTAAGTTGATAGTTAAAATTTTTAAGGAAAAATTTATTCTTTTTAGAGCTTTTAAATAAAAGCTTGTTTTAAAAAGTTTTCTCTTTTAATTTATTATTATCTTAGTTAGTCAGAATGAGACAGCAATATTAATAAAAAATCCAACAATTCTTTTGTTGATGGTACATAATAATTAATGCACCTAATTTATTGACCAACATATTATATGACAATTAAAACAAAATATAATAATTTGAAAATTTTAATAGTCATAGAAAAATAATACTAAATTTATAAAATATTTAAAAATGAACGGACGGATGTCATTCAGTCAATACAATAGAATACAATTTTAATAAAGCCAATAGCAATATAAAGAAAAACAAAATATAGTATACACCTACAATTTACTAAAAAAAACAAAACATTTAACTGTAAAACTATATGTCGTTTTCTTATTTTATTTCTTATCTTTCACACATTTGCTTAAACATTATAGACCAGATATTAGGAGTAACAGTGTTCTGTGAATCAGACTTGAAAATCAAGTCAGGTAGTTATATAATTTAAAAATAATAATTTATATACTATTTTATTACTCTTAATAACCTGCCTAAATATGTGATGTAACAAAAAAGAAACTAGCTGACTTTAATAATTATAACATTTATTCTTATATAACTATAATAAAAATTGTGACATTATAAATCAAGATTCTAAAACAAATTAAAAATTGTGATAATTTATGGCAGTAGCACCTATTTACGACCTTAACAATAAAATAAAAATGTTTTAGTTTTATAAAAATTACAAATAGAATAAATACTTTTTCTTAAATAGGTTTGTAAGCTTCCCTGATGCATTTTTATGCAAAATTAGAATAATTTGTGTTTGAGGTAATCTGGAGAAAAAATGGAAAAATATCCTACAACATTGTGATAGATCGCTAACTAAAAATAAATGAAGAAAAATAAGCGTTATATAAGTGTGAGTATTCTGTTTCGTTTCAAACAAGTCAATATGGCATCAATCGCAAAAAATACAGTAAAATTTTATTTTTTCTTGTGTAAAATAAAATCCCACGTGTCCTTCCACCTTAGATTTAAAAGGTCAGTTTCGGTCAAGTCAGTGTTGCCATAACTTAAAACACCGAACTTTTGAAATGTAATAATTACATACGCCAACCAAATAGAGATGCACAATATAAAAATATGACTAAGAGATCTTTTACTTTCACGAACACAAATATTATAGTAGATGTGATCTATCACGTAAGCTAAGAGGAGGATTTTATATATGTACGCAGGTAGATAGTGGTGCAGGAACAGCGTCCTGTCCATAAAGAAATATGGCAAGTAGTGTAGCCAGTAACCTAAGAAGAGTATACATCCGGCGTCGTAGAACCTGTGTGCGGCGCGCGGCGCGAGGTCGCAGAGCGCCCGTCGCTGTCGCGCGGCGTACAGCGCGAGCAGGCCGCCGTACAGCAGCACGGACACGGTGCCCGCGTACCACGTTATCATATTACCGATGAGATGCACTTGGGCCTGGAATATCAATTCATCATTATTATAAAGGTATAACATTACACATTTTTGAAAATTAAAATATGGTGTTTAAGAGTTCAGGAGGTGCCTGCGTCGGCATCTTGTCCCGGTGACCTTGTGGCAGGACGACAGTGAAACTTACATTAGAGTTAGGGGAGAGCCAGTAGGCGATAGAGCGCACCAGCAGCGGCCACTCGAGCGGCTCGCTGGCGAACATGTGTCCCTGCGGCGCGTCGGCATCTTGTCCCGGTGACCTTGTGGCAGGCAGGACGACAGTGAAACTTACATTAGAGTTAGGGGAGAGCCAGTAGGCGATAGAGCGCACCAGCAGCGGCCACTCGAGCGGCTCGCTGGCGAACATGTGTCCCTGCGGCGCGTCGGCATCTTGTCCCGGTGACCTTGTGGCAGGCAGGACGACAGTGAAACTTACATTAGAGTTAGGGGAGAGCCAGTAGGCGATAGAGCGCACCAGCAGCGGCCACTCGAGCGGCTCGCTGGCGAACATGTGTCCCTGCGGCGCGTCGGCATCTTGTCCCGGTGACCTTGTGGCAGGCAGGACGACAGTGAAACTTACATTAGAGTTAGGGGAGAGCCAGTAGGCGATAGAGCGCACCAGCAGCGGCCACTCGAGCGGCTCGCTGGCGAACATGTGTCCCTGCGGCGCGTCGGCATCTTGTCCCGGTGACCTTGTGGCAGGACGACAGTGAAACTTACATTAGAGTTAGGGGAGAGCCAGTAGGCGATAGAGCGCACCAGCAGCGGCCACTCGAGCGGCTCGCTGGCGAACATGTGTCCCTGCGGCGCGTCGGCATCTTGTCCCGGTGACCTTGTGGCAGGCAGGACGACAGTGAAACTTACATTAGAGTTAGGGGAGAGCCAGTAGGCGATAGAGCGCACCAGCAGCGGCCACTCGAGCGGCTCGCTGGCGAACATGTGTCCCTGCGGCGCGTCGGCATCTTGTCCCGGTGACCTTGTGGCAGGCAGGACGACAGTGAAACTTACATTAGAGTTAGGGGAGAGCCAGTAGGCGATAGAGCGCACCAGCAGCGGCCACTCGAGCGGCTCGCTGGCGAACATGTGTCCCTGCGGCGCGTCGGCATCTTGTCCCGGTGACCTTGTGGCAGGCAGGACGACAGTGAAACTTACATTAGAGTTAGGGGAGAGCCAGTAGGCGATAGAGCGCACCAGCAGCGGCCACTCGAGCGGCTCGCTGGCGAACATGTGTCCCTGCGGCGCGTCGGCATCTTGTCCCGGTGACCTTGTGGCAGGCAGGACGACAGTGAAACTTACATTAGAGTTAGGGGAGAGCCAGTAGGCGATAGAGCGCACCAGCAGCGGCCACTCGAGCGGCTCGCTGGCGAACATGTGTCCCTGCGGCGCGTCGGCATCTTGTCCCGGTGACCTTGTGGCAGGCAGGACGACAGTGAAACTTACATTAGAGTTAGGGGAGAGCCAGTAGGCGATAGAGCGCACCAGCAGCGGCCACTCGAGCGGCTCGCTGGCGAACATGTGTCCCTGCGGCGCGTCGGCATCTTGTCCCGGTGACCTTGTGGCAGGCAGGACGACAGTGAAACTTACATTAGAGTTAGGGGAGAGCCAGTAGGCGATAGAGCGCACCAGCAGCGGCCACTCGAGCGGCTCGCTGGCGAACATGTGTCCCTGCGGCGCGTCGGCATCTTGTCCCGGTGACCTTGTGGCAGGCAGGACGACAGTGAAACTTACATTAGAGTTAGGGGAGAGCCAGTAGGCGATAGAGCGCACCAGCAGCGGCCACTCGAGCGGCTCGCTGGCGAACATGTGTCCCTGCGGCGCGTCGGCATCTTGTCCCGGTGACCTTGTGGCAGGCAGGACGACAGTGAAACTTACATTAGAGTTAGGGGAGAGCCAGTAGGCGATAGAGCGCACCAGCAGCGGCCACTCGAGCGGCTCGCTGGCGAACATGTGTCCCTGCGGCGCGTCGGCATCTTGTCCCGGTGACCTTGTGGCAGGCAGGACGACAGTGAAACTTACATTAGAGTTAGGGGAGAGCCAGTAGGCGATAGAGCGCACCAGCAGCGGCCACTCGAGCGGCTCGCTGGCGAACATGTGTCCCTGCGGCGCGTCGGCATCTTGTCCCGGTGACCTTGTGGCAGGCAGGACGACAGTGAAACTTACATTAGAGTTAGGGGAGAGCCAGTAGGCGATAGAGCGCACCAGCAGCGGCCACTCGAGCGGCTCGCTGGCGAACATGTGTCCCTGCGGCGCGTCGGCATCTTGTCCCGGTGACCTTGTGGCAGGCAGGACGACAGTGAAACTTACATTAGAGTTAGGGGAGAGCCAGTAGGCGATAGAGCGCACCAGCAGCGGCCACTCGAGCGGCTCGCTGGCGAACATGTGTCCCTGCGGCGCGTCGGCATCTTGTCCCGGTGACCTTGTGGCAGGCAGGACGACAGTGAAACTTACATTAGAGTTAGGGGAGAGCCAGTAGGCGATAGAGCGCACCAGCAGCGGCCACTCGAGCGGCTCGCTGGCGAACATGTGTCCCTGCGGCGCGTCGGCATCTTGTCCCGGTGACCTTGTGGCAGGCAGGACGACAGTGAAACTTACATTAGAGTTAGGGGAGAGCCAGTAGGCGATAGAGCGCACCAGCAGCGGCCACTCGAGCGGCTCGCTGGCGAACATGTGTCCCTGCGGCGCGTCGGCATCTTGTCCCGGTGACCTTGTGGCAGGCAGGACGACAGTGAAACTTACATTAGAGTTAGGGGAGAGCCAGTAGGCGATAGAGCGCACCAGCAGCGGCCACTCGAGCGGCTCGCTGGCGAACATGTGTCCCTGCGGCGCGTCGGCATCTTGTCCCGGTGACCTTGTGCAGGCAGGACGACAGTGAAACTTACATTAGAGTTAGGGGAGAGCCAGTAGGCGATAGAGCGCACCAGCAGCGGCCACTCGAGCGGCTCGCTGGCGAACATGTGTCCCTGCGGCGCGTCGGCATCTTGTCCCGGTGACCTTGTGGCAGGCAGGACGACAGTGAAACTTACATTAGAGTTAGGGGAGAGCCAGTAGGCGATAGAGCGCACCAGCAGCGGCCACTCGAGCGGCTCGCTGGCGAACATGTGTCCCTGCGGCGCGTCGGCATCTTGTCCCGGTGACCTTGTGGCAGGCAGGACGACAGTGAAACTTACATTAGAGTTAGGGGAGAGCCAGTAGGCGATAGAGCGCACCAGCAGCGGCCACTCGAGCGGCTCGCTGGCGAACATGTGTCCCTGCGGCGCGTCGGCATCTTGTCCCGGTGACCTTGTGGCAGGCAGGACGACAGTGAAACTTACATTAGAGTTAGGGGAGAGCCAGTAGGCGATAGAGCGCACCAGCAGCGGCCACTCGAGCGGCTCGCTGGCGAACATGTGTCCCTGCGGCGCGTCGGCATCTTGTCCCGGTGACCTTGTGGCAGGCAGGACGACAGTGAAACTTACATTAGAGTTAGGGGAGAGCCAGTAGGCGATAGAGCGCACCAGCAGCGGCCACTCGAGCGGCTCGCTGGCGAACATGTGTCCCTGCGGCGCGTCGGCATCTTGTCCCGGTGACCTTGTGGCAGGCAGGACGACAGTGAAACTTACATTAGAGTTAGGGGAGAGCCAGTAGGCGATAGAGCGCACCAGCAGCGGCCACTCGAGCGGCTCGCTGGCGAACATGTGTCCCTGCGGCGCGTCGGCATCTTGTCCCGGTGACCTTGTGGCAGGCAGGACGACAGTGAAACTTACATTAGAGTTAGGGGAGAGCCAGTAGGCGATAGAGCGCACCAGCAGCGGCCACTCGAGCGGCTCGCTGGCGAACATGTGTCCCTGCGGCGCGTCGGCATCTTGTCCCGGTGACCTTGTGGCAGGCAGGACGACAGTGAAACTTACATTAGAGTTAGGGGAGAGCCAGTAGGCGATAGAGCGCACCAGCAGCGGCCACTCGAGCGGCTCGCTGGCGAACATGTGTCCCTGCGGCGCGTCGGCATCTTGTCCCGGTGACCTTGTGGCAGGCAGGACGACAGTGAAACTTACATTAGAGTTAGGGGAGAGCCAGTAGGCGATAGAGCGCACCAGCAGCGGCCACTCGAGCGGCTCGCTGGCGAACATGTGTCCCTGCGGCGCGTCGGCATCTTGTCCCGGTGACCTTGTGGCAGGCAGGACGACAGTGAAACTTACATTAGAGTTAGGGGAGAGCCAGTAGGCGATAGAGCGCACCAGCAGCGGCCACTCGAGCGGCTCGCTGGCGAACATGTGTCCCTGCGGCGCGTCGGCATCTTGTCCCGGTGACCTTGTGGCAGGCAGGACGACAGTGAAACTTACATTAGAGTTAGGGGAGAGCCAGTAGGCGATAGAGCGCACCAGCAGCGGCCACTCGAGCGGCTCGCTGGCGAACATGTGTCCCTGCGGCGCGTCGGCATCTTGTCCCGGTGACCTTGTGGCAGGCAGGACGACAGTGAAACTTACATTAGAGTTAGGGGAGAGCCAGTAGGCGATAGAGCGCACCAGCAGCGGCCACTCGAGCGGCTCGCTGGCGAACATGTGTCCCTGCGGCGCGTCGGCATCTTGTCCCGGTGACCTTGTGGCAGGCAGGACGACAGTGAAACTTACATTAGAGTTAGGGGAGAGCCAGTAGGCGATAGAGCGCACCAGCAGCGGCCACTCGAGCGGCTCGCTGGCGAACATGTGTCCCTGCGGCGCGTCGGCATCTTGTCCCGGTGACCTTGTGGCAGGCAGGACGACAGTGAAACTTACATTAGAGTTAGGGGAGAGCCAGTAGGCGATAGAGCGCACCAGCAGCGGCCACTCGAGCGGCTCGCTGGCGAACATGTGTCCCTGCGGCGCGTCGGCATCTTGTCCCGGTGACCTTGTGGCAGGCAGGACGACAGTGAAACTTACATTAGAGTTAGGGGAGAGCCAGTAGGCGATAGAGCGCACCAGCAGCGGCCACTCGAGCGGCTCGCTGGCGAACATGTGTCCCTGCGGCGCGTCGGCATCTTGTCCCGGTGACCTTGTGGCAGGCAGGACGACAGTGAAACTTACATTAGAGTTAGGGGAGAGCCAGTAGGCGATAGAGCGCACCAGCAGCGGCCACTCGAGCGGCTCGCTGGCGAACATGTGTCCCTGCGGCGCGTCGGCATCTTGTCCCGGTGACCTTGTGGCAGGCAGGACGACAGTGAAACTTACATTAGAGTTAGGGGAGAGCCAGTAGGCGATAGAGCGCACCAGCAGCGGCCACTCGAGCGGCTCGCTGGCGAACATGTGTCCCTGCGGCGCGTCGGCATCTTGTCCCGGTGACCTTGTGGCAGGCAGGACGACAGTGAAACTTACATTAGAGTTAGGGGAGAGCCAGTAGGCGATAGAGCGCACCAGCAGCGGCCACTCGAGCGGCTCGCTGGCGAACATGTGTCCCTGCGGCGCGTCGGCATCTTGTCCCGGTGACCTTGTGGCAGGCAGGACGACAGTGAAACTTACATTAGAGTTAGGGGAGAGCCAGTAGGCGATAGAGCGCACCAGCAGCGGCCACTCGAGCGGCTCGCTGGCGAACATGTGTCCCTGCGGCGCGTCGGCATCTTGTCCCGGTGACCTTGTGGCAGGCAGGACGACAGTGAAACTTACATTAGAGTTAGGGGAGAGCCAGTAGGCGATAGAGCGCACCAGCAGCGGCCACTCGAGCGGCTCGCTGGCGAACATGTGTCCCTGCGGCGCGTCGGCATCTTGTCCCGGTGACCTTGTGGCAGGCAGGACGACAGTGAAACTTACATTAGAGTTAGGGGAGAGCCAGTAGGCGATAGAGCGCACCAGCAGCGGCCACTCGAGCGGCTCGCTGGCGAACATGTGTCCCTGCGGCGCGTCGGCATCTCGTCCCGGTGACCTTGTGGCAGGACGACAGTGAAACTTACATTAGAGTTAGGGGAGAGCCAGTAGGCGATAGAGCGCACCAGCAGCGGCCACTCGAGCGGCTCGCTGGCGAACATGTGTCCCTGCGGCGCGTCGGCGGCGTGCGTCAGCATCTTGTGCTGCAGCTCCATGAACTTGTCCCAAAATGACAGCTGCGTAGCCGCCGTGGGGATCATCTCCGCGCTCACCAGCTCGCGCTCACGTTCCTTTCTATCCTCAGCTGGTAGAAAAAATCCATATAAATTTTATTATAAATCGATATACAAAGTATACTTTATCGTGGCAAATACATTATTACCATAGAGTATAGACCAGCAATTCCCAAAGTGGTCCAGTTGGACCCCCAGGAGTCCACGGGAGACTCGACGGGGGTCTACGTTGAGCGTGATAAAAAATGGGAGTCCACAATTGTCAACGGGGTTCATGAAAATTACTCTGGTTTTGATAATGAAGAAGTAAACTGTTACTTGTAAAAACTTTCATATTTCATATTCAGTACAACGCGTCGAGACTTGTCGTTGCCGAGATTTCGAAATTAGTAGTGATGTTGCTCTGCTGGGGGTCCACCGGATCCAGCAAACTTTTGAGAGTGGTCTATGAAACAAAAGAGTTTGGGAATCTCTGGTATAGACCAGTAGCATAACTGCGAGTCCTTGTCACTGTTCAGCAACATTAGGCGTACCTTTAGTATATCGATGTTCTTCCACGTTCCATATGGTGTCCTGGTGCGTGAGCGCCTTGTCCGCCACCACCTCGTGCTGGTGGAAGCCCCACGCCGGCAGCTGGCGGCCGCTGAAGCGCAGCGCGGAGCCCGAGTCCACGTGCACCAGGCGCACCAGCGAGCGGATGCTGTCCCACGTCGAGTCGTCGCTCTCGCGGTTCACGATCTCCACCCGCCACAGGTTCTGTGCCGACATCGACACGTTGTAGTCGATGTAGCAAGATACCTCCTGGAGACGAAGTAATGCTGGTTACGTGCGCCCGTTCAGTCTTGCGTATACGTACCTGCGACTGGGGCGAGACGGGCGACGTCGTGCCAGTCTGTGTGATGCGTGCACGTGGCCACGGCCAGCACCTCTCTGTCTTCAGATCCACCAGTTGTTGACGTCCTTGAAGCTGTAGCACATGACCTGCAGCGGTGTGCCAATGCGTATACGTACCTGCGACTTGCGAGTTCAACGCTCTGCTGGTGATGCCGTGCAGCAGTTGCACCACCTCGCCGTGGCGCACGGCGTCGGGCGGCGTGGCCGGCAGCGACGGCTGCTCGGGCCGCTTCACGATCCACCAGTTGTTGACGTCCTTGAAGCTGTAGCACGTGACCTGCTGCTGGTGCGAGCTGCCGCGCCCGTCCGCGTAGCGCACCGGGTACACGTGCGCGTGCGAGTGCAGCCAGCACGTGCGCCCGTGCGAGTGCCTGCCAATGCGTATACGTACCTGCGACTGGGGCGAGACGGGCGCGGCGACGTCGTGCGAGAACGCTCTGCTGGTGATGCCGTGCAGCAGTTGCACCACCTCGCCGTGGCGCACGGCGTCGGGCGGCGTGGCCACGGCCAGCGACGGCTGCTCGGGCCGCTTCACGATCCACCAGTTGTTGACGTCCTTGAAGCTGTAGCACGTGACCTGCTGCTGGTGCGAGCTGCCGCGCCCGTCCGCGTAGCGCACCGGGTACACGTGCGCGTGCGAGTGCAGCCAGCACGTGCGCCCGTGCGAGTGCCTGCCAATGCGTATACGTACCTGCGACTGGGGCGAGACGGACGCGGCGACGTCGTGCGAGTTCAACGCTCTGCTGGTGATGCCGTGCAGCAGTTGCACCACCTCGCCGTGGCGCACGGCGTCGGGCGGCGTGGCCACGGCCAGCGACGGCTGCTCGGGCCGCTTCACGATCCACCAGTTGTTGACGTCCTTGAAGCTGTAGCACGTGACCTGCTGCTGGTGCGAGCTGCCGCGCCCGTCCGCGTAGCGCACCGGGTACACGTGCGCGTGCGAGTGCAGCCAGCACGTGCGCCCGTGCGAGTGCCTGCCAATGCGTATACGTACCTGCGACTGGGGCGAGACGGGCGCGGCGACGTCGTGCGAGTTCAACGCTCTGCTGGTGATGCCGTGCAGCAGTTGCACCACCTCGCCGTGGCGCACGGCGTCGGGCGGCGTGGCCACGGCCAGCGACGGCTGCTCGGGCCGCTTCACGATCCACCAGTTGTTGACGTCCTTGAAGCTGTAGCAGTGATCTGCTGCTGGGGCGAGCTGCCGCGCCCGTCCGCGTAGCGCACCGGGTACACGTGCGCGTGCGAGTGCAGCCAGCACGTGCGCCCGTGCGAGTGCCTGCCAATGCGTATACGTACCTGCGACTGGGGCGAGACGGGCGCGGCGACGTCGTGCGAGTTCAACGCTCTGCTGGTGATGCCGTGCAGCAGTTGCACCACCTCGCCGTGGCGCACGGCGTCGGGCGGCGTGGCCACGGCCAGCGACGGCTGCTCGGGCCGCTTCACGATCCACCAGTTGTTGACGTCCTTGAAGCTGTAGCACGTGACCTGCTGCTGGTGCGAGCTGCCGCGCCCGTCCGCGTAGCGCACCGGGTACACGTGCGCGTGCGAGTGCAGCCAGCACGTGCGCCCGTGCGAGTGCCTGCCAATGCGTATACTAAAGATGAGATGCATCTTAAATAGAGAATACGAGAAACGCCGCCCGGGCGTGTGTTAGGCCTACAAGGAGCTAGTATCTATAAACTAATCATTATTTATAGGACCACAAAAAAGGATAGAGAAGCTAGGACCTCCTCCTTATTAGAGAGGGTATACCGAGCAGCGCCAATGCTGGTTGGCGAGTTTAGGATGATTTGACGCCATGACCGTCATTAACGTGATACTTATGACATTTCTACGTGTTCTCCGAGACACGGGTGTGTAGCACCATCGACTTCTTAATATTGCGCTAACATTTTTCACTGAAACTTTCTTGAAAGAAAGAAAAGCCCAAGGGAAACGTCAGGGAGTTGTGATCCTTTGTCACATGTGCCAAACACTACACAGTTAACTATAAATTACCTGAGCGTTATTTGAGACCCATGCGAGACATGCAACGGTTGTCCTTTAGTTATACTAGCAAGGCCTCCTTTCAGCGAGGCCTGGAACGCGCTCGTCATGACGCTATCGTGAGGCCCCGCCTTCGGCAGCATGGCCAAGTGAGCGTAAAACACACTAACGTACACCGCTAGTGGTATACCAACTAGAACCACCAGCCTCCACATCGCAGACATAGCGAGCCTTAGCCCGGACTCGGTATCACTCATGCGTCTCCACATTTGACGTCCTACTAGGAATGTTGCCAGATAGTATGTGTAAATACCCGAATATTTAACTCTGAAATTAAAAAAAAAATTTAGCTTGCTCAGAAAGCATCATCCAGACAGGTGGGATTTGCAAAATTATCATCATCATTATCAACTATTAGCGGTCTACTACAGGACCAGGCTTCCCTCCTTTTAGGAGAGGGGATATGAAGCGTAGATCCACCACGCTGCTCCAATGCTGGTTGGCGGGCTTAGGGCGATAATGTTTCATTTATTAACAATCACATATGTTGATGATATTGACCGGGACCGACGGCTCAACGTGCTCTCTGAGGCACGGGGGTATAACACCACTAACTTCCTAACTCAGGGCTTGGAATGTACTGATAGAAGAATGAGAAACTCAGAATTATTCCGGGACCCAAACCCAGGACCTCATCATTGAAGTCAGATAAGCTAACCACTAGACCAGCGAGGCAGTCTGCAAAATGCCAAACGATTTTCAAATCCAAAGAAGTTTGGATTGCTTCACAAGCAATGAATACCTCTTAGTGTTGCTGCTGAATTGCGTAAAATTCATCATAAAGTATAAATAAAACAGAATTAAAAGAATGCTGCATAGATACATTGCACTACAATGACCTTCCATCAAATGTTAAATACCACTTTCACTTGCCCAATTCATACTGGCCAGTAAAGGTCAAAGTCCAGCATTGCCTATTTTATTACACTCTCACACAGTTACAATGTTATAAAAATAAATAAGAAAAAATTCAGTGTATAAATAAATAATAATATATATTATACTAGCAGTCGCCCGCAACTTCGTCCGCGTGAAAACCTCTTAGGTAACCTTTTAATTTTAAAGACAGACTTTCATATAAAGTGTGCTATTTCCCCCTACTCATGTCAATTTAATTTTTTATAGTTTCCCGTGCTGCAATATCCTCTCGTGTACTAAAGACCTACATTTTTGTTAACCATTGTACGATATTACAGTACATTAACATTAACAATATATATTTATGGCACACAGATGTGTATAGCTTGTATTAAATAGTCTATTTCACTTTTGAGTCTAGCTTTCATAACAAACAAAATAATTTACAATCCGACATGCAGTTCTAGAGATTAGCCAGTTTAAACAAACTTTTTCGTATATTATACAAATATGGTCTGCCATGCCAAATAAATTGAAAGAAAAGATCGAATTCTCAAAGAATATCAGTAATAAAATGTTGACGCCTATTCAGTATGTATTACATAACACGGAGGAGGTCAACTTAATTTGGATGATATAACGGTAGTGTTACGTTTTTAGAAATTTTGTAATATCTCCAAAACTATATAACTAATTAACATACTGTAAAAAGCAAATCTTATCTCTATAATATCCTTGTGATTTTTAAATAATTTATTTTGATAAGGATTTAAGTTCAGTTGTAGTAAATAATGACGTAAACGTAAGCATATGAATTAAATGATTTTTTAAAACACGAAAAGTTATATATCTGCCAAAATAAAAAGATAGGTATATCTATCATAATTTATTTTGTAGGATTTAAGTGCATAAAGTTTTCATACAATGTTTTCAATTATATCCAATAGCTAAGGCAGCGCACGCGATTTACGCCGATTAAATAAATTTCCCGGTCCGACTCGCGCGACAAAAACTGTGATAACTCGGGTAATATATACAATACAAAATATAAAATACCGATCACAGATAACGTAGCATTCTACTGAAAGAATTTTTAAAATCGGATCAGTAGTTCCGAAGATTAGCCCCGACAGAACTTGTTTTACAAACTTGAAAATTAGGAATATGTGTACATAAAATAAAAATTTACATAACTAACAATTTAACGTGATTAAAGTTGTGTAAACGAAATAAATTAACATGTTTCAGCATATATAATTACCATAAAAAAAGGTATTATAAACACTCACGAGAAACAGCATCCAAGAGAAAAAGCACCAACACATAACCATATCACAGATGCATATCCAGTTCTGCGAGTGCTTTTGATGACACACAACAAGCCCCACAAGCCAAACAATATCTGAATACTTTCCAATAGCATGAACCTGGACTGAGCTAGGAATGAGTTTTCTGAAACAAACAAAATATTAAAATGCAAATTTATCTTGGCCATTTTTGTGAATGCTGTGTATGACTTTCTCTGTAGTAACCTTGTTATTCTTTGTACTAATAAACCCCATAATATTATGGACGGCCTGGGTGAATTGTATCTGAAAGCTCTAATTAATTAAGATCTAAGACATTTATCAAATTCATGCAAGAAGTATAATAATAATGGACATATTATTGTATCAGGAAAAATATTTTTCCAGAGCGTACTTACCAAATAATATTAAGACTGCAGCAAGTATAGCAGTTGATTGATATGTAGATATTTCTAGCATTAGTTGATATGAAATAGCAACAAGCAAGCTGCCGCTAATGGCTGGCACAATGCGCAAGGCTCTCACTGGCACAGACTCAGAGTATGCTGAGCCTATTCTGTCAAATGTAAAGTTGCCATTGTACCCGGCAAGATTTCCAGCTAGATACAACAACTGTTTCCCAAGAGGGGGGTGGGCATCAAAGAAAAATACTCCTTTGGTGTACAGTGTTACATATCTTCCATAATGTAATTCATCAAATCTAAAAATCATATACAGCATTAAATAAATATTAGATGTCAACCTTCAACTTTATTCATTTGTAATTACAATTGTTATTAAGAATATTCTTGAATCTTTATCCACAAAAATAATAAATAAACAGTATTAACATGATCTGGATGATTAGGTCTGTGTTTTGTTTTTAGCGATTTTACACTCAAATTTTGCTATGTAGACAGGGTAATTTGTCTTTGGGGTCAATATATTTCACATATAAGAACACACAAAATAAAATATTTCATACATTATACAACCATTGCTTTTATTCAAACATAGCAAAGCTTAAAGCATTCAAAGATAGCTATGAATGTATATCTACAGTATTACTTTTACATACTTGAATAATATTGAACCTTGCATTACAAATACTGATTGATGCATATAAGGTTAAAACATTAAAAACTCAATACTAACACTATATATCTGGGATCTTCCAAATTGTAAACTCTCGTGCCAAGAGCAGCCATGAGTAGAATAATGAAAACTAGATCTATTTTTAAATGTAAATAAAAACTTTGGATTGGTTTATCCACATCTTCTGTTGTTTTCACCGTCTTTTCCGTTGTTTTCGATGTCTCAGATTCATTTTCGGCTGGCGCTCCATCTCCCTATAATAATATTGTCTAAACTAAACTAACGGTAGTTTTTACTAGAACTTATTTTTGTATATGAAAATAAGAACTAAAAATCTACTTAAATTTTCAAAAATTTCAAAGTAAAGAATTTCATTAAAAGAAATATTAATAACTTACCACTTCCCTTTTATTTACCGAGCTTTTGAAGAATTTTTGTGATTCAGAAAGTTCGCTGACCTCATTTGATACTTTTGGAGCCTTACGATTTTTAAGTGATTTCTTCGTATCCATAATTTAAAATTTCTTAACTTTACATACAAAGCCAGATATAATTTATTCGAGTTTGATATTCAATTTATTTTTTAATCATTTTCTAAATTCGAATTGTTTTTTTAATTTTGTAAATTACAAACTTGAACTTCCGCACTTATAGTCATCTTTGACCAAAGAGTGTATAACTATAACTACAAGTACAAGCTACAATACAATCACTATGATCTTTGACAATCACAATTTGACAGTTGGACCATGGACTAAATAAATTAATTGGGTGGTAACTGACATTATACAGAAACCGTAATCTTGTCGCCCCAACATCTATCTAAACTTGATAATAAATAGATCAGGGAAATAGTCTTTACGCATTGTGTATATGAACTTGAAATAACTTTATAAATAAATACTTTAGCTATACTATTTGTATCCGGTTGATTTTGGTATCGTTTTGACATAATTCCAAATTCAAATTAGGAAAATACCTATGTGATTTTCATTTGTTTTTCGTACTGTCAAGATGAGTGAATCTAATGAAGAAATTAGATGCATTTTAAAATTTTACGTCCAGACGTTTGATATTGTGATGATATTTTTATATGACTACAAGTAAACTTTTGACTACATTCATACTTAATGGTAAGTGATAATGCAATGTATCTTACATTGCATTATCACATACCTTATGACTGGCTTATTGCTTAGATGAAAAAAGGGGTATGCCCTCTTTGGTTTCTAAATGAAAACACACGTTCATACTAGAACATATAATCACATGGCAGTACATCTTTGCTAACAGGGTAAAGAATAACGGCTGAAGGCCCTCCCCTAGCCAAACCTGAACCAATGGAAAATCTAATTTGGCCGTGAATTAAATCAAGAACCTCAATCATATAAATCCACCGCGTATACCGCTGCGCCACGAAGGCCTTTTTAATCTACAGTATTGGTAGTTGTACCTGTTCCGTTTTTTTTCGTCGGTTAAAAGAATCACATTTTTATAGTACCTATTTTCTATTAATCTGTGATTTTGACGTTCTGTCAAATTTGTAGTCTATGTTTTCAAAATAAATATAATGATAAAATTGGATAAAATAGTTTTTTATAAAAATTTCTTAAAATTCTATGATTAAAATATATGTAGGAACTTCATTTTAGTTTCATTTCATTACTAAATGTATGGTTTTAATGAATATTTCTAATTGATTCTAAGTGTAGCAATTTTGTTTTGTGTGAAATGTTAAATGTTTTAATTTTCAGTTTTGTAATGTTATTTATGGATTAAAAGATAAAGTTTTATATGTCATGAATACCGAAAATAAAAATTTAAATGATAAAGTTTCATGTCCAGTATGCAACAGAGAGTACGAGAAAGGAATAATCGAAAAACATGTAGACAAATGTATATTTTTAAATAGTTTTACCGGCGATAATGTATCTAAAAGAAATGGATCACATTTTGAAGAAAACAGTTCTCAACACAAGAGAATAAAAATTGACGTCAGCCCAGTTAGTAGTACATCGTTGGAAAAGAAAGAATTTTCCAAAAATTTAACTAAGGTCTGAAAATTATTTACTAATACATCAAAAAAACCTTTTTGTAAAGTACTATGTATACCGATGTCAGAAATCAATATATGCAAATTTTGTGTCAGATTGTCATTCTTCATAAGGTCATTATATAAACTTATATTTTTTAGGCTCTTTTAAAAGACTCTCCTAAGTCAAAAACCCTTGAAAACGTCAAAGAATCTTCACTGAATAATGATTTCAAAAATATTCCATTGGCCGAGTCGATGAGGCCAGTAATTCTAGAAGATATTATTGGACAGGTGGAATCTTTTGGTGCTGGCTCAATGTTATATTCTATGCTTTCAAAGAAAAAAGTACCAAATATGATACTTTGGGGTCCTCCTGGATGTGGAAAGGTAATTTTATTTTATTGAAAGTAAGGGTTATTTATTATGCCCTGAAGTGGATTCTGCCCACTACTTCCCTTTAACTCATACAGTGTCTGAAAAATTAAAGTTATGTGTAAGGGTTTAAAAAAAACCATCGAAGTGCAAATCAGATTAGGAAAGCTTGTTCATACAGCACAATTTTCATTAATCATATAAATTTACAATTTGGTTTATTGTGCATGCAACATAGTGTACATCACTAGACAGCCACATTGTGTCTAGCTGAAATAACTGAATGAGGTTTGTTACAATGCAGGTTGTAAGACGAAAGTTATATTGCATAGGTAAAATTTTGTAATATTTGTGCTACAACCTAAAGATCTTTTACTAGAATTATAACCTGTGCAATAGATGAGTGTGGATGGCAAATGTTGCTTGTCAATGACTAAAGAATACACCTGCTGCCCTGCCTTGTTATAGTCATCACCCCATATTATGTAAAAGCTTTAATGACACTGCAGTGTGCAATTCAACTTTGCATCCATCTGTCTCTAACTAATAAGATTCTATAAACAAAGAGAGACTGAGAAAAATTTGAAATGCACTGTCATGTGTCAATAAAGTTCTTACATAATATCCCTACTGTTCTGGGAAAGCGTTACATGGCTTGCCTATAATGTAGAATGTAATTTGCAGACTTCTGTGGCCAACATAATTGCCAATATTTGTAAAGAACAAAATCACATGAGGTTTGTGAAACTGTCTGCAACTATGTGCGGTATAAATGACGTCAAGGAAGTAGTAAAGGTTGCAAAGAATGAAATGAAATTTAAAAGGCAAACTGTTCTATTCATGGATGAGATACATAGGTAATTAAATATTATTAAATAGATTTATTTATTAATCAAGAGAAACAGTGTTACGGAATGTTGTTATAAGACACCTAATCTCTGAAAAATAACATTATTCAGAGGTTTTTCTATTAGACTTGGTGGGCATGTCTAATTGTTGGCCTTCACAATCTCACACAATCTTTCCTGCATAAGTCCTCTTTATTTGCAAGGCTAAGACATCTAAGAATTTTACTGCAATATCACATTATATGTATATATATATTAGATATTTTAAAGTATAGACTTCTCACTTCAGTATAAATATGTTTTTACAATGAAAATTTTGTTACAGGTTCAATAAGTTACAACAAGATAGTTTTTTGCCTCATGTTGAAAATGGCACAATAACTCTTGTGGGTGCTACGACTGAAAACCCTTCATTCAGCTTAAACAATGCACTTTTGAGTCGATGCAGAGTTGTGGTACTGAGCAAACTGAGCGTTCATGATGTGATGATGATATTAGAGAGAGCTGTCGTTAGGAAAGAGCTGGCTGTGGTTGTGGACAGCACAGGTGACCAGCTTAGCTGTGAAGATGAACAAAAGTAAGTATTCAATCTGTCATAAATGTTTTAAATCCAAGCAGATTTAGCAGTCGTAAGTAACAAATAAGGTATTGTGCAATATACAAACAATTGCTCTCCTTTGCTCCAATGTAACGATGGAGAGAGTGATTGTTATCATTTCACTACTAATTACTAGCAGTCGCCCGCAATGTAAATGATGTGTGTTGCAAAAACACCAAATATAAAATGTATGCAACTCTTTTTTTTAAGAAAAATGGGTATAGGAAGTTATTCTCAAAATATAGATATATTACTACCATTACAGACTTTTTTGTACATGAACAGTATGGCAGAATCTTTTAGCTTATTGTGAACAAACAGACATGTATACACAGCGGGGACTTTATTTTATAATATGTAAGAAATATTGTTCATGAATGGTTTTTTTTATTCTGTGTTTGTACTATATGCTAACTAATACAGTAATGAAAAAGAAATAAAGATTACTAACTATATGGCTTTGAGTTTCATACACACAGCTAAAAAAGAAGTTTCACATTTAATTAAAGGTGCATAATAGAGCGGCAGTCGCTGCAGTGGCTGGCGGAGGTGTGCGACGGGGACGCGCGCGTGGCGCTCGGCGCGCTGGAGCTGGCGCTGAGCGCGGCGCCCGACCGCCGCCCGCGGCTTATCGGACTGGACGAGTTGAAGAACGGGATCAAGGTGAGGCAACGTGGCAGACCGAGGGCACATCTGATCGCACGCGCACATTGGTGAAATCGAATAGTGCGCGCTTTCTCGTTTTCTATCATGTACCGTCCTTTTTCACGAACAGGTATCTATTATATTATACGTCTATTTTAAGTATACTTCCGTCTCCACAAAATTGCTGCAAGCAAGAGCAAAAATGTTACATGTCAAGTTTTTGCTGGCAGCGATCGCACATGCTGTATGACCGACAAGGCGAGGAGCACTACAACGTGGTGTCAGCCATCCACAAGTCGATCCGCGCCAGCGACGACAACGCCGCGCTGTACTGGACCACGCGCGCGCTGCACGGCGGCGAGGACCCCATGTTCATAGCGAGGAGGCTGGTCAGGGCCGCCGCGGAGGATATCGGTTAGTAGTTCATCATCATTCACAATACGGTAAGGTCGCTAAGGTCGACGCACACTCCGAGGCACAGTCCTGTTACAACATTAACATCCCTAACATTTTGAGAATTTCTTGAAAAAAAACACGGTCAATATTTCATAGCTTAACCCAAAATCTCGTGCTCCGAAACCAATGGACCAACGATGAAGAACGGACAAATTTAATGATAGAGACAAAATATAAAAAAAAACATGCTAATACAAAATAAAAAATAACAGGGCTGGGTGACCCGAACGCGTTAGTGGAGGCAGTAGCCTGCATGCAGGGCTGCCAGCAGATCGGCATGCCCGAGTGCGACGCGCTGCTGGCCCAGTGCGCCGTGCGCCTGGCGCGCGCCGACAAGAGCGCGGAGGTGTACCGCGCCATGAAGCGCGCGCAGCGGGCGCTGGCGGAGGGCAAGGGCCCGCTGCCGCCCGTGCCGCTGCATCTGCGGAACGCGCCTACTGGACTTATGAAGGATTTGGGTAATAACCTAATACCATTACATCAGCAATTCTTAAATATGTAATCTGAATATCGGAATCTCTCGGATCTAGCTAAGCTTAAAATCCATTCTAAGCTTGGTTTGGCAATGGCAATTGGTGGTAAATTAACACTAGCGTCACAACAAGTAGCTGCAGGGTTCAAAGTAAGAGCTAAAAGTTATCAAGCAGTGTGGGTTATACACATCTAAAGACTTATTGGGGATTAC
This sequence comes from Mycalesis mineus, assembly GCA_034621355.1. Classification (NCBI taxonomy): domain Eukaryota; kingdom Metazoa; phylum Arthropoda; class Insecta; order Lepidoptera; family Nymphalidae; genus Mycalesis; species Mycalesis mineus. The sequence goes on from CM067883.1 coordinate 4,154,058, forward strand.
GTTGCGGTTACATATTTAATTGCCGCGGTCTCACCTATGTATTCCCCGTTCACGTGGGTGTAATGCGGTAAAAAGAGGCCTATTTATAATCCAGGGTATAAACTATGACAATTTCAAGTTTTAGCCAAGTCTGGTCCAAAGTTGAAGGAACAACAGACACAAACACTTTCGCTTGTATAATATTTGTGTGATAATTTACTGCCACATTAGCATTAGGCACTTAAAATACTCAAATTCACTTTTAATTTGTCGTCAACTGCGCTAACTACCTATTTCTAATAAAATTTAAATTGAAATGTACTTAAACATTCCAGGATACGGCAAAGGATACAACACCAAACACCGGGATGCGTCGGGTCTCACTTACATGCCCGAGGGAATGGAGCGTGTCAATTTTTTTCATGAAAATAGCAACTCGTCTTGAAATGAGCCATTGCGCTACTGTCGGGAGATAAAGCCCCCTACTTGTTGCCAGTAGGCCTAAGATACGTACGAAAGAAATACGTCAAATACAGAAAACGAGAAATATCGTCCAAACAGGGTCATTGCGTCTGCCGAATTTTTCTCATCCGCGGATTTTTGAGTGCGCAAAGCCGCGGATGCGGATCTTGATTTAGATTTAATTTGACAAGAAGTTATATGGGTACAGAAGTACTAAGTGAAAATAAAAATTTAATTCCTTTTGTATCAAAGAAAACGAACAGTAAATCAATTTTATAAAATTTGTTTAGAATTTTTTAGGACAAAAACAATTTGCTTTTTCGTATAGGAGTGTAGTTAGATATACGATTAAATAGCAAGAGTTAAACGAAATGTTCATAGTTTCATATGTTAAGCAAAAAAAGCCACCAACTCGTTAGTTTCCTGTAGCAACTTGCGCAACATCCGCATCCGCATAAAACTCTGCAACGATTATTGCGGATGTCTAAAATAATGCAGATGCTGATGCTGATTCCTAGACCAAAACCGTGAAATCAAAAATATTGCTCACGTTTTTGATGCGTTGGGGCGAAAGAGAGCCATGTTTAATAATCTGCAATCGACATGACATCTCTACCGTGCGTATCTTAAGCCTGCTCCATGGTTGTTATGTTGATTTTATCATAAATGTGATGCAAAGCTTTTTAATTAGTTATAAGGAAATTTAAAACAGATAAGTATGTACAAAACAAACTAAAAGTTACGGATTTATGTTAAACTAGTTTTTATAGCAACAACCGCCTTGGTAACTGTGATACCAGCCGTTGAATAAAAAACTGTAAGCCTGGATCCCTTGTGTAGTGGTAAGAATACTTTTTGAAATAAAAATGCAAAACTATTATGTCATTGTTTTTTGTATTTGATCTTAACAGTTTGCTTTGGAATTTCTCCATTCATAAAGGACCATGTTCATTTGTTCAATCCTCAATGCCATCCCGCCCAACCAGTGAACACGAGCTCTTACTAAGAGTAGAATGAGCCTTTACAAAGTTGTAAGTTAAGTAGTTATAGTTGTCTAGCGAGTAGCGACCCAGCATTTCGTAAACAAAAGCCATAGTCAAACCAGTGTCAATGAGAAAAAATATATTATATTTTTGCCACATAACCTCAAAATTTATGTAAAAAATTCAAAAAACCTACTTTTTTGTTATTAAAATATCAGCTTTTTTCAAAAAGTTGGTGTGCTTTCTGTTAAAAAATAGTCTTTAATTTTTCACATAAATTTTGAGGTTATGTGAAAAAAGTATAAATGTAAAGTTTTAGATCTTTTTATTACTTACAACTTTGCCATATACCTAAATCTTTTCCATAGAACTTTTAGTTTTGCCGTTGGGCGAATAGTGTCAGAAATTATCCGTTTATTGTCCACGCCAGTACAAGCGGTGTGAGCCCAACGCCACGGAGCTGCTCAACCCTCCAAAAAGACGCTCTTCCATATATTTCAGATATGCTGCCATTTCACCTTCTTCTTTTGATGTAAATATACATTTTTTCGGGCATAAAGGTAAACCAATAGTAACTTCCTTCCTTTTAAATTTTCGCCCCTAATTTATTATTCCTTTCATTTTTATGATATGTTCTTCCTTTTGGAATGGGTTTCATCATACTCCTCTTGCCTCATAAGGTTACTCTGAATAAAAAATAAAAAAACTAATAAAATATTTTGGTTTCAAAAATTATCGGCAATGATCTAAACTCTAAATGGCATAAATAGGGTGATCATAATTACCTTAAAATAATGACGTTTAACCTTACAAAAAATTAAATGCGATAAAACGCTAAATTAATAAGTAGGATTTTGTTAGTTATTTTTCTGTTTACAATTTTAGGATGCTTACACATACCTTTCAAATCTTCTCTTAGCATACTGTATAAACGAGTAGGATTATAATGAATAGGATTTTTTTTGTTATTTTTCTGTTTACAATTTTAGGATGCTTACACGTACCTTTCATATCGGACAGGGATTCTCTTAGCGTACTGTATATACGGGTCGAACTGAAAATCCTCAGTTTCTTCGTGGGTTCATAATGAAAATGCAGAAGTCTAGTGTCATTGTTTTTTTTATTTGGGTAATCTCATTTCACAATTTGTATGACATGGTAAAAAGTTACTATTTACAAGACTCACACATTCACTGTAATATTACAAATTTGACTTATATTGTACCTTCGTAACAATGTCGGTTTGTGTTTGCCACGATTGTTTTCGGACCTATGGTTATAAAAATAAAATAACTTCGTATCTTAATTTACAACATTTGCTACTGCACATTGTGCACAAAAATACATTATAAATATACACTATTCCGTTTGCAGGCCGCAGCCCGCAACACTACTATTGCTTCTCACTAATAATAGGATAGTTTACTAACAGCAAATCGGAAAATTGTATTTAAATAAATAAAGCACCAACACTGAGAACCTATTGCATTTCTACGGTAACATCATAGTGCATCCCTTTCTGTCACGGCATATTTACCACCAGTACTAAAAACTTATTTTGAGCGATTTTGATTGATATTATTTTTGGTTGATATTATTTGAACTACCCTATTGAAAGCCTCTCCTTACCGCTATATTACAAAAATTCATTTTCGTAATATTTCATTTTCAAAGAATGACTACCAGTAATAAACTACTATTGAATTTTGTCACTTTAACATAAAATTAACAAAATCAGTTTTATACTAGTAGCATGTATAAAGGAGCATTTTCACTGACAGTCACAATGGGCAATCTGTGTACAATATTATGCTATTTAATTTCATTAATATTTGTTGTCAATACCTAGTATCGTCTGTATGTTTGTCAGTGGAAACACTCCCTGAAATTGCTTCTCTAATTTCTTACACATTCCTATAATGAAATGTGACCTTACACAAAACGATTGCATAATTTGTACAATCTTAAAACTAATTTCAAATATAACACTAACTTACTACTAAACTAAACGAAATATCAAAGTAAAGTAAAATAAATTAGAATCAGACTTCTAATTTAAATCCTTATTTTGTAAGGAACAGAATACAATTTGTAATATTAATAAATTTGATAAGTTGGTCAAACCTAATAAAAACAATAAATAAATGATATGCGCAAAGTAATGTGTCTGAAATGTGGAACGTCTGTAATGTTAAAACATGTGTAAAGAATATAGCTACTGCTAAAGTATAAGTTAGAAGACGAAGTCGGGGCCGGCCATGTCGATCGCCCAACGAAATTTATCGCGTTGTGTTTTGTTGTAAATCTTTTCTATCGGAACGCCATGCTTTTTACACCTGTAACATAAAAGTAACAAATTAAATTATGTCGCAGGATACGAAGAGAAACAGAACAATCATGAGAACACACCTTTATAATTTATAAGCAAGTCAAAGTGTACCCTCAATAAAAAAAAAAGAGCAAAATAATGAACTGATTTTCATGAAGTTCAGATAAGTTCATTAAATTAAAATAAAATAAAAATAAAAGTAATCTATATAGTATAAAAGTAAACTGCGTGTTTTTTTTTTGATAAGCAAATGTTATTTTACAATAAGTTTAAGTCATTAACAACTATTAAGGTAATTAACAACTAGCAGACGCCCGCGACTTCGCCCGCGTTGTGAATGGGGTCCATTTTTTTTTTTTTAAGAAAAAGAGGTATTATCTTTAAGTGATGTTTAGAGGGCTTGGGAATGTAGAGAGAATGGATGAAAGAAGATTTTTTTCCCCTTTGCTGTATCTGCGATCGGTCGCTGGACTATAAGCAAATGAGTTGTGTTGATTCTGGCTGTTCAAGACAGTAGAGCCATCGCTCTGCCATCCACTAGTTAGACTGAAGATTAACAAAATAGATTTATGAGGCGAGAGTGTATGAAAATGTTTGGAAGGTGAATGCCTGGGGGAATGTTTCTGGACTTTTTTCACAAACTTACTTTTCCAACAATAGTTATCATATTTCATTCAAATCTCAACACATGATATACTGAAACCTTAGTCTGGATATCTATCTATTGGTTCAATAGTCTTTGTGTTTATCTCAATCAGACAGACAGGCAGACTCTGCGGGGGATTTTGTTTTATAAAATTTATTATATTTGTTTGTGATTAAAAACAGAATTACATGCAAATATGTATATCATTACTTACCATGAGACTGAGATACGTGGGTCTAGATAGTTGAGCTTGGAGGTGCCGAGAGCAATGGTTTTGTTTTCATCTCGATCTGTTTCTTGCAGCTCCAACTTCATGAGTTGTTCCTTGAGGCGTTCCAGTGCTTTCTTCTTCTTGTCACACGCTAGCTTCTCCTTGACTGACCCTCGCTTGGCAGCCTTGGCTGCGTCGTGGTAGTCGGATTCAGCTTCATCAATCTGATCACGCTTGGCTTGAATTTTTTCCTTAAGGGCTTCCATTGATTTGGAGTGACCTAAGAAAGAACGAAAAATTTAAATTTTTGTATTTCACAGCTCAATAGAAACAAGTCATAAAATAGTAAAACACAAAAGGCGACCTTATCGTTTAGTAGCTATCAATGTTTACCTTTAGGCACAGCACGCTGATGGTTGCACAGTATAGCAACTGCTCTGTTGGCTCTGTTGTATGCTAAGATTTTCTCGGGCACGGTGGCATCTGAATCTGTTAACTCGTCTAGCTGTCTCTGCAATGTGATAGATGCGTTATAAGTACGGAAGACCTTTGCAGTCAATCCCGGCATCAATTCTTTTAAGTGTTCATTCATAGTTTGTGTTGTTAATCTGTCAAACAGATCATCGCTATCTTTTTTGTTTTCCATAAAATGTTCGAGATTCTTGAAAACACGTTTTTCTACCGGCACTTCATTGTAATATCTAATAGAATCTTTACCCAAAAAGTCGAAAACAACAACATATTCTTTGCCATCTTTTTCTTTGTGCAATTCTATATGTTCCACGCGCAGAGAACAACAGCCCACTGTGTCCGCCTGGTCGTCGTCCTTCTCATTGCCCGCTCTTAATGCCAGCCGATCTATGAAGTACAGAGCCACGGCACGCTGCCGGATACGCATCTCTTTAGCTTTCCAGTCAGCTCTGTATGTATCTCGGATTTTATCAATACATTTATGCAGTTTTCTAGCTGTTTCATACTTCTGCCAATCTTTTTCTCCCTTTAGTTTAGAACTAGGGTTCAACATGACATATTTGGCTTGCCCCTGAACATTCTCTGTCCAGGATGCAAGCCAGGTAACGGTGTTATCGTGCCTCACTTCTTTCCATTTGTGACCTGGTGGAGGTTTGGGGACTTTACTGTCTTTGGAGCAATTAATAAGGACATCTTCAGGCATCACTCGTTTTTTCAGCATCCCCATTTTTGGATGTTCTCCCCGTCCTCTGAACAGACCCGGAGGTTCTATTCTAAAGTTACCAATTTTCTCCTTGTGCCCATCTATGGTGCAAAAGCCATACTCTTTTTGAATTTCTTCATTTTTAGCCTTAAGTTCAGCTTTCTCTTCTTTTGTACGATTCTTATTTTTTTCTGATACACTTAAAAAGTACTGTTGCATTTCTTTAAAATCACATTTTGAGAGATCCTTTATAATCTTTGTTTCTTCGTGGGTCATAACTTTCCGCCAGTCAGTAAAGAAATTGTTGTTAAATGTTGACTTGGTGGTGTAGTCATGGTCCAACATCCGCGCATAGAACCCGGCAACTTCTTCAGCATCTTGGGAGAGCTTCATGACTTTGCCATCATACCGGAACTTCACATTCTCAGGTAACAGATCATATGGGGGTGCAAACAGTGGCCCTTTATGTTCCAAGAATTGCCATTTAGTGCCATCTTCTTTCTTAGATTCCTCCCACCTTAAAAAAGAAAATCAATTATCTTCACTATCAAAATACCCTGCAATGCATGTTTGTATTTGTTTAGGTTTATCCCAAAAACTACCATATTAATTTGCATACCATCCTAATCAATAGAAAGAGAAAATTATAATTATTTATCGAAAATTTCCTCAAAAAATCTTAAATATCTGCTATTGCCTCATAATAATAATTTCTCTACACTTCAAAATTAATTGATTTGTAAAAAAATAATTAATATTAATGTGTCTTGGGGCCCACCTAGCCCCAAGGCTAGGTGCATCTACTATTAATATAACACTGTATGGACACTATACTTGCTTGTTCAAAATTTACTTTTTAAATGTTAATTGTCTCTTTATACTATTATTATTATGATAAGGAGAACCTTTAAATAGTGCAAAAGAATACTGCAAGTAAGAAGTTTTTATTAGTGGCAAACATTTTAAAATTCTGTATCATATACTTTTTTCTTAGAAAACGTAGACGCCTTATAAAGAAAATACTGTCAAATGTGCTTTTGATTGGTTTCTGTTGAACTAATTTTGTTCCAACCATGAGCACGACAAACATTGTACATTTAGGACAACTAACCTAAAAAGGTTATTGTCATTGTCATTTTAGGCATGTGTCAAAACTACGTACATGTAACGCCATCTAGTTTTACTTAATCAGACTAAGTCTATGTTGCTAGTGTAGAAATTGTTTTAAATGGAGGAGCAGTGTTGCCACTTATTATTGCAACAATAAAAAGAAATCTCACATACGAATCTTGAAATCACCTATAGGAAGCCCTAGGTCATAGTTACTGCCTACAAGAAATAAAATCCTATCCTAAATCTTTAACAAATATTACTCCTATTTAACATAAGAGGCTATATACCCCATATAAAAATAGCATAAAATTATATTGCCTTACCATTTCCAAACTTCCTGTTCTTCCTCTCCTTTTTTTTTACGTTTGGTAGGACTGGGACCTTCATCTGGATCAGACTTAATACTTTTATTAGATTTGGTTTTTTCTGGTTTCTTCTTTTTCTTCTTAGGGGCTTCTTCTTCATCATCGAAAACGTCTTGAAAAAAAAATATTGTCACTTTAATTATTAGGTGATACTTAAGTTCCACAAGTATCGGGACGCATCGTGTAGTGAGCCGCATCGTGCAAAATGCGTACTAAGCACCTTAGTGCCGGATCTCGTGCGCAGCGCATTGATGAATTAGGTATACTCACTACACTGTCATTAATAAAAGGAAACTAACGAAAGAGATTAAGGAGGCGAAAGTAAATGGGAATGTTGGAAGGGGAAGACCAAGGCAAACATTCCTGGACAGTCTGATTAAAGGCCATTTCAAAAGCACCCTAAACCTGGTTTAATAAAATTTAACGGAGCGAGAGAAATATGCAAAGATCATGGTCTCTGCCTACACCTATGGGAATGAGGCGTTACGGGTGTAGAACCATAGCAATAATCCGATCTGCTGTGCTCCGGCATATAAAATACATACAACACCATAATTTAACTCTACTTGACTGAAACAAATTTGATATATCATGAAATACTAAGACACTTTTTGAGCCAGCACGACTATGATGTCTATAGACATATCTCTTGCAATATGATTAATTGAAAATAAACTACTTTGTGTGCAAATTGCTCATCATTTAGTTAATACACAACTATTCACAATTTTCAGTAACAATTTGAAAATACACACCTTTCTTGACCTTTTTCTTTGTTTTCTTGCGTTGAAGTAGAGGGGTGTCTTCTTCACTTTCACTGGCAGCTCTCTTCTTTGGTGCCATGCGCATTAACTGAGAAAATTAAGCTTTCCATTATTATTCTGTAGATATATTGACAATACAGCTGCTCTATTTCAGCAAGCATTATTCAATTAGGGAAGTAATGGTACATGAAAAATTCATGTTCATCTGTAAAATTCATATTTTACGGACAGAGAAATTCTTAAAGATCATAAATTGTGCAGTCTACAGCCCGAACCATATAAATTGGCAATAAAGGGCATTGAACTCTAAAAGACAAAGGAATAGACAACCGACGAAACTTATATGGGAGTGGAGCTCGCACAGTGGATTGCAAGCAAATACATAGATAACAGAGAAATAGATAGTAGTTTGTCTGTCTGTGCTCTGAAGGGTTCAACACCCTTTACTGCCTGTTAGTTTATATGGTTCATACTATAGAATGTGGTTCTCCATGTCTTATACATGTATGGAGGACAGGGATTGGCAAATAATGTCAGAGTTACTTACCAACGGAGTATCTTCTTCTTCGCCGCCTTCTCCATCAGATGCACTTTCTTCTTCTAGAGGCAATGTAGCCAGAGGGTCCTCTTTGAATTGTGTTACTGAGTAGTCGCATGATGACGCTGTAGTGTTAAGTCCTGTGTATCCATCATCTTCTATTTCATCTTTGATCTCATCTTTGAATTTTCTTTTAGGTTGGTCTACCTGTGGACACGAGATGAATATCTTTGTATTCCATGGGTTCACAGTGCCGGGACCATCGAGCGGCAGAGAGAAAAATGTGGAACAGAGTACAAAACTTGCAGCACAGATGTAGGCTTAAGGCTACTCTTAGTGACCTCTCAACACTCGCTTTCTCTACTCAAGCTGTTCTCCCTGTTCAACCAAATCTGCTAGAGCAGATTTGGACACTTGTTCTACACAGTTCTACTCAGGCTAAGGTAATTGAGCAGGTTGTAGAGGTTTTGCTGTATACCTCTCACATCCACTTCTATTGTATCTAAACTAACCATATAGCTTTTTTTGTTACTTCATTTTTAAGGTTATAATATTTATTCATTTGTAATGTAAGGTCTGATCTTTAGGGATACTTGAAAAGGTGATAGTGTAATTACAAAAGAACTATTTGCTAAAACTCAAAAATTTGTTGATTTGAATATCCCATAAAAAATGGAATACTCTAAACACCACCATAAAATCTAAACAATACACACCAATATCCACATAATTTGAAAAATAAAAACTAAAAACAATTGAAAAATAAAAGAGAAACAATGAAATACATTTTTACATATTAGATTTAGAGATAGTTCATTGGATGTTTAAGTAACATGTGATGGGAATGTTTTACCTCCATCGGTTCCTGTTTCATGGTGATACTATCATCATCAATTGGTTCAGATTTGATTTTTTCTTGCTTCTCACTACTGCTCTTGTCCTTGTGCTTGCTTGAACTAAAAACAATTGTCAAACATTTATAGTTAGTTATATATGCTGCATAAAATTTATACATAGTATTGCAGTAGCTATAAGTTATATTGATTGACTCAAGAAATATTTTATTTATAAGTATAAAAGTTAGTTAAATAAACTACAATTTATGAATATATATTTATTTAATTATATTACCAAATATCAAAAGGATTTTTATGAAGTTATTGTTTGTAATAATGTAACATTATTTATTCAACTAATAAATTGGTTACTACTACTAGCCACTATCGGCTGTCGTTGATGGAATATCTCCATTTATATACAAGTGAGACACTACAACTGAATGGTAATATGTGTGTGTGATATGGATATGCGCCCTAAGAGGAAGTGTTGTTTCAAGTAGACCAACACTCACCTCTCATTATATTGCACGATTAAAATAATAATAATTAAGGACTAAACCAGACCACTCTCTCGGTTTAAAGGCAGAATTATTTATAGCACCAAGAGTGGGTTATAAGGATTTATCCAGACGGGCTGTTTTCTTATGACAATTCATAACATTCAAGACTTAAGCATTTTGTTTAATCTGAAGACTTGTAACTAGTCAAGATGCAATGGGCACCTTGAGTGATTAACTAAAAATACCTATCTTTATTACCTGTGTTTGTCTTTAGAACTGGAGTGCCTATCTTTATCACTTCTATGTTTGTCCTTATCACTCCTATGACGGTCCTTATCATGGCTCCTCTCTTTGTCTTTATCCTTTGACTTGTGTTCCTTGTCTTTTGATGATGATGATGAGGACTTCCTATCGCCATCTCCTGATCTGTGCTTGTCTTTGTCACTTCTTTCCTTATCTCTATGTTTTTCCTTGTCGCTCCTGTGTCTGTCTTTATCTTTGTCCTTGTCGCTCCTCTCCCTGTCCTTGTCAGAGCGATCTTTCTCTTTGTGTTTGTCACGGTCCTTGTGATCTCTGTCCTTGTCTCTGCTGGAGGACTTGTGAGAGCTGCTGTGATTTTTGCTGCTAGATTGTCTATCCTTGTCCTTGTCCTTATCCCTAAAATCACATTGTTCTATAAAACACATGAAATAATTACAAATAACTAGTGAAAGGTCTGTAATACAGTTTTCACCAATAGATAGTAGTTCGTTTGATAAGAGTTAAGTATAATTTATTAAGGTTCTAGGTAAATTTGATAAAATATGACAATAATTGTTGGAAAAATTAGTGAAATTAAAGCCAATGGGAAGTATTTGTCAATATCTATTTCAGATATAACCAAAAAATTTATGGAATTGTGTCAGTTTATTAGGATCTTTGGATTTTGATCTGAAGATTAGTAAATCTTATAGTTCATGTAAGCCAACTACTTCAAAATGTGATAGCTTTTATTCCAAAATACAAGAAAATATCAAAGTAGTATTACACCAGTAGCCCTAGACATATTGGCTGGAGTAACACAGCGGAGACCAGCACTAAAAGACATGTCAACATCACATCAGTGACCAAGTGCAGAAAATCTCCAGGAAGAAAAAAAATCCCTGTTTCAATAGGTGTATTTCATGTAAAGAAAGAGACATTGTCAAAACAGGACACTTAGATTAGACTCTTTTAAATTAAAAGGACAAAACACAGCCATTTTTCGATTCCGTCACTATTCATGTCTTTTTCTCTACAAGAGATATGTCTACCTACTGACACTTAGGCCTAAAAGTCTGCTGAATGGTTGAAAGTTGGCACAGAGTTAAATTACATTATACAATAAGCTTTTTACTTATCAAATTTTTTTAGTTGTAAAATTATAGAAGAATGTAATAAATAAAGAACTATACCTAGGACTTTAAGAGCTTGACTTTTAGTATAACCTAAAACATACATGCCAAAATATGTACATATTTATATTATGGCGTGCATGCAGCCTGAGGACTCATTCTGGTAATCGTTGTAAAAAATAAAAAAGAAATTTCTAGAAACTTAGCTAACCTGCTCGAACTGCTGCCGTGTTTTGAAGAGCTCTTGTGATCCCTGTCTTTATCTCTGTGTTTATCCTTGCTTGATGACTTGTGGCTACTCTTATGCTTCTCCGAGCTGTTGTAGCCGTTGTGGATGCCGTTCACGTGTTCACCTTTATTCCCATTTACCTTTCCCTGTGAATAATAGAATACAATGGTCACGATTATTGTAATCTTTATATATTTTTTATTAAAAAAAAATTACACATTGTGATTAAATGTAGAATAATTGTAATAAATAAATTACATGCATTTTGTATTAACATAGTCCTGCCGACGCTCAAGCTTCTTTCATATGCGAGAACTATAAGAGACGCCATATTGGGACTTAGAAAATTTTTGCTTTGTAGCATCAACGAACACGAGTAAATAGACAATTCTACGTGTTGAATTGATAAAATGGATGAATAAAACGAATCCTTTGTGAATTTAGAATTATAATGAGTACTTACCGAATCATTATCATTATCGCAAGCTGGATTTTCAACACTCATTTTGCCTACGTATACGCCGTTTATTCGAGACCCGTTCGAGATAGCATGAGGCCGGCCAACCGAACGCAATTTTACCAAGTGCCGCGATGTGACGAATGCGCATGCGCTGTTCGGAAACAGCAACAACTTCAGACGAACGAATTCATTCAAAGTTCAATGATCTTTAACAACTTCTAGGCGAACTTTGACATATTGACCTGTCTAATTTTATTATTTAAATGAAAATTATTTTGAACTGATCTATTACAATTAAAAATTATCCCATTTTTAGGTGTAAACACAGATTATATTCAAACGAAAATTTAATGTATTAACAAAAATTTTACAAGCTGTCAAATTAAAGGATGAATGAGCAAATGTCAACGTAATTACCACTCCTTTACTTTTTAATTAAATTCTATAAACATCTTCCAAAACCGAGATACAGCCACCAAATGAATCAAAAATCTATTTTTTCCTTGCTATCAAGAAATTAATAACGATTAAGGGAAGAAGTAATTGATCTACTTCAAATGAATAATCCAAGAAATACTTTCATTCATACTATGTTCCTTGAAAAATACAATTCACGAAGATTTGTTTATTATCTGTAACTACGGTTTCTTGCAGATTTCAAATTCATTTGACACTTCTTTCTTGTCGACTAATGTCGAAGCTCATGTCATGTTAAAAGTTTGAAGTGAAGTTAGGTTAGGTACTTGTGATTGTGGTACCTCATTTAGTTTATAACTCATCTGCAGTTATATATTTCTTTAATTAATTTATTCATTTACCTTGATTTCATTTAAAATACAAAATTATTCAAAATTAATGAAAAAGTTGAATGGAAACATAGCTTTTGTATACTTTTAGTAGTTAATATTTGGTATCTCAGGTGTTTGACGTAGACAATTTTTAATTGTAAACAAATACATTATCTTAAATAAGCTTATTTGTATACACAAATCCACTTTTAGAGCTATGAGTGAAAGCTTGGAAAACCATGATGCTGTAATAAGTAAAGAGAATGCAACTGATACTATCGGTAGTACGGCTGGAGATGATGATGAAGTGCCTGCAAAGCAAGCTCGATCTCATGCTAATGTTGTGGCTGCTCATTACAACCATCTCGAAGAAAAAGGTGTGAAAGAAAGATTCAATTCGCCTATATTTTATCTAAGAAACTTTAACAATTGGGTAAAATCCATTCTCATACAAGAGACCAACGATAAAATACGTGAAAAGGACTACGGTAAAGCAATGAGAGTACTTGACATTTGCTGCGGTAAGGGCGGTGATTTGAGTAAATGGAATAAAGCACGGGCAGAGCACGTAGTTTTTGCAGATATCGCAGATGTTTCAATTGATCAGTGCAGAAGCCGTTATGATGATTTGCGAAGGCGCATTGGACGTTTGTATTCAGCTGAATTCATCGCGGCCGACTGCACTAAGGATATACTGCGACATAAGTACCATGATCCGTCTATAAAATTTGATTTAGTGAGCTGCCAATTTGGTTTACATTATAGCTTTGAAAGTTTAGCACAAGCTCGTCGAATGCTCTCAAATGTGTCTGAATGCCTTAAACCGGATGGTTTCTTCATCGGTACAGTGCCTGATGCATATGAAATTGTTTCCCGTTGTCAAAAATCTGAAGATGGATCATTTGGAAATAGGATTTTTAATATAAAATTGTTATTTGATCCTGCTAATGGCTATCCCTTGTTTGGAGCAAAATACGATTTTCATTTAGAAGGTGTGGTAGATTGCCCAGAGTTTTTAGTAAATTTTGAACTCTTCGTTAAACTGGCGGCTGAGTATGGCTTAGAGTTAATATTCAAAGCAGGATTTGATGACTTTTACAAAAAATATGCAGAAAAGCATAAATTTTTACTGCAGAAAATCCAGTGCTTTGAGGTTTATCCTCCGTTACCAGGTAAAGAGTTGCTCGGAAATGAATCGGAGTATGGACATGCGAAAGACTATCTAGAAAATATGACGAGTAATGGCAATGCAAATAAACTTGGTACTATGAGTTCATGCGAATGGGAAGTAGCTAGTAAGTTATCTGTTCTTACAATTAATTTTTTTTTAATATCAATTTTTTATAACCCATAAACAGTTAGTTCTTTAAGCTAAACTCTGTTTATTAAAAAAATATTTTTTACACTTGGTAAGCTCATGCGTAATTTCAGTTGGCAATCGGACCATGGCCAACTGGTATTTGTTAGACCATGTTAGCTGTAGAGAAGCTTCATCTCCACCATTATTTGGTACTATTATTTCTAAACTTATATATATATATATAACTACAATTTTTCTTTTGCAGCACTATACTTGGCTTTTGTATTCAAAAAATGCAAGAACACCTGGGACGCAAATGGCAAACCTTTGTACATTACTTCAGATAAGAAAGAAACATTTACAAGTGGGAAATAGTATTTACATAAACTCTGTTTACACTATGTGTACTGCCAGCGGAGAGAACTGTATGCTTTTTGTATAATATTGTAATCCACAGAATGCCTCATTCAGTGCCTAGCAGGTACATAGTTTTACAAATGAAGTAACAAATTATTTAGTAAAATGGACTTATAATTCACCAAGTGAACATAATAAATGATTAATTGGTGTTAGTTAAGATCTAAATTGGATATTTTTGTGATAGGTATGCAAGAATTTATAAAATTATACATATAATACAATATTGTTTTTGAAATCCTTTTGTTAAGTAGATGGCAATTTAGGTATTGTAGAAAATGTCCACACATTTATTTCTGATCAGTTGTGTTATTGCTATATGCTTGAATACTGGAACATAACTTAAATATTAAAGAATCTCTATATTATGCTTAGCATCTAAACTCCAAATTCATAAATTCTACCTTGACTCAAATATCTAAGTGGTACTAAAATTCAGGAGGGATTGAAGTTATGTGTCTGGATTTAGGCATTAGCACCTTCAGTAAAATAAAACCTACTGTTTGTGTTTGATGTTAAATGACAATCAACCTTGCTCATGGCATGTATGATGGAATATTATTTAAATTATTTTTTTAATAACACTAAAATAAGTAATTGAAACCTAATATTATAAAACTGTTAAGGTTTAGTTTTACTGGTATAATCATTGTTTACAACAGCAGCAGTCATAAAAGGATAATAGACTATCTTAATATGCCTAACAAGAGCAGTTTAACCCCACAGGGGGTGCCTAATTTAAACTTGAAGATATAACTTGAGTCGAGAAAATGACAAACATCACCTAATAAGCTCTATACGGAGATGTCTTTGCAGGCATATGTTAGGCCTGCAGAGTTCTAGAAACTTTTTCTCTATCACCTGTTTATTTTAGAAGTACACTGGCATAATATGCATTATTTTTTTAAAGTACATATTATGGTATGATTTTTAGAAAGATTATCTATATATTTTTTTAAATGTATGATATTTTTTTAACGTTATGTAGATTTTCTTGAGTGATCCACTTATAATTTTTATTGTATATGCAACAAAATAATGATAATAAAATATTTATATTACTACATATTATAAAACAAAATCTCCTTCCTGCTGGGTCTGTATATAGCCTATTTCAAAAGATTATTGAACGGATTTTCATTTTCACCAATAAGTAGAGTGGTTCCTGGGGAAGGTTTTAGTATATAATTTCTCAAGGTTTTGTGTAAATTGGTTGAAACATGACGATAATAGCATGAAGGGTTGCAAGCCTAGGATTTTTTATTGCCAAGTTCCTTTGAGATATAACACATTGGCATATATCTATCAATTATAGTATAGTATACTATACCCATTCGTACTTTTATAATATTGATTCTCGTTAAGTTTTTTGGTGTCCTTGGCAGGATACACAACACTATTTGACTCCCAGGCGAAGTCGCGGCCGTGTGCTAGTGTAGCTATAAGATACGAATGAGTTGGTCTACATTGATTATAATTAGTCAATACCTGCAAATTTGTTTTAGATGAATTCGTTGTTAACTAAAAAAAGAACATTATTTGCACATGAAATAAATAAATTAATTATTTTGTAATAAATTGTAATCCTCAAATATTTTTGGTGTGGTCAAATAAAATGGAAATCAGTCATGTTAAAAACAAAACCAATGTGAAGAAAAAAAAATCAATTAATAATTGATTTTTTTAAAAATCTCAAATTGATCATCTGAAAGACCTAGAATATAGCCTATTTCAAAAGAAATTTAATTTTGTATCTTCTATCCATTTCGCACTTGATAAAGGTATGAAGGCGAAAATTGTTGCGTGTCATAAAGCTGATATTACTTAAGAGCTGTTTTTATTTTATATAAGTTTTAACACACAGCGGATATTAACTTTTACAATATAACATGTCATAGATAAAACCACCGTGCTCGGCGTGACATTCTAAGTGACGAGTTCTATATTACTTAGTATATTACGACTCAAGTCACACCATCGTCGCGTCGCCATTCCACTCCGACCGCTGTTTGACCAAAATTCTAGTTATTTTTTAAGTTCCGGTTTTTTATACGAGTCTCCTTTCTTTTTTAACTTATGACTTAACATTAATTATTAAATATTATTTATCAATTTTAAATATTTATGTATATCTATTGGCAAAAATTTTCGTCTGTCAATTTTAATTTTTCTCAAGTTAATGGTATGTTTTATAAAGATTGAGAAATACGAAGAACAATGCAGTTCATTAGTTATGTAAGTAGTTAGATTAATGTTATTACAGCCTCGATTAGCACGTCCCTCACTGCCTTTGCAAGAAAATGAATTTAAAAAGTATGCAGTGATCTCGCCATTCTTCTAGTCCGCTCTGAACATCCGTATGACTGCACAGTGTACAAATTAATTTCGTAGACCTAAACAGCAGGAAAAAACCTCGCTATGTTGTGAAAAAAAAGAAACTAATTTTTTCTATGAGCATAGTGGAGGAAGAATCTTGGTTTTTTATTTCCTTTCCTGTAGGTAACTCAGAGCGGCCTAGTAGTTTTACGCGGACTAAAATAATGTAATATAATAATTGATAACACCGTTTGTTTGTAAGTGCAACTTGTATTTTGCACTTACATAATTATGTCATTATTGTATCCCAGTAAATAGTTGTTTGAAGAACAAAATGATTTTGCACATGATTACTGTTAGTGATATTTTTACTTATTAAATGAATTTAATAAAACTGCCCTATGAGTTTTTCTCATTAACATGAACTACACTCACTAAGTTGGAGACAGTAACAATGTGGCTAGTGTAGTGTGAGATTTTACCGCGTCGATACCGAAAACAGTAAAAGCAAATATCTGAAATTGGAGTATTTTTTATATAATTTGATGTTACGAGTGAGTAGCGCCATCTAGTTATAGCGACTGCGTAAAAACGTATTCACTCATAACGTCAAATTATATAGCAAAAAAGCGTTTACTCTCGCTATAACTAGATGGCGCTACTAAAATTCCATACAAATTTGCGTTACGTTTTTACGCAGTCACTCGGTAACAAAGTCACACTCGGCACTGATCTCTTAAGCCACCTTACATCTACAATATAAAATTTATATAATGTAATTATCATAGGTATTCAGAGCCGAAACCAACAATTTATATGCCCTGTGCCAGCGTGCAGCGTGCGTAACTGTGCCCTACAGACTTGTAACTGACTCTAAATAAGGTACTGTTTGTATATGTTCTGGTCATTTCTGCACCCCTGCAGGGTTTGCGTCCTGTGTCTGGGCACCGCTGGCCTAGTTACGTTACTGTGTGTACTCAACTCGAGATTCGTCAAGAAGTTACCGGTTTTTGCGTACGTGTCAGTCATGCCTGATCCTTGATTTGACATACTTCAGATCTGATGAGGCGTAAATTAAAATAATATTTTTTAAAGCAACCTAAATACAAATGGTTTCATTATGATATTTAGAGTGATATTTTAAATGATTTTGAAGAAAAAAAATTAGAAATGTGCACGCTTTTAAATTTTTTTCATATTGAAAAATCAGCACCTCACATAGATTTTTATTAGCAACTTTGTCACCACAAGGAGACGACACTAGTTATATACCAATACTAATTTACAAATCTTAATAAGTTTTTAAAATCATGGTCACGTTCGGTGTCACACTATTTTTCAGGACATAAAAAAGTTGAATAAAAGAAAAAATTTTACTTGCCAAATAAAACATTGGTCTACAAAAATGATATCAAAATACATAGCTGATTTAATCCATTATATTTAGCAAAAATCGAATTTTGAAAAAAAGATTAATTAAGTTCTAGCATTAAAAATGTAATTTAGGACAAAGTAAAGTGAAAAGTCCGTACTAATAACTTGGTCACCCTAAGGTTGTTGAAAACTATTATAGTCAAATTAGTTTTAGATAATAAGGTTACCCACGTATCATATTTTCCATTTTTTGCGTTTGATCTATTAATTACGGGCCACCTTGTGTATCAGACAGGAATCGAGCCCGTATTTTTAAACTAACTAATGCTGTTTGTATCGGTATAATTTCATATAATTTGTAGGCAGCGAATAAATTAGTAAAATTACAAAAGAAAAAAGCAATGAATAAACAGTTATTATGTCTTTACATAATTGAGTAGGTAGCCACAGCTTTACAATATACCTACCTGAAACTAAAATTTTAGCGGACTTTTGAGGATTTGCCATCATAGTTTGTATCACATATTCTATCTCGTATATCAATAATGAAAATCTGAATCAAAGTACCTCTCAATAGAAACGAACATATATTGAATGATGCAACGTGTATATATGTAGGTACGCGCCTGTATTGTAGTCTGTAGGTGGGTATGTTTGGTTAGTTTTTGTGCGGCGAGTCGCGAGCGCAACTGGCTGGACGCGAACCGTGGGACAGGGCAGGTTCGGAGGTCTGGGCACACGGGGGCGGCGCGGCGGGGGCCTCCGTGCCGTTACGTGGTGCACGCGCGACCGCGGCGCTGCCACGAAGCGGACGTGCTTCACTCACTTCGTGCGCGAAAGTCATTACCTGCGTCACACGATCGCATTTACTTCACACGAGAACACTATTTTGTACGATTGGGTGAATCGAATCGGTTTACTGAGCGAAGAAGATCAGTGTTGGGTGATAAGTGCGCGAGTTTAACATAGCCTGTCGTCTGTCGACTCGTCGTTCTCCTTGCGAGGTGCTAGAAAGCGCGTGACGTCATAAGGACCGGCGAGCGATCATATGTTGAACACGGATGCAGTGATGGAATGTGGCGTATTGTGGTGACGTGCGATGGTGCAGTGGTTACCTGGTCCGCGGTAGCGCCGGGGTGCGGATCCTCCACGGGAACCATGCGGAGAAAAAGATGAGCCAGGATGCCGAGAGCTTGGTAATATCATTTTTATATCACTCAAATTCAAATTGATTTCATAATTGTTACCATAAGGTAGATTGTTATTTTATTTCGAAAAACCGATCAAAGGTTGTTGTTGTGCCATACGGCGTGTATCTACGATGAATGTTGAATCACTATTAGTGAATTTATAAAGTCGAAGGCGTTTCATTTTATGCTATTTATAATGATGATATTGTTGAGTGTAAACGTCCATGTATTCAAGAACAACAGTGATCTCAAGGTTGGCTGCATGATCGACGCTTTCAATTCTTTCGATATCTGTTACCAAATTGTTCGACTTGAATGATAGATCGGCATGAAGTATGACTGAAATAAAATATAATTAAATTCGTATATTTATTACCTGTTATTGTGTCTTATTAGACCATATATTAAGTAGTTATTTCCTTGTTATAAAACCACATTCCTTATTAACATTGTGTTGTGTAGGTACACATACAAAACAATAATAATGAAATATTTAGACCAAAGATTATAACACTTGTTTTGTTGGAGTATGTCCGATTAAGTTCAAAACTCAACCGGGACCTTAATTACAATCTTCATTTAACGCGATATACACCTATTTTGGTTTATACACTAAAAATAATAACGTGTATTTCAATAACACTTGTTAAAACAATTTTCATATGATAAACATTCACGGCAATGATTTGTATGTAGGTAGCCTAGCTTCACAAGAGTAGCTTATTACGACAAAGTAACATTGAAATGATTATGCATGTTCAAATCTCAAGGTTGCATAAGTTTAATAGTGGTAGAGGAAACGTTGAATATATTGTCTAAAATATTTTCCCTTATTTAAGGCCAGGTAGGTTTCTAAAATATTTTATAAATATTATAAATAAGTACTAAATAACAATTATATAACATATAGATAAACACTTAGACGCTGGAAAACATCTATGCTCATCAGTGGCGTGCACTTCATCAAGGTATAAAGTCACTGCCTACCCTGAGGACACATTACAAACCAGTATTCGAAAAAGAATTTTTCATTTCATGTACTTAGTAACTATAGTGTTTACTTTAGTTATAAACATTGTGCACTGATGCTCAACACACAAACATTTGTCCAGATGTGGGAATCGAACCCACAGCCTTGGACGCAGAAGCGGACTCAGTATCCACTACGCACTTGGCCGTGTAATTATTGTCGCCAGTCTTCCATCATCAAGCCGTTATTCTTTTTCCTTAGATCTTCGCCATCTTTCAATCAATCAATGCGTCGTCCTTAATCTGAGTCTTGTTCTATTCTCTTTCTCCTCTACCTATGCCACTATATACTTTCGAGTAGGTATCTCATAGTTTTCATTTGTAACAATACAAATTATGAACGTTTAAATATTGACAAACACAATAATGTAAGCATAACAACAACAAGTATAATGATATGATGTCAGCAATCCAGTGCAGTAGACCGTCACCGATGTTTAACTAACAATAACCTGCCCGTCGGCGATCTACTTGCAACAACAACCTAACAAGCAACAAGCAACAAGCATAAAAACGTCAGCGAAATATATTACTTTCTCGTAAAGAGCTTTGAATACATTGTTTTGTGCTATTCTTCTACTGTTACACCATGTTCTCTTTGTGCCGTCGGTCCTGGTCGCTATTGTCAACATCTGATAGTGATCGTTATTAAACATTATGATCCTATACCCGCTAACTAGCATTGGAGCAGCGTGGTGGGTCTAAGCTGCATATCCCCTCTCCCACAAGGAGGGAGGGAGGCCTGGCCCTGTGTTGATAGTGTGGTGGACCGGTAATAGGGTTATAATGATGACGATGAAGAAAAAATCGTTAGTATCATCTGTTTGACAAATTGCTGGCAATTGGGAAGATCTATTTGTTTTTAAATATTCAAACTTCACATTGAAATTAATTTTCAATTTATAGTTTTTCCCGGCATAAATGGACTGGGTAGCCTACTTGGCAATCCAAGGTATGATGACGGCATGATGAAGGTATGAGACGTGGATTTATAAGACGGAGGTCCTGGGTTCGATTCCCGGCGGGGCAGATTGAGATTTTTCTTAATTTGTCTTGGTCCGGCCGGTGGGAGGCTTTCGCCGTGGCTAGTTACCACCATACCGACAAAGGCGTACCGCCAAGCGATTTAGCGGTCCGGTACGATGTCGTGTAGAGACCGAAAGGGGTGTGGATTTCATCCTACTTCTAACAAGTTAGCTCACTTCCATCTTAGATTGAATCATCACTTAACATCAGGTGTGATAACAGTCAAGGGCCAACTTGTAGTAGATAAAAAAATGATCTATCTCCATTCCAAATTCCATACAAATCGATTCAGTAGTCGCGGCGTGATGGAGTAACAAACATACATAGCACTCAAACTTTCGCCTTTACAATATTACCGTTATTAGTACGAGTACTACCTGAGTAATTAATATATGAAAAAGAGTAAATGAAACATTAAAATATGTAAATACCATGCTAAAAGTAAGTGAAAATAGAGCACTAATGCAACAGAACAGAGAAAAATTGATTTATTCTCAGCAAATCACGTGTATTGCAGCCACATTGCATAAGTCTTCAAGCGATACCGATGTGGTAACCCGCCGTGGGATATTCGCCTTGCTCCACGGCAGCCGATACCGAACTACAACACAATCGGTGCACATTCTCAACGTGTAACAAAAAACTCTTCAAGCTGAAGCTGTTTTACAAAAGTACTGGCTAATGAATTATCCGCTTCCCCGCGTCCGCGTAACTTTTTTTTAAATAAATAATTCCATGTAACTAATTCAAGATACTTATATATCAAAATTTCAGCTAAATCAGTCGGGTAACGGCATAAAAGATTATTACAAATATACACACACATACGCACTATTTGTCTTTATAAAAATTGAGTACTCGGAATCTTATCGCATTTTCAGTTTATTGATTTTCATAGATCTCGTAAATTTATTGAAAAAATTGGTTGCCTGTAAAGTTGGTTTACTGACGATAGTTGAACGTGACAACGTATGAAGAAAATACTGATGGAATGGTAGCATTTAATTGGTTATTAAAATTTTTAATTTAAGTATATTTTTATAAATATTAATTTAAATTAATAAAATAATTGATTTTGATTTTATAAATTTATATTTTAAATTTATAATAAATATATTAATTTTTAATTTAAAATCAATATATTTAATAATTATATTTAATAGACGGATGTCGAACGCTGCCGAACGCAAAGGCCGATTGTGCTTCTTTGTCGCTCGTTCCGCGCTCTCGCTTGCACTTCAAGCCTTACATGGAACGCCTCAAAGCGAGGTAACGCCGCATGAGTCATGTTTTTTCGTGCGTGCAGCCGGCTCTATCGAATTATAAGACGTTGTCACGTCAAAACTCTTTTATGGTTAAAGTAGTCCAGTCAGCTTTGTTGCCGGTTTGATTAAATAAACACACACATGGAATTAACATCAGTACTTTGGAAACGGCGGCATTTTGCAAAACGTCTTTGCACTTGCAGATATACTTCGCTGGGCATATACGATGTTTCTCTGTTTATAGACGAGGGTTTTTAGACAACACCAGATGGACCATCTGTTTGATCTAGTAATTGTTAGTAAAATATCCGACAAGCTCACGTGCTCACTGCTCTATTATGACATCAACTCCTCAACTCTAGATTGCTACCTAATATGTACTCACGGAGGAAAGATAAACCGAATATTTTAAATCTCGCCATCCATGGGTTTGATCAGGAATCAAACTGACCGACCAGCACAGTACGTAACGTAATTGGTTAAATATTGGACCAACGAGGCTCCCAAAGTTTACATCCTTATCATGATCATAATTTTCAGTCTATTAACGGCCCAGGCTCCCTCCTTGTAGGACAGGGAACTTTTGCATACAGAATAGAAATCATAGTCTATATTGGGTCGGTTCTGAGAGTGGTAACAACTGGCTGGCAGATTGTGTAATTCGAGAACGCATTTTTCCGTGGAAAGTGCGAGTGAATGGAATAGGTAGATGGACCTTCAGCGCTCGCGCACGCACCGCGCCACGAATCTTAATCGTTTATTTACATGGTATATTTTACTTCTTGTAAGTAGGAATTTAAAGTTAACTTCGTCTGCGTGAGTTTTCTTTTTCCACGCGGTTTTTGTTAGAAACATTACCTAATATGGTTACACTTATTAGAAGTATAATAAACTATACAAAATCAATGTGGAATGCATATCAACAAAGAAATTTAAAATGAAGGTAGAAAACGCATCTCATTTCATGCCTAATAAATTTATCATCAACAAGTTAATACTTGTTGATGACACATTAATGACAAAAAATTGGATTAACGAGCTTAAAACAATTAAATATACTTTTTATGTTTTGAATAATATTTTATAAAAAAAAACAAACAATTTTAAATTTATTAGGCATTGATTTGTACCTTCATTTTTAATTTGTTTGTTTATAAGTATTTCACATCGAATTTCGCTTTAGTACAGAGACTCCTTTACTGTTAAATCCTGAATTTCGATAAGGAAAGCAGATGAGTGAGCCGGCATGAGTTTCGAACTCGTACGGGGCTCTTAGTCATGAGCTTGTTTGTTCACGTAATGCGGCGTAAAGCAAACTGCGAGCTCACGTAGCGCGCTTTAAGAGGGGGGACTGAGGCGGGGAAGCGTAGGTGCACTTTCAATCGCCGACGGTTCATCATCATCCCTAGTTCCGTCTTCTTTAATGCAAACCGAACTAAGTGTGTGGTGCTCCAGGGTTGTTGTCTTGGGCTTTTGTTTTTTTTTTTATAATTTCTATTGCAGTTCTACAAACTTTTCCTTTGACAGTATGAAGTCAGAGGAAGCCTTATCAAAACGGACACTATGAGTCGTACCCGAATTCTGAACATGTTTGCATCCACGTTCTTCATCCATCGTATATGTTCTTGCACTCTGTTAGGTATTCTAAATTAAATTTACCTAATTAGGTAAATTGTTAGAATTAAAATACTGAACAAGAGCCTTTACTGCCGGGGCGTCAATTGTAGTCGCATCATTAAAGCAATCATGAAAGATTTAAACAAAAATGTCTATTGTGTGTATAATTTCTAGAAGACGGTCACTGAAGTTGTGGAAGAAATTTCATGTTTTTAAATTTCCGGTTTTCTCTAACTGTAGACAGTATCCGTTGCAAAAATTAATCAAAACCGGTCCGGCAGTGAAAGGTATATAGACACGTAATATGAAATACACGAATACACAGACAAACTTTCTTCATTGTACCTAGTAGTAGGTACGGATTGAATCCGCACGATGGTGGTCAATGATCGACTGATAATTGTTTTTAATTTGAATTATATTATCATATCATTGCAATAACTTCGATGATAAATATTATAAGTTTATTGCCCACTCTTTGCGTATTGATTACCTACTACATAAATAATTATAATTTATGCCGAATATATCACATTCCTGTCAGCCCATATACTATACCAGACTCTAATCTATATCTGTTGACCCGCTCAGCTATGATTGACAAACGACAACGAAGCCATTGTATTCAAAATGTCCGTATGAAGGAAACGCGATACCGTAAACATTTCGGGACAAAAGTAGCCTGTATGTGTTATTCTGATGTATAAGTTGTATTATTGCAAAGTTTCCTCAAAATCGATTCAGTAGTTATTCGCGAAAGAGAAAGAAACTTTCGCCTTAATAATATTATAGTAAGAATAGGATGATTGTCCGTTTTATTTTTTATTCATTTATTTTCCCGTTATAATAAAGATTGCCTTAAATATTATATCAGGCTAAAATAGACAGTTAATTGTACTGGTCGCGAATTACGAATTGGACTAATCTCATTTTCTTTGTATAAAATTAACGTCAGCCTAAAGGCATAATTTTCAAAGGTATATTTAATAAGTTCATATTATGAATTCTTTTAATATTATGCATTTTGTGGTACCTGTTGTGCGAAGAGTGAAATCCATCCAATTGCATATCGTGCCTAATGTATGTATTTTACCGAGTCATTGCGAATAAAACGTAACTATTCAAAAAGTCAATTTATATGGAAATAGAACGGCGCCATCTATTTATAACGTGAGAAAACGCTTTAATTTTCTATATTCAACGTTACGAGTGGTTACGTTTTCACGTAATTACTCGGTGAAAAACTCCTGAACTCTCACCTGTGGAGCCATCATCCGTCAATAATCAAAATTAGGCACAGATTTGCTTAGGTGAGTCAGATTTTTTTCACGCGCGTTGAACTCTTTTTAAAGTGTTTAATTAGGTGGTAATCTAATACTTTGCACTGCTGGGGATAGATGGATAGATAAAAAAACTCGCAAATTTGTACGTTTTGTGTTACGTGGGAGTATCGAGAAATCCTTTCCTATTGAGCTATGATCTATGTATTTATATAGCGAAATAAGTATATATGTCTTCTTCTTCTTGAAGTGCCTCTTCTAACGAAGGTCGGCGATCAGTCTGGCAACTTGAATTTTGGAGAGCAGCCCTGAATAGTGACCGAGGGCTTTTATTGAACCACTGACGTAGATTTTTCAGCCAAGATGTTTTTCTCCTTCCCACGCCCCATATGCCCTGTATCTTGCCCTGGATAATTAATTGCAACAGGTCATATTTTGGTCCTCGAAGTATATGCCCCAGGTACTCTAAATCAACGTCCAAACAGCTGATGGACGTTGGGGGCCCAAGGTGCTAGAATGGTGGCCCCGCACCGAAAAAGCGCAGTTTTGGTTGCCCCCACTAGACTGATGACATTAAGTACATGTCGCAGAGAGCCGCTGGTCACATGCGGCTCAGGATCGTTGTGTTTGATCATCACATCATCCTTAAAAAGTCCCATGCTCGGCAGTGGACGTCCATCGGCTGCTCCTGATGACGACCATGAAGATAAACAATAACTTATGGAATAGAAATACTTGTATATGTGTGGTTAATATATTTCTATTCCTAACTAAAACAAGTTTTCCATACAAATTTTCTTCCCCGATTAAGTTTTAGAGATGGTCTTGGGCAGGTTAACTCAATTAGATTAATATGGGTACTTGGACATGTAGGCATACAAGGCAATGAGCTAGCGAGTGTCGCACTTGTACCGTGTGTGATAAACATGGCTCCGACATCATATGCCGAGAAGATGACAAAGACAGAATGGGACAAAGTAGAAGGTCTAAGGCATTTAAAAAAGTTTATGAGTAACATAATGGCAGGTTTTCTAGCGAAGGTAAGTCAACTGAGCAGGAAACAGCTAAGGTATGCCATAGCAGCGTACACAGGCCATTATAGCACCAGGTCTATGCTCTGCAAAATGGGTATTTCTGAGGATCCTATCTGCAGGGCTTGTAATGAAGACACAGAGTCTATGGAACACATTTTGTGTGAATGTGACGGATTGGCTAGAAAGCGAATGGATCTCCTATCAACTACCAGAAGATTACTGTGCCTCCAACCTAAGAGCAACCATCCAACTCTTAGAGTGGGTGTTTGAACTTATATAGGGGAGGTGAGGGCGGGGCGAGTACAACAGATCCATAGGAATCGAAGTGCATCCGCTATGGCGGGCCTCACCATATTAATAATAATAACAATAATAAGTTTTAGAGATAAAACCTAATTTACGCCTGCACCGTTCTCCAAATTCTAGTCTTTTCTCTTTCATCATCAAAATGGATATCAGTTTGGATGTATTAAACTGCTTTCGCATTAATGATAATATTAATTCAGATTTGATAATTTGAACATTTTACTGGAATGTTGTCAAAAGAAAGTTGTCTAATTTAAATACAGTCTCAGACAAAATTCTTAAGCGTCTGAAGCTATTTAAATTCCATCGTTCCAGTTTATTATTTCGATTTATTCGCACCGACACAACCTTGATTGATTCTATAAATAAGATCGCATATTATCTTACTCGTTTTGTGACTGCTACGTCACTATGTGTTATACTAATTCATACAAACGTATGTAGTGATGTTCTGACGTAGTGAAGTGACATCATTACTGTGATGATTCGGAAAACCTCGTCCCGCACATGCGTACAATGTTCCTTGTCGATGTTTTTACTCGTTTTACTTTACTCCGGCCATGTGCGACAGACGAGCCCAAGCTCAGACGTCGCGCGCCTAGCGTCCGGTACGGACTGAAAAAGGGCTTTATATTATGTACGTTTGATAAATATATTCGAATTTTGCGCGCGTTTTTCCATAAACAATTTAAATATATGTGAAGGTGGGACTTATTTTGTTTTTTAATATTAAATGTGGTGTTGTTTTGTGTTATTTCGTCAGGTTCGGATTTCGCACGTTTGTTTTGTTTTACACGAAGTGCCGGTTCGGTGTCGAGAGTGATTTGTACGGTAATGGTGTTCTGTAATGAGCTCTAAATTACCACAGGATGTATTCAATGCCAAGTGAAAACCTTACGTCCAAAACTTAGCACTAATTCTAATGAACAGATAACGTATGCATTGGTAGTAGTATCTTTATAGTTTCATGGATTAGTGATTCAATTAAAATCATATAAAATACTTATTAAGGAATTAAATATTTGCCAACTTATTTGATTGTTGAAATACACTTATCTTTAAATGTTTACATATTTGATGCTATTTATGTATCTATAGTATTGTTTAGAAATGGTAAGCTTGCACGCGATAATGTCTCAGATATGACTGTTCAAGCATCTCATGTGATTGTACATATATGATTTTTATCATTGAATAAATAAAGGCTGATTTAAAAAAGTATTATTTCAAGGTTTCTATTCACTATGATTGAATGTATCCAATTTTGAAATAGAATACTTGTTCCACGGTTCAGCTAACATAAAAAAATGGTCTACCGACAAAAACTCGTTATAACAATGCGTCTTTTAGAATAAATACTCAGGTAATAGGACGGGTTTCTGGTTCCAAAAATACTACCGAATATTATTCTGAGTCAAAGAAACACTGGGGTTACTTTATTAAGTTCAGAAAAAGCTACCCCAATGTTTATTTGAGCGCACCCTATAATTCTCCCTAGGTCATCGACCATAGAGAAGAGTAAATAAATCGATTGCAGATGTTATTGAGTTAAATACCCTATTAGTTTAGTGGTGCGTTGTGGATCATTATGACCCGGGTTCTATTCTTGGGATAGGCTAAAGCAGCTCGAAGGTAAGAAATTGTTGTCGTGGCTATGCGTGTTTTGTGAAACGTTGAGCTGTTAGGTACTAGTTGTAATAATAATTAATGTTATCGACTCAATACTTACAAACGGGCAGTATAGTAGTGTAGTGTGCCTAGGTGTCCAACTATCAAAGCAAAATATTTAAGTTATTCTGTGCCCAAAATAAACTTTCGCAAATTAGCGCTTTATTCTATTCAACATCGAAATTCCCCTAAATAAATAGTCCTTGTACCCAACAGTAGCACAAATGACAGTCTACAGATAATAAACGCAGATAATAATCATTATTACAATAACTTACTGTATTATGTATTATAATAATCCTTTATTTTAACCATTTAAATGTATTGTGAGTCATTCGTGACTCATTGTTTTAAAAACAAATTGTTTTCGCTATTTAAACATACAAGTGGAACGAAAAAACTAAATCAAATCATTCTTGGTTTGTTAAAATCTAGATGTTTTTAATCAAAATTATGTGTTTCTTCATATATTTCCACCAGCCGCGAATAAAGCAGTATTTAAGTAAGTAGGTAGGCAGTAGGAAAATCAAACAATGTTCGGTATAGGTGATAAGTGTGCCAATGTATTGTAAGGTTATTTCGGCCATGTGTATAATCTAATGAATATTTAATTGCTAAGTACATTGTCATTGTATTAATTTGACAAGTATAATAAACAAGGTCAACGATGTAACATTATAAAAGTAGTTAGGTGGATATTTTAACTTTGTATTGTAGAGATTAGTTGGTAGTGCTGTTCTAAGCAAATATTAAACCTTTTGATTTATATACAATAGTCATAATAAAAAGAAATTCAAAAATATAAACTCTAAAAGACTTGTATGACAGGCAAGGTATTTATAGATTTGTTCAAATAAATATCGATCTTTTACTCAGACTTATTACAAAGTAATAAATTAAAATCATACATTCTATAATGAGTTAGTATTAAATAAACAATCAAATTTTCTAATAAAATTGTCAATAGTTTTTGTAAAGTTTCTTATACCCTTGTATTATTTGCTGTTTTCTGTGGAAAACAGACGTATTCAAGTGACAAAGTGTGACAGTTCCGACAAAAATCCTTGATGTAGTTACGTTTCACTCCGAAACTTTTAAAACTGAGGCATCCTCAGGAGATTTCAACTTTTCAATGTTTTGCAACCGAATTGTTGTTTGTTTCGCAGTTGAATTTGAGTCACTTTGATTGGAAAGTGGCAAAAAAAACAAAATCATTTATTTCAAGTAGGCTTTTACGAGCACTTTTGAAACGTCAAGATTGTCAGTACGTAGTGACTCTACCACTAGATCCGGAAGACAGATCCTTCCGAGAAGAGACGGCATCACACTCAGCTGCTTTTTTAAAAACTAATGTTACAATTTGTATTTTATAATTAAACTATTCACCACAAATTAATGGTATCAGACAGATCGTTTATGTGATAACTGCTAACATATTCGTCTTTGCTGTCCACTATATTCGAATGGCCCTGTCTGCATTCGTATTGTTACACGCAGGTAGACAGCAAAAAAAACACCTGACAAAATGCATGTAGGCCACCTGTCCACATTTCTTGCGTCGAAAAGCTCTATTCGCAGTTAAACATGGACCAATATTGCCTAACAGTTTGTGAACAGTTAAACACTATGCATCTGGCCCGCCAGGTGGCTCTTATCTGCTTAAAATTAGTTGTTCAACTTGAATTCCGGTTATCGTCGTGCCTTTTTATCACTTTGGTAAAAATATGAACCTGTATTTTGGGTGTTTATAATTTCTTTACATTTGTATATGAGAAAAGCTCATACTTAAGTTAAGTTCAATATTTATAATATAAACATGCTAACTCTCTTGATTACGTTAATTTTTTTGACACAGGATTCCGATTCAATCCAAAAATCGCAAATTTTTTAATGCTGAAGGAAGTATGTTCAATTTTAATCTATAAATCTAGGAAAAAACTACCCCTTTCTTAAAACATATTTTCATTAAGTTAAATAATGAATAGGTACCCTATCCACGTCGAATCAAAACATTTTGAGAAAATAGTAGGTGGGTACATAATAGGGGGCCAAAAGACTTGATTTTTGACGTCGGTCAAAAAATTATATGAAATCTAGCATTCCTATTCCTATTTTGGTAATGCCTTAAAATTTCTGGGCACACGTATATTAAGACAACTCGTTGATATTGGCACAGAATATATAATAGTCGATATTGATCGCTATCATTTAGACCTGTTTCAATTCAATCAAGAGTAGGTGATTTGTAATACAAATATTTCTAGTTCTTGCTTCAGTCTAGTTTGTGAGGAATTTATATTTGAAAATTAATTGGAAATTGCGGCATACCTACGAACATGTCAGTAACGTTATAGATACCGCACCGTATGAGAGGCAAGGTAGCGCGGCCGCTCCCTTCCTCAATTACCCAATATCCTCATCAGACATCGACCTACTTGTTACTATTTGGACATTTCTTTTTATAGCCCTTCCTTTTATGCTCTTCACAAGAGTAATGCGTTGTGACGTATTGAGCGGGCCTTTATAATGTACGAGCTGTGTCCTGTGGGTTCACTTGCGTTGATTCCGTTCCTTGCACAGTCGAAATATCCGTTATTCATTGTCAGTTATTATATTATAGTCACGTATCTTATAGTATATCTTGTCATTTAGATGACTGACAATGAATCAATCAATTAATGAACGTATCTAAATGATTGACAATGATTGTATGCTTGACTGTGATTGTATGCTTGTCTGTGATTGTATGCTTGACTGTGACTATATGCTTGACTGTGATTGTATGCTTGACTGTGATTGTATGCTTGACTGTGATTGTATGCTTGACTGTGATTAAATGCTTGACTGTGATTGCAAAAATAATTAGGCAGCACCTAAAACTAGGCTGAGTAAAATTAATAATTCCTTTAAGAGAAAGTATTTCTATATCTCTCAATAGGTTCAAGGTTTTTATCAAAAGCAAGTTCAAAAAAAGCATATTTATAGTGTAAAAGTATTTATTAATAATAAAAAGGCGTTTGACTGAATTGCTGTAAGGAGCCTGCTCAGTGCTATAGTTGTTAAATAACCTAATGTAAGATGGTGATAATAAAAACAAAATACGTAGCTGTTGTGGGTTCTTCTCGGACCAAGGCGCGTTGTTGAACCCTCGTTGGTTTGATTTTAAGTTTCCGAACTTAACTATCACCATTACTTTTATATAATCTAAAAATTACAAATTGACGATTCAAAATATTCATGAACTCTCATCTTCATATACATTTCACTGAATAGAGATATTTCGACTTTGACTAGACTTAATTTCACGTCATTTGAGTGTAATGCGTTTAGAGGTCTTGCGATGAGTCAGTCAGTGGTATCTCCCTTATATATATATATCGTATACGGATATAGATAAATATTAATTCTGCTAACAGGAAAATCAAGAGCAAACTGATAATAAGAATTTGTTCGAGTTTGCACTTTATATAAAATAAAGTACTGATAAATCTAGTCAGATGATACAATGCCCAAGATTGTTTGCTTTTCAGCTAAACAACTCTAAACTGTTTTGTTTATTTATTATTTAAACATTACGTTCATTCTAGTCAATATATTTTTATTAGTTACTAACTACGGGTAAAACCCATTAGCTTTTATGTATATAACCAAAGACGTGTTTTAGGAGAGAATTAATTCATTACTAGTTATTCAAGTTTAGATAAATCGTCTATTTTCATCATATTGATTTCTAAACAGTAACAGGTTTTTAACCCAAACTCCTAAAAAACTATTTATACCCTATAATCGTTGGTAGCTCAATTAAAAAAAATATTGTCGATTTTTATTTGATTTCGAATCCTTTGATTTAGTCAAATTGTCTTTCCACACATTTTCACTTTCATAGACATATATTATAATATAATAACAATTAGAGAGATCAATTACTTGCACCGATTACTCGATTACTATGTGATTATACGTTTGCATTCTATACAACGTGTTAGATAAATACCCTTTGAAGCCGTCAACTCGGAGATAGAGAGAGATTACATGCCTGGAAAAAAACGAGCTTTCTAGGCAGAATCTTGAGGAATATATGAGGACTTCAAAAATTTGCTTCAAATTTTGAGGTGGCAGTTAGCAGCAATTCATTTTTATTATTCAGCAAGCAGTTAGGGTCAAGCAATTCATTTTTAAAATAATAATTTTGAAAAGTATCTACCTATATTAAAAAGATCGAGTACGTTTCGAGATGTTATACCATTAACCCAAAACGCTGTAGAATGGCGTGAATAAATTCATATTTCTGTCCACCGATCAATATCGCTAATCCATAACGATGTTATTATGACTCGACAGTGTGAGTTTCAAATCGTCGTCGTCTCTATATTTCTCTTTAATCTCTATTCATAGTATGTACATATAGTTTCAGATTGAGGGAGATGGAGACGAACTCCTAAAGTATCATTGTAGTTATATGGAACTACTGATATACGAGTAGAAGAGCATTGCTGATTCGTTATGAGTAGGTACTACGTAACTGTATAGAAAAGCGGGAATGAATCTGACTGTATGTCTGGGTGTTATCAGACCAATTACATTTATAAATAGCCACGCAACATCCTCGACCTTCTGATGAGCTCTTGACCTAGACCTTGCTCTGTGACGTGAACATTACCTCATTACACTAAATTTTGTTACTATTCACCGATGCGGTGAATACTAATTGTTTATCGTTGATTACTGGACACTTTTACTTAAAACTTAACTCGTTAGACAATCCACAAAATAAACAGATAATATGCAGATTGCATTAGGTACATCTTTTACAAAAATAGTTACTGTATACTATACTGTAATAAATAATTTATTTTGTTTTTGTTTTCAAAACCCAAAGGTGGAACAAGGCGGCCCCGATGCTCAATGTTTATGACAAGACAAAGCAAAGACTTACTGAGATGTAAAAACGTTCACAAATAAAAAATCTTTTTGTTCAGTGTTTTATACTTGGCATTGACTACATAGCAATTGAATACATACAATTAGTAAATGATACCGATCGTTCGATAGACTGTAGGCGTTAAGTTTAAGTCATGTGTGGTATTGCGAGGCGTAGTGGTCGTGAGAGCGAAGGAGGTTGAACGATGCTAGTGCGGGGCTGTGCGGGGGCTGGCGGGGAGCTGCGGCACTCCTTGGCCGAACGCACCAAGGCGTTAGCGGCCAAGTGCCACGCGCTGCGCTCCCCGGCGTTGCCGAGAGAATCTAGGAGCGCAGACCGACGTCGTGTCAAGGGCCGCAAGTCGCAGACGCGTTGGTACGTCAAGGTTAGTTGAGATCCTGAAATTCATTGTGATTTTATCCCAATCTGTTTACCCTTCTACAAATAGTAACGGAACTTTAAGTATAAATAAGGCTACCTAGAAACAGTATTCAGATTTACGGCCATTTTAACAACAAGAAAACAGTTTCATATTACTTTTAACTATTTGTTTTAAAATATTTACAAAGATAATTACTTGACCATGCTATAGTCTAGATTTCGCAATCTCGTTAAGGCATTATCGTCCAAGTAGCAAGTGTATGTTTTGACGTTACGGGTAAGCTCAAGCCGTCACTACAAGGACTACAAATTGTAAACGCTTCAGTGCAAAGTTTCATCGTTATTTGAATAAAATATGGACTATTACGTGCTTCGGATTAAAGCGTTAACAGCCAAGTACCCTTATACTCGTATTACTCGGCGTTACAGGCGTTATCATACAAGTCGTAGAATCTTCAATCAGATCTTGTATAAATCTAATAAATAAGTGATACTTATTCCTTTATTGGAATAGCACTACTGGTCAAGTATTGCGTATTTAAATAAAATGCTAAAACTAGAGTAGCGGAGAAAGCAAAGTATGTTGCAGTATTTGGTGTCTAGTTAAATCAGAAATTCAACTTAGATTGAAAAGCCCCAAGACCTTTATACTTTTTGTCGATATTTTTTTTGCGGTACAACACTTTATTCTAAAAAGGAGGAGGTCCAATTTCGGTTGTATATTTTTTAATTTACACAGGCAACATTAACAAAGTTAACGGAAACCCGTGCTTCACTCACTTGATGAATCATTTCACACTGTGGTAGTTGTATGACAAACTGTTAAGCGATTGATTTTATTATTCATTCAAATCATATGAAAATGTGTCATAAAGTAATATGAATAAGTAGTAGCTGTTTATTTTTGACTCAATGAGACAAATACTTTGGATTTTCGACAAGTTCTAGTATATAAAAGTCATCACAATTGTAAGACTATTTAAACGATCTATTACTGCAGGCCTTATAGCAGAGGCGATTTGCAGTTTAGATCTACCGCGCTGCCCTAATGCAGGTTGCTAACGTTTAGAAGTACCTATTAGAATATCTAAAAACTCTAGCTTAGCTTGCAGTTTATGTTAGCTATTGGTATATTCAAATACTCTTAATATTATTTTTTTTTATTTTCTAGAAAAAGAATGAGATACGGGGTTCTCTTTCTGTACCCCTTTACAACGGGTATGCAAAATTTCATTATGCTCAGTACAGTAGTTAAGGCGGGGAAGCGTAACAAACAGATGCACAATCACATACACCATTAACTGGTGTTGTGATGCTCATTCACCAGCACCTACAATCTATTAGCGTGGTCTGTAAGCGTTGTGCGCATAGTTTGAGGCTTTGTTAGCAATGCAGGCCAAGGCTTATACAAGTACACATAACATGTCTGCGGCCACGTTCAGGAATGCATCGTTGAAATCCAGCGCAGTTCCGTATATATTACTTACTGGGAATTGTAAACAGATCGGTTTTCGAGATGCGAAAGGAATTCTCTTTTGGTCATGTCAAGAAAATTCCGTAAATGACTTTCCTCAAACATATTAGTTTTAAATATGTTTGGATACGTGGTATATAAATGTATAGGGAAAAATTATGAATGTATGTTCTGATACTTGATGCCCATTTTTATTTGCGTGAATTTAGGTTTTTCCTATTTGCAGGTTACAAAGCTACCGTCTATTAATTGATAGATAATTGTTATCTAATATATAAAATTTCCCTGTCACAATGTTAGTTACCGTACTCCTCCGAAACGGCTTTACTGATTTTTACCAAATTTTGTATGCGTATTCAGCAGGTCTGAGAATCAGCTACTACCTAATTTTCATCTAATTTTCATTAATTGTTTTTTTTTAATTTTTAATGCAAAATAACGTTTGCCGGGTCAGCTAGTATACTTAATATATCTCAAGATTATATTAGACTTACCTTAACGTAACTAACTCCCTATTTTTTCAATTAAACAAAAAATAACAAATGGAACTAGCTAGGTACTTGCAAACGGTATTTTTCTACGATACGTCGAGGCGCGAGGGGCGGTTTTCCCTGCCATGGGTATCCACAGACCGCGTGTAGACAGTTTTATATGAAAGTATATCGCAGCGGGAAATGCAGTGTAATTTGCAATGTAACTTTCATTTGAAATCGTGTCTGAGGCTTACGGGCGGATTCCCGCGGCGCCGTGGGAGAAACGCTTGTGTAGCTTACGTCGCTTGGATGCCATTTTTATATTCGAATATTTGTTTAGCGTAATTGTTTATTATATATGCGTGCGTGACCGTAAGATTAGTACACGAAGGATCTGAATCTCGTAGTATGTTCACTGCAAGATTGAGAACCTCATCCATTGTTGAACATAGGCCAGTTGTAGGAACTTCCATCAAACACAATGATCCTGTACTGCCAGCGGCGACACGTTTAATTTAATGACATCAGTTCACCTTGCGGGGGATCGACCAACACTGCAACACTGCAAGTTTGTGAGAATCTAGCAACGTAAGCTTATAGAAAAATCTTATTTCAACAAGAAGTGTTATACAAACTTTTAAACGTTAGGCTTAGTTACATAAGCTGAGTTTATCAAGCGTCAGTTTTAGGTATCATTGTCTTTCATCAATCTTGATATCGATAAGATTATTGTCTAGAAAGAAACTGTCGCTCACTTTCGAAATTTTTGTACTGTGTTAGTCTTTGTCTCTATTAGTAAGAACATACACGTCAAAGTCCGTACCTATGCATTTAACAAATTGTTGTGATACGAAACTAAAGTAGTCGAGGGAACTCAATCTCGTTATATTAACTACGAGATTGACAAGCTGTTAACGCAAGCTTATCATAAAATCTCATTATAATGCCTTCCACCTTATAGGTCAGGGGATATGAAGCGCAGACCCACCACGCTGCTCATGTGCAGGTTTGCGTGCTTAGGGTGATAACGTTGTATTCATTAACGATCACTATCAGATGTTGATGATGACCGAGATAGACGGCTTAACGTGCTCTATGGGGTAGTAACATCGCCAACTACCCGATTTCGGGTTTGGAATGTAGTAAACATTTGATAGAAGACTGAAAAGCTCCGAACTTTTTCCACGACCCGATCAAGGTTTCGAACCCAGGACCTCGTGATCGAAACTCGCTAACAACTAGACCAACGAGGCAGTCATTATTCATATACAAACGATAAAAATATTAGGTTTTTTAATTACATGAGTATCAAACTTTGTCGAATGCGAGGGACAATCCTTTTAAGTAATAACTTATTATTTTAACTTATTGTCTTTCGATGGTTTCACGTATTCCAGAAACTTCCCGTGTGATATAACCTTTAGTCTAGACTAGAAGTAAGTCTAGCCTGCATGATTTGCATCAATTTAACAAATTGCTCGGTCGAGTGCAATAGGTCGGCAGCCGCTCCTGAACGGCCGTGCTCAAGGGCCGCCTGCCGACCCTAGCTCAAGTGCCTTCTCTTATCGATCTACGTCTTTTTTATAGAAATCCTTTTACAACGCTTTTCCTGACGTAATTAAATTTTCACGCATCCTTTGATTTGTAGAGTAGACGGATTTGTAGAGCTCTTACTTTTGTGATTCATTATTAAACCCCCACGCATAAGGGTGCCATACATTTAGCGCGTTGTCTGGGTGCGTTTAGCATATAAGGTTATATTAATTAATAAAAAAATTGGTTGTCTGTAAAGTCGGTTTACTGACGATAGTTGAACGTGACAATGTCTTAAGAAAATACTGATGGAATGGTAGCATTTAATTGGTTATTAAAATTTTTAATTTAAGTATATTTTATAAATATTAATTTAAATTAATAAAATAATTGATTTTGATTTTATAAATTTATATTTTAAATTTATAATAAATGTATTAATTTATAAATATATTAATTTTTAATTTAAAATTAATATATTTAATAATTATATTTAATAGACGGATGTCGAACGCTGCCGAACGCAAAGGCCGATTGTGCTTCTTTGTCGCTCGTTTCGCGCTCTCGCTTGCACTTCAAGCCTTACATGGAACGCCTCAAAGCGAGGTAACGACGCATGATGTCATGTTTTTTCGTGCGTGCAGCGGGCTCTATCGAATTATAAGACGTTGTCACGTCAAAAAATCGCGGTAATTTTTGAAACAGTGCGTATTGTGAGGAGATTCCTTATTCTGGAGCCCTGACCACCGCACCGGTTGCTTTAGCATTCAAACGCCCTGCCTGCAGAGTTCAAGAGATTTAGATATATAGGGGTAGTATCATTTAACATTGTAAAAAAATAATAAAAAATGTGTATGTATTATATATATCATACCTATAAAATAAGTATTGCTAGTTCTACATAATCTGCAATCTACATATCTGATGAAAATGGCTTATTAGATAACACGTCAACAAAGCAACTCTTATTTTTGAGATAACGGAGAATACTGAGTAGTATGATACATTTGTGTTCTTGCGATGAATCACTGGAGACGCGAGTGTCATCTGTGATACATAGTAGGTATGGGCACGAGCATAATTCGCACTAATTACCTTGGTGCAATTGCTCACCGTTGTTACCAGTCGATGGGGGAGTAGACTAGAGATATATAACAATAGGATACCATTTTTGTTGCCTTCAATACGGTATTGTATAATCATCAAGTGCTTTTCAACATCATTCCGACGGCCGGCCTGCAGTGGGTTGTGACTGCTTCTACGTCATAGGCTGTGGGTTCGATTTTCACATCAGGAAAAATGTTTGTGTAATGAACATGGATGTTTTCCAGTGTTTGGGTGTTTATCTATATAAATATATCTTTAAAAAAATATTGATCACTTATTATACTACCCATAACACAAGCCAGCTACGCTTACTTTGGGGCTATAATAGCAATGTTTGTATTCTTTTAACATTAATTTATTTATAATTGTAAGTACTCAACTGTAACAATTCATATCGTTTCTATTCGACGATGCGGTAATGCAGTAATCGCTTTTCTATAAAATACCTATTGCAATACGGGTTGAAACGCAACCGAATCAAATTAATTTCAGCCTAATAAACCTTACCCTATTGTGCTTATTGAACAAAATTGGTCATTATTTGCGTCATTCTGTGTTTTCATTCGAATTTATAATAACTTCTAAGTACCTACCTAATATGTATAAGCTTTGCACGTGCCACGACGAAAGTATACATTTTTATTATTTAGTTCACGTTAGCTCTTGACTGCGATTTGTAAGGATGCAGATTGAAGACCTTGGGTTATTCAACCAGCTACCATAGGCGGTTTCTACGCGGCATCGTATTTGAATTGAATGCTTGGTGGCTTTGCTAGGAAAATAGTGTAGTTGTAGTAGGGCATTTTAAAATATTTTTAACCATAGACAATACTATACGATATTGTCTATGGTAATGTAAGTCGACTTACAAATGATTTGAAAGGACTTGATCCCAGGCCGTAAAATAAAAGACAAAAATTGATATGTTAGAATAGTCGAGTAGTGTATTTTACTGTTCTTTTGGTTGTTACAAAGTGTGCATGTTTTTAGTGTAATATTAATTATTGTAATTGAGTGGTTTTGTAATTTTTAAAAAGAGTGTGCCAAATTTTTCTGGCCGCGTGTTTTCTCGTCACGGACTGCTTTTCCGATGCGGCAGTAGATAAAAGATTACGAAAGAATAAAACGATTTTGAAGACATCAGAATATTATTTTAGAATCCCGCTGCAAACAACGATAGGAACTAGCTATGGCCATCGCTCGGTTTGGTTTGACTGGTTTAGCAGAGAAACACTTCATCGCCTTTCACAGGGCATGCGACAAAAACTATTACCATGTTTTCTTCTAAGCTCGTTAACCTGAGGCATTGGTAAAGCTTTATGAGGCTGTAATTTCAATGTGCTTGCTATATTTTCTAAAGTTACTCTCAAACTTGGCGGGACGATGCTCTCTTGCTATTGATTGCGCGCCGGGGTCGACGACCCGCCGGCCTCGGCTCAGCTGTTTTCATTGTTTGTCTTCAACACTTTAGACATTATATTTTATTCCGAACATTTTAATTTTAACTCCACTTTGATATTTTTATTATGACCTGACACGTCAGCGTCATCCACTTCAAAGAGTCTAAAGTTACTGCTTCCTATGCATTTTTTGTTTGAGTTCCCATCATTATCATATCATTATTCTTTGACATACATAAAACATACTTGGTTTGGGTAGTGCTAGTGTTACAGTGCTGTAATTATGGATATGACTAATGGGTATTTTCCAACACCATTGTCAGCTAACCAAGTAAAGGTTACGGTATACCTAGGTGTTCGGACATAATAATTTGTTGGTATTAAGTAGGTTTATAATTATTTTCGATTTTTTAGTAAATATGTATTCTGTGCTACAGCTCAAATATTATAGAAACCTAAGAAGTCAATAAAGCTAATGACGCCATAGAAGCGATCGCTTTAGGAAAATGATTTCGCCTAACAGTGAACAGGGTAAGACGGCGACGCGATGCTAGCGCGACGCGACGGCCAGTAACGTAGGGTCTATTAACTTTACAACTCCAGTCACCATTAAGTATAAACATACGCATTAAATATACAATAACATATCTTCTTCTTCTTCATTCCTGGGTATTTTCCGCACTTGGCCAGTGAGTTGGCCGTTGTGCGTGGGTCCCTTGGTGTAGGCTCCCGCTGACTCACTCCAGCCAGCCGAGCTCGCTCCAGAAGCTTAGGAGGCCTCCCAGGTCGCCAATTGCCTCATGGAGTGTCGCTTTGGAGCAAGGTGTGTTTCACGTTGTTCCGATACCCCTCTGCAACTGAGCATAACGTGTATCGGTGTCTCGTCGTGTGACAATAACATATAAATAAAATATTAATAAGTATAAGTGTTCTTTGGCAAAAAATATGAATATAATTCAAAGAGCGTTTACGAGTACTTAATACCTTTATACCGATAACACTGCAGTTGTTGTCGTGAAAGTTGAACGTGAAGTGCTTGTGCATCAAATAAGGTAATCACTTTACTTGCTTCAGTTGGTGAAATCATGTCACCGCGTACTAAGCAAGTGCCACTCGTACCTACGAGTGGTTACGCCACGAGCGTCGTAATGACCATCTGAGAATCACATTACCATATCATTGACGTCTGTTTACTCGTAGTTGTTAGTTCGACTTATTAGCTCCTACTCGGCGCAGTGGTTTAGTGGTGGTTTTGAATTATGAAATACTGGGTTTGCGTTTTACTAGTAAGTAGATCTGGATTGAAATATTAAGCTTTTCTGTCTTCTAAGTAGGCAATAAACAGTAAAATTAGTTTGGAAATTGTAGTGCTGGTTATAGCACTACAAACCTTGCTTCGGTGAGCTCGTCGAATCAATCAGCGGTTTCGGTCATTATTTATTGACATAAGGTGCAAGAGTAAATATTGTCCAGCCCACATTGTTGCAGCGTGGTGGGTGTAGTCTCAACACTTCGCTCCTATAAGGTTAACCTATAGTGGATTGTTGGTATGCTCTAAAAATAAAACCTTCCTTCAACAGTTGTGTAAAAATTTTATAATTAATGTAATTATTTCTTACTTTTTAGCATTGACATATTAATACTATGGACTTCGGGTCAGCGATAAAAAGTGTCCGAACCAAAAGTAAGCCAAAACGCGAAATGACTTCCAATCGCAATTCAGTCTCATATTAGCTGACTGACAGAATACACGTCAATAATGCCGTAATGTGTTATGAAAAACTTGTAGGAACTACCCGAGTAAGGTGAGAAAAGAAGACGGTGTACCATATTTTCAGTAAGTAAATATTTACTGATGATTTTAAAGTATTATTTTGCTTTGAAACAGGCTATTTTATTAAAATTTTAATAAACTATAGAAACGAATTGCATAACCAACCAAAATGAACACAAGTATCTATCTGTCCTTTTCCCATACGCTACCCGCGTATAGGATAGAAGGAGTGCAATATATTTATCTAATTAACCACATTTAGTTCGGATCTGCCGTGAGCAATAGAATGTTTTAGAACAACGACTGCATAGAGTTATTTTGTTGTTTAACATTTGAATTATTTACTTACTTAATTTTTGAATTAAAATAATTAGATTATTTTCAATTCAAAAATTTTTATTTATTATGTCAACTTTTATTTTTTATGTCATGAATATTAATCAAATATCTTTGACCATAATGGTATATTAATTTGATGACTATAAGAATTATCTACATGAAATTAGGAACAGTTATTTAATAAATAATAGTTTAAAAAAACTAAAAACACGCTTTTTATAGAAACCCAAACTAAAAAATAGAAAATAATTTTAATAAATTTAAATTAAGAATAGTGTTAAAATTTTCATTA
The DNA here is from genome assembly GCA_034621355.1 of Mycalesis mineus. Taxonomy (NCBI): domain Eukaryota; kingdom Metazoa; phylum Arthropoda; class Insecta; order Lepidoptera; family Nymphalidae; genus Mycalesis; species Mycalesis mineus. Next base: position 4,196,327 of record CM067883.1, read on the forward strand.
ACTATAAATTAATAATAGTGTAAATAAAAAGAAATTATTTTATTTTAAAAAAGCGTGGGGTGCATGGTGTGAATATAGTTATAAATATTTTATTGACAGATATGAGTAGAGTGATTATCATTTTGATAATATCTTAAAAAGCACCCCACGCTTTTTTAAAATAAAATAATTTTTTTTTATTTACACTATTATTAATTTATAGTTAATGAAAATTTTAACACTATTTTTAATTTAAATTTATTAAAATTATTTTCTATTTTTTAGTTTGGGTTTCTATAAAAAGCGTGTTTTTAGTTTTTTTAAACTATTATTTATTTTTTACTTTTTAGTTTGGTTTATTTATAAAAGCGTGATTTTTTAGTTTTTTTAAACTATTATTTGATGATTATCAAAAATATTCATACTATGTTTCATAGTAAGCGTCGACATCGAATTCACATTCGATGTTTACAATTCTTATTTTTACTTACAATCTGTACCCGCATTTGCCTGTGCCCCACCCTTAGCACAGTGACCAAGGAAACCACAGAAACCTGGCCAGAGTACAGTCGGCACGGGAGCGAGCCTTGGAAGTCGCAGAAAAACTGCGACTGCCAGGGCTCGAACCCACGCCTGAGCGACTGTACGGGCAGTTTAGCACTTAAACCGCTCGGCCACACAGTCGCTAGTAATTTATTTATTAGTGAGAATAAAATAATTATTTAATAAATATTATAAATACGGGGAATCAGAGTTCAATTTCGGAGAGGGAGCCTGAGAAACGGCTACCAGAACCAAGGAAGGCTGCAGGCGCGCAGAATACCCACGGAGAGTTACATACTGACATACTGACATACTGACAAACTGACATACAAGTGAAGCTAATAAAAAGCGTGTAAAAATAAAGTTTGAAGAGTTTCCTCGAGTTTTCGTATATCTCATCATCAGATCATGACTTAGTTAACATTAAACCAACTGGAATCTTTCAAACTTCTCATTGAGACATATTAATCGAGCCCAATCACAAGGTAGCTACTGTAAACCGTTAAAGAGCTCCCTCAGCTGTCCTTCTTCTTCATCGCCAGACCCTCAATGACAGTCACAGCCCATCTAGATGTAAAGTTCTCATTGAGACAAATTAATCGAGCCCAAACACAAGGTAGTTACTGTAAACCGTTAAAGAGCTCCCTCAGCTGTCCTTCGTCTTCATCGCCAGACCCTTGATGACAGTCACAGCCCATCTAAATGTAAAGTTCTCATTGAGACAAATTAATTGAGCCCAAACACAAGGTAGCTACTGTAAACCGTTAAAGAGCTCCCTTAACTGTCCTTCGTTTTCATCTGCAGACCTTCAATGACAGTCACAGTCCATCTAAATGTAAATTTCTCATCGAGACAAATTAATCAAGCCCAAACACAAAGTAGCTACTGTAAGCTGTTACGGAGCTCCCTTAACTTTACATTGTCTTCATCACCAGACCCTCAATGACAGTCACAGCCCATCTAAATGTAAAGTTCTTATCAAAACAAATTAATCGAGCCCAAACACAAGGTAAATACAGTAAATCGTCAAGGAATTCTCTTATATGTAGATCGGCTCCATCATCAGATCGACTCCAGACCTTCATCGAATTGTAGTGCTTTTAAATACTTATTGGAAAAACTAACAAACGTACTTGTTGTTCCTACAATTTTTGAAAGTTCCCCTCGGTTTCTCTAGGATCCCATCATCAAATCCTGGTTTCCTTGTCATGGTACCACCACCGGACTATCTACTTTCCAACAAAAAAAGAATTATCAAAATCGGTTCATAAACGACGAAGCTATGTGCGAACACACATACAAGTTACATACTGACATACTGACAAACTGACATACTGACAAACTGACATACAAGTGAAGCTAATAAAAAGCGTGTAAAAAAGTGATCTAACGTCATTGAAGTAAAAAAATATATTTTCAGTTTAAATAAAAAGAGGAAAATATCGAGAACTTGAAATTTCAAAGTAAAGAACTATATCGAGTGGCATATCATTTTGTACATTTGTGGATTTGATTTGTAATTAAATATTATTATAACTAATTATTATTTTATACAAGATAATTACAACAATTATTATTTGGTACAAGATTTATCCCAGCATATAGAGGTCAGGGATATGTTAATATAAATTAAAATTTGTTGTAAATATAATATTTAAATATAAGATGCCAAAAAAATTTGAAAGCTACCGACTCCACACCATTTATGTTGTCCTATTTTCACGAGAAGCTGTCATGTCAAATATAGGCTGCCATGGTAACCGTCAATCGAAGGTGATTACTTATTGCATGCAATTAGACCGTTGCAAATTAGACTGTATAACAATACGATAAGACATACATTACAATGTTATTTTGTGTATAAAAACATAAATACATCCTAGTGTGTATAAAATATCTTGGGACACTTTTGACGTAAATTTTGCATTAGACCCGAAGTCCATAGTATTAATATGTCAATGCTTTTTAGTGATTTATCGCCACGTAACGTACGCGTCCTATACTGTCATAGTATATTATACGGCACTTGTAGCCAAAAAGCTACCGATACTTACACAAAAACCGAAATCGCTGCAAGTGTGCTTATAAAATTTGAAGAGTTCCTTCAATTTTCCCAGGATATCATCATCAGATCCTAACATGATGACAATGAGACTACCTTTGAAGTGTGTACTTTCTAATAAAAAAAAATATCAAAATCGGACAACTCTGTAAAAAGTTATGCGTGGACATACATACAAAAATATATACGTGTCGAATTGAGAACTCCTCCGTTTTTTTTTTGTCGGTTAAAAAGTAACAAGTAGGTAGTCTGCAATAAAAATAACTTGGATCGTCTACTACCAAAATATCGATTAAAGTATTCAGATAGTTCACGACACAAACAGGAACAAAGTTGGAAGCAGCCCAAGCGGTCTGCATGTATGTACTATCCAGTTATAGCTTATACTGTCTAAGAGTTAGGTAAGTACCCTGTTTAGAGCAAGGATAAGTAGTGCCGTACTATTTTTAACACTGAACAATTTGTACAGCCTCCGTGACGCTGTGGTGTGCGCATTTATAAGACGGCGGTCATGGGTTCGATTCACGGCTGGGCCGATTTAAGAGTCTCTAAATTTGTCCAGGTCTGGCTGGTGGGAGGCCTCGGCTAGTCACCACCCTACCGACGTAGCGCCAAGCGATTAAGCGTTCCGGTACGATGTCGTGTAGAAAGCGAAGGGATGTGGATGCTATCCTATTCCTAAAAAGTTAGTTAGCCAGCTTCCATGTTAAATTGCATCATCACTTACCATCAGATGTGATTGCAGTGTAGATTGTAGAGCTAACTTGTAATTAATAAAAAAATATCGGAATAGATTGATCTTATAGAATGGACAATAAATACGTAATAAAAATAAAATAAAATCATAGATAACAAAAATTTAATGAATAAATGAACGTGTTATGAGACTAGCCTGAGCTATAGCTCTAAATTGACTCGAGCATTGCATTCCCAACTGAATTCTGTATTTTGACCTCTAACTGAAATGGGGCAATTTAAACTTTGGGAATTACTGAATGAAAAACTTCTACAAAAATTCCCTCGAGATCCTAGGAAACTATGTTAGTAGTTTGTGGACACAGACGTAACTCATACAAATAGAAAATAAAATATCTATTTACTATTGAAGTCCTTCTTGCGTTTATTGTTGGCTGGTCTCTGTAAAATTGCTTTCGGAAACAACTTTCTTTGGTAGTCACAATTGAATTGTATGCTTTGACTTAGTTATTTGGAAGTGACTGAATGAAAAGCCTCTACAAAAGTTCCCTTGAGATCCTATGTAGTAAACAGTTGTTTGCAGATACAGTAGACGTAACTCAAGCAAATAACAAATATTTAATTTATAAAACGTCCTTCGGGCATTTTATTGTTGGCTCTTTGTGAAATTGCTTTCGGAGAAACTTTCTGTGGTAGACTCATAACAAAAAATCAGACTTGACTTTACAAAAGTGCTTGTAAATACGCTCATAACAGAATAAATATCATAAACATTCCGCCGACCCGCAGCAGCTGGTGGGTCAAAGCTCCATATCCTTTCTTCTATAGGGAGGTAGGCCGTCCTGTTGTGGCTCGTTAAAGTAGACTGGTAAAGTTGATAATGAACAAAACAAACAACAACGAAATCACTCTAACTTTATAAAAGGCAAATTTTGTGTGTGTGTTTGGTACTTCATCACGCCGGAACTAATGACTCAATTTGGAATAAATTTGAAATGGAGACAGATTATACATTACATTAACACATAGACTAAATACCTATTTGGTAGAAGACTTTACAAATAGATTTAAATTGAAATTCTCTACTTTGCAGGACTCTGTTATTAGCGTATCGCGGTGTATTGTGCAACAGTTTCAGCCATCTTACGTTACTGCACAGCAGATAGTCGATGTATTGTGGCAAAGGGCTCGCGTGCAGCCAACCGCGTCGGTCACGGGTGTCGCTTCTGCAATGTTCTGCACCTACTCGCTGCTATCGTCTGATGTTATGCTTTTCACCATCGTTACAGTATTCGCAGATATTGGTTGTGTCGTTTACATTATAGAGCGATGTTTGATGCTTATTCTTGTTTGTTTTGATAAGCCCAAGACATTGCTTTAGGCATAGAGCTCTATGTTGATGCATTGTTGTAATGTGTATTGTGTGGCACACTTTTTAAATAATAGTTTTTTTATTGCATAGAAAAGTGGGTAGTAATTCTTTATGCCAGAGGTCGTTTGGGGAAATACTAGTAAATTGAGTGTATGTGAAGTGTCTGGACGGATACTAACGCCATTGTCATTTCTGCCGGTTAGTAGTATCTCTGTTTCCATTTGTAGGGTATGGTTACCGGTAAAAATATGGACCCATGAATGTTTTACACCTATGCCTTAGAATAACGATTCGGTTTGCTTCCAGCATTGCAGGAATTTTTTGCTCGCCCTGCGAGATATTACTGTTTTACATGATGCAAATAAGATTCAATTTCAGCAATTTTCACTTGCTTGATATTAACATATAAAAGTTCTGCTTTTCAAATTAGCTGGGCAGGGAGAACAATAAGAGCAGAGAAGTTGAATGTTGATGCATTATAAAGGAGCTCCTATTAAACCTACACCAGTGTCACGAGTTCCGGGCTCTACTTGGAGTTTATCTCTACCATACGATGGACCGGGATCGTATACCGGATGGTATACGGTCTCTCATTCCCAGAGTTGTACATTTTGTGAGAGTCTAAACAGAGCAATAAATACAGAGTAAGGTATAGTATTTAAAATTTAGCCCGTTTCGGTTAAATTTTAACCGCATGAAAGGATTTTCATGCGGTCAGAATTAAGAGAGTGTTAAACTCCTAAAACAATAGACGAGTTTTGTATCATAAGATCGGATCTAAAGAAAAGAAGCTATCCGAAAAAATGAATTCGTCCGCTGGTCTTCAATATTAACACAGTCCCAATGTAGGTAAACTGTGCACTTATTCCATTTACGTAAGTACTCGTAACTTCAATAAATAAAGTGGAACGCGTAGTTTCCACGTTTAGTGATCTGTTACTAATAATAATTTTTATTATTCGTTCTTTTTATGATCTTCATACTACTAACAAACTCTAGTAAGAGTTTCTGCAAGTAGTCAGTGTTATGTAACGTCGCCGCGGCGAATGGATTTGTCGTGCTTTCTTAGCGGAAATTTGTATCTATTTATTGGGTGCAGAAGTACGGAAACGGGATGTAATAAATTCGTGACTTTTGGAATGATTTCGATGTTTTTTCTTAAGTCGCTTACGATCGGTTAGATAACAGTGGAAATGGTATCGGTAATGTGCATGTTTGGTAAGCGCAGTGTAATTCCGTAATTTTGAACCCTGTAAGCCATGACAATCCGAACACCTATTTAGATAGATGTTCTATATTGATTTATGTTTTCTGTGTTCTCCACTGATTAAAGACATACCTAAAAGAGAAAAAAACCCACGATGTAGGATCTCTGGTGAAGAAATGCCACGAAGCTAAGTATCTGGCGCATAATTATACGATTTCCCATTATAATTTTGATAGAAATGTTTTTTCCGAAAAAAATTAACTGATAATGTTATTCTGTGAAATGTAATCATATGAGACTTTTTGGTCTTGAAATCTTAGCGATATCATAAGTTACGATAAATATATTATTTTAATTTATTTTATTCAGCAATGGTAATGCGATCAGTAATCCTGTCGACAGTCGCGATGGATGCCGTGGGCGGTGACAGCGTTTCGTGGAAAGCTTATAATAGAACGCGGTACCTGCCGCAATCGTTACTGATCGATACTTTGTTTGATATGAAATTTTCCAATACAAGTTACCTGCAAGTCGTGGCTCATGGCTTTCATTTATTTTAACGACTAACTTAGCAATATAGCCGACACTTTACAGTAATCTAAAAATCAATACCAAAATTGATGATTCGAACTGAAAATGAACTTAGGGTAATCGAATACGAGTATATGGAAACCAATTAATGTCTTTACAGTGACTTTATCTCATTTTAGGATTTCAATAAAATGAAGCTTTAAGTTTAGCATTTACGTTTCATCATCATAATTTTTGACGTGACAACGTCTTTTAATTCGATAGAGCCGGCTGCACGCACGAAAAAACATGACTCATGCGGCGTTACCTTTAAGGCGTTCCATGTAAGGCTTGAAGTGCAAGCAAAAGCGCGGAACGAGCGACAAAGAAGCACAATCGGCCTTTGCGTTCGGCAGCGTTCGACATCCGTCTATTAAATATATTAATTTTAAATTAAAAATTAATATATTATATTAATTTTAAATTAAAAATTAATATATTTATTATAAATTTAAAATATAAATTTATAAAATCAAAATAATTATTTTTTCATTTAAATTTCTATTTATAAAATTTATCTCCGTTGTGGTGTACGAATACAGAATAAATAAATAAATTATTATTAGTTCTTTATTTTATACATTTCTCTATAAGTACCTCTTTTCTTTACTTATTTAAATTTATTTTTCTTCTTTTTTTATTTTTATGGTTAAATCTTTATTTTACCTTTTATTATAGATGGCGTCTTACGTACTTCGCAAGCACTGGATGCTTTGTTTTACTATCTTTGCACCGCTATGTGAAGATTTTTTAATTATATTAAAAAAATAAACACTCCCAGTATTCGGATACCTTAAATATTTTAACTAACATTCCTAGTGGATTTTCGCAAAATAGCAAACACTTTACAAATTTTCGCTAATAAAAGTAATACCAATTGTAATACATCCAGCACCCACCGCTTGCCCTTCAGGTCATGGCCTAGAACACAAGACATGCATCAGAAGGCCAATTGGAATTGCATTAACTGTATTCAATGTGTATCAATGTCTTTCAGTACTTCTATGTAAGATGTGCTTTATAATATCTATACTAAAGCCAAACTCGATTGAGAATGCTTGTCAACAAACAAATTAAAAAATGAAGGTAGAAATCACTAGTCATTATACATCTATTTTTTTGAATTAACTAGTTAATGACGAATTCATGACAATAAATTAGATTAGTAAGCTTAAAAAGTAATTAATATATTCAATATCTTTTAAATAAGATTTTATGAAAAAACGAAACATAATTTTAAATATATTAGACATAAAATGTGTGCATTTTCTACCTTCATTTTTAAATTGTTTGTTGACAAGCATTCTTAATCGAGTTTGGCTTTAGTATAGGTTAATTTTTTCTTGTTTTTCTACTAAATTACGGTTAGTAGCTTCAACTCTTTGATGAAAGGGATAAAAGGGATGTAGTGTTAAATTTTAAACATATTTCTATCTATATTATTGCTAATCCTATAAATTTTAGTTTGTTTATTTGTTTGCTTTTGTAAGTTTTTTGTAAGTGATGATTCAATCTAAGATGGAAGCGGGGTAATTTGTTAGGAGTAGAATGAAATTAACACACTTATCGGTTTCTACACGACATCGTATTAGAACGCTAAATTCCTTGGCAGTACGTCTTTGTGGCTACTAGCCAGGGCCGAAGCCTCCCACCAGCCAGACCTGCACCAATCTATAGCGCGTTCGCTTTGGCGCTCTAACTATTTAACCCAACTTTCTGAACTTCCAGAACTTTTCCTATGTTGTCACGGGTACAGAAAATTAAATAAATTATTTTTTTTTATCTAAAAAACTGTTTTCTTAAATATAATTAAAAATATCTTACAACAATACGTACAAAGTACATGTAATTGTAATAACGTATACAATATAACCGCCTTATAGTGGTTTCGGGGCACGAGTTAAAGACACAAAAACATAAAACAATTTTAACAAAATAAAGCATCGAGTATGCGGTATCCAGATTATAATTTCATTAGTATACCTTTGTGAATCCGTTGGAAGAGGCTTTTGTGGGAGCTTGTTACTCGCTTCGTTTGTGTTTTATGTTAATACTGTGCGAGGTCGAGCGGTACTGTGGCGGTACCTGCCGCGGCGACGTATCTACTTGTTATGTGGCAGAGCAATAAAAAGTCTTTTTAAAAACTAATATTTAATAATTGAACTTAAACTTTAATTTATAACACTATTTAAAAGAATATTACAAGAAATTGTATATAAGACTAAGAATTAACAGAGTGACAGTAAACTAAGAGACAGAGTAACGAGGTAGTAAGGAGATTGGAAATAGAATGCGTTGTTAGGAGTTCGGGAAGCGTTTATATAGGGTAGAAGTGGTGGGGGTTGAGACGTGGAGCGCGTGAGGGGATAATGGTAGTTGGTTTATTACAATAGACCTTATGTACTAATGAGATTGTTTACAAGTCTAAAGGTTAGTTTCGTACATTATGCTTAGGTGTAAGTTAGTATTATATATAGGTAAGGTTATTATATAACACCTCCCCCCTTAGAAAAAAGATCGGGCCTGATTTGTTGTGCACGATCTTGAGGTTGTAGGCGTGTCCTTTTCTTCTTCGTCGGATGAGATTGTATTGTTGTCAATTGAGGTCATTGGAATGCTTTGATGTCGACGAGAGTTGTCGAAGCAGTTGTTGAATATTTGGATGCATCCTCGTGTTTGTAGTTCCTCATTTGAATGACGGTTTGAGCGGTTTTGCTGACGAGACCAAAAACGACGCCAAGGGCAACATTTGCATATTAAGAAAAACAACATTGATATGCCTAGTATTATGGCGGCGTAAGAAAATTTGGAATTGGGTGTATTGATTTTGAATGACTGTTTTTGTTCTTGTAGAAGTTTATTTTGTATTCTTATTTGATCTTTGATGATGTGAAGAGAATCTAATGGTACGTTCTTTATTGTAATGGGCTGCAGATCTGGGAGTTTTGATTCTTGAAGTGTCTCTGATGTGCAAGCATCTTCAATATTTACTGTTACAATTGGATGCGTTATGTTGGATGTTGTGTCTTCCTCTGCGTTCAACGTAACAAATGCAGTATAAAATTTGCAACCCGGATATAATGTTAGTATACCTGATCCAGAAATTTCTTTGTGTTCGATGGTTTCTGCAGCATTGCATTCTACAGCGTATGGAGTTGTATGTCGTAGAATAAAGATCCATTTGTTATTTCCCAAGGATTGAAATGTGTTGATATGGGCTGGAAATGTCATCAATTCGCAATTCGCTGGTAGTTTCTTGTTTGTAGACTGAAGAATTGCCATTTCGCATATAGGCCTGGAGTTGTAGTTGTAGACTGGAATATCTTTGCAGACTCTTCTTTGAGGGGCAAAGACTTTGCACTTTTCTAGGATGCTCGTTGTCATGTAGCGTTGCCGTGTTGTGGAAGTAGCAAGGTATGTTTGCTCAGGGAATAGGGTTGAGTAGAAAGAGGAGTTGGGATGTTTGATGGGTATTGAATATATATGATATAGATTAAATTTTTCATTTTTTACTAGGGGAAATTCTATTACATAGACTAATTTATTCAGGTATATATATGAAGTTAAAGTTGTGGATTCTAAGATGTCGTGAATGTTTTCTAAAGTAATTGGTGCGATTAAATTGTTATTAATTCTAATATGATTTGTGGCTAAAAGTTCCTTGTAGAGTCGGATGGTTGAAATAATAGATGGATGTATTGCACCCGATTTTATAAACAATATGCTTGTGGTTATATCATCTAGTTCTTTTCAAGAGAAATTACGGATTCTAAGATTTGGATTGATACAGTCGAGATTCGTTCTGACGCTTGTAAATCGAAGATTATTTTATTACTGTTATTTAAATAAATGTTAATTTTTTCTAGATTATCATTAATTGTATACTCATCGTAAGAAATTTTGGCAATGGTTTCATTAAAATTAGTAATAGTTGATGATATGATTTGTAACTGTTGGCTTAGTATATGATTTTTATAAAATATTAGGATTATTTTATAGTAAGAAAGAAAGTAGTGAAATAGATTATATGCTGATTTGGTACTAAAAATACCAATAACCTATTATTGATTTAGTACAACTAATCTTAATAAATGAATTGTTAATAAAATTGTAATTAAGGTATCGATAATTAATGCTAATTCTTAAATTTATTGATAAAGAATGATTTGGTAAAAATGTATAATTTATAAACTAAGATGTAAAATAATAATTTGATTAAGGAGCATATAATAAAACTAAAATAAGGATTATTCATTAAGGTGCTAAACTTATTTTCTAGATTGTTTGGTTCTTGAGTTGGTTGAACTATGGGGTTAGCCATCATCGATTGTGGTAACCTGAAAATTATAAATTAACTACTTAGTCCTGTAAAGGTCTTAGGCGATTCCCGTGAACTAAATGATTTTTGCCGGACTTACGTATGATGTAATTTTCGTTAAAACCTTTTCTGACGACTTCATATGGACCTTCCCATTTGCTATCTAAGTTATTGGGATTGGGAACTCGGAGCATAACTTTGTCACCTAATTGAAAATCCGCAATGTTTTTGATGTTATTATCATAACGCGTTTTGGCTTTCTCTTTCATAGCATCGAGATTTCGCTGAGCTATGTCGCGTGAGATCTTGAGTCTTTCGTTAAGATCATTGAGGTAATCATTAGTGGTGTATTCACGGGCTTCTTTCAATGAATATAGTAAGCGAGGTTTGTATCCGAATAGTAGTTCATGAGGAGTGAAACCAGTGGATTGGTTGAGCGACGTGTTGTGACACATTATCGCAAGAGGTACAATACGGTCCCAATTGTGATGATTCTTTGCAGAATACATTCTAATGTGATCTCTGAGTACTGCGTGGAATCGTTCTAATGCACCGTTAGTCTGTGGGTGATATGATGTACTGAATGTGTGTTGAGAACCTAGTAATTTAATGAGTTGTTTGAGAATGTTGTTAACGAATTCTCCGCCTTGGTCGGAGTGAAAACGTTTTGGGATACCATAGTGTTGGCAGAATATTAAAAGGGATTTAGCAATGGTAATAGCTTGTTTATCGGGAACAGGGTACGCTTGAACAAACCTAGTTAAATCATCTTGTAATGTCAGTATGTATTTGTTAGAGTCACCTGTAACATCGGAATAGGAAACGAGATCGATTGTTACTCGTTCGAAGGGTTCTGAAGAGGAGTTAGTTATCACCATAGGAGCTTTAAATGTCTTTCTTTGAATTTTACCTCGTTGACATGTGGTACAGTTATTTATATAATCTTTGATAGTGTCCGTCATGCCTTTCCAAAAATATTCAGATCTAATTTTACGCGTTGTCTCTACAATGCCTCGATGTCCTGACAAAGGTTCATCGTGAAAGGTTTTTAATATTTCAGGAATTTGTTCTGGACTAGGATACTTCATTTTATCTTCACAAATAGTTATTCTACAATCATAGGCATCAGCTAAATAAGCAGTTATGTGTAGTTGTTCGTTTCCTTGTAATTTGCATGTTGTGTCGTTTTTAAGGTTTGGTACGTAAAGGTTTTGAATGTTGTGAGATTGTAAAAGATTCAAAAGAGTTTTAAAATAGCTTTCAGAGTCCCATGCATTGAAGTGTGTTGGTCTTGTGCAACTAAAATATAAGTTTTGTTTCTTATCTGAAACTAATAAATCTATATCGTAAAGTGTTTTGGGTTTCTCTAAATATGCATCTACTTGAGAACAAATGGAGATTGCCCTATTGAAAAGGTCGTTCTTATCTGATAGTTCGCAAGAAATTGGGATGAGAATGTTTTTGTGCCGTTCGTCTAAAAGGTTATCTGGTGAAATATGAAGGTTTGGAGTGTCGAAGCTATAAGTGGAGTTATCTATGAAGTGTGAAAAATTTATTTGTAGATAATCTTCTGAGGAGTTTTGGGTGTTGCTTTGAGTTGGAATGTCGTCGCTAAGAGTGAGATCAATTATGTTGGTATTCATAACGGGAGGTCGAGAAAGTGCATCTGCATTCGTATTATTTTTTCCAGCTTTATAAATAACTTCGTAGTCGAACTCTTCTAATTTAAGTCTCCATCTAACGAGACGACTACCTGGGTCCTTTATAGAGAACAACCATGTTAATGGTTTGTGGTCTGTGATTATTTTAAACTTTCTACCAAAGAGGTATGGTCGGAAATGTTTCACAGCCCAGACAATGGCTAATAGTTCTCGTTCTATTGTAGAGTAATTTGATTCTGCTTTATTGAGCGTACGAGATGCGTAGGCAATTGGCAAATCTTTACCTATAGGACCTTGAGATAGAACTGCGCCGATGGCGTGAATTGAAGCATCGGTGGTTAAAATAAATTCTTTTGTGAAGTCTGGATATTGGAGGATCGGTGGACTAATAAGGAGTTGTTTGCATTCTTCGAATGCATTTTGTTGAGATTGACCCCATATAAAGGGTGTGTCTTTCTTAAGTAGGCTAGTGAGAGGTTTAGTAATTTTGCTGAAATTGGAAATGAAACGGCGGTAATAACCAGTAAGGCCTAGAAAAGCTTTGATATCCTTGCAACATTTGGGAGCTGGAAAGTTTTTGACGGCTTCGATTTTATCAGGGTTCGGTTTTACACCTTCATTAGAAATAATGTGGCCTAGGTAAGCTACTTCACGTCTTAAGAACTCGCATTTGTCCGGTTGTACTTTTAGATCGTATTTTTGGAGTCTAGAGAACACTTCTCGAAGTTTTTGTTCGTGTTCTTGTAGGCTAGATGCAAAAACGACGATGTCATCTAAATATACGAAACAGCGTTCACCTTGTAAACCGGAAAGTACAGAATCCATTACACGTTGGAAGGTAGCAGGGGCGTTCTTCAGCCCGAAAGGCATTCTTTTATATTCGTAATGACCATAAGGGGTATTGAAAGCGGTTTTAGGAATGTCAGTGGGTTCGACTTCGAGTTGATGGAACCCTGAAGCAAGATCTAGTGTTGTGAAATATTGAGAGTGTCCTAACTTATCTAAGATGTCAGTGATGTTTGGAAGAGGGTAGCTATCTCCTACAGTTACGTCGTTTAATTTGCGATAGTCGATGACTAAACGCCATTTCTGTTTTCCAGAAGCGTCGATTTTCTTGGGTACAACCCAGATGGGGCTACTCCAAGGCGATGAACTAGGTTGGATAATATCTTGATCTAACATTTTCTGAACTTGAGTTTTGACTTCGTTTTCATGAATCTGTGGGAACCTATATGTTTTTGTGTGGATTGGCGTGTTTGAAGTTGTTGGAATCTTGTGTTTGGTGTGATTGCTAAATGTGAGGGAGTCTCCTTCTATAAAGAATATGTCTGAGAACTCGGAAATAATTCTATCTAACGATTCAGACTCTTCGGAATTCAAGTGATCTTTTCTAATCATCTGCATGACTTTGTTTTGTTTATCGAATGAGTTAACAGAATTAATTGCTATGGGTTGTTCTGATGTGCGACTGTTCGTATAATTATAACTATCGGTATCGAAAGGGTCTACGTTAACGATAGGGGTTGTTATTGACTTATCAGTCTTGGAATAGTTTACACAAGTTATCGAAAAAGAATTGTTTACTACATTAATTAGTGCGCTGGGAATAACAACATCGTTATCCAGTGTTTGTTTATCAATAATGGCTATTCCGGAACTAATGCTATTTGTTTTACATCTAATTACAGTTTCTGATCTGTTTTTGAGAAATTGTTTATCTGTAGTGTAATTATTAATGGGTTCGTTAAGATAATGAAGTTTGTAAGTTTTATCATGAATGCGCATTGTTTTTGATTTAACATAAATGTTTACATTGAATCGTGACATGAAATCGTTACCTAAAATACCGTCTGCTTTTATATTTAAATTAGCGACATGGAATTTAAATTTGGGGAAATTATCAAGGCATATGTTAGCGGAGCCAAAACTGGTAATTGACGATTGGTTATTAGATACACCTACGATAGATACTTTATCAGATTCGTTTATTTCGACTGAACCTATCTTGTTTTTATTTATTATCGAGATTCCTGCGCCTGTATCGACTAGGAGAGTGACGGATTGGTTTTCGACTTGAAATGTGCAGTGTAATAAGTTTTCAGGAGGAACGTCGTTTAGAGATGATATGGAATAGGACTCAATGTTAGTAGAAGATTCAGTGGGAGTAGTAGTTTGAGTTTTAGATCTAGGTTTAGGTTTGGACTTGTGTTTAGGACGATATTGTATCTTGTTTGATTTGGAAGATTTTGTAGGAGTGGTAGATTTGGTAGATTTGGTAGGTATGGTAGAGTTAGTAGGTTTAGTAGGATTAGTAAGGTTATTTGATATGGTAGATTTAGTAAGAGTAGTGGATATAGTAGAGTTAGTAGGGTTATTTGGTAGAGTAGGATTATTATTAGTAGATATAGTAGGTAGATTTGGAATAGTAAGTTTTGTAGGTAATGATGAAGAGTAAGTTTGTGTTGACGCATCTCTGTAATGTCTCCGATAGACTGGTGACGCGTCGCTAGGGACAGTTTCGTTTTGTCCTCGATGGACTGGGTTTTTGAAACTGTGCTTAGTACTTTCTCTATATGTGGTAGGTCTTTCTACCATTGGATTTGGAGGCTGTCTACCTGGGATGCTGAGGTTGGCATTTGGGTCGTTGAGCAATAATCGGAAGCGATTTCCAGCGAGTTGCTCGTCTCGTTGGTCGCTTCGGAGTTTAAATTATTGACGTGTGCTGGGGGGCTTGGTAAAGCGCGTTGCATTGGTGGGCGCGATTGTGTTGAAGGGAGTGGAAGTGTGCGTTGAGGTGGAGGAACAGATATTTTTCGAATATTATTATTGTAAGCTCTTTTGCGGCATTCAAAAATTGAGTGTCCTAAATTTTTGCAATAACTGCATACTTTTGAATTTGGTATATTTCTAAAATCATTTTGAGTGTAGGGAGTCTGTAATTGTTGTGAGTTTTGGAGAGGTGAATTCATACGCGGTTTCGAATGATTATTATTAGTCTTAAATAAAGCTTGCCTAGCGGAATTCATGGCTCTAATTTTTTCTTCTTCCATAGCAAAACGACCTGCTTTTGTTAAGTTTGTAAAGCCTCGTGTTCTCAGCATAGTTCCTATTTCTGTGTTAAGGCCGTTGATGAATACGCTTAACGCGGTTTCTTCTGTTGTCGTCATGCGACCAAGTAGTGTGGGGTCGTTTATTTCTGCGTTAATTTTTTCTTTTATTTTACTTCGGCATAAGTCGACTCTATGATAAAATTCTGTGACAGATTCGCCAGCTTTTTGGAACATCGACTGTAGTTCTAAATTAAGATGTGAAATAGTTTTTACATTGGAAAATTTATCAATAAGGTAGGACTTAAGGTCTTCCCACGTAGCATACTGTCTACAATGAACATCGGAAGCGCCTGTGCCTGTTATGTTATTTAAAATATATACTAATAAAATGGGTTCTTGTTTAGGATCGGAAAGTTGGAAGGCGGAATCGCAAGATCTAATAAATCTATATACTTGTTGTGGTTGTGTTGTGTCGAATGCTGGGATAAGTTTAAGCAAGGTGGCAATATCTAGAGACATTGTATCTGTTGTGTGTGGTTGTGTCGAAAGATAACTAAACAAATTTGGGTATATAGTGGATTCAGAGTATGGTTCGTTTTTGATAGGTATGGACATTTAAAAATCAGGGAAATGGAATAGAAATAGAATATAACATAGGATAAAAGGAATTGAGCAGACAAATTATGCCACTTACCACAGTAACACGATGATCTGGATCATTTTGCGGTTCGGCGAACACTTTTAAAAGCCTACGGCTACCGTGATATTTGCTTGAAATTCACGTTTGTATTCGTCTTTTTGCGAATAATCCTACCGACTGCGCCAAAATTGTTATGTGGCAGAGCAATAAAAAGTCTTTTTAAAAACTAATATTTAATAATTGAACTTAAACTTTAATTTATAACACTATTTAAAAGAATATTACAAGAAATTGTATATAAGACTAAGAATTAACAGAGTGACAGTAAACTAAGAGACAGAGTAACGAGGTAGTAAGGAGATTGGAAATAGAATGCGTTGTTAGGAGTTCGGGAAGCGTTTATATAGGGTAGAAGTGGTGGGGGTTGAGACGTGGAGCGCGTGAGGGGATAATGGTAGTTGGTTTATTACAATAGACCTTATGTACTAATGAGATTGTTTACAAGTCTAAAGGTTAGTTTCGTACATTATGCTTAGGTGTAAGTTAGTATTATATATAGGTAAGGTTATTATATAACATACTTGCTTTGTGTCCAAATATTGTATACTCAAATAGTATTTTGTCAACATCCAACAATGTAGTTTAACGCTATATAAAATACACACATTAATTGCAAATATTTCTTTAGGTTCTGGGTTCGATTTCTGAGTTTTCCCTTCTATGAAATGTTCAGTACATTCCAGAGTCGGGAATTTGACGATCTCCGTAGCGCAGTGGTATGCCCGATGGATTTATAAGATGGAGGTCCTGGGTTCGATTCCCGGCGGGGCAGATTGAGATTTTTCTTAATTTGTCTTGGTCTGGCTGGTGGGAGGCTTTCGCCGTGGCTAGTTACCACCCTACCGACAAAGACGTACCGCCAAGCGGTACTCCTCACAAGTTAGCCCGCTTCCATCTAAGATTGCATCATCACTTAACATCAGGTGTGAGGCCAACTTGTAGTCGATAAAAAAAAAATTTGGTGGTGTTATACCCCCGTCGCTCACGGTCACTATCATCGACATTTGATAGTGATCGTTAGTAAATGAAATATTATCACATTATCACCCTAAGCCTGCCAACCCGCATTGGAGTAGCGTGGTGGGTCTACGCTCCATATCCCCTCGCCTGTAAGGAGTGAGGCCTGGTCCTGTACGTGGCCGTTAATAGGCTGATAATGTAATGCAATATACTACTTATTTGATGAATAATGTATACTTAACATTACATACCTATTGTATACGTAGTGTTATGGGGACTTTGATCAATCAGTGTGTATGAAAATACGCTTACACAGTTTCAAACCACAACTTTACCGCATTGTGCAATCCTACATAGAATTAGATTGTGGTAAACACCGAAAACAAGTTTGTTTTAATTCACGTATGATGGCTGATGCTCTTGTTTAGCGCGACCACACTGTGGTTGCAATTTAGTTTTTGTGCTCATGTACGAGTAGGTACAGTGTGCGTTTGCGAACAATTAGTGTTCACTCGATTGAATCGTAATTGGTTTCAAGTCATCAATGTGTTCCAATTTCATGAGATCGTTTTCCAATCGTTTGTAATTTAGGTTGCGTATCTTACTGGTATAGGTAGGTAGGTATTTGTAGGGAGCCCTTTTTCCATACGTGGGAAAATCCTCAAGGATATTTACTCGTCATGGGGAAGCAAGCAGGTAATGTAGGACTCTTAACTAAACCCACAGTTTTACAACCGTGGCATAGCTTGGAGACTGGGTCATGAGAATGATTTTACACACACCGCAACCCAGCCAGACCTTACACAACAACAGGCCCTTTGGGAGGCCTACATTCCTTTATGTCAGTAAGACTATTTTATGCTTAACTTTATTTATACCGACAAAATTAAGCATAAAATAATCATCAAGTCCATGTCGGTGTCGATCGGGATAATCTTGGATTAGATATTAATTAGGGACAAACTTAATTTTAAAAAGTTTTAAATTATAAAAAATCGTATGAGGTAAACAGGTCTACAGGGAAAAGCGAAATTTATGGCGACAAATAAAATTTTAAGGACTGGTATTACGTGTTTAGTTATACCTACTTGTATTTTTAAAACGGTCAGGTTTAATTTTGAACTTTAATGTAGGTGTACTGCGAGTACATTTGCTTCTCTGTGCTATTTATATAATGGTTCTATTCATTGAAATGCTATAAATAGAGCGAGCCACGTATTCGCTTTGATTCGCTCGGAAATGGGAAGGAAATTGTGATACCTACGCAGGAGCTACATCTGTTGCGGCCTCGTTTCATACTCGACCTGCTCCCATTTCTCTTGAGTGCGTATGAATTTATATTTAAGGTGCATTGAGTTGGTGTTTGTGGTCTTAACCATAACTGGGACAACCTCTTACGCAGCTTCAACTAATAACCACATAATTATGTATACAAAATACGTAATTATTTCTTTATTTGTAGTGGTTCCATAATTGTGTGCAAACGGCACGAATACGAAACATACACTGACAAATCCCGTATCCCTAAGAAATGACTACGTAAGAACGAATCATGCTGATTGGCGGAGCAGCTGTGCGTGACGCGTTGTGTTCCGGCTG
Organism: Mycalesis mineus; assembly: GCA_034621355.1. Classification (NCBI taxonomy): domain Eukaryota; kingdom Metazoa; phylum Arthropoda; class Insecta; order Lepidoptera; family Nymphalidae; genus Mycalesis; species Mycalesis mineus. The sequence continues at coordinate 4,215,044 of CM067883.1, forward strand.
TAACTGTCATTGTCTTAACTGATGAAATAATTATTTCAGATTTATTTTGTTTAAGCCGGTACCTCTCCTTTAACGGAGGTTGGCATTCGCGTCTTAACTACCGAACCGATTTGAATGAAATTTGATTTGATACAGAAATAGTCTAGAGCTGCCTACTTTTGTCGAATAACAAAACAGAATTTATTGCGGACGAAGTCGCGGGCGTCCGCTAGTTACCAAAAATGTTTTAGTTCTTATATAATGGCCTCTATTTTGTAGCATAAAATATCGTGTGATTGGAACAACATCGAACCGTATGTGAACCGGGAATACCTACATTAATCATTGTGTCGATTGCAAGCAGAGCAGGCTGTTATATAAATGGTTGCAGCAAGAACACTCGGACGTTATGTTCTGTACCATTAAATTATTAATTATTTTATAATGAAATTCTGTGTCGTGACTTTCATAATAACCGGGATATAGTTGGAAATAAAACGTGGGAAATTAACGTTCAGAGAATATAGAAATCTTTTAAGTTAAACACCAAGCATCTAACTAGTTATTAGTAAATACAGGTACATTGCAGCAATTTTTAGTAAAATATTGCTCCTCAGCTAGGTCCTTGCAACCGTATTAAGAAATTAAACTAGGAGTTTTTACCCGGGAGGAGACCCCATCAAATTTGTGCTAAACTGTCTTGAGAAATATTCTAGTTGTAGCACATGTCCGATTACCAATATGTGGCGGATAGTCCAATTATTTATTTATTTAAAACACAAAAAGGTTAACAATATTCTTAAGTTCAAGAACTGACTATTTTAGCTAGATTTTATAGAGCTGTGTTAAGGATAACCAGCCCTCTCGCCCGATTGATTACAGTGAAAATAATATATATCTCTAGCCTGTTTTTTTATACATTTAAATACCAAAGTAACAGAATACAGAAGCATACGTGCTATCGAAAGTAAAACTCAATTTGAGCACTTTGTATTTACCGTCATTATAACTGAAATATCGATACAAATCTGTGTTGCAGTTAATTACTCTCATTAGACGGCGATGAGTCACATGCGCACACCCGCAAGGCTTCCTTGTGTTGTGTGTTGTTACTTGTTCCGAACCTAGTGCACTGAGAGGGTGTAGGTGATTTCAAGGGGGTGCTTTACATTTATATATTCATTCAAGCAAGATTCATTCATCAATTTAATTTATTTATTTAATTATTGCAATATTTTGTATAAATTGAACTTAGTAATTATGTTTTTATTGTATTTTATTCTTGGAAGTTTCAATTTCTATGCGGCGTTTGTTTCCTTAGACAATAGTAATTAGAGTTTCTATGCATGTCTATTTTTGGGACATTAATAAAATTATTATTAATGCCTATCCATCGCCATGCGTACGTATTGATTAACCGTAAAGTGTTGTGTTGTGTAAACATGTCCTGTCTCTACATTTGTAAGAAAAAGTTAAATGTATAAAGTTTTTATTATGTGTTACTTATACTGTATTATTATTTTTTGGCTAAAAGGCTGATATAATAATCAATGAGGTAACGTTGTGTGGATTCAGTTTATTAAACTAATGTTTCTGACTGTTTGTCACCCCTTGTCGGCTTGTCTCCGATCTTAGGGTGGTAAGTAGCCACGACTGAATCCAACCACCATTTAAAACAATCTTTCAATTTTGTCCAAGCCCCCGTTGCGAATTATCTACGCCCTCTTGAAACATTTAACAGGCGTCATTCATGTGCTCTATTGAAGTTTTTCACGCGATCTCTCCGCGCCTCGACGTGCCACGAGAGAGCCAGTAGTTGCGTCCATGTCGCCCGCGACGCGCCGTCGTGCCACGATCTCTTCACCTACTCAAAAAATAAATAAAAATACGTAATAACTATTAAGTAACGTGCTCCATGATTCCGAAATAATTTCAATCTAATCCGCAACTATTGAACTAAAGTAGTTTGTCAGGAACTCGAATAACAACAGTGATTGAACGTATTATTATGACTTTTTGCACTATTTGTTTCGTCGTCCGTGCAGCATGCAAATCGTGATTTCATAACTAACAGTGAAAAGTTGTTAAAGCCGAACAATAGACATTGAAATGGAATTCCGAAGTTTTTAAATCTTTTAATGAGAAAGTGTATTTATATAACTTTTTAATAATTCCGCTGATGTGAAAAGGTGATAGTTTCGTTCACATTTCGATGGTGGATACTATTCGCAGAAACAAGTGCCGGATAGCTCCAGCAAGTGTGCCGTGCGACTGCGATTTCACCGGCGTCACGCACGTTCGCTTACTCTTCCATGGTTCTTGCGATCGTTTGGTCCGATTCGTATAAGTACTAGTACTAGATACCTAACACATGTTCGGTCCCATGTGATAAGATCTACTTGATACTAAACAGAATCACAACTGCTGCGGTTCGCAATGGCAATATCCGGAGTCCCAACTTACATTGTCTCCCCGTTACGATTGCAACTAAATTGTTTTTAATGTGAAAAGGTCAATAATATTTTTCAATGCTCATAGTAATGGAAGTTTTTAATCTATTAAAACAAAAAAATATTTAATGTACCCTAAAGCTTAAAAGCGATAAAGTTACTTTGTTTTAAGTTATTTTAAAATTTTTTTTTAGATCTATCGCGTATACTTTTCATAAATTCAATAAAATCAATCGGGTTTAGTATTATCGTGACTGGAGACAGACTACACTGTGCAGTGATGGTAATGGGCACCTCTATCGGATAGTGGACGATAGTGAGAGTGCGCAGTGTCCGCGATCAGCTGTGTTGTTTACGTTGGGTGTCGTGCGACTCGTGCCGCCGACGACATGGGCCATGTGGAGAATTTGCGGCGTCAGTAAGGCCCAACCAGCGCTGTTCTGTAGGGGCATCGATGACGACTTTGTAAGTTTTACATAAATATATTCAGAAATGTGGCTCTCATATAATAATATAAAATAATAAATAACTTTAAACGTAAATGAAGAAAAAATATAAATTATTAAAACCTTTGCACAAATCAACAGCTGTAAGCTTAGCTTTTGTTTTCAATCAAAGGTCGACTTGATCAAAAGGGAATTTGGCAACTCTTTTTCACAAACTATTGTCGTACTTATTCCTGGTACACGCCTTCGCTTATTAGTAGTTAATTAGGAATTATCCTCCTAATGTTAAGCGCTTACCGCCTACCATTGTTATTTACAGCTCGAGCGGCATTCTTTAATAATTTATTCGTTGCCACCGCCAGAGAATAGACATAGACAAACTGCAAAACAAATTTTTATAAATTTAAAATAACTAACATAATAAAAATATATTTCATACAAAATCTTTCTAACAACTAACATTCTCAATTTATCTACTAAAAATCATTTTAGGGCCTCGTTGGGCTCAGAAGTACAATCTAGACACGTGTTTGTGTTCCTAATACCCATCTAATTCCTATGGTAAGGTATTCGTGCTAATTGAGTCTACTCGTAACATGCCGTGAGCAGGTTGATATGTGCAAATTAGTTGACATTCTGGCCTGCTAATTATGAGGATGTTTTAATTTGCGTTACATTATCGCGTTGTGCGGTGTGCGGGACAAAATACTTTAATTTAGTTCATTGAAACATGTTAAAAATATAGTTTACGTATCTACCTACATGTAAATAGGTACCCCGTCGGTGTAATGGTTTTGCTTGGACCAGTATGTCTTGGATTCGAGCCCTAGGTCGGACTATGAGTACCATGTTATAGGAAATAAGACTACCTTGCCTACTGGTATCATGGTAGCCCATGATAATACCTAACTACTAACTGACTAACTGCTACCAACCAAACAAATAAGGATTTGGGTAATTTTAATGCAAATTATCGGAGCAGCATTAAATTAGTAGGTATGTTAAGATGTTTATTAATTTTTTCTCGAAAAAAGTATTTAGATGTTACCTTGCGCTTGGGCGTGGTATCAAAGAAGTTTGCTTGTCCTAAAATCTCAATTGTTTTAAATTTAGTTAGTTTAGGAATAAGTAGGTCATTATAATTATTGCTGAGCGGTGGATGCCGCCAGGTTAATTAATTTTTAATCGATGCAAACGAATTTTATTCCCATTCCACTTAAAAAAGGACCTAAAGTAGAATTTTTTCATCGACGACCACTATAATAAATTTGATAAGGGTGTGAGTTGATAGCCGACTGCAGACGACAGCAGCAGACGACTTATCGCAGCGACACCTCGATTTTTTGTACCCTATTGACGGAGACAAAAATTTTATTTTAAATGTTAACAACACAAGACCTATGTAGTATATTATAAAATGTACGGAATGTTTGGAGCAAATAAATGTATTATGATTATGTATTAACTCATACTAACCATTACTGTCGCTGCCACACGTCTGCAGTTGTCGTACTAGCCGCTTGGCTATAATATAAAATCAAAATGAAACAAATGAAACAAATCATGTTTTTATTTTAAGTAGTCTTCAATATAGATGCTTTTGAAAAGTAAAGTCTGTCAATGAGTAGTAACTCTACCACCAAAAAAAGAAGGTACTACCAAAGAGCCAGCAAGAAACGTAAGCTTAGCTGTTGCTCCTTTTTAAAGAAAAATGTTAGAAGTTGAAATTTATAGGCACAGATCAGTGGTATAGTATTTAAGGTAGTTATTACAATAGTACGGTAAAGTTACGTTATTTTCGTGTCATCCGATGAAACAGGGCTGATTGCTACCGTGAATATTTATCATTGAAAAATTCATTTTCAATGACGTTTTCATTTTTTACTCACATTATGCATTTTGTGAGGGAAAATCATTTGCACGGCTAACGCCTACCGCCAGGTGGTGGACATTATAGATATTACAACATATTCATAAAGAAACAAGAGTGAATAGGCATCTTCTGAACAAACGCGTTCCACCTTAGACCTCATCTACACTTACCATCAGGCGAGATAGTGGTCAAGCGCGGGCTTATTTCTTATTAATAAAAAAAAAGAAAATATAAAATCTAGGATTCGAACCTAGACCCAATTGAATCAGATCGGTTCATCATCATTAACAGCGGGTGGACGATCACTGCTGGCGTTATGTAGAGACTTCCAAACACCTCTGTCTTAAGGGTATGAATGCAGTCTCTATTTGGGGCGATGCGCCTTTGGGTACGGGGTAGTCATTTTAACACGCCGTTCCCCTACATTGGTCATACTTCTCTCTATGCATCCGACCACCAGTTTCAGCAGCCGACATGGCGGTTGTGGGGCGAGGAGCGCGTGCGGCCCACTCAGTGGTTACTAAGCGCGCTTCCAGTGTAAGTATTTGTGTATATAATACTGGTGGTATGTTCCAGCAGCCGACATGGCGGTTGTGGGGCGAGGAGCGCGTGGACGGCGCCATCTACACAGTCTACCTCAAGAAGGTGCGCTACCATCGCCCGACGCAGCGCGCTTCCAGTGTAAGTACACAATCTACCATCAACTGGTGGTATGTTCCAGCAGCCGACATGGCGGTTGTGGGGCGAGGAGCGCGTGGACGGCGCCATCTACACAGTCTACCTCAAGAAGGTTCGCTACCATCGCCCGACGCAGCGCGCTTCCAGTGTAAGTATACAATCTGCCATCAGCTGGTTGTATGTTTAGCCAAAGAGACTTGATTCTCTTCGAAGGAGTATCACAGCACCAACATCCGAACTCCAAGCTGTTACCGAGAATTTCTTAGAGGACAGAAAAGTTCAATGCGACAGCTCCACCACCAATTGAACTCAACGTGACCCAAAGCTATATTGCGGGTTCGAATAACAATAAAATCAAATCAAATATTTTTATGTTGATACAAGGGGTAAAAAGATTAATATTCGTATTCCACTTTTACACTCACTACGCCAGGCACTTGAATAACGAAGCAGAGGAATAATTAATTCTATTGCTGATAGTTATTAAAAGTTTTTTAAGCTATTGTATAGCTTTTATCGTGGGCCTTGAGCGTGGAGACCGAACACAGAAATTCCTTAACGAAAAAACCTAACACCCCTTGAGTATCAAAAACATAATATCAAAAGCACAATTTCGGCAAAAACGTCATCGGGGAACGTGGCTTAGCGGTAAGGCGCTCTAAGTGCAAAAAGTCATTAATTAAAAAAAATGACTTTTTGAAATATTCGATTCGAGGCGGGATTCGAACTCGTGTCTCTCTGGCAATCCGGGCACTTAGAGCGCCTTATCGCTAGGCCACGGTCCCGATGACGTCGGTAGGTAAACATAAGTTGATAAAAAATGCTATGCAGTAGCTTTACCGCGGCAGTCTCCGAGTGCCACACGTCTTTTTTTAAATACATACGAGTAGTACTTATTAGGGATTTACCGCAATTGGAAAAAACAGTGGCATATTATTGTTAATTTATGCGTAATGTCGTGGAACGGATTTGGTGAATCATAAATCACAACGCTGATAACATTGTTTATTTGTTGCAATTCTCTTGCATTCATGACTTCATGCATTGTAAATAGGTAGGTACATTAAATTCTTTAGTATCTAGGTTATTTATTATTTTGTATTTTTATATCATCATTAAATTAACGTCCTTATAGGAGAGGGGATATGGAGCGTACACCCACCACGCTGCTCCAATGCGGGTTGGCGGGCTTAGGGTGATAATGATTTATTTATTTGTTTTCAAATACTCATCACTTCATATAAAAATAAGTCACATTTACTTTGCCCTGTGAAAACACACACTTCACACTTTTATTTATTTACTTTTAACAAGGAATACCTAGTAACTGGGTATTAAACCAGCAACCTATAACGTCCGACACAGATAACCCAAAGGCCATAATCACAAAGCTACTGAAGCTTCAATTAAATGTAATTTTAAGAATTATGTTTACTAAAAAAATGTCCATGTGATAAGCGAAAACTAGGTTAGGTACGTGTGTTTCAACAGCGAAGTTTTTGCGGGTGACAGCAGTATGTGATAAACTTTAAACACTATCGCAAGCATCATATCGTATCAACCCGTTGTAAACATTTTTTATTAGTACATACATCAGGTATATCTGTGCCAGCTTGTGACATTTTAAACTCGTAAAAAGTGCCAGTGGTAGGTACAGAGTTGTTTATCTAGCTGTAACGGCGAGTCATTATACGGGCTATTACACTTCGAGCTGTTTCCACGAAGAACAACCCAAGGTCACATTGCACTCGGATTGCAGATACTTAGAATATAACTATTAGGCGTTTTAGTAGAGATTTTATTTATTAAAACTACCCATAGGTATAGTAACCTAATTAATTAACCTACTAATTGCCTCGCCGGTTCAGTGATTAGTAGCCTGTATGGCATCGCGTCACGATGTTCTGGGTTCTTGTCTTAGGTCGGGCTATGACATATTGAGATTTTCTTTTTTTCCAAAGAAGTTTTTTACAGATTTTTAGTTTATTCATAAATTTACATTCGTTTATTTCAAGTTGGCTACTTCCAATTAAGTATAATAGTTTATGAAACGTCATGTTTGACTATTTGGATTGACTCTACCACCGGTGCGGAAGGCAGGTTCTTCTGAGAGAGTCGGCAAAAAATTTACTAGTTGCTCTTTCCAAATATTCGTTCTTTACTTTATTATATTACTAGCAGTCGCCCGCGACTTCGTCCGCGTGAAAACCTCTTAGGTACCCTTCTAATTTTAAAGACAGACTTTCATATAAAGTGTGCTCATTCCCCGCTCCCCCTCTCAAATATCTTCTAAGATGTTCATTGAAATTAAGCGATGTCACAGACAATTTTGTTCACAATTAAATACTCTTAATCAACAACTCTTAACAAATGCATTAATTTCGACCAAATTTTATTACCATAAAAACGGTCCTAGTGAGTTAATCTTAAAAGATTGACATATTATATTGTCGTGGATATTTTTTTAGATCATTTAAGTGGAATAGCCTAAAGCCTTCCTCGATAAATAGTCTATTCAACACAAAAATAATTTTTCAATTCGAACCAGTAGTTCTTAAGATTATCGCGTTCAAACAAACAAACAAACAAACAAACTCTTTAGCTTTTTAATATTAGTATAGATAACAAACAATTTTTAATTCTACTATTTAAACTCGTATGAAGTGCAGACACCTTACAAAATACATAATATTTCATATTGCATGTCGTTAGAACAGTAATTTTGTCTGTCTACTATAATTTGTGCTCTCTAGTCGTTGGATATTGAAATGTATACTTTTCTTCACTTTTACTATTACATATAATAGCTGTAAATGCTATCCAATCTGTATATCCACTACTTTACATAATCCTAACGACTTCTTTTTAATTCCCGCTAGCTTATCACTCTCTAAGCTTATTCGTGAAGCGGACGCGCTTTCTCCAGTGCAATCGTAATGTCTATGTTTTAAGCTTGTCTAGAGTATACTATTTAAACCGGTTTTAAAAAATTTAGCGCAAGTGTTAATTTCCATTCTTCAATATTTAAATAGAATTTTATATATTTGTAAAAAGTATACTTTGCATTATATTTAGCTGTGTGACTTTTGGTACTGATGGGGTCTAAGTTAATTTTTAACTTCGTTTATGCCGCCCAGCAGCATTGCTGCGCTGCGGGACAGTACAGTTTCTGGTGAAGAGACTGGCGCAAACCGTTCACTTCAGATGAGATCAAGAGATTCTTGCGCAAGCATATCATATTTCAAATGCATTCGACAGGGTCATTATCATCGTTACCAGCCTATAGACTGTGTCTGCTGAACATATGCCTCTTGTAAGGACATCTAAACACCAGGGCCATCCACAAGCCGCTTGATGGCATCGGTGCACCTAGTCAGGGGTTGACCAATACTGTTCGCCACTCCAACACCTTGTGACCAACCTCCATCGGCTCTTCTAACTATGTAGCACTTATAAATTATGTATACTTTTGCAGGAGTCAGACGACGAGATCTCGCACTTGGAGTGGGAGACGGTGCGCGTTCGCTTCGTGAAGGCTGGCACCGTCGAGCGGCTCGTGGAGGCGTTGGCCACAGACGATGGCGAGCTTGAGTCCACTTACGTCAACGTGTTCCTCGCCACGTACCGGTAATTAGTGAATCTTTATACTGTATAGCGCTTGGCTAACCTTCCCTTTTTCCTTAATAATCTATATTATCGTAAGACCCAGGGATTTACGTCTATGCGATGCATAGCGGCAGATACTATGGTAAAAGGGTTGAAAAAAATTCATCGCCGAAATTAATTAAAAAAAACTGATAAACAAGCATTATGTCTGCGATGTTTTTGCCGGAGATCGACACCTACCTACCTATCTACACGAGCAGGAACTTCAATTAGTATTATAAGATTTCACTTAATCCCGAGTCACGAGATTTGCTCGGATCGTTTCTCCCTGCCGGTCCTGGTATCGTAATAAGTAATATTCGTCTTTTGAGTGCTATTAGGCTTTTTTTTAAAGACACACGCCTACAAAGCCCACAGACCTTTTTCGACATATAATATGCTTAATGAATGTTCTTTATGTATTGCAGTTCATTCGCGGAGTGCAGCCGCGTGCTGGAGCTGCTGCTGCGCCGGTACGAGGCGCTGGCGGCGGAGGACGTGCTCCCGACGGCGGTCGACACGTCGCAGCAGCACAGGAAGTTAGTGCCCTCGTTTCTATGTGATTTCTGTTGTCTTTCACGTTTCACTTCTTCTAAAAGCTGATGCATACAATATTGGTTGCCGGTGACTTTCGAATTTTTAATAAATATTCCAAGGGAACTTTTGGATTGGTCTCAAAAAATCATTACTATAGGATCTTTTTTATCATTCATGGAGAAGGACTTGTGGAAGAACACACAAGACTACTTGTAATATTTTATTATTTTTAAAGAGTATCTGCTGGGTTTATTCTTTTCTTGGCAGAGTCTGCTTTAATAATTTATTTATTTTATTTTTCAAAAGTGCGTGTATGAAAAAGTCTACTTTAAACGAAAGAGACTTACCGGAAGACGGAAGAGGCGTTCCGACCAGGGTCCCTGGGTCCTGGAAGCCTATTTATATTGGCTTGCTAAAATCCTAAGCAAGGCTCTAAGGATCTGCTTTCACAGGCCTCTCCTTGTCACTCGGCACTATGGACAAGTGCTCAGGGGTCTTCGTGATCGAGAGGGTCCCGTAGTTCTCGACAAATTTTCAACCAATATTTCATAATTGGTTCAAGAGTATAGTTGTTTAACATAGCCATAGAGGTCCAAAATGACACGTACATAAACTGAGATCCCGTTTAGTTTAGCCCGCCAGTGTTGGTACAATACGCATGGTAAAAGTAAACTTTTTCAAACTAGAAGACTTCTACCTCGTAAAGAAGTTAAAAATAACATTAACCTTTTGCCCGATGTAAATAGATGTGATGTGACGTGCGGTGAATAATATAGACGTGAGCTTTTACACGACATTTTCCTATATTAGAAAGGTATTTCTTCCTTACCCTTCATATTCTATTTTAACCCCCATTGGTATAAATCTGTCATGATCGGTTGTATTATCTACGACTTGAAAGTTTAACAAAAAAAAGAACACATTCAATGCTTGAAAACATTAGAGACGCTTCTCCTATCAGGAGGGACGCCTTAATCACCACTTTTACGGGGAAGAAGGTATTAACGCCTTGCCTTTGAGAAGGGAGGCCTTTTTTCCCACTCTTATGAGAAGGGTGGTACAATCATCAAGCTTATTCATGCAACGCGGCGTGAGGCAGACTAAGGGCCCTTCTGGTTTAAAAACTGGTAGGGAATACACGATAACAACGTGAGTTTTAGCCGTTTTCATATTTACATAATGAGAACATACTGTAAGGAAGCACTTCCGATAAATATAGCCCGGTGATGTTGAGATGGTACTAAAGCGCTTGGTTGTGGCTGTTGTAGGACTCTGGTGGCATGTCTCCACGTGTGGCTGGACACGTACCCGGAGGACTTTCGCCAGCCCCCGCACCACCCCGCACTGCAGCAGCTTCTCGCCTTCACGCAGCTCCACCTGCCTGGCTCTGAGCTACACTCGAAGGTTGCTTCACTTTCTGTTGTGTGCTTGCCGGCCTAGAATGCACACGAAGACATAGATGCAATATCGCAACGACAGCGCTATTTTCGATTTCACGCTATTCGGCGGGTCTTTCTTATTCTCTATACGAGATATGTCTTCGGTTGCATTCTAGGGTTACTGGGTGTCGAGTGTGAGCTTTTACCGAGTTGCCACGTAAAAACGTACCGTATGTTAGGAAACGCTTTTTATTTTACTTGTGGCTACGTTTCAATGCTGTGACTCGGTTAAAGCTCATACCTAGGCATTCACATATTTGTATTCCATTTCACGAAGGTTTTGTATTAGTTGTAATTATAAAAAAAGAAAATTGTGCTTTGCAAAAATGTAAATGTAATAATTATAGGTACCGTACCTAAAGCATGTTTCTATCTATATAATGCAAATGTTTTGCTTAGGTAGGTATACGATTGTATAAAATCACTTGTAGTGTGGTGCTCTGAGTATATTGGGATATCTGCAATACCAGACTACAATCTAAATTTAAATTTAGTCCAGAGATGTGTCAAGTTTAGTTGAAATCTTTCGAAGCACAAATCATAAAAACCAAAATTAATAGAAGATTTTTAAACAAGTTTTTTGGCACTACTGGTATATCTTCTACTGTATTTTTATCGCAGTGATTATATCGGAAAGTGTCATACTTTCATCAATCATTTACGACTTTCACAGATTTAATCTTAAAGAAATCGCGATTGAGTGACTGTTGTATCTGTGTAGATGCTGGATAAGAGTTCTCTGACAATGCGTACATCTACTCATCTTCTTAGCTAAAAGAAAGAAGGCTTTTTAATAACTATACCTACCTGTTAAACATGAACTGTATGATATTTATTATCAGGCAATTTCTCATATTACAATACCATAATTACATGGTTTTAATTAAATTTTTGTTTTACCGTGTGTTCGCTCTTCTTGGCGCTGATCTATATTATAGCAAAACATAGTCTTCTAATTAGATCTAACTTATTTAAGATATCAAAAACAGCCAATAAGTAGTATATCTGATTAACTAATTTATTTGACGTACGTGTTGTAGGTGTTGCAGAAGCTAGCGATATTCAGTGCGGAACGGAACGGCGGCGCGGGCGGCGGGGGCGGGGGCGGCGTGTGCCTGGCGCCCGGCATGCGCGTGCCGGCGCACCACACCAGCGCCTACCGCCTGCCGCACGTGCCGCACCGCCACTTCGCCGAGCAGCTCACGCGCATGGACATGGAGCTGTTCAAGAAGCTTGTGCCCCACCAGTGCCTCGGCGCCATCTGGTCGCGCCGGGACAAGGACCGCTCGCACGACGCCGCCACGGTCCTGGCCACGGTGAACCAGTTCAACGCGGTCTCCTTCCGAGTCATCTCCACCGTGCTCGTGGAGCCCAACCTGAGGCCCGTCGACCGGTCCGACATACTCGCGGCGTGGCTGGACATAGCCCGCGAGTTGAGGGTTCTGAAAAACTTCTCGTCTTTGAAGGCCATAATTTCCGGATTACAGAGTAACCCGGTGTATAGGTTAAGAAAAACGTGGGCGCTGCTGTCGAAGGAGAAATCCGAATTATTCGAAGAACTCGCCAGGATATTCAGCGAGGACAACAACCGTTGGGCGCAACGGGAGTTGTTGATGAGGGAAGGCACCGCTAAGTTTGCCGATACGGTCGGCGAAAACGATCGACAATTACAGAAGTTGCTCCACGAGCGCGGGTCCCCGGGCGTGAGCCACGGCACCATTCCTTATTTAGGTACGTTCCTGACGGATCTCACGATGATCGACACTGCCATTCCCGACACGGTCGCCGACGGACTGATAAACTTCGACAAGAGAAGAAAAGAGTTCGAAGTGCTAGCTCAAATTAAGTTACTACAGGGTGCTGCGAACGCATATCACTTGCCTACCGACCCCATGTTCGACAGGTGGTTCGACTCCGTCATAGTTCTCGACGACAGAGAGGCGTACCAGCTGTCCTGTCAGATCGAACCGCCGACCAATCCGCCGAAAGAACGGCGCGCTAAGAAAATAAACGAGAACAATAACCACTGTCACAGAAAAAACGATTCCATCGCGAGCACGAGCTCCAGCAACAGTTCGCAGTTTTACTGCGAGACGGACGGCGCCGGGAACGCGTGGAAGAGAGACAGCTTGGAGCGACGGACGTCTCCTACCAGACTATCACACGGTTCCTCTTCGTCGTCGTTGCCGTCGTTAGACATATCGGTCTCGAGTGCGAACAGCGGGCAGAAGCAGGCGAACGGCAAAGTGGTGGCTCACAGTCCGGCGCACGCCAACAAGGCCGGCCCGGACTTCTACATAATCCGAGTGACGTACGAGTCCGACTGCGTGGAGACGGAGGGCGTGGTGCTGTACAAGTCCATCATGCTGAGCAACAACGAGCGCACGCCGCAGGTGGTTCGCAACGCCATGCTCAAACTGAACCTCGACGGCGATCCCGACGCTTACACTTTGGCTCAAGTGTTACCTGATAAAGGTAAATATAGTTTACAGTATAGGCAAATATAATGATAGGTAAATGGTATAACATCCCGTACCGATACATTTCGATCTTGTTCACACAATTCTGTGTATAGAATAATTATTTTAAATAAAAAAATCCATACAAAGATAAACAAAAAGGGTTAACACCTTGAAGATTTAAGCACATTATTGTCCACATATCTCCCTCAGAATTTTGCAAGTTTATTTTTTTCTGGGCATGTATTCTCTCTCCCTAACCCCTGGTTGCCGGGTTGATAGAGCATTGACCTAACCCGTCTTATAGTTTAGATACCCACTCTGTCTGTGTGGGAACTTTGACCTATAACAATTTGTTATTTCAAATCTTTACCTACATTCAAACCTTTTTTATTTACTTTCTCTCCTGATCAACATCTTGATTAAAATAAGTTGAGTTGTTTAAAAAATGTAAGGGTTATAAAACAATACTAATAATAATAAAAAATAAGATGATCTCTATGAAGATGATTATAAATTCTTAGATTTTTAAGTCATTTTGATACTATTATCGTTTTATAGAAATGGTGTTGCCACCCAACGCGAACGTGTACTACGCGGTCAACACGGCGTACAACCTGAACTTCATCTTAAGACCGCGAAAGAATCAAAAGGACGAGCCCATTGTGAACGGAAAAGCCAGAAATAAACGGACTTGATTATACCTCACCATGCAATCGTTGTTCTGCTGTTCGTTTCACGTGTAAATAATACATCTGTGCAAAATATCCTCAAGAACACATCAACAGACAAAGGACATTTCAATTACTTGTATAAATTCATTACTTCCATTAGGATATATGTATAGTGTATGTACTTGTGCCTCATGTTAACACTGGATATTGTTGTATGTGTTTGAATGTTACATGTGTGTGTGTTGTCTCTCTATTAACCATTGTGAATAAATTCGACATTATTTATTTGTTCAGTTTAAAAGCATGTCAATGAAATTCTCTCTATGATCATGATTGTAATATTTACCTACTTTATACAAAATTAAAGTATGTACCTAAGCTTTTGCAAACGGTTTTATATTCGTAAATATAAAATTGAAGTTCAGTTTTCAAAAACATAGTTAAAGCTCACCTGTGCTCTCTACCTGGTTATACGAAGTGAAATACAGTTCCGTGGTGCTGTGATTTGCGCAGTGGATTTATAAGACGGAGGTCCTAGGTTCAATTCCCGATCGGGCCGATTAAGGTTTTCTGAATTTGTCAGGTCTGGCTGGTGGGAGGCTTTGGGCGTGGCTAGTTACCACACTACCGACAAAGACATACCGCCAAGCTATTTAGACGACGTCGTGTAGAAACTGAATGGGGTGTGGTTTCGTCCTACTCCTAACAAGTTAGTATGTGATTGCAGTCAATCAAGCTAACTTGTAATTAATAAAAAGAAATAAAAGACATTACGCGGTTTTGCCCTTCTCTCTTTGCCATTATAATCCCGCACCCTCGTACCGCGCATTAGAGAACACATCTACAATACTATAGACAATATATATATATACTTTGTCTATAGTATTGTGCGCCCACATTTTTTTTAACAAAAAAAGCTTATATATGGGTTGAATGTAGTCGAGCATCCTTTGCAAGTAACGAATTTGGGGTAACCGTAGTATAAAGCAGATATGACATTCAAATATTTATTTCTTATTTTTTTAATGAATGAGTATGAATGTACGATTTAACTGTTAATACTTTTTATAATGTTAATGTTATTATTTGTATGTACTCGTATGTGTGTATATAACATGCTCTCAATGCCACCTGTAATATAAGTGTTATATATTTCGGATTACCGTTTATGTGATCTTTTATCAGTTTTTGTATATATTGATTAAGATATATCTATGAATAGGAATCTCTTAATAATAGGTTTTTGTAGTAATAATACTGAGCCAAAGGCGATATATTTGTATGTAAAGGCAAGGTGCTGTTTACTTTTTTTGTATGATAAATTTAGAAGCTTTAAAATTGAATACGTTTATAAACCGAATTTCAACTCGTTTAATATTTATGTATAATGTTTTCTACGTGATGAAAAACGTAATCGGCAAAATAAAACGTAAGTAATATAAAGCTATAATTAATAAATAAAAGACTTACTAGCTAATTCACTTTTACACGAAACTGTGTATCTATTAAACTCAATTTGAACTGCATTTGTATATGTAACGTGTATATGATATTATATTATATCTATATTCTTATTCTGGGGCGTATATTACCTACTGACTTAATACTCGTCTTCTATTACAGTGGTTCCTATCCTTTTCAATTTCCCACTCAAGTTTTTATTTTATTCTTCCCAATGTTATCAATGAATATAGTGAATATAAATACCAAATTACTGATTTACAATACAAAATGCAAAATATACTCAGATTCCTATTGGGTTAATATAGTATTCTATAACCTGCTTCAAATGCTGACAAGAACTAAAGTCAATTCTATAAAGCCTTTAATATTGTGACTGGTGGGGGTCTCGGCCGTGGCTAGTTATCACCCTACCAACAAAGACATACCACCAAGCGATTTAACGCTTTGGTACGATGTCGTGTAGAAATTAAAAGGGGTGTGGATTTCACAAACCTATTCCTACCAAGTTAGCTCGCTTCTATTTTAGATTGCACCATCACTTACCATCTGGTGTGGTTGCAGTCAAGGGCTAAGTTAAAATATGCCAGATTGAACTGAGTAGATGTGATTGTTGACCGGTCACATGATGAGCATGGAATGCTAAGATATTATTTCTCTCTATTGTTACCGCAGCATTGGTACTGAATCATCCTCAGGTTAGGAACCACGCTTTACTATGAAACGTGTTCATGTTACCCACATTTGTAAACGCATCCTCTGAATGATATTATACATAACGGTGTTTGTAAATACAGTAGATTTGTACCTTGTAGCTGTTAGCCGTGGACTCTTGTAGCTCACCAGTGGCCCCGTGTAACGTGTTATATATTTTTGTGTAATAAAATTATTAATAATTACATTTTTGTTTATTTTCATTACAATTTCCTATCTACAAATCATTCGCTTCATTGATTTAGCGTATTTACCTATGTGGCTTAAGAACACGAAGCTCAGGGATGGAGTTATAGCTTGAGTTAAGAATTATTGCGATTTCTTTCTGTCAAGAGAACTTTCAGTAGTTTGAAAATTGGCTGTCGTTGTTGTCCGATGCCTCGTTATCGTTATATAGATAATGAAAACTTAGTGTAAATGCTACAGTTATTGTCTAAAATGATATAATGAAAACCACTTATGCCAGAAAATAGAGGTTACCGATTTAGAAAATTTTTAGCGCGCAATGTAACATGCGCTAAGCAATGTTACCAACTTGCACGCGCCTGTGCGAACTGTGTTTGAACCCTTAGAACAGCTGGTGACGTGCGTTTTGTAGAAAACCTTCTAATAAAAATCCTTTTGTAGTAAAAAAGTTTAGCATTAAAACAGTTTTAAAATTAAAAAAAATTATATTGCTTGACTACTATTAACCAAACACAGCTAAGATCCAGCGCAAACATATTCAAAAATACTAGTGTGTAAATGACAAAAACCACATCGGAATCAGTCCGTTGCTTTATTAAGCGCTACGACACACACACAGACACAGACATATCAAAACAACCTTCGTGTTGCATTGGAGGTTAATAAACTGCGCAGCTGACTGTATGTCCGTGTAAACCTTGGAAACAATAATAATGTAGAAGAACCTCAAGAGAGTTTTAACACTAATATTTTCATAGATTTTTAGTACGGATAATTTTTTGTTAACTATTGTTTTCTATAGCAAAGTAAAAATATGTATGCATTATATTAAAATCGAAAAGTATTTAATAGTGAGGGAAGATGGAGCGCTCTTTGTTGTTTTAAAGATACCTGCATACCTAACTAAGTTTATAAGTTATTACAATCATAAAAAAACAGACCTCGGAACTTAGACCTTCACAAAAGCCTATGTAAAAGACTTTGTACGAGTTTGCACAAATACAAAACACTTTGTATGAGTTCTAGAGAAAGAGGTGAAAGTTTAGTATGGGAAGAAAATTGGATTTCCATCGCACCAGTTAGGTATTAACTGTGGAGATTGGAGCGTCAACGTCATAATATGGAGCCGAGCAGTCTGTCTCAGCTGAGTTATCTGCATATAGAGCACTGACGTTGAGATGGCGGGAACGCTGTTAACGGTAATAGGAAGCTGGCTCTAATTAAAATACACTCGGGACTCGGGAGCAATGAAATCAAGTCAACATTAATAATCATTTATGTTCTTTTACAGTATTAATTAATTTTTTTATACAGTAAAAATTAATACCAAGAGTTTTGGAGTTTTGAAAAGTACTTCATTCAATTTTAATACAACTTATAGTTAATTTTAAAAACTGTTAACGTCAAACATGGAAGATGCTGGTGACTCGCTTTCATTGCTCTGGAGTAGTTATGGGACCGATTCTCGCTTGCTTAAGATAACTTTAATGAGACTTGAATCTTCATAAAATTTAAAAATACTTATTTTTGCGGATTTAAAGCTTTTTAACAGAGCCTGCATAACCATGCTTATTTCTGCCGCCAATATGCAGCATTTCTGTGTTCTAGTCAGAACGATTTGCTGGTAATTACACCAGCAAATCGTTTTACTAAGAAGTACTTACTTCTTAGTAAAATTTAAAACTTAAGTAGTAAAAATATTTTTTTTATTCACAGTTACTAATATCTTGTTTGAACGTATCCCTGAATATTCAAAACGCCTGTTTTTGAGTTGACTCTGAAATGTATTCTCTTTCTATTTTCCAATAGCTTTTACCTTTCCTAATTCTATTTGTTACTCAATTTAGTACAAATTGGATTGCTAAAATTAATTAAAGGACCAGCACTATCCGTCTCATTTGCATATTCGTTTAAATCAGCATTACGGCTTTAGGACTAATTTTGCGCACCTACGTATCGCCGACATTTAAAATCAACATTGGCAAAATATTCAAAAAAATCTGCTCGTAACCATTTTCCGATGACTTTTGTCTTCAATCAATTTATTTGTTACTCAATGGTTTCTCAATTACTAATTGGACGTACCTACTGTCATTATAAACTATCGGACCAGGAGCATCCATTTGCGTACCCCTTTAAATCAGTGTAACGGTGATGGCAGGCTTTTAGGCAGGTGTCGCGCACCTGCGTGTCGACCGGCATCGGTTGACAGCGGCTGAAATTTTCATGGTCGGTATATCGAGCGCAGGCGAGAGGCAGCGCGCAGGCGCGGGCGGCCGCCGCTCGGTCCGCCGCCACTCGCTCGGAGGCCTGCCCTCACAACAACAACGCGCGCGAGCCCCGCTCCGACCTCTCACCTCAGTGCCGGTTGCGTGTACAGTGCCACCACGTGAGCCCGTCCTCGGGACCGATATGTGAATCAGTCTTTGTGTCTGCTCCCGCTGGAGCTATGGCGCGTCATTGCGTAGCGCGCAAAATGAAATAGTAAGGTGAGTTCACTTCACATTCATTTATTTAGACCGTATTTATTGTTTTCTTATGCTATCCGCGCGTAGTCCATTCGGTTTAGTAAACCATACCTGTATGACACACTATTTGAATTGATGATAAATGGCTTAAATTAGATGCGTGTTTGAAGGTTAACTGTTACAAATAGTAGTTCATTCATAGGTATTATGTATAGTTACATTGTCTCTGGGAGCGGCCTGTGTCTACGACGAAGCTCGACGAGTGCCGCAATCTGATTATGGCACACCCACTGATATATAAGACGCGGTCAAACTAATCTTTTGATGGCATTATTTAGGAAGGAAGTGATTAACAAAGGAACGTATGATTGACTTCTGAATGACTAACTTGTTACGAGTAGTTAGGTTGTTGTAGCATCCGTAGCGATTGCGTAGCAGGTATCAATTTTAAGGAATTTAGTTTACCTATTATACGACTGGAGTGCATTTCCTTTTATGATAAGTTGACCTGTGTAGATGGAATTACATACATTTATGTCTATGTAGACGTTTATTTTTTTGAAGTTATCGATTTTTATGTGTTCTTAAATAAAAATCTTCAGGTATAGGTATGCGTATGCCAGTAAATATTTCATGAAATTTGAAAATGATAAAAATATACTATAGGTACTTAGTTATAGTTGATGGAACAAGCAGAAGGCTCACCATTTTAAGTGAAAAAACATCTATAACAGAAATTCATTTTTAAATACATCCTTGGATGAACTCTATCACAACGAGCTCTATTTCACCTAAAAACAAAAATTAATAGAAGTAAATTCGCTTCGATTTTCTTACAGTTAAAAAGAATTAAACTTAATTCTATTAAATTAGGCTAATTATCTTAAACATAACGACTCGTTATACTACATTATTTTTATACAATACAACTTTATGTCCATAAAATATAGAATGTAATACTACATGTACCGGACCGTATCTCGCAAAATCGATCTTAGCCATGTATTATTCAGGGAAACCTCAGTCCGATCATTAAAAATTTGCCCTACATTTCCAGAAATAGCATCATAGATAATATTCAACTCCAATCTCTATATTTGCTTCTATTTTTACGATGTTATCAATTGTGTAATAGACTTTGTAACTCAATCAAAAGGTACACTGATGACCTTATACTATGGCGAGCTTTGATGAGTGGTTGAAAAAGAACTGTGTGTCCAGGGTTGTCAATAGGCTACATTGTCAGCTCAGGTTAGTTTAAGAATTTACATTTCCTTATAGTTCGCTTAGATCTAGACTAATGTTAGGTTTCTGTCTTTGCTTGTTACTAAATCATCAAGTGGTATTTCCTCATCATTAACAGCCGATGGACGTTCACAGCTGAACATAGGCCTTTTTAGGTACTTCCAAATACAACTATCCTGTGCCGCCTGTGACCAGCGGCTCCCTGCGACACAACCAACCACCACTGCGCTTACCCGTGCAGGTCTTGGCCCCCCAACGACCATCAGCTCGTCGAATCACGTGCCCTTCCTCTTCAGTTCTGCGACTCACTTCAGCTATGTCGGTTACTTTGATTCTTCTGCAGATTTCCTCGTTTCTGATTTGATTATGCAGAGATACTCCGATTATTGATTCTATTGTATACTCAACAAAAATAGTTTATTAAAGCTATGGAACATAGAGCCTCTCCGGTTAGTATCTAATCTCGCTATGCTTATTTCTGCCACTAAGCAGCCATCATTGTGTTTTGTTCTTAAGGTTATTGTTGCAGTAAAATTCCAGCCTGATATACAAATGTAGAGCAAACAAAAATAAATTTGAATCAGTCAAGTCCATTTTTGAGTTCGATCCCGACTAATGGACAAGAATTAATTTTATGTAAAAGATTAATAAATAAAGAGCATTTAACTGGCTCTGTGTGCATAACAGTGACGCGGGTCAGGGCAAATTGCGTGACTTTATAGTATGGTGCATGCAATGGCTGTAATAATCGAATCATTTACTTTACCTATTATATAACCTTATTGATATTGTTTATCGTGGACATGTGTGAAAGTTACATCATTATCTAACTGCATTTATCCTTTGGGCAATGGACCACGGTGTGCCTCGCCTGGTGACAGACGGGCAAGTTCATTTTTTGTGCAAAAGGCTAGCCTGGTCATTCTTCCCCCCATACCTCGTGGGTGTGAATTGTATAGTTGTTATATAGGATAGTTTAAGTTTCTTTAAGTATTATTTTTTAGTTCATTAAGATTAAATATTTTATATTATCACTAAATACTGCATTTTTGATTCGAGTTTCATAAGGTCTGATTTCTATACATACAACAAAATATTGAAAGTAATGATTTGATTTATTCCACTGTCTTCAACGTTTTTTTGACAATCGTCAACATGCTTTATATATACGTTTTACTCCGAAATAGAAGTATCCCCAGAAGATAATGATACAATGTTCAAATGTGCAGCACGTACTTTTTAACATCGTAGAGCTGTTTCGGAACATAGATTCTAGTAGAAAGTCACCAAGAAACGCAGCTGTCGTTCTTCAAAACAAATATAAATATATTATAAACAAATTATAATTATAATACAGTGGTTTCACTTGTTTATTAACCTCTAATTTGCAAAATGAGTACCTAACTATGTAAAACTTAAAGTGATAGAGATCTCGTGAAAATCATTGGTATTTTGCCTTTAGATTAACGAATACTTTATTTTATCCTTTTTGCATATATTTGTCCTTAAAATAATGAATTCTTACGTTATGTCCGTAATAAAATTTGATTGATTTTAATTTAGGTACATTTAAAAAAAATCTATTTAGGTAAAACTAATTAATGAAATGACTCTCTACCTACCTACAGTTTATTTAGATACGTTTTACGACTACATAAAGGAGTAGGAATTAGACTACTAAATGCGGGAATGTCGTAAACAAAGCCATAAAGCGGCCAAGTGAAATCTTTTACTGCATAACTTATACATATTTGCTAACTTTAATATATAATTCCATTCACATGGTAAATCTATTCTATCTAAGCTGGACTACCCTTTTATACCCTTGAACTCTTAAAGATATTAATTCCTTTACCTATGAACCCTATAATAGACTGACCAAGACATCAAAATACTGGTTTGAGGGCGCCACAAATACATTTTAGCAGTATGTTTATGATTTGAAGAATATAGTTCTGAAAGCGAGGTTTTTGTATTTTGATGACGATGATCTGGAGTAATGCTTATATGTATCCAAATTATAAATCCACGCTTATACTATTGCCTTTGGTTTACGATTCGTTCTGTGCGCATACGATCCGGAGCAGAAAGAAAGATAAATATAAGATTAACAATAAAATAAACATATTAAATACATAACCATAATGTCCTTAAAATAAATTGTATCCACTTATCGTGTTTACTTTCAATACTGTTCTAAGGCTTCAGTGTGAACTACTTGCTGTTACAAGGTCAAGAGAAATGTAAGATGAAGTATCTACAATACAATGATTTTTTGTGAATAATAACTTACTCATGAAGGTATGCTTACAAAGAAAATGTTAGATGTGACCTGTGATAAGTGAATGTTGCCGGGCGGATTATAAATGTCCAGGGTTCGAGTACCGTGTTGGGCTGTGAAACATTCGGTCTTTCTGTCTTCTAAGTAATTTTCAATAGGGATCGGGAATAGGAAAGTACCTTGGTGAGCTTAGTCAGTGCTAGAAGCGTTAAGCTGTTTGTGTTGAGAGCCCTGTCCTGACGACACAATTAAATATTAGCTGTGGTGGGTGGATGCTTTACAAACCTATAGGGGAAGGAGAGAAAAGAGGAAAACCTGTATTTGGCCATTTAAAATGAGTTGATAGTGATATAAACCCTTGTATTGATGTAGCTTTTGAAGTAGAAACATAATAAATACATTATTTCATTGGTCGGGGATTTGAAATACTCCAATTCACCTACGACAAAAAGCGGAGGGTTTTATATTTTAACCTCAGACTTTCACTGCATTTCGCGACACAATCATTACAGAGTTTTGAGAACTCGGTTCACATTATATTTTTTTCAAAATAGAGCTGTTTTTTCTTGTTGTTGTAAAAGTATGTCGGAAAAGGGCTGCGAATAAAGTTTCCCTTAGCACGCGAACATTGCGTTACGTCTTACTTTTAAAAGTTCTTTTTATATGAAAGGAATTGTGCCACAGAGCTCCGTGACGTCGCGGAAAATATAACAAAGGCATTTCGGTACATATTTTTCTGATTATATTTCGTTATATCATATATTTCATTTTTACTGACAATACAATTTACTGATTATTCAAACAGTGTATTTTATTTCATTTATTTGAATTGTAAAATAAACTCGGTACATCACTACAGAAATTGATTAAAAAGTTTTAAAATATATACTCTTTTATTTAAATATTTTTTACTTTATCGAAACATGTTTCATTGAGTTGAAAAAACTTTATCTAATATATAAAATTTCTCTGTCACAATGTTAGTTACTGTACTCTACCGATTTTCACCAAATTTTGTATGCGTATTCATCTAATTTTTTTTTAATTTTTAATGCAAAACAACGTTTGCCGGGTCAGCTAGTTATTAAGTAAAAATAAGAAAAACTGATTTCGAAAGGGTATTCCCATGACATTTCAGACTTTAGTCGAGTATGAGAAATGATGATCTATTTTGACAACCTCCGTGGCGCAGTGGTATGCGCAGTGGATTTATACGACGGAGGCCCTAGTTTCGATTCGCGGCGGGGCAGATTGAGATTTTACTTAATTTGTCTTAGTCTGGCTGGTGGGAGGTTTTCGCCGTGGCTAGTTACCACCTTACCGACAAAGACGTACCGCCAAGCGATTTAGCGTTCCAGTACGATGTTGCGTAGACACCGAAAGGAGTGTGGATTTCATCCTACTCCTAACAAGTTAGCCCGCTTCCATCTCAGACTGCATCATCACTTAACATCAGGTGTGATAGCAGTCAAGGGTGAACTTGTAGTTGATAAAAAACAATGATGACTTAAAACGCTTTGTCCAAGTCTTAAGGCTACGAGTACCTACCTACCTACCTACCTACCTAGGGGATGTGGACGACTAACTTCGGTGTGTTGAGGCAAGTAAATTCCGCATAATAAACAACAGTTCGATTTGCTGGCGGTGGTCCGGAATATACGATCATTAATCAAGGGCTCAGTTTACCATTTGTTACGTCGGACAAACAGTGGTGTTTGTATTATTGACAGTTGCCGTTTGAGCAGACTCGCTGCCTTGGCTTGTATGAAACAATGAATTATTTATGACGGTTTTGATATACGAGCTATGCTGGTAATACATTTAAGTGCACTTGTAGTATTACGTAGTATTATGTATTACATAATCCAAGGATGATTGGCATGTGTTACTGAAAAAAAGAAAAACTATCTTCGGATTATTAGCTTTTTAACGAAACCTTAAACTAAGTTTAGAGCTAATGATTTATTTATTTCCGGACATATGAAACAGTAGAAACAATTTTTATGTTGTATATTTTAGCAAAGTGTAATATTTATGAATTAACTAAAAATGGCTATGTGGTTACTTTATTATAGCTACTCGTATACTAGCAAAAAGACTCTATAATCTGCTAAAAGTCCTTGGTTTACTGATAATATGGAAATGCAACAAGCTTCATATTAGGACAAGTATCCAAAGCTTCTCCAGTAGGATCTTTCCAAATTTGACTGAGCAGAGAGAATAACATGAACAGAGGAGGTAAATTTTGACGCGCGTCCCTTTTGAACCTACACTCGTGTCACAAGTATCTCTCAGGCTCTGTTCAAGTTTTTCTCCTACGCGATGGATCCGGCACCCGCACGGCGAATCCATGGAATGCTAAGATAATCGTCTCTTTTTGATTGCCCATCCGGTTTTTCTCTAAATCTAGATGTTCTCGTTTCCTTCGGTGTTTTTTTTATATTTAAACATAAATGTTAGACTAGTATCCAAAATGTAAGAAATATTTTAATAGTACAGTGAGTTTTAGCTCGTTTAAATACATTAGATAACCAGTTGCCTGTGACTTAATGAAAAGGATTAACCCAGGTTAACTAAGCCCCAGTCGCCATCATTCGCCACTGATTAAATGAAAGCTGTCTAAAGTAAGACGCCGCGACATTAATGTACCGTCGACCTCATTACACGGACACCAAATTGGTTTACCTGCGCCTGTTCCATCTTCTATAAACTCTGTTACGAGCGCTCTGAGCATTTACTACTAATGCCGGCTCATTTTTATGGTATGGGATAGGTAGGTATACCTACTTTTGATTTCGTTCAGGAATCATCCAAAGATCATTCTTCCTCATTACTATTTAACGACCCACTCTTACTTTTTCTGTGTAGATGGTACCTGATGATCACTCTCATAAGAGGAAGGAC
This sequence comes from Mycalesis mineus, assembly GCA_034621355.1. Taxonomy (NCBI): domain Eukaryota; kingdom Metazoa; phylum Arthropoda; class Insecta; order Lepidoptera; family Nymphalidae; genus Mycalesis; species Mycalesis mineus. The sequence continues at coordinate 4,240,483 of CM067883.1, forward strand.
CTTGTGATTTCAAGTCACATACGCTAGTCACTGGACTGACTAATATAAACATAACCAAAAAGCCTAACGAAAAGTAACTCTTACTAGTACGTACTAATAGTAAAATTACTAGATACTGAATCCATTTAGTACGAGTATATGTTTAAACATAATGTAAGTCTTCAAAGTTAAGTTCATTGACTCATTAGTTGGCCTCTGATAGGGAAGTGAGGGTGTAACCACATACAGGGTGTGGTAACATCATTTTTCAGCTATGACATGTGTAAACAGTTTAACGTTGACCGCCTTCTTCACATAAAGTATGAATAATCTTCGTTATCTGAAGTACATCGTCGATTTAGATTTTCAAAAATAAACATTATGTCGATTCTTGAGACCCACGTCAGTATTGAAGCCAACGATTACAAACCGGATGGAACAGAAATCGGTATTCTCCAATGACTTTTTGCCATAATGGACTGATAGTCGAACTGAAGGTGGAATGATAGACGAGATGTTCGTACGATGCATGTTTGTCAAGATTCGACACACAAATAGTGTGTGAGTGTAAATATGTGGAAAAAGTTCAACTTTGAGCATCCGAGAGAACTTGAATATTACAACATTATTTTATAGTAAGTAGTTTATAGGTAGCTATTATACAGACGAACAAGAGATTTCGAGTGGATGGTTATTTGTAACAGTCGATATTTCCGCAGAGGGAAGCAGTTTAATAGTATATTAAATTTATTTTTATTTATTATTTTTAAGCCAACATGTTCATCGAGATTATTTTGTTGAAGGCGATCGTAATAAGGCAGTTACCAAAGTGATACTTAGGAAGTACTGCAGGGATATTATGTGTTACTTTAATGACAATCGTCAGTGTACGTTTCAAAATTGTCTCTACTCCTCTCTATCTAAAGAGATACCAGAGATAGAGACTGAGGCATACTTGAAACGTACACTTCAGGTGACATTAAAACTTATACATAATAGCCTAAACCTGTATGTCGATTCTTGAAAAAAAAATTCGACACAACATCATTGGAGAATTTCAATTTCTGTTACATTCGCATAGTACATCGGCTTTAATACTGACAAAGAATTTGAAAAACTTCTACTGATTACTGATTCTACCGATTAGTTAGGGCGTGGATATGGCAATCTATTTGCATTAAACATAAAAAGAGCTTTATAATAAAGACAGATTCCCTGTGAGTACGACGGTTCATGCGGTTTTATTACTCGTTTATTCGTTTTAAAACGGGTTTATAAAGTTAATAAGTTTTCATTATTTACATGACGTGTGAGAGGTATACTACGTAAAAAGTCCGCAGCTTATTTTGTTGTTACAATGGAATTGTTTCCCAGTGCTTCAATCAAGATAGTTGTTTAATTAATCAAAGTGAGCTCTCGCTGTTTGATTTCCTTTTCGGAACATGAAATTGAGTTACCAGATTAATTTGTCGGCGCTTGCTCGAATAATCACTGTTATTCGATGGAGATAACGAGAGTTCCGCTTCCGTTTTTTATTTTAGCACGGAACTATTAATCTTTATTTTGTGTATTTAACTTTTTCAATAAATGATAAGTACAATTAAATTAACTAACATTGAATAGAAGCAAGCTTTTCAGTATGAGTACCTACTCATACTATATATATATATATTATATTCCTATAAAATTGATTTATTTTGAATCTCCTACGCATTTGAATAATGTAGTGTCAATATCATCTGAGAATGATTTCGGAATAAAACCTACGTAGAGATTTTTCTGTTTGATAACAAAATATTAGTCTAATATTATATATTTATTAGTTTAATATTATATATTTATTTAATCAAAGCATGTTCCATTGCTATCGATGCACTTTTGCCTTCTATTCGGCCGGGAATCAATAAAATCTTTAAAGACGTATTGGACTGACATATCGGAGTTGAATTAAAAAAAAAATGGTACAAATAATCTGTTGGAGCAAGTTCCGGGTTGTGGTGGAGTCCTTCGACTTTCCTATTGAAGTTCCTCTTATTTGGTTTCCAATTGAAGTTCGTCTGTTGTGCAGTGTGATCTAGCGTTTGGTTGACCTTAGAGCGATTGATTCGCCTCAGTTGTTTAGCGGCTAGCTTATCACTCATGGTTTGCAGTTGTTCACATAGATATTCATCATATTCGTCTGGCCAGATTTTAGTAAGCTGTAGGTACCGACACCGGCACTAGTCCACCAAACGCTCCCAAGTAACTTTTTTTAAATAAATTTTTGCTTGGAGCAGAATTTGGCTTCAGCCGTTGCGATGAACGTTTCCGATAATCGTAAACCACTTTTCATCACAAGTAGTCACGTGATTCGATTTAAAATTCTTTCATTATTGTGCCGGGTGAGTAATGTAATGCAGCAGTCGACGCGCGTTTGTCGGGTTAATGCGCACTATACAAAAATTACACATGAGATATTATAATGAATTAAAATGATTATATTGTATGGTAACTAACTTAGCACGAATTAACTAAAATAAAATAAATAATAAATAAATAAAAATTGTTTATTTTCATTCAGTTCATATACATTACATTAAGGAGACTACATAGTTATAAGCTGCCAGATCTCCATCAGTATATGTTAATTTACATTATATTATTATTTGATAACTATTTTACATTTTAGTTTGAGTCTACATGGGTTAGCTGTAGATCAATTTGATCTTACAGGGACCAGCCTTAGACTTAATACATTCTATATACATATATACTATCACATCTCATTTCCATGGGGTAGGCAGAGACCACGTCCTTCCACTTGCCACGATCATTGTACATTATGTTTTCTTCCGATTCCATTACACCTTTCATATAAGCACGTCGGTTTAGACTACTTTTGACCTGGTCTGATCAGAATGTCCTGTCCCATTCACTCTTACATTCTGTAAGATTAAAAAATTGAAACTAAACAATTAAGAACTAAGCTAAAGAATATACATAAATGAATGTATTCTATGGATGTATATACTCGTATATTATTTTATTAAACAACAAACACTCCACAAGAAACGACGATGTAACTTAGTTACAGAATTAATAATGGTTTTTCGTAAAGTTTTGAGGTGTATACGTCACTTGAGTGACAAATTCACGCAATTTCTATTGCTTTGATATTATTTTGTAAACATATTTTGAGTTTACAGAATCAAAAGGTTTTTAATATAAACAAACAATACTTCTTGAGAAATTTCGGAAAACTGAAATGAGCAAAATTCCTGCAAATGCAAAGAATGTAAACTCTTTGATGTTGTCTGCGCGAGCAAGCTTGTTCGTGTGGAAATAATCGTTTGATCAGCTCTCGACGAGCATCGTGATCGTTCGCATTTGATTGATTTTGCTTCACTTTGTATCACAGAATAGAGACTACCTGTTCGTTTGCGACTATAGACTAGACTATAGTCACCTTCATTTTCTTTTGAGTGATTTCTTTGTGTTAATTTGCCCTAGTGGAAAAGTCGTCTGTCTGAAGTTTTAAACATCATTTCATTATGTCTCGAATTCGAGCAGTCTATCAATAGCTAAGGAATAACGGCAAATAAGTTTTTATAATCTATTTAAATACCGCAATTTTCTCTATCCAAGAAAAATACGATAAATACATATTAGAAAACGATTTGGTAACTTAGTAAACTATTAAAGATCTTTAAATTAATATTCAGCCCTAACAATATTATTCATCTAATTAGTCTTTTTCTTGGAATTGGTTATATATAGATAAAAATATTAGTCTTCAAAAATTGTGTCTAAAATAGTAAGGAACATTTAACTTGATTTTAATAATAATCGTAACAATGGGGTTGAAAGTTTACAATACAATGAACAAAAATTGTTTATAATTCCATTGTTACAACGCGACGAACTCGCCTTACATTCTCTCAACTCACGTTCAAAATATAAAATTAAGAACATTCTCTTACAAAAATGAATAAACAATTCAAAACACAACAGGAAAGCCTTTTATTTTGCAACTTTAGGACTGATATGTTCAATAATAAACGACGGAGCAACGTGCATAAGGTTACAAAGAGATGGGAGTAGGCACGGCAATATTCGTAGCTCCGTAGTACCTTCGTAGCTCCGTAGTGCCGCCGTAGCCCAACTCCGTCCGCGTCCCACTGACCCAATTCCGCGGCCTTGAACCCAGCCCGGGGCTCCTGTGACGTCACGTCTCTAGTCATTCTAACTACTTAGCCAGTGGCCGACATTTTTTGAATGCCGTTGTTACGTTCATTAATGCTGTCTTAGTAATGAGATCTTTTGGAGTCATTAAAACGTGTTTTTATAGAACATAACGTCTTGAATGTAGCGGTTTTATCGTAATTTCTGTTTGGTTTGTACTAAAGAGATTATTAATGTTGTACGAAAAGTGAATATATAATTTAACATAAAACGAACATTTAAATTCTCAAGTATTATAAAAACTTGAAATATATTTTTATCTTTGTTTCTTTTATAGAAAGCTGTTGGCAAGTTAAAATTAAAAATGTTTAAAACTTCCGGGCAATCTAGAAATAAAGTAGAATAACTATATTATGACCACCCCCCTTATACCATAATATAAAATTTAAGGTATTAAGAACTATCTCAATCTCGTCAGCTTCTGATGAAATATCCGCTTTACACTCGATCCAATTATGTAGAAGTTACAACATACATACAAGTTAAAGTTATAACACTCTTCTTTTACGTTAGGGGTTAAAAAGGATTTATTTCTTTATTCGCAAAAGTTTAATATCATTGTGAGATTCAATAAAGTCTGGTTCCCGCTCGCTCTCGATAACGCAGATAGAAAGCCGAAGTATCGGAATTTATGTAATGAATTTTTACCATCTCGCCGGAATCCCTATAATTAAATTTTCACTGTACTTGACGTGTCTGCGTAGGATTCTGCCGTTCACCGTGACTCGATGCTTTTACTTCGCCGGGGCATAAACAATGCCGCCATTACGTTTTATTTTTTCTCATCGAAACAATTTTATGGCTGGCTCAAAAGAGACTACATTTTTTTACTGCTACTGTAAATATTCTGTGTTTTGTCTGGATATTTTCCTCACATCGTCTATCCTATCTATATATCATTTAATGTTGATGAAACAAAAAATGTTTTCCTCCAAATTTAGAAACTGTATGAGAAATCGGTTCAGGAGACATTATGCGACAAAGAAAAAATTCAATTTATGGCAAAACTCGATTGTTCTATTGTTCAAAGTACGGACATATTATTGTTACTCATTTTTGTAGAAGATTTTGAGACGTTTTGAGTTTAGTTTGAGGGGATTTATTTTTTAACAACTTTTTATTTTATTTTAAATTGAATTCTTCGAACTTCAACAGAGATTTATAAAGTTTTCAACATAGAGGTTCTACTGTACAAAATAAGAGTTTTAATTTGCTCATCGTACCAGAACGTAGGGTAGTCGATAATAGAATAAATTTTCCATCGTAGTACTCGTATCTGTAGAGCGAATTTGTTTTCCGAGTCACTGGCTCGTTCCATCGATGACTATTCAGGCTTAACGTGGTTTATACATTCGTGTGTTTAAATTTATATGCGCTATATTTTGTATATTAGTGTTGTATTTACGCGGGCATACGTACTCGTAGGTTTAGCTATATTCGCGAGTTGAAATTTATATGCGCTATATTTTGTGTATTAGTGTTGTATTTACGCGGGCATACGTACTCGTAGGTTTAGCTATATTCGCGAGTTGAAATTTATATGCGCTATATTTTGTGTATTAGTGTTGTATTTACGCGGGCATACGTACTCGTAGGTTTAGCTATATTCGCGAGTTGAAATTTATATGCGCTATATTTTGTGTATTAGTGTTGTATTTACGCGGGCATACGTACTCGTAGGTTTAGCTATATTCGCGAGTTGAAATTTATATGCGCTATATTTTGTGTATTAGTGTTGTATTTACGCGGGCATACGTACTCGTAGGTTTAGCTATATTCGCGAGTTGAAATTTATATGCGCTATATTTTGTGTATTAGTGTTGTATTTACGCGGGCATACGTACTCGTAGGTTTAGCTATATTCGCGAATTGAAATTTCACGAAGGATTCCCAGGGTGAATGCTGGTATGTATCTTCATCAAACACCTTGAGGTGGTAGTACCCAGGTAGGACTAAGAGCTTATAATGACCGATATTAGCAGCAGCAGCACCATCGTTATATTATTTCCGATACTTCTTGATGGCTTCTAGAGCACAGCGGTATTTACGTTTGATTATTATAAAGCGATTCCCGGCTTGGCCGATTTATATTTTCTTAATTGGTCCAGTATTGGCTGATGAGAGCCTTCGTCGAGTAAGGTGTCGTGCAGAAATCAAAATATTATAACAAAATGGGTGTGTATTTCATTATAATTCTAACAAGTTGCCGCTTACATCTTGATTGTATCACCACTTCCCGTCAGGTGTGATTGCAGCAAGCTCTAACTTGTGGTCTATAAAAAACTTAACTTTTAATTATAAATTAATATTATTCACTAGTGATCGCTCGCGATTTCACCCGCGTAGTTCCCGTTCCTGTAATCATTTCAGGATACAAAGTAGTAAATGTGTTATTATATACGGCCGAGTGGCGCAGTGGGTAGTGACCCTGCCTCTGCGTTCTAGGCTGTGGGTTCGATTCCCACGTCTGGAAAAATGTTTGTGTGATGAGCATGGATATTTTCTATGATCTGGGTGTTTATCTATATATTATAAGTATTTATGTATAATATATATAAAATATTCATCACTTATCATAGCACCCATAACACAAGCTACGTATGTGTACACTTACTTTGGGGCTATATAGCGATGTGTGAAATTGTCCTATATTTATTTATTTATTTAAGCTATATATTTTTTTTTCGACAACAAGTTGGCCCTTGACTGCTATCACACCTGATGTTAAGTGATGATGCAATCTAAGATGGAAGCAGGCTAACTTATTAGGAGTAGGATGAAATCCACACGCCCTTTCGGTTTCTACACGACATCGTACCGGAACACTAATTCGCTTGGCGGTACGTCTTTGTCGGTAGGGTGGTAACTAGCCACGGCGAAAGCCTCCCACCAGTCAGACCAAGACAAATTAAGAAAAATCTCAATCTGCCCCGCCGGGAATCGAACGCAGGACCTCTGTCTTATAAATCCACCGCGCATACCACTGCGCCAGGGAGGTCGTCAAAAAATATTATTGTAAAGTTTCATCAAGATCCATTTAGTAAGTTTTTTGCATGCAAGAGTAACAAACATCCATCAATTCTCACAAGCTTACGTGTTTATAATATTAATAGGATTTAAAATACTTATGATATTATATTGCGGCGAAAAATATAATATTGACCTCATTATGAGTAAACACGCACAGAGCTTTGCAATGATTTATGAAAATATAACGCTCAAAATGCTAACATAAAATACCTCGTTGGTCTAGTGGTTAGCGTACGTGGTTTCGATCACGAGGCCCTGGGTTGGTTGACCCATGGTCGGGTCACGGAATAATTCTAAGCTTTTTATTCTCCTATGAATTTTTCAATACACACCAATTCGGGAAGTTGGCGGTGTAACACCTCGCAGAGCACGTTAAGCCATTGGTCCCGGTCATCAACATCTGATAGTGATCGTTAATAAAAGAGACATTATCACCCTTAGCCCGCCAACCCGAATTAAAGTAGCAAGGTGTGTTTACGCTCTATATCTCCTCTCCTATAAGGAGGGAGATCTGGTCCTGTAGTAGGCCGATAACAGGCTGATGAATATACGCTGAAGTTGGTCTCTTTTTCAATTACCCGTAATTCAGTCATGATTCTCATTTAACTTTTATACTACTTCTTAACGGCTACTTCACATTATTTTAATATAAACAAAAAATATTTAATTTATTTCCAACTCTTGGTTTATGTTAGTGTGTGTCAACTTAGCATTTAGTACACTACAGAAATGCAGAATTTGGTATCCATAAAGGTTGGATATAAATTATAAGGCCATAAACAACAGTTACAGATGTTAAAACTAGGTATATTCCTCTGGGAATACCCCGAGTGAGAAATACGCATTGCATGTCGGCAACATAACATCAGTTTAGCAAAGGATGCGAAAAGCCTTGCTTGGCGCCGCGCCAGTTTATTCGTCTATTTTTAGCTTATCAACGTGAAATATTCTCTTCAATAAATAAACTTGGCAACTTGTAATCAAAGTTTTGTAAAATAAAATCAATTGAACAAAATGTGATAAATTTCCGTATATATGTAACATTTGCGCAGGCAAAACGCTCGAAAAACGAAAACTGTTCGATTTGTTAAGACATGGCTTCTTTCATGTTGTTGAAAACCGCCACCAAGTGTGAGCCCTTTATATGGGGGGAGAAGTTAGATTATTAAAAAATGACGATTGTCAATCTCCCCTTCCCACCAATCTCGAGAATTTCAAAAATTCCCCTCTTGGGCTCCAATACTTTAAATTACTGTTTAGGCACATTTTTCATAAAACGCCTTTTATTTCCATTATTTTAGATAACTTTTTCTCATATACACAGCGTTTCTTATGTGTGTCTTCTCGAGTTCATAATGGATATTAAAAGTAATTGATTAAATCTCCTTAAATTTCAATAATAGGTAATTATATCAAACATACATACAAATATAAACTATTAAACAAAATACTTCCTTGAGGCCTCACCGTAGTCGGGTAAAAACTAGAGACAACTAGTAAAAAGTAGAGGGGCCCGGGGCCATCTTGTAACAGAGAGAAAAACGACGAACAGAGACTTGCGGCATGGGTGTAGTGTAAGGTCGTATTATTTCTCCAACCAACCTTAATTTGTTTGGATCCTGCTGGAGCAGCGTCGGACACTCGTTAAGGAATGGAACTCTACTGCAGTTCTAGTCAGGCCAGGGTCTTTGACCAGGTTGTAGACAGATTTTAGTGGTAAAACATGTTGTATCCACTTCTACAGTATATAAACTGACCAAATGGCCATTTTGTGTTTTTTTTAAATAAATCATTCACTTTTGGTATTGGGTCTTTAGGGGTGAAGCCTCAACTTAGCCTTAAAATGCTAATATGCCTTGGAGTACCTTTCGAGTATTAAGAGTCCATTAAACAGTTAAGATATTCTTTTTTTAGTTTTTATTGAAAAGTGGTAACACTTTTAGGTAATATTTTATATTTAAGAATAAACATAATATCAAAAATTGCGGAACCGACGGGATTCGAACCCGCGTCTCTCTGGCAATACGGGCACTTAGAGTGCCTTACCGCTAGGCCACGGTCCCGATGACGTCGGTGCCGAAATTATGCTTTGATATTAAGCACAATTTCGGCACCGACGAGAGACGCGGGTTCAAATACCTTCGGTTCTCCTATTCCGCAAGGAGTCCGCCTGATTGGCTCCCCGCCAGACTATCCATCCATTCTTTAGCTTATCAAGATGATATATTTTCAACAATAAATACCATACTTGGCAATAGGACAACTATTTTTACTATCTATAAGTTTCAATGGTATATTTAGTTGGTCTGAATTAGATTTCTTTTTCGCCATTAACATTTTTCGTTCAAACGTTCAATAAAAGATTTTATTAAGTTGAAATATTTTTCGACAATAAATACCATATTTGGCAATTGGACAACCATTGTTACCGTCAAGAAGTTTCAGTGTTGTAAAATTAATATTTTATGATAAACTAGCGGTGCCCCGTTGTTTCACCCGCGTAGTTCTCGTTTATGAATAAGTATTCAGATAAAAAGTAGCCCATGTGCTATACCAGACGATAATCTATCTCTGTTCTATATTCCATTCAGATATACTCAGCGTGTCCCCTTAAGCATAGGTTTAGTAACAAATATCAATAAAATATTCGTTAAGTTTTCTTAAATATTTTAATTTTTCACGCAATTATCTTGATATTTTTAGTTCATAAAAACCTTCTTCTGGCAAAAGCAAACATAACAAAAAAAGAATTAGCGAAATCTGTTTACCTGTTCTGATTGATTTTTATATTATAGAAGATTTTCTCGTACAATCACTCAATAAGAGTCACTTTTTACAAATAATAACGTAACGATAACTAGCTCACATTTACGCATATAGATTTTGTACAATTTTACAGTCACATAATAAAGGTTATTTAAATTACATATACAGAGTTCGAATAACGAGATAAAAAAGTTGAAAGCAAATTAAGTCGATTATATTAAAATAGAAGACAGTGGTTAACGGAATTCGTTGACTTGAAATTTACAATCAATATGTGTAAATTAACCAAAACATTACTGCAATACTTATTCCTGTAAAAAGTTAACAGGTATTTATGTGGGGAATCATTACAATACTGTGTAAATATGACTAAAACAGTGACGTAATAGTGACTATTGTATTTAGTTAACCCTCAGAAATAACTTGATAAATGTGAAAAATATAACGAAAACATTATAACAGTATTTATTTCCCACTATTAAATAATATATTTATGAGAAAAACCATTATGAAACTGTGAAAATATGACCAAGATAATGACAAAAGGTGCCTAATTTTAGTGAATACTTAGTGTTTGCGGGTTGTCAAACAAATTACACAGCGGTAGTAAAAGACATTGATGCGTTATATATAACGCTGTATGTTTGCACTTACAATTTGGACGATACATTTTGAATATATATAATGCACAAACGACATCATTACGAAATTATATATATATATATTAGTTTATGTGTATAAGTTTTATAAAAAATATGTAACATAAAGTAATAGACGGAAGAAAAAGTTATGACATTATTTGCCACTATTGACAGTTTCAAATCTCACATGACCTACTTATTTTATTGTTTTCTTCTTTTTGTTAATTATTTTAGTAGTGTAAAAATGTATGTACATATTTCTTAGATTGTAAGAATAAATTATGTATAACGAATAAACTATGTGAACAGATTATGTAAAAAACAACACGAAAAAGTTTTAAGAGATGATCTAGAACTGTACAGTACAAATCTCACCTGATCTTTTAATTGAATTCTATTTCTTTTTTTCTTGTTATTGTATATTTAGTTTGTATAAATACTTAAAAAATTGTAATTTTTTTTTCATATTTGCCATTGATATATAACTATCATCATAGACATATAGATAATCAAGAAATGGAGCACATAACTACTCGTAAACGGCGCAAAGCTAAATCTGACCTTGATTTATCAATATTGTCTGGCCAATCACCTACGTCGTCGTCGTCAATCTTCCTAGATACCTCGTCCAAAAGCCTTCCGGACATTGGACATGTTAATAATGCATCTCAAGATTTTAATCTACAACAGCAAATTGATATGTTACAAGTTGAGTTAAATAATGCCCATCAAGATATATGTAGTCTAAAGTCAGAACTCAACACTTTAAAGACTAAGAATGAGAACAATGAGATTAAAATTAATGAATTAACAAAATTGATTAACGGTAATTCTACAAAAACAATACAATCATCGCCACTGACTACAAAATCACTCACTGCACCAAATGAAACACAAATTGGAATTGAAAGTAAAATAAACCCTAGTGTAAATATAAAGCATAGACATAAGTTAAGTGAAATAGAAAATTTAAGTAACGGGGATGGCAATGCTACATATGACAATGAAAATCCAGATATCGGTTGCCGTAACAGAAAATCGAATAAAATAATTATACTTGGAGACGAATTAGTAAGAGGCGTATCGGGTGAACTACTCAAGAAGCGTCAAAACCAATGGAACGATGTGTATACTATATCTTCATTTGTAAAACCACATGCAACTGCAGCACAAGTGCTAAGCAGTTGTGATGATGTACTTAAAACATTAAATAAAAATGACATTATTATTTTAGGAGTAGGATCTAACGAAAAGAACCCCTATGCTTTGTTATCAGAATTAAGTAATGCCTTATGTAAGCTTAAAAAATATCAAGTATTTGTATTAAATATTTACGAGAACCCTTATTTAAATGTCAATTTATTAAATAGTAGCATCCAACTGTTATGCAATGTACATAGTAATTGTAAGTTTCTCAATAAAATGGCTATCCGTCCGTATGACACTCCAATACAAATTTTACAAAAATTGCTTTAAAATTAATGTTGAGATAGACAGCTTGATGTATGAAGAGTATTATATCATTAAACCAAAAGCAAAATTGCCCATGCTATTACTTAATAATGATATTAAATATAAGAAAGATAGTTCATATAACCATTACTCATTAAAAAAAGGTACAATACCTTTTTATTTTAAAAATCAACCAAGTGCAAATATTCAAAATACTAAAGTCAGACTTATACAAAAAACAATTCCATACTTTTTTAGTAAAATGAAAAACAAAGAAACTGTATTTAGTACTGATATTACTGAAAATGTTAAAAATAAGTTTTTTCTTGAATAGCTTAAACTCAAAGGTTACGTTATTGCATCAAAATATAGCAGGGGCCCTAAGTAAGCAAGAAATATTTGAAATAACATTAGAGGATCTTGTCAAAAGTATAGGAGACATTGATATAATTTGCTTGACAGAGACTTTTATGAAGCGTGGTTCCGAATCGAACTTAAATATTAAAAATTACAAATTGGTAGCATCTTACTCAAGGACTTCGCAGCGAAGAGGTGGGAGTTGTATATTGGTTAAGAATCATTTGGAGTTTAAACCTATTTCGCCTCCAGTCACAGCAATATCTTACATATTTGAGTGCTGCGCAACTGAAATACCCTTATTTAACGCTATTATTGTTTGCATATATCGTATACCAAATTCTAATGTTAATATTTTTTTGCAAAACTTAACAGATTTAACATTATCATTGCTCAAAAAGAATAAAAAGAACATTATTTTGTGTGGCGATTGGAATATAGACTTTTTAAATAAGAGCCCATCAGTGCAAGAACTCCAATCAATTTTAAAAAACTGCAATTTAACTAATCACATTATGAGTCCTACTAGGAAACAATCCTGTATAGATGTTATTGTTAGTAATATGCCCGATGTGAGAGCTGAATTACATTATTTCGGCTTATCAGATCATGAGACCTGTCAAACTATCACTTTTAAAATACCAAATAATAACAATAGTAAGATCAAATATCCATATTGGTTTGAATTAAGACGAGACTTCAATAAAGATAACATTAAAAAATTTCGTGAGTGTATGTCATCGCTGTCTTTTAATGAAATACTAACCAATGATAATACCAATAGTGCTTTTGAATCATTCCATGATACGCTCATATTGTTTTATAAGTTATGTTTTCCGTTAATTAAAATAAGAATTAATCCAAACAATACGGCAAAATCATGGATCACCAAAGGTATAAGAAATTGTTGCATTCATAAAAGAGTTTTGTATTTATCGTACCGTTTATCAGCTGGTAATAAAAAAAATAATAAAGACAAATACAAGAAATATAATAAATTATTTAAAAAATGTATAACACAGGCGCAGAATTTGGCGAACTCTAAGTACATTTTACAATCAAATAATAAATGTAGGGCTTCCTGGGATATAATAAAAAAATATACTGAACCTAAAATAAACTATAAAATTCAGGAAATTAGTAGAATAAAATGTGACAATATTGAATATACAGATGCACATGACATAGCGGAAATATTTAATAACTTTTTTATTAATTTAACCAATAAAAAATGCCATCCATCCTCATTAACAAATAACATTAGTAATAATAAAGACAGCATTTTTATTTACCCTACTGACGAATATGAAATATACAAAACTATTATGACACTTAATAATACAAATGCTACAGGGTATGACGAAATTAATACGAAGGTAATTAAAGCCTGTGCTAAACACTTAGCATTACCTCTGACTCACATAATTAACACTTCAATTTTAGAGGGCAAATTTCCATCCCGACTTAAATACTCAGTCATTAAGCCAGTGCATAAAAAAGGTTCCTTAACAGAACTCAATAACTATAGACCTATAACTCTTATACCCATCATTGCCAAAATTTTTGAAAAAGTGATGCATAAAAGAATATATGAATTCAGTTCAAAACAAAAACTGCTAAATTCTCAACAATTCGGTTTTTTGAAAAATAGTTCAACGTCACTAGCTTGCTTTACCCTTACGAAATTAATTACTGAAAGTCTTAATAGTAAAATTCCTATTGCTTGTATTTTCTTAGATATGTCAAAAGCGTTTGATCTTGTCTGTCACAAAACGTTGTTAAATAAACTGTCTATGTATGGAATAAGAGGCAATGCACACAATTGGCTTCAAAGCTATTTAAGTAATAGACAACAGTGTGTGCAGATATACAAAATATGTGGCAATACGAGAAAACCTTATGCATCAACTTATCAGACAAATTATTATGGTGTACCACAGGGAAGTATCCTAGGACCACTCTTATTTTTTTTATATGTAAACGATCTGTCTCACGCGGTGGGCTGTAAATTTGTCCAGTTTGCAGACGATACAACTCTAATATTACAATGTAAAAATAAAGATACATTTGAACACGAAGTCAATGAAAGTTTAAATAATGTTGCTAATTGGTTGAGTCAAAATAACCTTTCATTAAACATTAATAAAACTAAATATATGCAATTTCTGACATATAACAGTTCTCCTATAAAAATAAATATCAAATGTAATAATATAAACATTGAACAGGTTGATCACACTATGTTTCTAGGAGTAGTGTTAGACAAATTCTGTAATTGGAAACAGCACGTTGATTATTTATGTAATAAACTGGATAGATTCGTGTATGTTCTCTATAAACTTAAAAGGGTAATTTCAAAAGAGGCAGCACTCAGTGCTTATCACGGATACGTCTCCTCTCTCTTACGCTACGGTCTTATCTTGTGGGGTAATTCCGTTGATTTCATAAGAGTATTCAGAATACAAAAAAAATGTATACGGTGCATATGTGGTGCAGCTGATCCTCTGCAGTCCTGTAAACCATTGTTTAAAAGTGAGAACATTCTTCCTTTGCCATGCCTTTATATTCTTGAGCTATCTGTTTTTGTCCATAACCATAGAGACAAATTTTTTAACGTGGAAGATATATTGACACGACCAAATAGATTTAAAAATAAGCTTGTAATACCAAGACAAAGAATCAACATCTATAAAAATAACGCTTATTGTATGGCCATACGTATTTATAACCATATACCGGAGAGTCTAAAAAAGTTCAATGCGGCTCAATTCAAAAGAAGAATGTTCAAAATACTTTTGGATAAAGGATATTATTCTATTGACGAGTTCCTTAAGGATAAATATTTTGTTATTGACATAATTTAATTTATTAACTGACATTTATATAATAATCATGAAATTAAATTATTGTGAATTCTTTAAAAATAATGATAATTGTATTATGATGATTGTTTGCATGCCTATCTGGCAGAATGTGCTAAGCCTCTTTAATTGTATGAACATCTTTGTATTACCACATTCTCGCAATAAATGAATTTGAATTTGAATTTGAATTTGAATTTGAAGACGCCCGTAGTTTCGCCCACTTAGAAAGCCTGGCACTTCAAGAACAGACTTCCCTTTTCCCAGAGACGCAAGTTTGCCTTCATATTTCAGTTCCAAAGTTGAAATTTTCAAATATCTTTTTTGTGAAGCAAGTAGAAACTACTGTCAGTAGTGCTATTCTGTACCAATCGTGTTTGATGTAACATGTTTTGTACTCTTTAATATTTGTAAAGTCTCTTCTTTTCGTTTCATATCACCTCTAAAATATTTCTTTATACTATTATAAATCTTAGTTTATTTGCGTTCCATATGAAAAAACTAAACTACGGTTATGTTCCATAGATAAACTAGATAAACGGCTTAGCGCCTATTTACCTGGACTTGTTAAGAAATTCACAGAACAAAAAAGCAAGACTAGCTGGCGCTGTTATGTGAAACTCGAATGAGCTCGAAAAACAGACATAATATTCCAAATTAAAATCTTGTCACTAGTCTGTTAATTTTAATTTGAGCCTTTTATTTACTTAATTATTATTTTGATCTCGTTAATTGTTGTTTTGATTTATCGCTGAACCTGTAAACACATTGTGTTTACTGTTAACGTAAAGTTACGTAGACCGCAGTGCGGACGCTTCGCCGACGCGCAGGAATCCATCAATTGGTCGTCAATAATATACCCTCCTAATTCCCCCCTCCTACATATTCATAGCCCGTAACTGCCTGTGTGATGAATGATGAATTGTGCATGAATATTTATTACTTTTATTGGTAATGCTGAAGGGAGGCCTATTTGTTGAGTCACAAAAAATTGTATAATAACTTTAACATTTTTACTTTTTATTAACAAAAAGCAATTTTAACTTATAGTTAGTTACAATGTCCTTTTATAAGGTGATATCACTATCATTTTATAAAAGTTAAAAGTTTGTCAGCTCATAAGGCTTATACTTTTAAAGATGTTGATCTGACAGGTTACCATAAAGTTGTGAACAGTGTCTGACGGCTGAACATGATATCTCAAATAATTCATATAAAAAAATACGTTTTATACTTACTTGACCGATTTAAAGTTAAAAATTTCGCGGCATCAGTTCTTAAGAATAGTTCGGATATAGTGATAATTATTAACGCGCCGTGCAATGATTGTTGATATTACTGTTCCACATGATGACAATCTGGTGAAAGCTGAAAAGGAAAACGAATCGTGGATCCAGCACTAAGTTTTTCCAATTTTCAAGGACATGTAGCCAATTAAGTATTTCTAATAATATTTCCTAGTCACCTTTTGTATCAGAACTTGTCCTTGTCAACCTACCTACTACCACTATGCATATGTCAGCTCGTGTTTTAAGCATGCTTAAAAAAGTGTTGCTCTGTAATAATCCGGTTTTACAATTAAGATCAGTTATCCATCGGCCCAAAACTGTTTACTTGTACTATTATGTATTCTGCGTTGTAACTATAAAAAATACTCTATAGAGCTTTATTTACCTTTAAACATCGTACTACTTCGTATTGGAGAGATCAAACGAAAAATTGCTATACCTATAATAATAAATAACAAATCCTTTTTACTCGTACGTTATTGTATATGGAGGTCGTTAGGTGCCTGGCTTTATTTTATTTACAAGAGAAAAGAATGCAGCATTTTATAACGTGAAAATAAAAGATGGAACACCACTCTGTGATTGTTCGCAAAACCTTTTATTCAGATAAATTCATTTCGTTTTTAGCGTAAAAATAAATTGCGGCATATTCTTGTCCTAATGTACGAAACTTTAAATTCCGTTTCTTTGTAATATAAAAGTATTTTTGCGTTAAAGAATCAACTGTTTGAAGAAACGAATAGAGACATTCATTAAGATGTATTACCAAATTCTTGAATTTATTTTCATCTTTCAAACGAGATTACAAAATGACTTCTACTGATAGTAATTTTTATTTAACATGATTTCTGCCAAATCTTATGTTTTTGTTTAAAAGGAATTTGTCAATGGTTATAAAGATTAAAATATATTAATGTTTTGTTTCAATCAACGTTTGGTATTTACATTTTTGTAAATAAAACTGTCCATAGTTTAGCTACCTGTTAATAGTTGTTACTGATATTAACGATTTGTATGTGCGTTGGACAACGACCGCAATAATAGAGCTCAGTATAATAACATTTTTTAAACAGACAAAATCACCTTTAGCTTTCATGTATGTATGTAATGCATTTCATATTTGGCTTTCAAATTATTTTTACAAATAATATTAAAAAATATGTTAATCGGCGTAGTTTGCTTAATGAATGGTCTTACAAGAATTGGTAAATTACGTGCCAAATTTTTTTTATACATACGATGCATGTGATGGTATGTATCGAAAAAATATACATTTTTATAAGTGAATAAACATGATTTTTGTGCATAAGAATCTTTCAAACGATTGTGATTGAACTGTGGTAGGTAAATTATTCTGTATTATTAATACCCTTTGTTCTTCTTTCCTCTTCTTTTCCTCCTCCAAAAAAAAACAATTTCTTCAAAATATATTGTGTTAAGTTTGAGTAGGTACGTAAGTTATTAACTCAACTTTCAAGCAACATTTTATTTATTAAAAAAATTATATTATGAAACTTGGCAAATAACTTTATAAATAATACGTAGGTAACTATGATTGCATATGCTCGTACATAAATAAATATGAATAAAACATAGTTTTTTCTAACTTTACAGTGTTAAGAAACTATTTTACTTTAAACTTCTTACTTAATTTAGGCTACACAAAAACAAGCCGCGCAGTTTTGCTAAAAGCTTTTTAACATTATCGTTTTCTTCAAGTAATTAGTGTTTGACGGTAAAATATACATCCGTGGAATGGCCAAAACTTCCGCCAGTTTCAGCCAAAGTAGCCCATTTCCGTTCCCTACCTTCAAGCTATTAGTGTTCCGGATAATATTGACCAAATTTTAACACGATAAAAGAATAATGTTTGGAACAATGTTTTTAAACAAACGCAAACTATTGTATTATCATATTAAAATGAAGTGATGAACGATGTCTTCTTTTTGTGGTGACATCAAATATTCATCTCGCTTGATTAAAATAGTATTTTTTTTTCCTTAATATTATTTTCGTTAATATAAGAGTAATTTTATCAAAGTCTTGCCCGTCGCTGCATTTTTTAATTAGACGGTGATCTTATTTCATGTTATTATTAAATAAAAACTACTGCTACGATGGTCTAGTAGTTACTCGTATGTGGCTTCGATCACGAGGACCAGGGTTCGAAACCTGGTCCTATTTATATAGATTTTTTCAAGAATCGACAAACTGATTTTTATGTATTTATATATGGCTACAACGTTACCAACGAAATTTTATTTTATAAAAATAGATACAAATCAGTAGTGTCGCTGCAATATGTCGTCTGCACGGCTACGAACTCGTCCCCTTACATTTTCATCAATCGTAGGTGTTATAAAGTTCACTGGGTCATGAGTACACACTGTGTAGGCACATAACGGAGAGGCAGTGGTTTGGTTAGCATGTCAAGGGAAGTTGGTAAACTTGGGGCACCTTGGTGCTTGAACTCATTAAGTAAACAAGCGGAAACAGTGGTCGCTGTACTGTGGAGGGCAAACTTGTTAGGTAAACTTGGAATACACTACACAGTCAGGGCTATCCAACGGAATCTCGTAATCCTTACTAACATTGACGCGAAAGTTCGTATACGGTTACTTCTTATTTTTAACCGACAAAAAAAAACGGAGGTTTTTTTTTATGTATGACCACGCATAACTTTTTACAGAGTTGTTCGATTTTGACAATTCTTTTTTTATTAGAAAGGGCATACATCCAAGGTGGTCCCATTGTCATCATGTTAGGATCTGATGATGATATCCTAGGGAAATTGAAAGAACTTTTCAAATTTTGGAGGCTACTAGTGCCGTATAATATACTATGACAGTATAGTACGAGTACGTTACGTGGCGATAAATCACTAAAAAATAAAAGATTTTAACAAAAAATAGAACCGACTCAAAACGCACTAAAAAGTAAAAAATAACTGGGTCATTTAGTTGCTTAAATTTACTTAAGTATATCTAGGAGTCGGTGCAATTTGGGAAAAAGGAAAATTGTATGTGACCAGTTTTACTACCCATAAAGGAAGATATAATAAAATACCTTCAAAACTTTAGACAAAATATTAGTTATATGAAATAACTCCTCATGTTAATTCATTTTAGTAACACTATGCATATAAAATTATATATATTATTTACCTGTACATATAGTTAAGTTCTTAAAATAACCAAAAGTCTTCTCTTATGACAAAAAAATACAAGTTTATATAAATTTATTATTTTTATATAAATGTACGGCGTCATCCTACCAACTTTGTTTGGTTACATCTCTAATGGATCAGGCTGTTTTCAATGAAAGCTTCGAAGGTGCTTTAGTTTTGTGACACTTCCAACAATTATTATCATATTTCTGCCAGTTTACACAAATTTACACAATACGACTTTGTTTCGTAATAATTATGTATGTAGTGATAGGAATACATTGCTTAAAGTCCTAGATTCCCGCAGTTTTCATCCATTAGAGTCCCGCAGAAACTATTTAGTTTTTAGGATAAAAGTAGCAAATGGTAGTAGCAAATAGTAGTAGCAGTATGTTTTAGTCCTGGGTAAAGTATCTCCAGTACAAACTTCATCCAAATTGTTTCGTTCGTTAACGGGAGTAACACAGTGGATGAACTGTATGACGTGTTGCTAGTATGCCCTACGAACTGTATGATGCTGGATAGTTGGCCTTCTGCTTGTTCCGCAAACTTTTACTATAAAACAAAATGTGTGCGAGGCTTTAGTCCGTAGACTTAGTAACTGCGTGACTGCGCCGGGCGGCGGGCCTGCAAGTCGTTGGACTCATAAATCTGACCGCGCCCAGGTGCTAGGCGCCTCTTTAAATTGCTGTTTCCTTGGAGAGTCTCTCATTTGTTACTGTTTATGCCATCGTATTTTTGCGAAAACACGGAACATTAATTAAGTTAAAATAAAACCAGCGCTGGATCCTCGAACTACAATCGGATTATAACATTCTTTTTTCAAGTATAAAAATATTTATGAACTTTCTAAGTTTCTCAGGAGTTAGTTTTTTTGGCACCATTTCTGCTATTAGTTGATGGAATAAGCAATGACGCAATAATTAGGTATTCAATTTGATAAGAGAACATTTCAGCTTAAGTTGTTTCGTCTGGTTGCAGAGTGGCAAGTGACCCCCGGCATGAGGTCGGGGGAGGGCGAGGGCTCGGAGCTGGCGGAGTTTGGCGCGCGCTGGCCGCCGCCCTACGCGCAGGGCTACGGCTGGCGCTCCGCCACGCCGCAGCATCCGCCCGCGCACCACCTCGCGCGCCACTCGCGCTCCCAGCAGGTACACCTCCCACCACGACACTCACCACACCCTACGCGCAGGACACGCCGCAGCTTCACTATACATCTTAATAACTAAATAAATTATATGAAAATATGATTGACGAGATTGTGTATGGTTCTAATTGGTCATGAAAAAAATGTAAATGGCAAAATATGTGGTTTATCTGTCTAAATAGTTCAAATCTCTTTCCCGAAGAGGGGAGAGATTATTTTAATGGTGTGTTGGATACGACCAGTGGTTGCAGGACAACCGGCACACGAGCTACGAGGCGGAGGACGCGCGCGCGCGGGCGCGGGGCGGTGTGTACTACTCGCCACCCGGCACGTCCTACACCATCGTGGAGCGGCCCGCGTCCTCGCACGGCCACCACGCGCCCTACACGCAGCACCACTACCCGGGGAAGCTCTCCCGGGCGCCCTATCTCGGCTCCTCCACTATAGCTAACAATGCAGGTTTGTGAAAGCATTATCACTCGCATGCAAGAGACGCCATATGTCCTACCCTATCGTGGAGCAGCCCGAGTCCTCGCAAGGTCACCACGCGCCCTACACGCAGCACCACTACCCGGGGAAGCTCTCCCGGGCGCCCTATCTCGGCTCCTCCACTATAGCTAACAATGCAGGTTTGTGAAAGCATTATCACTCGCAAGCAAGAGACGCCATATGTCCTACCCTATCGTGGAGCAGCCCGAGTCCTCGCAAGGTCACCACGCGCCCTACACGCAGCACCACATATGTCCTACCCTATCGTGGAGCACTCCCGGGCGCCCTATCTCGGCTCCTCCACGCAAGCAAGAGACGCCATATGTCCTACCCTATCGTGGACGCGCCCTACACGCAGCACCACTACCCGGGGAAGCTCTCCCGGGCGCCCTATCTCGGCTCCTCCACTATAGCTAACAATGCAGGTTCGTGAAAGCATTATCACTCGCACGTAAGGGACGCCATATGTCCTACCCTATCACGGAGCTGCCCGAGTCCTCGCAAGGCCACCACGCGCCCTACTCGCTACTATATTACCCGGTTAAGCACTACTGTCTCTACAAAGTTCAACTTCAAACTCGAGATGGTAGTGTTTGACTGAACAAGTTAGTCACAAAGCTAATTATATCCTTTTCTTATAGCCGTATATGTTGTGTACAAAGACATCAATGAATGTGCATCCATTTTCAAGTTAAATTGAATTTACGTCTTAATCTTTTGTGCAACAAGTGTTATCAGCGGGATCGTGTGAAATCATTGAGAGAGATTTAGCTTTGTTAAGTAAAGTTTCTCTTAGAACGGAACTGGAATAACTCTTGAAGCAAAAATGAATGTAGGTACGCTACGCTGTTAACAATAGAACGCCTCGGCAAATAGAAACACATTATGTACACTTCTCTAGACTGTGCGGGAGCTTATTCGTACTTTTTTACTTAATCTCAGCTAACCACAAATATTGTCTTGTATTCATTCTTGATACTTTAATGGCTCTCAGTTATGTTTCAGTAGCTTTGTTAGATCTACTTCATAGATTCATATAATAAATAAAATAAACACAAATGAATAATTAGGTCAATGGATATCTTTTTACGCATATCAACGAAAACAAAAATATTACGCTTAATTGTGATATAGAGTCGAGGATGAAAATAAAGAAATTCACTACCGCAATTGACCACATGTACTTTTCTCGAGGAAACCATAAAATGTTACGGAAACATAATGTAAAACGTACACTTTAAACTTTTTAGCGAAAGAAAGGAAGAAGGTTGACGTGCAAAGCTACTTATTGCGTTAGTCGTGACCTAAACAGAACCTAATTTGAATAATCATGAGCGTTGTGGGTATTTAAGGAATCTCGCTTTTGTAAGAAACTATGCAACATTTCCATTATCGTGTCGGGAAACGAGATTTTGAACTGAAAAACGCTTAGTTTTTTTAAAGGAGCTATTTTCAACCACATGGAGCTTTTTTTCTGCAAAAAAGGAAACGCGCATTTTATTAGATAAATACCGGGCTGAATTGAGGTTAAGGTTCGCGGAAAATATAATGAGTAAATTGGGTATGTTTATACGACCGCTTTGCGAGCGGCTTTTTTATTTGTATCTTCCGTGTACGAGTTTTACTTACTTATTACAGGATAGTGGAATATTTTAGTTATACTTTATATGTCATCAATACACATTACAAAATAAAGTAACTAAATAAAGTAGATAAACTCAAAGACTATTGAATGACTATTGACTGTAATGTTTTCACAAATTGATAGAGTAATTCCTAAGGACTTTCCTCTAGTGTGCAATTTGTTGAGGTTTTGTGTAAATTGCCTATAATATGACGATAATTGTTAGAAAAGTCTAATAATAATTTAACCCGCCTAAAGTTCCTAACTTTAATGGATAACACAAAACAATGGTTGGTGGCATTGATTTACTTTACCAGATTTGCGATGGCATATATCTGTCTTTTCAGGACACCCATTCGAGTCACAATAACAATTTTTGAGTGTTCTTAGATGGTCGCAATATACTACTTCCCACGCTGGCAAAGTGTGGGGTAAAAACTATTAAAGAAGAATATAGAAGATTGTGAAGTACGAATCCATATATGTCTCATCTATCAGCACGTAGGGTAACCTTTCACTAGTCTCTCTCCCGGTCAGGTCGACACCCTAAAGTATTTAAAGTGATACAAGGGGAGGCGTATTATGACATCGAAACTCTTACAATTCGTTACTTAGTACGTAACGTCTAAACAGATGAAAATTAATACACTTGTTTTAGCTTTGCTAACGCTCAGTCAGTTTCAAACCAAACATTTAAACAAACAAACGAATTTGTTTGTCTGTTCACTATACTATTACACCAAAAACTAAACCGTTATTACATATTATGATTCTAAATGTCAAGACTATCTAAGTGTAATATGCAAATCAGTAATGTTTTTGTACAGGAGCAACCAGTTTACGCAACAGCACGAACCACCTGAGCGCAAATGGCAAGAAGAGGCCCATATCGCCGGAGCAAGTCCTCCGGCTGTTCGGGCAAGGAGGCGCGGCGGCGTTAGGCAAGGCGTTACCACCGTCGCACCCACCAGCGCCACTGCCGGCGCCGCTGCCAGCACCTCTACCAGCCAGGCGGCACTCGCCTGCCAGCAGCCCCAGCAGCACAACACATCATGTAAGTTGTCATTGATGTGGTGCGTGTTGTAATAATTGCACATATTCCCAAAAACGAAAACTTATACTTTCTTATCAAACGTGGAAACGAAGAAGTGAACCGACAAATTCCCATTTATGATCGACCCTTCCGTAATTTAAGTGTGGTCCCCGGAAAAATGTTTCCCGTTCAACGAGTTTATTGTTCATTCGGACGAACGATTTTTATTTATTATTATGAGAATATCAATAACATATACTTATCTGATTTTGTTACATACGGTCTTGTAACAAGACCCTATGAAACTTTATAGCTATATGAAATACCTTTAAAATAATGTCTTCTTTTGTTAAATTACTAGGTACGTACTATATGGAATACCTAAATGTAGAAATAATACAACACTAAAAATTTTATTTATTTGAATTTAGAAATCTGTCGCCAACACTGTTCAAGGCTAGCTCCTGCACTTATACTCCGCTATGTTACCTTTACCTATCATCTGTGATGGAATAGATACTCAAAATTGAATGTTTTGTAATGATATTATTATAGTCTGGAATAGAAAACTGCCTACTTTTTGAACAGAAAACAAAACCATAGCATTCCCGCGGGATTGTATTAAATATTTTAAGTTCGTATCGACAAAGTCGCGGGCATTAGAGAGTGGCTCGTGAATAAAACGCAAATCCCCAGCATTTTGTTTACCATGAAAACATTATCTATTTCTTTGTAACGTTGGTAATGGCTTTCTAAAAATAGTTGGACTGTCGGTGTAGTGGTCGCGTTGAGGCCGTCATGTGTAAATAATTTGAGGCGAGCTGCTTCAGTCGATACTACTAAGTTATTCACGACGCCACGACCAACATTTACGGGGAACTTCAATTCTACTCATCTACTAATAACTTCTTTATTATGAAAACATTTGCTGGAAAGTATGTCATCATATTAATAATTTATTAGTCTATTTTAATAGCCTACTACAATGCCAGGCCTCCCTCATCTCCACACTGTTTATTAAAGGAGTTAGCGAGATTCAGTTGATAGTGTTTGGTTCTGTAACGATCACTAATATAATAACAAAGACCGAAAGTATCCTTATCCTTAACAAAAAAATGTTATCAGATGTTAGTTTCGGTAACCCTTAAGATTATCTACACTTTAAACAAGCGAGCGCTGCGAAAAAGCTTGAGTAAAAGCTGTGGTAAAAGATTTCGAGCACGCCCGCAAACTTTCGTCTCCTTAAGGGGTTTTCAATAAACCCTTTTAATGCCAAAAAGTATAAAAGAAATCCTTATGCTATTTGTAGTACCAGCCGCAGGCAAGTATAAACATCATAAGCCTATCAATGCCTAACTATTAAAATGCTCTTTTCTTTTAGTAAAGATAAAAAAACATTATCCTTTTAAAAAAAAAAAGAGTGTGTAGTTGTGGTTCACTGTTATTTTAGTTACCATAGTTATTATGAAATTACAAAGAATAAGCAATATTAAAAACATATATACACTTTCTGAGAGTACGACGGCTTACGGGGGCGTGTCAACCTTGTCATGCCATGTGACTAGTCTCACAGCAAAAACAACCCCCTAGCCAGTAGACGGTGAACTACCGCGCAATAAACTTCTAGACCGTAAATTACTTTATACACGTTCACTTCCTTAGAAAATAGTGATAAATCAAGATTTATAGAGTGTTTGAAGTGTATTTTAAGTTAAATATATAAATAAAGAGGTTATTTTCTGAAATAAAGGATGGTTGTTCATTTCGTGTAAAATAAAGGAGCTTTCTTTGCGAAAATGATCGATAAAAAGTGAAATAGTACTGTAACAAGCCAGTAACAAGGCAGTAAAACTGTGCGTGATGTGCCTTTGTATTGGGTTTAGCGAAGTGAACCCTGTTTTGTTTCCAAATTGGATTCTAACGAAAGTTATGAGGTAATAAATTATTTAATTGTGACTCGTTGGATTTCTCCTTTTCAAACAAATGGTTTGATTCAAAAAGAGATATAAATTGAGGTTTTGTAATTAATGTAAAATTGAAAGTACGGATTCATTGGAGTAACCTTTCAATTTATCAATTGGAGTCCTTCGGATAAAATGAGATAGGCTCATTTAAAAGATAAATTCTTAATCAAATTACGCTTTTTGTTTTTGGGTGTTTTTGAAAAGGCTTTCTTGTATTTATTTCGTAGCACTATTTTCGTCTCATCTTTATACTGTCTGTAGGTAAGTACATGTCGTGATAGTCTCAAGAATACGAGATCATAGGCTATCATAGGTATACTAATTGCAAATTTAAAAGATTTATTAAACTGAAGTTAGAGTAAGGATGCATTTAATGTCTTAACTCTCATTTATTACTTAACTCTCTCATTCACTCATCAGTCACAAAATTTTACTTTCGAGTAATTACGAGTACATGTAAACTGCAAGTCTAAAATTAGCTAAACTGGACTCGTTGGCCCAGTGGTGATCGTATGTGGTTTCGATTCATGATATTCTGGGTGGGAATATTAAATATTGAGATATGTTAATGTAGAAAATTCTCAGAAATATTTTCTGCTTGGAGTTGTGAGATTGGCGTACTTACGTAGCTCGGTAAGTTAGTACGTTAGGCAGTCGATGACGTTTACGAGTATATTCCTTAACATCTTAGTCTTAAAAGCCCAAAACATTTTCACCCCAAAACCCGTCATGGTGCTATGTGCTCCATATTTCCTCTTGTATAAGGAGCCAGGTCCTATAGTGTAGAGTTTAAATAGGTTGATAATGATGACACGTATTTGAATAATATGCGCGGCGCACAGGTTGGGATGGTGTGAATGTGTTCCCAGCCTTACTTTAACAGCCCATAATACGAGTAGCGGGTTTTATAAAGGCCGTGAAGTTCTTGTGAGTCGTAAGGCGTGAGCGTAGGCGGCCAACCCCGATGATTGATGGAGTTAGTCGTAAATGCGAGCTTACTTGTTGATCTAAGCGGTGTGAAGTTAATCCGCATTAGCTGGGCTGGGCTCATGATTGATAAGAGTCGTGTAATGCGGTAGTATTATTGTATCAATCTATCTCTGTGCACAAAGTACTCCTTTTAATCCTGAAATCGTATTATTGCAACTCCTTATCCTTACATCTCCGCTGCGGCTGTCTGTCTATTCGCGATTAACTCAAACACTTTGGCCAATCAAATTTAGGAAACGTTTATTTAACGAACTAGCAAAGCAAGGCACCGACTTCATAGATATGTTTAAGTAAGTTAAAGCAAATAAATGATGCAATTATTTTTTACTTAATAGTGCATTTTGAAGTTTTTTATAGAAAAGTTGTTATTTTGTTTTTAGTATTTCTTGTTAAAGCTATGTGAAAATTTCTACTGCCACGGTCCATGAGATATAGCCTGGCAGACTGATCTTAGAAAGTCATATTAATAAAATAAAAAAAAACAAACGTGTCGAATTGAGAACCTCCTCCGTTTTTATTCGTCGTTTAAAAATGGCCTGTTACTGTTACTATTTAATAAAATAAAGGAAAGTTTAAGCGTATTTACGGAACTTCTAATTCGCTTAAATGTAATGAAAATTTTAGGTATAAACATGTACATTTTAACATATAATTTTTACCAGACAGTTCGCAAAGGCTGTTGGTAAAGCCTTTGTGTAAATAATGTCGGTTTTATTACATTTGCTCTAGCTATTATGTAAATATAATAATAGTCTTTAAATTGTAATTTCAGGGAGTGTTCTACGTTCTAAGTTAAAATAAAAACTCACACAAATTACGGCACGACATTCATGAATTTCAAATTAAGGCTGAGAAACATTTTCGTAAATAGCCTTTAAAATCCGAAAGTACGCGGCAGGCGACGCGGTTCGGTGCCAGATAGCAATTTTCTCACCTCGATATTGTTTGTTCTTTTCTTTGAAAATAAATTTATAAGAGCTCGAACTGCTGCCTAATGGCTCTACTTGTGGCAATTGAGGTTTCCTGCAATCATATTAGAGAATCGTTTAGTTTGTAATGAAAGAGAATATTATTATATGAGCGTTTATAAGCTTTTTATTTATTAATTGTTGACCGTAACTTCGTTCACATAATTTTGTGTCATTTCTGAATTATTTTCCTATGACCTGTATGAATAAATAAAATAATAAGACCTTTTGATACAATTTATCTAGAAAAATACAGACACATAGATGGAATATTGTCTTAGAATGGTATACCTATTGTTTTGTTTTAGTCATTTTATAGTACTCTGTATCTCATGTAGGTTTTGTATACTCGTTATTTATGAATTAAATAAAACAGAAATGTTTCACAGATTCGGATAAATATATTTTTGAACTGAATTTATTGCACTGTTTCAAACACAGGTGCCAAAAAGCAATTTCCGTTCTCTTCTTTGTGAACGGATTTAAAAATACTGCTAGAGCACGTTAGGGGGTTAAGTGTTGTTCACTAGTACATAGTGAAATTTTAGCTGGATTATATAAGCTGAATTAAAAGGGTTCAGGAGTTGGTCTCAAATTCTTTTATCCTACGTTGTTCACCACTTACTCGCATAGACATAACTTAGCACATATTGAACTTTATTTTATTGAAGGTTTTCTTATACCTATTTGTACACTTCATTATTTTTAGAAATTCCTTTAAATTTGGGATTAACTTTAGAATAACACCTAATCTTATTTAGATACTCGTAGAAGGTAACATTAGTATATAGTATATAAGTGACTTTGCAGTTTAACATAGCCGCTCGCTAACTTTATTATGTTACATTTGTAATGTTTATTCATATATTCCACATTAACCCAAATTGATGTTTTTAAAGAATTTTAGTGTGTTTAATTTTACTACTCCATTTTATTTTATTTTCTACAGGAGAATTTTTCATGTCTTTTAAGTAGTACCAATACTACTTAAAAGATATGAAAAATTCTCCTGTAGAAAATAAAATAAAATGGAGTAGTAAAATTAAACACTCCAAAAAAATCAAACCTTCGTTGTTGAGCCTGACCCTTAATCGTGATGCTATGGAGTTTTTACTGTGCCTCTCTCTGTACTCGTATCACCATTATACCGAAAAGACTTTGGCAGGATGTCTTTGGCAGTAGAATGAAAACAAATCAGTATGGCAGTATCAGGAAGTCTCCCATCAGAGCAGACATGAGCCGATTAAGGAACCTTTCGGCTACAAATCGAGGTATTCCCAACTGTATTTGAAACCAGTTTCAAGTTGGTCACAAAACGGTTGCATACGATATAGCGATGCTGTGTTTGGTAATACAATTTTACGAACTCGTATTAAAACTTGGATACAATAGCGTTCGTTAGTAGGAGCATGGCAATTGTTGCTGCTAACTACTGTTTCAGTCGTCGATATTGAGTTAGGAACAATATTCCCCTTTGAAGCTGCTTGTTTAAATGCACTCTGGCTGCATTTGTTTACGAAGTGCTATTTCTGTGTATTTCGGTACACAAAGACGTGTACAACTATTATTTAGCATATTTTTATTTAACTTTATGCCAAAGTACTGAACCCATTTTAATGAAATTTGGTACAGAAATAGTCTAGAGCCTGAAAAAAGACATACTACTTTTGTGGAACTATCACAAAACAGAATTTCGCTAGATATAAATATTTAACTGACGATAAGTAGGTATTGAATTGTTTGTGCTTACATTAACATTTCCAATTGGTTTTTTTCATATTTATTGCCTTTGTCTGGTTTTAGTTTTGAACTTACTTTTTTCTTCTATTTGTTGTAAGGCGATATACCGCGGCGACAGGGAGAGGGAGCGGCCGTACTCGTCGGGGGGAGCGCCGCCGCCGCCGGTGGAGCCCGCCACGCGCACCGTCACCATGAGCAGGGACCCCGCAGACTCGCACGGCTTTGGCATCTGCGTCAAGGGCGGCAAGGAAGCAGGTAAAGTATCATTTGATGTGAGGTGACAGGATCAAGGAGCGGCCGTACTCATCCGGGCTACTAATCTCTTTCTGCAGGATTATAATGTCGTACGGAGCGACTAAAAGACACCAATATGGACATTGCACCCATTCGCTGCAGTTATTTTAAAAACAGCTTTTATTGCAAAAGTATGATTACCTACTTTAAATCATTTATTATCTTTCTCCAAAGCAATTTTAGCTGTAGGGGTTTTACGGCGAAGTACTTAAGCATTTAGGAGTGGGTGTATTACGTTAAGCTCGAAGTACTATTATCTTAGGCTTTTATCCTTGAGGCCGTAGAGGATGGCAAAAAACATTTGTTCATTTATAGACCCAACGGCTAATACGAGGGCTTAGATAGCGTGCTAAGTGAACTACGGAATCAATTTCTACACGTAAATAATTAATGAGTTGCTTATTTTATGTAAAGTTTATAAACAATTACAAAACATACGTCAATTTTTTGTACATTAATAAGTTAGTCCATCTTTTAATACCCTGCGCCTGTACCTAAGCAAAAGTAAAGCAAAGTTGTTAAGCCTCATTTCATGTTTTACTAGGTATAAACAAACATTACAGATAACTGCAGACTGAGGCTGGAGCAGACAATTTTTCAATAATTTGGAAATAATGTCTGTAAATGGTTTCAGTTAATAAATTATTTTTAATTTTTTCACTTATCTGATGATAATGATGATGAAGTAATGTTATGAACAGGTGTGGGTGTGTACATCTCGCGCGTGGAGGAGGGCTCGGTGGCGGAGCGCGCGGGGCTGCGGCCCGGCGACTCCATCCTGCAGGTCAACGGCACGCCCTTCTCCGGGATCTCACACGAAGATGCGCTCAAGGTATGCAGCACTAACATTTTCAGTCAACCAATGCTCTCATGTAACATCAGCACTGGACCGAGAAGAGGAGTGCAACTCAATTATTCCTTTTTAATAATAAACTTCCGCAAAGTAAGGTATGTTTTTCTATTCCATATCCAGCCCAATAAAAACTGCATTTCAAAATATTGACCTCTGCAACCGAATACCAGTTTTAACTAATAACTCTCCTGAAATTGGGTTTCACGAACTGATGATATAATCGAAACGATAAATTCAATTTCGGTTTAACATTTGATTCGCGTGCGTTCTACCTTTCAATAAATATCCGAGCCAGTCGTTTTGTTTGACGTTTGACCTTACCCGCGTCGTTTATTGTTGCATACCCATTGTGGTGCCTAAAATAATGACTACGACATACGAGAATTGACAGTATTTCCGGAATTAATTTGCGGTCTTATATAAGGTCGATTTGGAGGCCTACAGTCACAAAGTTTCGATCTTCAAACATACATCACATCATGGATATTTGGTAGAGAATAAAATGAAGCGTAATTACAAACTTTTTCTGCGCAATACAAATATTGAAAAACTATTATTTTTGGCCTTTGGGCGAATACAACTTATCTGTTGTAGAAATAAAAATGCAGCAGCTGAACAGTAAGCTAGTAACACTAACAGTAAAAATTCTATGTAGCGGCCGGGAATTGGGAAGATAGTGGTGATACATCTTAGTGTCTCGGGGAAAACCATTGGTCCTTATTATTAATAGAGATTGATCGTTAATTGTTTAGAATTTAAAGAGATAGTACGGGACAATTCATCGTCTAATCGTCTAATCATTTCCATGCATAAGCCCTCAATCCTGGATTAGAGCACCGTAGTGGGTCTAACGGGGTGTCCTGCGTAAGGGCGTGTCCTGTGTGGGCGCCGCAACGTGATGTGACACAGGTGCACATTACGTGGCGTTCGGCCGAAGACTGCTGCATAGAACCCAAGGAATTTCGTTGTTTTGATCGCATTTGTCGCGTTGACAGCTTTGCATCGCGTCGTGTTCGTCGCTTATGCATGACACCCCCTAAAATCCAAACCTTCCCTTACGTACGGAGGGACGCCCTTTAGTGGACTATTAAAACAGGCTGATAATAATAAGGATGAGTTAACGTGAGTTATCATAGTCATTTCCATTTATTGTTTGATCAAGCGAATTGGCATATTTAGGGCATGACTTACTGCGGGTCGGAAATGAAATCCGGACACGAGGATGACGCATTTCATTTCCGCACGTCCATTCCGTCAGAGTTATCGAATGAAGCAGTATTTTGTCAAGACGTTATTATTTCGTGACCAAACTCAATTATGTATCTACCTATTGATATATGTGTCAGACCCGACTTACGCTATCCTGTCTAGACGTTGGCTAAGAAATTATGATTTTTTTGTTTTTAATTATGGGAGGTAAAATAAAATAAATAAGCATCTAAAACCTGATCGCTATACACAAAAAACTATGATTATCGGTCCAGCTGATGAGGAGATTTGTGACACACACACACCAGTTTCCGTAACTACAATTCAAACTTAAATTCTTTTTTACATTTTGTTTAATCCGTCATAAGAATTTTTCAATATCCAATAAATAGTTATTTCCAACATGTGATGATGATGATGGTGATGATGGGGATGATGTTGAAGATTATAATCATGATCACGTGATTCAACATTCTCAACATTTTTCATTTATGATGTAAACAATAAATTCTCTAGAACAGCAATCACCATTCCCTAAGTTTAATTACGTTTGGCAATATTTCCCTATTGTATGTACATTCTGCTATACTTCATTAGACTCGGTGCGAGTACGTGGGAGCCATAAAACGTAATATAGTAGGGTCGTGTGTGAGCCTTCCGCAGTTCCTTACGATATCGCCTGATTTACTGCGTAGGCTAAGGAGGAGTTCTGCGGATTAGCCAAATTGTGCAACTTGCTGTTCTTTTACTGATTACGTTTTAGTTAATAGTTAGTTAGTGACGTCATAGTAAACTTATTCTTAGTGTCTGTATGATAAACAGCAAATCTGAATACTGAATGTTAAAAAATAACCTTAATTTTCAGTTAGAATTTTTTTATATTAATTACAAGTTAGCTCTGGACTGCAACCACATCTGATGGTAAGTGATGTTGCGATCTAGAATGGAAGCGGGCTTCGGTTTCTACACGACATCGTACCGGAACGCTAAATCGCTTCCGAAAGTAAAACTCGCTGATATTTAAGAAAAATAAATGACTGCAAGTCTGCAGAGACAGAATCAAGACCGTGAGCCGCAGCAGAAAAGGCTGAAACCGGTAAGTGGCACAAGTATGCCTCTCTGACAGAGAGTTACATATTTGTTCCTTTTGCCTTGAAGAGCCATGGAGTCGCAGTGTTAAATAATTCTTCCGTAATATTTCACCGCGCCTAATTGCCTCGAATGGTGACCGAAGGGCTGGCTCATTTTTTGCGCAAAGGATTAGCCTGGCTATCCAACGCGGAAATGCAGCCAGTATTCTTGCCACCATTCCACGTGGGCATGATTTGTATAGCTGTTAGGATAAGTTAGCTTTAGTTCCTTATAGTATACTTTCTTAATAAAAACAAAAACAGTTTTCAGCCATTTTCAATAATCTATAATCTGTCGGTCAATTGCTATGAAATTTTATAACTGAATAGACATCATTTCCATCAGTCCTAAACTACAATAGTCAAAAAAGAACTAAAAAAACAAAAAGCTATAAACTGAAGTAGGTATTCAAATAGTGTTTTGTTTGCTTCAAATAACTGTTGGAGTGGTCTATCTCCCAGTTACCAGGCGCACACAGTTTGTTATGAAAAATACTGTACAATTGCGCCTGCCTTTGTTGCGACTAGACGAACAGAGGAACTGTGTGTGCATTGTCTACGGGCTGGTAATCAAGCGAGAGAGTATTTATGCTTGCGTTCATAACATGCCGGCCAATGATTGTACAAAGAAGCATTATAACTGTTTATTTTTATAAGAATGTTAGCAATGTCTTTTATCTTTGTCTTTTTAAAAATTCTTTTACCATTCGAAAGCTACATTATCCACGAGTTACATGGGAGTCAATAAAGTAATAAAATCGACTGCCTAACATAAAAGGTAGCTAAAAGTGGAGCTTATACAGATTACCGGAAAGCGGGCCACACTATACCTATCTATGTCGAGTGAGGCACAACAACACTACATTTAAACGTATTTATTTTACTCATGCTATTAATCCTTATCAAAATAAATTATTTCATCACAGTACAGTTTATGTAGATAATGGAAGAAAAGATAGAATTGGACGTTTGTCCTATTTCTGCGTTGCGAGTGCAATGAATTTATAAGACGGAGGTCCTGGGTTTGATTCCCGGCTGGGTCGATTAAAGTGAAATTCTATTTAACTCAATATTGGTCCAGGTTGAAATATCATACAATGTTTAACAAAAATGTGGTGGAAGGCTTCGGGAAACTATAAAAAAATTAAATTGAGAGGGGGAGCGGGGAATGAGCACATTTTATATGTGGCTTTCCCACCTTACCGGCAAAGACGTACCGCCAAGCAATTTAGCGTTCCGGTATGACGTTGTGTAAAAAACCGTGGTAAAAAAGGTGTGATTTCATCCTACTCCTAACATCCTAATCCTACGCCCGCTACCGTCTTAGATTGCTTCTGCAGTCAAGGACTGACCTGTAATTAATAAAAAAGAAGATAATAGGAATTTCTTCTGTGAGTGACCAACGCTTACATGAATGCACAACTTGTGGGCTGGTATCAAACTTTAGACATTTTAGCTTTGAGCCCGTTCTCTTAATCGCTTAGCGTTGTACTCGTAGCTTTGGCAAAGTTTAGCCTACGATGTTTTTAAAAAACTTAACCTCAGTGCGAATAACAAAGTAACTATCATTAAAAATAGTTTTCAAGATTTGATTAATTGTATGCAAAATACCAACTGGAAAATCAGGTAACCGGTTTATACTATACAAATATTTGCTTACAAAGCACTGGGTGTTAAAATGTACTAAACTAAACTAAATATTACAGAAACAATTATTTACAAATTATTCCGTGACCAAGTTCTGTTAAGCTTTGTCGCAACATGACGGTTTGCCGACCTCTTTGTTTTGTGCCGCTTCAAACGCAACAATGCTATTTGAAATTGTTTATCGGAATTCTGTATACTACAATATTTAAAATATTTAACCGCGTAAATTAACATTTAATAGAGATATTCCGAAGGGCCCATACCTACTCTTGTACGCACTATTATTATAAATAAATTAACATTATTATTATAAATAAATTAACATTTAATAGAGATATTCCGAAGGGCCCATACCTACTCTTGTACGCATTATTATTATAAATAAATTAACATTTAACAGAGATATTCCGAAGGGCCCATACCTACTCTTGTACGCATTATTATTATAAATAAATTAACATTTAATAGAGATATTCCGAAGGGCCCGTACCTACTCTTGTACGCATTGTTATTATAAATTAATTAACATGTACCTACTCTTATACGCACTATGTCAAACTAAGCCTTGACTGCTATCACACCTGATGGTTAGTGATGATGCAGTCTAAGATGGAAGCTGGCGAACTTGTTACGAGTAGGATGAAACCACACTCGTTCAGCTTGTACTCGACACGGCAAATCGCTTGGCGGTACGTCTTATTCGGTAGGGTGGTAACTAGCCACGGCCGTGGCATCCCAGCAGACAATCTCTTTAATATTAATGTACTAGCATAGGTATTACGAGTAGCTAAGCGTACCTATAAGTGCTTTCGTAAACAGAACATCGACTGTTACTCCCGATATCTGTTGGAGAGTTTAATCGATAATCTCTCGTGCCAAAGCCTGCAGGCTTAAGTAACGTCCTTGGCTACGTATATTTACGTAGGTAATATACTGATCTCTATATACTTACGTTTATAATAAGACACTATGAAACTTTTTGTTCCAAAGTAAGTCCATCTACTTCCATTTGTGCTCCTTCTACGTATATACAAAACGAAAAAAAAAGTTTTTCTTATATTATTTTAGCTAAGGCAGTTTTTCCTATTCAATATAATACATACATATAAGTATTTACTTGACCGACTGAATTGTTTGTCCA
This sequence comes from Mycalesis mineus, assembly GCA_034621355.1. NCBI lineage: Eukaryota > Metazoa > Arthropoda > Insecta > Lepidoptera > Nymphalidae > Mycalesis > Mycalesis mineus. The sequence goes on from CM067883.1 coordinate 4,276,471, forward strand.
GTGGCCCTAATGGCTTCGGATTACGAGGTCCTGGGTTCGAATCCTGAATCGGGTTGTGGAATACTTCGAGTTTTCTTTTCTTCTAAATTTTTTTTTAAATTCTTGCACCTCAAAGAACACGCCTAGTCGTCGGTTCCAGTCTCTATTATAAACATTTAGTAAGTAATCGTCAATGAATGTAACATTATCATCCTAACCCTCACGTTGTAGCGTGCAGTTGCGTGTTGCTACACTTCATACTACGAGGCCCCACACTAGGTCTTTAATAGGCTGATAATCATGATGATCATGAGGTACATTTGCAGAGATGTGATTTATTTGAAATACTTCTATTTAAAATGCAAATACAAAATGCAAAATACCTATTTTGTATTTTGCATTTAAATACTTTTTTACAAAAACATTTTGTATTTTATTTGAAATACCTTTTGAGATGTATTTTGCATTTTTAAAATTCATTTCAAAATGCAAAATACTTTGTGATTAAGTTTAGCCAACATTACCAGTCAAACGAAATGAAATGAATAAATGGCGCTTGTATTGCCGAATTTGGCCGATAGTGGATTTTTGTCGGCCGCAATTCACGCTAAAACACTGAATGTTTAAACTTGGCACGTTTCTAATTCATATTTTGAGATATTGCATTGGATAGTTTTTGTTGCGAAAATTAAAGTAGAAGGGGTTGAAAGTTTCTATGGAAAGTCTTCAATTTTTGAAGCAATGTTAATGAAAATTTGTTTACGAACTACTGAATAAATATGTTATTCAAGGATTTTTCAAAATTTCATCCCTGTTGGGTTATATAGGGGTTGAAAGTTTGTATGTAAAATTCCTTTTAAATGTTTTTAATTTAAATATTCAAATCAAATTATCTTTATAGAACTACTGATTATACTACACCAACAATCAATTTTTTGTCAATCTGTTTGTTCCGGCTAATCTCTGAAATAGCTGGACCTATTTAGTCGAGTCTTTCGACACTTATTTACTAATGTTCTAAGTAACTTAGGGTAATCTTATTTTAGTAATGTTATAAGTGACGTAAGTAAATGTATTTTATTTTGAAAAAGCATTTTGAAAATACCTATTTTGCATTTTGCATTTGAAATACAAAACGCAAAAGTATTTAGTATTTTGCATTTGAAATAGTAAATCTGAAAAGTATTTTGCATTTTGTATTTAAATGCTTTTATGGAACTATTTTGTACATCTCTGTACATTTGTTTATTATAAGTCAAAACTCGAAGACATTTCTTGAAACTTCTGAGATAACACTTACTGAGAATGCTCCGGTTTGAAACAAAAACGTAGATAGGTACAAAGAGGGTTTTTCTACGGATTTGAGTGAAGGTCATCAATTTAATATAATGTTTTTGAGGGAAAATAACAAAATAAATAATTAATAGTTTTTAACTATAACAAATGCATAAAACACAAGATAGAACAAAAGTGATTTTCGAATGTAAGTACCTTACTACTCGGTAAATGCTCTCCGTATTTTAATATCAGAAAATCTATTAAATTATTATAATGTCGAAAGGAGAGCTTATTATTCATGCGGATAGCGAAAACTCGTCGATATTGAACTTTAAATATTCATGTAATTCACGCGCGCTTCACTGTGACTATGGTAATTTATGGATGTGACTGTCATTTGAAAATTTTCCTATTTCTTCTTATTCAACGAATACTATATCTAACCGATTTTAACCGGTATATAGATGAGAGATAAATATAAACCATAGACCAAAAGATAACAGCACTAGCTGGCACAGTTGTATGATATAGATATAGTGCAACAAACTTGTCTGGCCCGTTAAAGGTGTCGTTGTGGTCGCTGTTTCACCAAAAGAGTGACAGTTGCTCTGTTAGTAGTTTGGCCACCGGGTCAGATAAGTTTGTGGCACTATAGATGCGTCATAGTTGTAATGGCTGATTAGTAGATAGTGTTAATATAGTGCCTTCTAGGAAACATATTAATGTCCAAAAATTAAAAAAAATTGTTTAATAAAGCAGTATTAGCCACTGTGTTACAAAAATATCTAACAAAGTGACTAATACTAAACAGTAATTATATAAATGTATTTTATCATGATAAAATAACTTACAACATGTTATAATAGTGTACATTCACGCCATGTTAAACGTGATGTATGCAGTGTGATAAATTACGAGAACATAAGATTTAACAAAGATGAATCAGAGGAATAGTTTCGTAGCAACCAGCTACTACCGGAGCGTACTTCAGTTATTATTGTAACTTGACAGCTAAGTTTAGAGTTAGTTATATACTCCTCTTTCCTGTCTTAGTTTATGGTTACGCAAAGGATAAAAAATCCTAGTGCCTATTTAATTAGCAATATAATGCGATTCAAATAACAATAGGAAAAAAGCTAGCGCCAACTTGGACCGCATTGCTTGACAACTTCAGACTTTGTAGTATGATGTGCAAGAATAGTAAGGGTATAGTAACAAAAATAAATTTATTTTTATTATACATTTTCATCTTCACTCTCTTGTGAGTTTGAGTAATCACTATCAGAGAGATCTAAATATTATGTAAATAAGTACGAGTATCTGTAAAAAAGATTTTACTGAAATAAAATATTATTTTCTTTAAAAAAAGAGAGTTACTAATAGAAGTATTTAACTTGTACTCACACAACTATGTATAAGAACGAAAAAAATACGAAAAGCGAAATTTATTATGAACAAAAAGAGCCATTGTCGTCATCCTCTTACAGCTCTCGAGTTCAATACGCTTGCTCTGTTCTTTTTACATGATTGACTTCTGGCCGCCAATCTTCAGCAGAAATGCTTTGAACTGCTTCTAATGTTGATTTTTCAATTTCACTTTCTAGCTGGCTTACATTCTTATCTGCCACTCTCCTTTTGATGAGGTATCAAATAAATTCGATAGGATTAAGGTCGCAATTGTATGGTGGCAACCTTAGCACCGTCTCATGTCCGTAGCTTCTAAATAAATTGTCCACCACGTAATCTTTAGGAGGTTTTATTTTTTTATTATTTGTCGATAAGAGCGAGGCAGCCATCTTAGGTCGACACTTTGTGATTATTAGCTCATATTTATCAATCAATCAATAAGTAGTTATATTATTTAACTTATGTTAAAATAATAAAGTTTTATTTTATTATTTTAATGTAACTTTTAGTGTTCGGTGTTTGTGCTAACGCTACTTTTACGCTGTTGTCAGTATGAAGTTGGTCCAAGATAGCGCCAGTTTCATTCCTATTCTTATTTGAATCGCATTATAGTTACAAAGACCTATTTTCACGTAATCTGTAAGTAGAAAACTAACTCTTGTAGTTTTTCTTTATTTTGGTTAGTTGTAGTATTTGTCAATTATTTATCTTGTCTCGAATAACTTTCATTTGAAAAATATAATGATGACAATGATGAATGCACAATGCTACACGATGCAATATGCAAATTGGTTTTTTAAATTTTTGTTTTGCCCCAAAAGTAAGTATTTATAGATATTTTCTTTTATTTACACACAGTTCTACGCTTGTGTTATAAGAATTGATGTATGCCAGATTTGAAACTAATCGATCTTGACGACGAAGATAAAGAAAATTGGCTGACGAACAGATAGACGGACATGTGAGTGATCTTTTAAGTGTTCAGTTATTTGGACGTACAGAACCCTAAAAAAATCAGTCAACACCTCGGACTCACTGAAATATAGCAGAGAGGTAAATGGAAACAAGAACCCTTTGCATAGTTAACATGATAAATTTAGATAAACAGCCGTCTGCGAAGAAATATGAGAGTTCGTGTCTTTTGTTTCTTCGAGATCCTCGTGTATCTGCGTCGCGCTTAGCCAATTTATTTTGCAGAAACATTACGGTTAAAAGCAATATGTAAGTCACTATATTTATATCTTTATGAGTCATATAATCCGATAGATTAATATCATCCTTGTTTTATAGTAAGCAAGACTAAGTACTTATGTAAAATATAGTGTAGCTGCCTGTGGATAGTACGTTAAACATCGCTTTGCCTGTAGAGGGATGGGAGCAGTAATGCATCGTCTATTTGCCTTTAATCATGCGAGAGTGCAATGACTTCAAGTCTAAACTACTACAGACCGCTAATGCTCTCAGAGCACTCTCCTACATGTAGTTATGTTATAGTGTCTTACTACCTTCATTGTGCAGTGTGGTTAGATATTCTGCTAAAGATTGAACGCGTCCGGTTACCGTCAAAGGTTTTGTTTTTAAAAATGTTCAATAGTAGGCTAGACTTTGAATGTCAGTAATATTTTGTCCGTGCATCGAAGAGTACACTATCCTAGGTATACAAAATATTTTTTGCTTTCCCGTGGTGTCATTTGGGAGTAGTAGCGAGAAAGTAGAAAACACAGCCTAACTTTGCATCCGAACTTTGCATTGCTGCTGAAATTCGGTCGGGAGGATATTATTGTGCCACAAATAATAAAGTTTAGAGTATATACATACATACATAATATCACGCCTCCCAATGGGGTAAGCAGAGACTTTCCATTTGCCACGGTCCTTGCACAATTCCTTAGCTTCTTCCACTCTCACTAATTCTTTCATACAAGTTCGTCGGTTTAGGGTACTCTTGACCTGGCCATATTTTACAGTGTCCTTAATTTGGTCCAGAACATAATATCCATTTAAAATTATAGTATAAGTAGTAGGTAATTACCTACTGAAGAGTATGTAGGTCACATAGTTCACAGACAAGGCATATGGTATTGAGGAGCTATTAGAAATTCGATTAAATCTAGTGACATTGGAATTAGGATCCGATTGATAGTCTGTCTACATTGTGAAATTGGAGTAAGGAATTCCATTCTCTAACTAGATTGAGGCTTTGGGAATCATTGAGGAATTATCATCGGGACTGTGAGCTATTGTTTGTTCGATTGTCACTGAAATACACACACAGTATTGTATTACAAGGACTGTCGAGACATGCATTATTTTGCTAAGCCGTAGTATCCTCAAGAGATTCTACAATACTCAATATTCAATTGTAAAGTGCACTGCCGTAAAGTGAGGATGCTGTATCTTTAACTCAGTATATCTACATTAATAATCCTGAATATGTTTAGGTTAGATTAGATTGATTCAAAAATTATTTAAGCTGAAACTGAAAAGCAGTAATTCGTGTTTAGCTTAAACTATAAGTGTGTAAACATATATCAATTTGTATAAACTTTCTGGAGGAAAAATTTTTATACATGCCAGGATCAAAAAAGTTTTAATTCTAGAGGTTTGTCATCCTATTTGAAGAATATAACAGGTACCTGTATATCTGAGTTCTGCATAAAAATACGGTATGGCACAATCGGTGAAGGATGAAAAATGTTTCCACCCGCTTTGATGCTATTTTTTAATCACTGCGCCTTCTTGTCTTTAGATGTTGGAGAAAGCACTAATTATGTATACTAATGTTATAATGAGTATAGTTTGTAAGTTTGTCTATGGGGTCTTCAGCCAAATTTTCAAAACTATTAATTTGATTTAAAAAATTATTTCACCAGTAGAATAGTACACTATGAAGATCTCATCTTGGAAGAAATGAGATTGCCGTTATCGGTTTTCAGACGCGTCAAGACTGCGAAAAAAGCTTTCGCGAACAGTTGTCACGACACGTTTTGTTTTAAAGGATCTTGCTCCGCCTCGATGTTGTGCGGCGTAAGTCACATTTCGGCGCCCGCGATCTGTCTACTGCTCGTCGCTTTCAGAGCGTCCTCTGAAGTCTGTAATCGCAATCCTTGTCTTTCCTCAAAAGCATGAATGTTTTAGAATTTCTTGCTGATTATTCGGAAGGAACTTAGACCCAACCGAATGGACAGTTTCCACTAACCTGGGAGTGTCTTTTTTATATTTGTATTATATATATTAGCCGATTTATAACAGTTATTGTCGCGCGAATCGGACCGTGAAATTTATGAAATCGGTTTTAATTATAATTTTAACTTTTCTGATCAGACATAACGGCCATACTTTGTGACGTCACGCCAAAGTCACACAAATACAAACAACAGTAGCTTTAACAACACGAGCTTTAGCTTTATTAGAAAGAAAAAATCGAGTTAAATATCAAAATGCAGTATGTTGTAACTTGAGCTCTATTCGCAGATGCTAAAGTCGTGTCGGCAGCTGACGATGGTCGTGAGGACAGCAGGCGCGTTGGTTGGCAGAGCATCGTGCTCGTGGATGGACCGGTACGGACGACCTGCATCACCGCCGCCTCAACGACCGCTTCGGTCTGCTTCGAAAGACCGGTCAATACGAAGGGTGAGTATTTAACATTTTTTAAAGGACTTATACTTAAGTATAGTCAAAGTTGGTTTAAGAAATCAACGTTCATAACTTACCTATAATATAATAAGTTGCATTCTTGATGTTAAGTGGAAAGCCATCACCTAAAACAGCGCAACTATAGCCGTAAATTAGGGTACGCAAGTGACACGTCCGATAATACTGTCATTCAATTTGACCATCGTGCCGGTAATTTTATCGGCAATAAATTAAAAGCAAAAAATCTTTTTTAAAACAAGCTTTTATTTAAACGCTCTAAAAAGAAGAAAATAAATTTTGCTTAAAAATTTTAACTATCAACTTATAACTTCATTATATTCAATTTATATGATTTATGATCATGCTTGTTGCGAGCTTTAATTAGCTATGTAGTATTAAAAATTTAATTTGAAAATATAATAAAATCAATTTACATAATTGAATTTCATTATTTACAAATTGAATTTTTACTAGTTTATTTAAACAAATCTGTCATTTGTCTTCCCTATAATGCTTAAACTTTAACTACGTAACCGATTTTGATGCGGTTTTTTTTAATAGATAGAGTGATTCTTAAGGAAGGTTTATATGTATAATACATGCATAATATAGTGGGTAACTTTAAAATCAGAGTTTCAGTGATTTCGTAATAAGATTAACCCCAACAGATCCATTAACAAACACAAAAAATTACAAACTAACAATCTTTACTTCTTTATAATTTTAGTATAAATTGTCGAAATTCATTAAAAATATCTATTCTGACATCTTGTATGGTCCGCCATATTGGATTAAGAATTACGTCACACACTATATCATGCTTTGTCATCTAACGTAAACGTGTATACAAAATTTCAACTCAATCGGTTGTAGGTATCTACTTCAAAATTGAGCTCAAAGATTCCACCGGAAATTACATTCTTACAGTGCAAGTTAAATAAAAGCTTTTAAAAATAAATATATTTACTTTGTTCGTTCACTATTTTTATATTATTATCGAGATCAGAACCTCGATAATAGTATAAAAATTTTTGACATTGTTATCACGGACCCTATAATTTAATTCATCAAATTTATTTCTCAAACGGAACAGCTGATTTATGATATTTTATGTCTTGTATCTTATTCTTTTTGTCAGTGGAAATCCAATAAATCGCAATGTTAAGAAATATAAATAAAACTTTCCGTTTTCTTTGCGGCACGTGTCTGACAAAGGGTCTCTAATAAATCTGTATCTGGATATTTCATGATGGTTATAGCGAATGCAAAAGTGTATTCATGTTGAATATTAATATAAAAGGAGCTTTTAGATATTTCAAGCTTTATGGTCATCTCAAAAGCAATTGAAAGGCGAGGACGAGCTCTCAGCTCTCTCATTTTTCGCCTTTTAGAACGCTGAATGAAATAAAACTTAGATGCGACATTTTCTCGCGCCTCTACTTAAGTAGTTAAATACATGTTTTATAAAGAAGTGTTATTTCTAGCGTAACATTTCTCAAACATGGTTAATGTGAACTAATTAACGTATATATTTGTAAATATACTGCATGAATGTTAAAATATTGTTGAAATTGATATAGAGAAGCGCAGAAGATAATAAATCATTATTAAAAATTAAAATATATTATATATTGATATTGTATTGCACTGTCAATGTTTAAACAGGCAATACGTGCGTACCTATGTGACAAAAATTACGTTACTTCAGACGTTTAAGAATAATTAATCAAGTAAAACTACAACGTTAAATGTATTTATTAGGTACATCAATAAATTTAATGAATTATGAACCCATGTACAGTAATACGTTTGTTCAGTTAATTCCGGATTAACTATTTTATTCATTTCAAACTCTAAAAGTGATTTAATATGCTAAATTGTAATATTAAGTATAGTTGAGGCATCTAAACGACAGAAGACAAATATGGATAACAGAAGTAGTACCTATTAATAATATTTTTCTTTAAACCAAAAATATAAAATATTAATTGGACAAATTCACATAGCATAACTTCTTTAAATTTGCTATGTGAATTTGTCTTATGTATTGTCGCGTAGGTATAGATATGAAGTTGATATCTTTGACGTTCTATTAGACGTCAACTGGGTCACAACACCAAGTAACTCGTGATGACTCGAGCAACTCGTACTCGTAGCTATTCAGAATTCTTGATTGCGTCTCTTGTTCTACGCCTTTATTGTGAGAATATTCCATGAATCGTGACCTTGTTAATTGTTATGCTCGGACCCTTTTTTGTTGTGATGAGAATGGCAGACCATTCATAAATATAAGTTGATAAGTATTCACTAACACTGTATTCAAACAATTTTCAGAAAAAATCTAAATTATACTATACTCCTGGATATTGAGCAATTCAATTTTTATAACTAAAACAATAGCCATAGTTCAGTCAATATGAGCAGAACCTATTGAAATTCTGAGTGCCTGAATCCTGGCAGCTTCTTAGTTGGTTATAAATATCGCGGCGATCCAACTTTCTGTGCAAAAAATAAAAATTGTATATTTTCGTATAGGTAATTGTACCTGTCGAAAACGTAGATTAGTCTTTGAAATGAATGAAAGGGCTGGAAACTGTATGTTCTAGGCACGATCAGTACCTATTTATTCGGAACCATTACAGGGAAACATTGGATTATAACTACTACAGAAAGCTTGTGGTTGTACCCCAGTAGTTCCCGTTGCCGTGAGAATATCAGGATACAAAGCTTATATCACTCATGACTATCATATACAAAGAGAATTTCTGCAATTCGACTGATGCTTTCAGAGATTAGCCGTAACAAAGAGACAGACAGGTATACACACGAAAATGTCGTAAATACCGTATCTATGTGTATTTAGTCAACAGTTGTTAATTTGAAATAACAAAAATATACTTCAAATTCATTTCCTTACAGGCATAGATTTAAAGCCTAACACTTGCCTGCCTACGCAAATTTTTCATCTGCGGTGATGTATGCCACAGATCAGTGGTAAAGTATTTATGTATGTGTAGGGCGGGTGAAAGCAATTGTGGTTGAAAGGATTACTTTGTCATGGACGCGCCATTACCCAATAAACTTATGATTCTATTTGTATCGTGTTACAATGGGAGGGAAATATGCTTTGTTGTTGTCCCACCTACATCAATTGTGGCAACAAATAAAAACAACGCAAGCGTAGGTACTTAAGGCTAATGTGATGGTTTTCACAGTAAATCTGTGGTCAAAACAAAACAAATTATTCTTATTTTATCTTTTGTTTATAACGATCGGTTGCTGGTCATTGTGTGAATGCTATTCATTGTAATAGTAAGTAAGGATAAGTTTATCTCGTTACGACTGCAATCACCTCTGACCAGCGAGGCTATTCTTATATCCTTAAATTAAAATTATCAAATACTTGTATACGTATTATCTACAGATGAGGAATCACCTTCGTTCTTGTCAAAAATCGGGGTAATAAATTGCTACGTCGTAACAATCCTAAGCTAAGATATCCTGGAAATCGAGCCATGTATATATATTTTAAAGCAAGTGCCTTGCTTTATACAAAGTCTGGTATTGCCATTCCAACTGTGGCAGAAAATAAAACCCTTGTACGTTTTCATTAGCTCGCTCACGAATTAAAATCTAATATATAAAATTTCCCTGTCACAATGTTAGTTACCGTACTCCTCCGAAACGGCTTTACCGATTTTCACCAAATTTTGTATGCTTATTCAGCAGGTCTGAGAATCGGCTACTATCTAATTTTCATCTAAACGTTGAATTTGTAAAAATTGTGGTAGTAACATAGGCTATATAAATTTTCAAAACAGCGGCTGTAAATGGAGGAAAAAAGGGGGGGGATGTGTGCATTTTTTTCTCTTATCTTAGCAATATGGGTACCAATTGAAAGGTCGTAAAAAGACCATTTCAAAAATATAAATATCATATCATGTTCATATTACTTTTTTAACAAAAAATGGTAAAAAGTGTACCAAGTATACCGTCTCATTTCTATACCATAAACTAAAACTAAAAAGTCTCAAATAAAATTATTATTAATAAAACAAAAAACCCGACTGCTTAGAAGTTATGAACTGAAAAGAGAAAAACAAGGATCACTATATCTGTATAAAATTCTAAATACTTTATGGTGCTGCAGGCGAGGACAAACGTAGTTCTGGTAGATCTTTCTTTACCCGCAGGTTAAAGTATTTTGTCCCTGTTTGCAGCACCATAAAGTATTTAGAATTTTATACAGATATAGTGATCCTTGTTTTTCTCTTTTCAGTTCATAACTTCTAAGCAGTCGGGTTTTTTGTTTTAATAATAATAATTTTATTATAGAACTATCACAAAACATAATTTCTCGAGGACGGTATCGGGGGCGATCGCTAGTTTCATATATAGAGTATCATGGGTATCAAGTAGCCAACAAAATAAAGTATCCGATAAAACAATTGTGCAGGTAGAATACAATTGGCTTTATCGCTGGCCAACGATCTCCAACCGACCGGTCAAGGGCTAGGCTTGCCTCGTAAAAATAAAGTGAGCAGGGTTGAGGTAAAAATGAAGGAACTTTTAGTGTGCCAACTCGTGATAATTTCTTCTGCTAATTCAAATCCCCCGTTTATAATGGACCTTATGTTTAATCGGTTCCAACAAACTTTACTTGCAATTACGATAGCATTCCTTAATAAACAAGTAGATTTGTAAAATAATGAACCAATAAAAAGCTTAATGTGTTTCGGTAAGTAATTTTCTGTAAGAAAAAATGCTTTCGATTTGGCAATACCTAGTACCAGGGAGTTTCAAGCCAAATAGGCCAATAGGCTACCTAACTATGATATTAGTTATATTAAGCAGTGACTGGACACTATATTAAGCAGTGAATGGACACTATATTAAGCAGTGACTCGACACTATATTAAGCAGTGACTGGACACTATGTTAAGCAGTGAATGGACACTATATTGAGCAGTGACTCGACACTATATTAAGCAGTGACTGGACACTATGTTAAGCAGTGACTGGACACTATATTAAGCAGTGAATGGACACTATATTAAGCAGTGACTCGACACTATATTAAGCAGTGAATGGACACTATATTAAGCAGTGACTCGACACTATATTAAGCAGTGACTGGACACTATGTTAAGCAGTGACTGGACACTATATTAAGCAGTGACTGGACACTATATTAAGCAGTGACTGGACACTATGTTAAGCAGTGACTGGACACTTTATTAAGCAGTGACTGAACACTATAATAACGGAGCTTTTTCGCTCATATGGGACAGATTACGAACGTTCTCATTTCAAACTCCAAGCAGTGCAGTTGCTGTTGCTTTCATTACTATGCACAAGTCTAATAACAGACACATAATGCATTGCACGAGACGTCCCTCTCATGGACTATGATAGGAACATAAGAGATGGTTTCCACAACAATAGTTAGGCTATCTGCTTGTTCCGTCAACGAATACTCTAAAAATTTTAATACGAGTACCTTAAATAGGATTTCATGATGACTCTAGGTACACTTTAGAAAGGCAAGAACTATATCGACCTGCATTTGAGTAAAAAACTACCACGATGGTATATCGCAAGTATAGGCTGTTATGGTAATCGTAAGCTAGTGGTCAGTAACCGCGGTGTTTGGGGTTACGAAACGGCCGCGCCAACATCGATCCGTGACGTCACCGCACCTTGCTGAGGGCAGTGATTCATGGCTGGGTTTTGGTCACGCAAACTGTATAGAATTAACTTCAGACCAGTCTAAGGGTGCGTTCTTACTATGTCGTGACGATTTATTTACCTTTGGACGACATTCGTCTCTAGCTGTTTACATTATAATGAATATTGTTCATCAAGGATTTCTTTATCGTTGAATGACAGATGGACGCAATACAGTTTCTCTTATTCCTTCGTCTCGTTTAATTTTTATCATTTTACATCTGTCACGCTAGCCATTCCCACTGTCACGATAATATCGTCGACACAACAAAAAATAAATCGTGAACGACAGTTATTCGTGCTGTCCTATATGTGCACATCTCCATTTAAATAGATAAGCCATGACGTTTCGAACTGCTGAGCAATCCGTCATCACAGCATAGTGGGAACGCGCTCTAAGGCAGTTTAACTGAGGTTACATTACTAATAAGTAGAAAGCTCTGGATTTTTCAGTACTTAAATATTCAAATAGCTGGTATATTATTTAGAGGATACAATATGGCGACCGTGTCGCTGCCAAATCGTAATATAATTGTGGCCTTAATGTTTAAGCATTTCAGTTTAAACTCGCATAACTCAAGTAAATGTAAACTAGAAAAACAAGAACCTATATCTTTTTACTCGTATCTTTACCAATAATTTGACGACGATATTAGGTGTTAGCCGAACCCAAACTAGGTGAACTGATAACCGTGGACCGTGGTGTCTGGAGTGTTCAACTGGCCTATGTGGACCTTTATTCATCACCATCGGTGGACGTTTATCTGCTTATAATGATAATGATGATGACGTTTGATGTATTGATACACATATAGGGGATACTCTTGTTATCTTGATGAATTAATTTTTAAAATCAACCAAGATATAAAATGGTCACAGATTTTAATGAATATTCTTTATCCTCCATATTAACTCACTTCAGACAGTTAAACTTACATATTTAAAAGTGCTACTTGAAATAAACGAATTTGGATTTTAAATGTGTGAATGTTGACCGTAGGTGGATCTATGCATTGAGCCGGGGCAGTCGTTGGGATTGATGATACGAGGAGGCCTGGAGTACAACCTGGGCATCTACATCACTGGCGTGGATAAGGACTCGGTAGCGGATCGAGCAGGACTCATGGTACGTCACTAAGGCACCATCAACAGCCTAGTTGCATGAAGCTAGATTACATGACACATTCTTGACAGGAGCGACAACAACAACGGGATTAGAAGACTAAGGGGTGGTAATTTTTAACTAATACTTTTAGATGTTAATGGTAATGATAGGAAACGAAGGCTTCGCGTGCTCTCCGAGGCACGGTCGTGTAGAGTCTAGCACCGCCAATTTCTCGTGTACGATTTTCCTCAATTACTGTATGTTACTCAAGTATTGTGAATTTTAGAAAAAAATTCTCGTTTTGTGTTCTGTATTTTGAAAATAAATACTAGATGATACTCGTCACAAATTTGCTTTGTCACGAAGGAGTCCTATACTATTTAGGGATACCTATCTTATTAAAGAAGATTTTGTGGGATTTTTCTTATAAATTGGGAGGTGTAGGTACATACTTGTTTTACCAATGTATGATTATTGGTTATTATTTACATTCTAATATCATGTCTTAGATAGGTAGATAAACTGCCAAATATATCTGTAGAGAATGCAGCGCAATATTCAAATGTAATTAAGCTTTGAAGAGTAAAAACGCTTACATGTAATCTACTCGTCACAGCTTCCATGCAATCTAAAGTTTTGAAAAGCTCAGGAGAAATCTCATACTCAGCAAAGTATAAAACTGTTTACCTTCGAAATTTTAGGAATGTCAATCTTATGATAAAAGTTTGCTGACGTCGCTGATACTTAGAAGTTCATTAAAATGAATGCCGCGGTGTAATAACGTTATGTAAATATTTTTTGTTTAACTAATTTAATAAGTACGGCGGCACAGTAGCTTTCCCGGAAATATGCAAATGAAAGAGACATTCATCGTGGAGCGAAATGACATACTGAAGTTACGAGGAAAAGCAACTTAATATATTTTACATTTCGATTATTTTTACCTCAAAAGACACTTTTACATCATTCATTTGCAAATCCTTGTGAGACCTGTGTACCTAACATACGCGCAAAGATATAATATATAATGATAAATATACATACGGTCGCTATTGAGCTTCGATATGGTTTTTCTCTACACGAGATACTATCTCTTCGGGCGCATCTTAGCGCCTGCAGCAAAACCATATCTCTTGTAACACTGAATTAGATCGTATACATACTCAATTGAATTTGCAACCGCGATTATTATAATACAATATTGATCAAAGTATGACGTTGCGCAACACATTATTGCCTTAAATAAAATTTACCCTCTCGAGTATATTATTAAGAAATTAATAGGCATTTAATGGAACTCTGAGAAGAAAATGAACATTGTGAAAAAACTTGGAGCTCGTTAGAAAGGGCTATAGTTTCCTTCATCCCTGATCTGAAACTGGGTCACTGAGACAGCAGAGGTCATTGAGACTTCGATAGCTGCAAAATAAGCTGGATTTTCCTCTTATTTCTACTAGGCGTACAATAGCGAGAAAAACGGCTGTGGATAATCTATTAAGTGTCGCCTCAAATTTACTTTTAAACTCCATTATATTCGAGAATATCAGAATCAGAAGGAATACAACGCTTTGATATGGTAACCATCGACTCCATAGTCAGCCTATTTCAACGACCTTTTTTAGGCTAGGATTGGGGGCTCCTCACGAACCATAGAGTCTAGAATGATTTAATATATCTTATTTTTAATTTTACATTCTCGTGTTGAAGTAAGGTCCTTATTGTCGGTAGAATACTGCGATTGCTTCTTAAAAAATATATCCGTAAACCTTCAATTATCACAATAGTTTTCTTATTAATTAAAGTAGTAAAGAAAATATTAAAGGTTTCCTATATAAATATATAGATTCTTCGACGACCTCCGTGGCGTGGGTTCGATTCCCGGCGAGGCAGATTGAGATTTTTCTTTATTTTTCTTGATCTAGCTGGTGGGAGGCTTTCGCCGTGAGCGTGACTAGTTACCAACCTACCGACAAAGACGTACCGCCAAGCGATTTCGCGTTTCGGTACGATGTCGTGTAGAAACCGAAAGGGTTTTGGATTTCATCCTACTCCAAACAAGTTAGCCCGCTTCCATCTTAGATTGCATCATCACTTAACATCAGGTGTGGTAGCAGTCAAGGGCCAACTTGTAGTCGATAAAAAGATATATAACAGGATTTATTAGATTTTTACACGCGTTATAAAAGTAAACAAAGAAACACTGCACTAACTAGACATAAATTAGATCTGCCCCCATATACTTTAGATGTCAGGAAAAGGTGCGAGGGAAGATTTACGTGTTTAGAATTCAGACTCGCCCCGCCGGAACACGTTTCAAATTTATTGTTACTTTCAGATATTTAGACTTTATAAATGTTTTTGTTGAAGTTCTTAGTAAAAAATTTGATTTAAATTCATTATTTACTAGATCGCATAGATTCAATGCATATCTCTAAAATTTTATATTATTAGTAGATACACATACTCGTATAAAGATGAAGAGATGCATAACTTAGGTAGCTTTGAGTAAACAAGATACTCGTATAAAGGACGATTGAGTACGAATAAGAGTACCTTGGACCTACTCGTGTATTCAAACTTTATACTACTCTACATACAATGGTAGATACATACAATGGTAAAATATGTGCTGGGAACTTATAAAACTGTGTTTGGTGCCTTGTACAGTATTGTGTGAAACGTGGTATGTTTACAGGTCGGCGATCAGATCCTGGAGGTGAACGGGCAATCGTTCGTAGACGTGACGCACGACGAGGCGGTCGCTCAGCTGAAGTACCACAAGAGGATGTCGCTCCTCGTGAGGGATGTGGGCAAGGTGCCGCACGCGTGTACGGCGTACGGCGAACGAGAAGCTGTGCCGAGGTATGTACGATTCATCCAGGTATCCACTTCATCAGTGTCATACCAGCCGAAGGACGTTCACATTTGGACATAAGCCTTTTTTAGTGACTTCCAAATGCAACGATCTTGTTCTGACCAGTGATTCCCATCGACATGTATTATTTTACACTCATTTATTTATTTACAATTATTTTAAAAATTTTTAACAATGCTTCTAAAATTATAAAAAAATAAAACACTATTAAAAATTTATAAAAAAAAATCTTTCACCAAATTTGCGTTATTTACTCAAGTAATACAAAACGTCAATGACAGAATGTGATTGACAATTTTCAAGAATAACTGTCAAAATCCGACAATCCAAAATTAAGCGAAAGCTTATTAATGTTCTCAAATCTTTTCGGATGTTACTGAAACGACTATAGGAACAATCATTGTTGAATCAACATTATTATTAGCTATTACGTATGTACTTCATTTCATCATTATTGCCCGCTTATTTTAAAATACCATTATATTGTAACAGTGAACTTGGAATTTTATAAAAGAAAATATTAGGATATATCCTGCAAATTACTTTACTCGCTATGTATAGTAATAAAGGACGTGCCATTTTATTTCTCAAAATTTCATACTTCTTTATATTATGTTACCCCTTTTGTTGGTTACAATAAACAATTTTATTTGACACTTTAGAAGCACCCGCTAAATTTCGTACCCAGTAAATTGCCAGTGCTTTCAAAATTTATTCAACAGATTCAGGGTATCCGACGATTTTCAAAAGATGTGGCATAATAAAATTTGTTACGGTTGGTACAATCTGCATCTCTGGATGTTTTTACGACTCGTAGGTACAGTTTACGAAATCAGGATACCAGGGTCCCGAAATAATCCCTAGATGTCTCAAAACCTTTTCTTTTCGACACGAAATAGTGTGCGCATGTTGTATGTGTGAGTAGATGTGTGCGTATTTTGTGTGTTTGTTTAAATATATGTCAATTGTAATGTTCTCTATTCTTAGATGTTAATGTTTAAATGCGAAAGTGAACATAACTTACTATAAATTTACTATTTTTATTAAACCCGTACGCGGAAGATAATTATCACAGCTTACGTCCGTAACCGGTGTACGGGTTGTCGTGAACAATAAATTTTACGTTTAGCTTATGTTAACCGTTGGTTATGATTACCGAAATCTTGGTGCACACAAGCCTTAGATGTTAATGTTTAAATGCGAAACACACACACACTTTCACTAACTACCCTACCAATAATGATCAAGATCCAGAAGAAATAATAGGTACTCCCAAGGGAAAAAAATCTGTATCTGACGCCTTCGTGGCGAAACGGTTTGCGCTATGTATTTATTATTTATGAAGATGGATTGTCTTGGATTCGATTCCCGGCTAGGCCGATTGAGATTTTCGGAATTGGCCGACAAAGACAAGACACAAGTGACTATTTGTGTTAAGTGAGGATGCAATCTAAGATGGAAGCGAGCTAACTTGTTAGGAGTAGGATGACCTCCGCACTCCTTTCGGTTTCTGCACGACATTGTACTGGAACGCTAAATCGCTTGGCAGTACGTTTCGTTTCTGGAGGTAGATATACATACCCAATAACATGTTTTACGTTTACAGCCAATAGAAAATTCAGAATATCATGTCAAGAATTACAGATAGTATTGGCTATATAATATTTACTGCAGTAATTTATGGGCCGGGTGTTATACCTGACGTTTATTTGCGTGGGACGATACTCGGCGCTTTGATGTTTCTACCCGGTGTCGTTCAAGCGGAATCGCTTTACATAATATCGGGCGCAAACACCTCGCGTCAAGTGGCAACCACTTGTTACTTTTAAAAAATATTCTACATCAGTGTTTAGCTGCTACTTCATCATCATATTTTAACGGCCAATCATAGAACCTGGTTCCTCTCCTCGTAGTAGAGCGGATATGGAGATTAGAACCTCCACGCTGCTCCAATGCGGTTTAATGGGCTTAGGGTGATAATGTCTGATTTTGTAACGATCACTATCATATTATACCTACCTTAACGTGCTTTCCAACGCACAGGATTGTAACACCAGCTTGGCCTTAGAACTTTTACTGAGAATTTCTTGGAAGGAAGAAAAGAATATCTCAGAACCCGATCCAGGACTTCAACTAAAAAATATTTTCGTGTAAGATAAATCCCATAGTGAATCTTGCGAAAAAGGTATTAGTTCTCATAGAGAAGCTCCTATATCCACACACCCTTACCTAACATTATTTAACTCTATCATAGCACAAGTCTACGTTGATCCTTGTTTTCAGTTCTTTAAAACCTACACCATATTGAAAATGTAGGGCGGGTCAAATAAGGATAATAAACAACTTTTTAATTTGTCTTGAATTCATCACAAATCGTTGTCACCAGGATAAGCGGTTGGGGTAAAAGAAGAGGTGCTGCAGCGACGGCGGTGGAACAGAAAGCGAAGTCACTGCTACCACAGAGTGATATACCGGCGCTTGCATACTATATGGAGGAGTACGCAGCGAGACGGCTCACGCCTGACGCCTTCCTCACCGTACTGCGCGACCTGCTGGACACACAACAGAAAGTTAGTACTTTATACCCTCTAAATTGATAAGTAATTGGGGTCAGAGGTACAGCAGCAGATATGCCAGCTCACATCTACAACGTGGAAGAGAACACGTCGAGACGGCACGGGTTTGGCGCCTTCCTTCGCCTTCTACACTATACACAACAGAAAGTAAGCATTTTCAAAAACTGCACAATAAATTTGATCAATCGACGTTGCAGACCCTAAGTGCCGAAATAGCGATTCTGCTTAATATATGTATTTATTTTAATATTATTAAACTTATAGCGTAGCGATAGTCTAAGGGTACCGACCACACCTACACCAAACCATTTTTCGAATCTACCTATAGGTAAAAACCTTGTTGTTGTCACCAAAACCTTGTTGTCAAGAATAATGAGCCATGTATCTACATAATATAAGAAATATTACCACTGATATATATCACGCTAAAGGGCTTTTCCAAACTGATCTGCGAGACTCGGACTACAGTTCAAGGATTACTTCGAACTGAACTGATTGTACTGAGATTATCCCTCGCTGATATTGTTAAGAACCATGCTCAAGTGATGTAAGAAATCGATGGCTTTGTCTTCGTTAAAATATCCTGATCTTGTTTGGAGAGTAAAAATATTTATTTTCTTTCCTAGTTAATCAATTTGTTCATCAGGTTTGTTTGAAAGAAATATGCTTGGGAGTTTAGAGATTAAGGCCGTTAAAAGCTTGTTGCTTGTAGGCCATTAAAAAGAAATCTCTGTAATTCCTTTTAACTGACTTTGATTCAATAAAAAACGTAAACGGCAATTCTTGGTCCGAAATAATCTTCAAAGTGCTATGCTAATAATATTCAAATGCCCGACCAGAAAATTAATCTCATTTATGAATTATAAACGACCAATTTACTCCCAATTAAGGGTGATTTGGTACTATAAATATTTGTATTCGCGAAAAGAATAATTGTATCCATCATTCAGTCGTTACCTTAAGTTAATATTAAAGAATCTGTATTTACAGGTGGAAATGAGTTTATTGAATAAATGATGTTTATTTTTTTACCTGCGTCTCACGGACCGTGACACACGCGTTTTGTTACACTATTGACATTGATGGATCTTTAATACCTACACAGTGTTTGCCTAAAGTTTGGAAAGTCTAATCTAACGGAAGTGTCCATTCCTTTCTTTTGTTTTGGATTATTTCATTTAAAGAAAGCCATTTTCATAATTATCTTTTTAACAATTTTTATAATTTTCCTCCAATTGTATGGTATAGAAAGAGTTTTGAAACAAAAGTTTTCTGTCACATATTAAAAAATGTTCTTTTGTCTTTAGTATTCGCTGCTGACGGAAATCCGAGAGTTCATGCTTCCGGAGGATCGGCCGCGCTTCGACGAGCTCGTCTACCGCCGCCCTGAAGACGGAGCGGAACACCACATCAAGGTATTATATTCATTACTATTTTATTTACGACAATAGTCCAACATGTGAGGAACGAACTCTAGAACTTCTAGATTTAACCCATGGATCTATTCATATACTCGTATAAAGATTATGTCATTAAAACAGAATATAAATTCTTCACTCAACACGCCTTTGCCTCTTCCTCAGCCTGACTTGAAAGTTGAAAAGGATTCACATTATGAAAAATATTACAAAAAGGATGCGACTCTCATCAACATTTTTTTAAGTGTGTCTAATATCATTATCTGTATATTTTTCTACTGGTTAAAATTTTAGCCTATGTTTATGTACTTAATTTTTATGGGTAGATGAGATAAAATATCTAAATTTTGAAAATAATGTTTCTCTATATTCGTTCAGTTTTAGACTCACTCCAATGTCGTTATCACCCTACTAACAAATGTCGTTTATTTTTGTGCTTCCATTGTATTGTGGTTGATACCATGGGTCAAATACTATTTGTCAAGTCAAGTACCTATTTAAAAAATAAGTTAAATTTAGCTATATTATACTGAGTAAGGAATTTAATTAGACCTGTTAGTTACGCCAAATGTATCCACCTGCGCAGCAGCCTGCGGCTCCAATTATGACTGCGGACGCGGAGAAATTTACATAAACGCAGCCAAGATTTTCTGCACCTTTTATTTTCCCACTCCCAGTGCCTAGACTAGCACTATTGTGATAATTCTTGCACGTAGAAAAATCAACATTCACTTTAATTAAACTCAGGAGAAACGCCACATTATTAGAATGCTCTCATATTTTTTTAACCGCGCTACATTCGGAAAATGTCTTATTTCTCGGAGTAGAAAATGGAAGTACCATGCTTATCTACACACTCAAATGCCTCGTAAACTTGTGGAGAATTCATTTAAGAGTAAACGTCTGACATATTTACCTACACATTTATTGAATTGTTACATGTTACATTACTTAGCGGTGGTTTGTTATAACTATGAATAATAATTTATTTTACAATTCTCAGCGTGAAGTCAACAAACCTTAGAACCTACCTACTGACAAAAATTAAAATTGAATATTTTCACATGAACATTTTAATGATTTTTCATTTATAATTATAAATTTTAATTATAGCATATCACGGTGATGTTTGCGTATAATATTCAAAATAAACAAATATTCGTTGGATTACACGCGACTTGTTTCACGCGAGTTAATTTTATTATTGCAGATTTACTAATTATTAAAAATAACCCCACAAGCCACTTCATTAAGGATTTTCTGTCGTATCGCATTTATAATGAGATAATGAAGTCATACTTAAATGTAACTATGTACTTAACTGATTTATCACGTTTCAATTTTATATTTCACTTGTCTCTGGTGAGTTTTCAGTTGACATAATTAATGTTGTAAACAGAGATTCGCTGCGTCATAATTTTAAATATGAAGATATAAAATGATAAACCAGTAACTTTTCATGATAGTTTAATTTGGAATGAAACTTTGCATTTCATATTTAAATTAAATATAACTAAGAGTAAATTAAGACTAGAGGACACTTACGAATAACTTAATGTATCAAACATGGTCCTAAAGCCTAAAGCAGAACTTGTTTCTAAAAAGTTATCCTATTCTCGTCAATAGGCAACAAGGCACATAATATTTTCATTGAAAACAAAATCCAAAAGGTTAATGGGTCTCAAGTCTCGAATTTTAGTTTAGTCAAATCATTCAGTCAATCGCACTAATTCGCAATTGCACAATGTAGAGTCAACATCTGTGGGATGCTCCGGTTTCAGGGTGAAACGCACGTAGAGTTCTGTCGGGTGTGAGTGACTTAGTCGCTTGGATTGGTCGGTTTTTCGCGGTAAATAGCAAAGTAAATAAATTATTAACTATTCATGATGAACTTCCGCAAAGTTACGCCTGCCTCTATCCAACATTTAACGGATTAATGAGGTGTTACAAAATGTCCATGAACACTCAACATGATGTGTGTTACAAAATATTTCTGAACATCCACAATTATTGTCAGGTTTGACAAATGATCTGCTGTAACGCAGTAGCTGAGGCTTTTGCTTGTTGTAGCGCGGCGAGCGACACATGCTGCCTTCGACCACCATGCACGAGCTTCACGACCCGGTGAGTGCTAACGCTATGTACTGACAGATTATAATTGATTGTTTGTGGTGCGGTGTTGCATGTTGATGTTTGACGCGATACTATGCAACAATCAGTGTAATTCTATTTTAAATTATTGTCTATGGTCAACATCTGATAAGGAGATATAAAATCCATTAGTTGTATTCGGGTAGGGGTAGTTATTACTAATACATTAGAGATTGAAAGGGATTAGGTACTTCTAGTTATTGGAAACAATCTAGATATAAATACTAGGTTTGCTAGATGTCATTGACATCGTATATCAAGAAATCATTTAAATCAATGTTTTAATATTAAAGTATTTATAAATGATAGAATAGATTATAATCTACGATCGTTTTGATAACCTGATAGACATTAGTAATACAATAATTATCATTGTTTAATGACACATGAGTAAGTACCTATTTGAGCTATTTCTGAATATACAACTGTCTAAGACAATTACATTTAATCTTTTTAATCATTATCATAGAAAACTATCGATGTATTTAGAAATAAAATGAAAGATTCTATAGACATGTGATCTATTTAAACAAAAATTAATTGCTTTACGTGTTACTGAGGCTAAAACTAAAGAATTGTTAGACCGTTTAAGATATTTTTTAGAATATAAAGGTTTTGTATTGACTAATATTAGACCTTTTCTAATGTAAACTGATTATGTAAAACAGTCAGAATGTTGACACCACATAAAACCGCAGAATAATTAACGTAAATAGTACTATTGCGACATTGTTGCATGGGATCGCATTACTTGTGTATTGATTCAGCATTATGTTAGACTGTTCAGTTATGTTGCCTATGAAGCATATTTGATGTGTACCTGTAACCAGACCGTTGTCGTTGCAAAGCTTTAGTTAAGAGTGTGTACCAACTGTAGACAAATGTTATACGAGTATGTTACATATAGACTTACTTACTACATATATAACTAACGATATACATCATTAAAAAATAACTATTTCAAGTGCGGCGCATTTCTTATATATCAATAATGACATCTATTAATGTAGGAATTTATGACAGTTTGTAATAAGTTACGATTTTGATTTTTTATAAACATTACATTTACTAACACCTAGTTTTTATAACTACCTAACTTAATTCACTTTATTATCTAGATTCAGGTATATTCGCGACGATTACCGACATGAAGACAAAGAATATGTTATAAATAGGGTAGAGATTGTTTGTAGGAGGTGCCAGCGGAAGTGCCTCTCGTGGTCGACCATCGCTCGCCTTCTGAAGACTCTGGCTTGGGTCTCCCGCCCCACGACCAGGCCTACAGGTGACTGAGAACAGTGTCAAATGATTTAACTGATATTCGCCAACTGGTTGTTATCCGACCATCATAGAAAATTGCTCAATGCCAACCAAATGCCTACCAAAATGGAAATATATGGGCAAACCCACTAACTGAGACAAATTTTAAAGAGAAAAGCAGACAAGACTGAAATCTCGATGTCTACGATTGTTTGAGTTACACTCACGAATAGAGGATCCTGCGATCGCACTCGATCGTGATTTGAGATTAGGAGTAAGTAGGGGCCAAGTGCCCGAGGAAACGGATAAGTCCTCGACAAACATTTCCCCTTGTCCTCACTTTTAAATAAAAATATCGTCTTTATTTAAACTGACTGGCTTGATAAAACTCATTGGCTACAAGCCAGTACTTCTATCCATCCAACATCGGAATAGATTGTTTTATTACATCATAAACATTTACGTTTATTGTCACTGTCGGTTTGTGCGGCTGTACCGCAGCCGTGAGGGTTCTTTTGTATTAACTGCCCGTAAAGTCGTTCTCAATCGACGATTAAATGTCGCTATACTACCCACTATTACCAATTCACTGTAACAACATTAAAGCGACACTGTTGTATTTGAAACTTTTTAATTTCCAATAAAATGTTTATATTATGACTTTGTTCTATTAAGCAAACTAATTTTAATGACTAGTACATGACTTCAAACGTATTAAATCTCTGTTTGATTATTGAATCTAATTTATCAACGGTTTTATATTTTTCAGTGTTTGAAGTTAATAGTATTAGAACGCTAAAAGCAGTAGTTTCAAACACTAACTTTTTATTAATATCTTTGAAATTATTAATATAAATTTATAATTAATATTATATAATATTCTTAAAACAAATTTCTTTGACGGGCATTATCGCTGCGAGGTTTCACCAATATAACTCACACTTCAATATTACTCGTAGATATAAACACAGTCTTTAGCATAGTAGTGTAAAGTATAGTATTGTGATTGTAGCAACATAGATGTATGACAGAGTGTTGTGTGGGGCAGGAGCGGGCGGCCGTGGCGCGCCGGCGACCCGCCTGCGCCGGACGAAGAGCTGGAACCACCGCCCGAGGTGATTTTGCCAGAATTGCCTTCTACACCTAACATTCTATGTCACTTCACTTCTCTATGTCTTGTGTCTAGTCTCCTGGGTGTCACTTGCGATCCCACACGACCACATTTTCCTTTTAAGCTCTCTATTCGCTTGACGCTTTCGAATTAGAAAAGCTCTTACGTAAAACGAGAGCGGGGTTTCAAACGCTCCGAAAGCGCCTTGCATATTTTTGTTTTTTCACATCCATTTACAGTAATTGGGGCTGTTTTTACACGAACATTTTCATCTGAGCCGTGTACTTAGTTCAGAATCAAGACGAGTGGCACCTCGGCACTAACCACCGATTTCTTGTAACTCACGTACCCTGCATGCATCTATAACGGCTAGATGTAGTACCTTCTTCACGATACTTAGTATAGTGGCCGTTATTTCCATTTGCATAGAGACTAAAAGAGAGGTAAATCTGGCAAAATTTAACTTATTAACACTGTTCAGACATTGGCACTAATGAAAATGACTTAACACGTCCAGAATCGGTAATAGCGGCCAATGATTACTTGATAATTTCTTCAATTCCTTCCTCTACTTCGGCTACTATTAGAATACGTTATTTGCCTTTCAGCTTTTTCTGCTGAGATAATAAACGTAGGGCTATGCAGCTATCAGTATAACAGTTCTCTTTGGTAAAACATAATAGGTAATATTTAATTTAGCTGTGTTTTTATTGAAAACTCAACCAACATTCATTACAATACGAATAAAAAGCAAAGTCAGCGAATCGTTTTTACGTATTGTAATATTCATCACGTACTTCATCGGCTCGTTGGTCTAGGGGTATGATTCTCGCTTCGGGTGCGAGAGGTCCCGGGTTCAAATCCCGGACGAGCCCAATTATCATTTTTGAAATATCTCCGAAATTGATTTTTAATACTTTTAATTTGTTTTTGAACGACGAAAATTATTTGCGGTAATTGTAGTTTTCATTTTATTATGATTCTTCTATATTGATTAGTATAAAGGGCATAGGTTGAGCTGAGGTCTCTATAAATAAAAGCATTAATATCTATTTCGACGGAGAACATTTACAGTACTTTTCTTTAAAGGTATGATTAAACGTAATTCGAAAACACCAACTCTAATTAAGTCAACCTAATTAAAGTAATAGTTAAAAAAAACCTCGTTGTTACATTAAGTTGTTAAGTCGACACTGACTGAGTCGAAGAAAAAGAACCTATGTTGAATAAAAATAGCAGTAAATAACAGTGGAATTTAAACAACCTCACAGTTTCTGTTATAGTCTTCTTTAAAACGTTATTAATTGTCGTGTGAACAAGGAACAGCCGTTGATATTTTTCTTTAATAAAGTTGTTTCTGCGTTTATTAATATAAATATTTTGACGACCTCCGTGGCGTAGTGGTATGCGCGGTGGATTTATAAGACGAAGGTCCTTGGTTCGATTCCCGGCGGGGCAGATTGAGGATTCTTAATTTGTCTTGGTCTGGCTGGTGGGAGGCTTTCGCCGTGGCTAGTTACCACCCTACGAACAAAGACGTACCGCCAAGCGATTTAGTGTTCCGGTACGATGTCGTGTAGAAACCGAAAGGGGTGTGGATTTTAGTCTACTCCTAACAAATTAGCTCGCTTCCATCTTAGATTGCATCATCACTTAACATCAGGTGTGATAGTTTTTATTTCAAAGTGTTTTATTTTTTATCGCCTTTTTCAAAGTTGTTTAAGCGTCAATTTAAGAAACAAAATAATTATTTATTGATCCTTTTAATTTTGTAGAATTGAAAACTTCTTGACATTCGATTAGAATGACATCTCCAATAATTATGTAATGGCTCTTCGACAATGTTAATTTATGGTACCATCAAACTATAGACTGTGCCATGATAAAACGGCCAAATCGGTTGAATACGGTTGGTATTATCTCAACCCGTGATCTTACGTTCCGTAGCGCATACGCTACGACAATTATTTTTTAAATCAACGGTAATAGCTTCGGAAAAATATATTAAACTCTTATGGTGATAATGTTTAATTTAATAAATATAAATTCTTGAATTCAAATGTTGTTGATAGTTACCGACGGCTTATCAATCTCTTCGAGGGTGTAACACTGCCAGCTTCCCGATTCCGGGCTTAGAATTTATTGAAAATTTCTTATAAGAAAAAAAACCAACTTGATTCGAACTTAGAATCTTGTGATCGAACCCTCACAGTGTAACCACTAAACCAATTTCAGTTTAAGTTCGAGGTAGTTATTTCAGTTATTCAAAAAATTAACAAGGCACTTTGTCGCAATAAATTGTATTAATTCAAATCGAAAAAAGCAGCAGCTTTTTTAACACAGCTGTTTTAAATATAAACTAATGGGTAATTTCTTGAAGGCCGTGGATTGTTTTTTTACTTTCCCGCTTAAGCTATCTACAAATCTTTTCCGTAATGTCGGGAGGACAGATATAAGTCCATATTTCCTCATTTAGGTTTCTCTTTTCAGACTTAAAATTATATGACCATATTTAATCCTTTATTATCCTCGGCGCCGCAGCCAAATTGTGCATTTTATTGTATTATCTCAATTTAAATATGCAAAGTATGTAACTATACGCTTGAGATGCAATTTGATAATGTCATAGATAAAAGGTTCAAGGTTTTATATCTTTACAGTAATCTTTTTTAAAGTTTAATTTTTTTTGCAAGAAAAAGTAATTGTTAATAGAAGATAGGATAACCAACCAACACAGATAAAATGAGATAAACTAGAAGTCAACACTTGATTATAACTGCTGAAAAGAAGAGTTTTGATAACAATGGTGATGACAAAGATAATAACCATCGGTGATAATAAATTCGAGATGATCATCATTAACAACATCTGCCTGGTCTGATTCCTCATTACACGGTCAGCCCACATAAAGACAAACGTCTATTTTCAATATTACATAGCAATAGATAGCTAGTAATAAAAGTCACGAGCAAAAGACAGTATTCCTAATATAAAACACAATGTGTTCAATTTAGCATACACAGCCTTTTATGCCTCCGCCACGCCCGCCCGCCTTCAATACCGGTGCGTGCCTTATATCTGGATAAGAGCCCAATTCATCCTTTATTCTCTTCAACATCCTTTTGAAGCCGCCTGTATAATAAGAGAACAATAGTATCAAAGGTCTTCATGAAATTGATTTTGAGATCCTCCACTTAGCGTGAAGATTACGCAATTTGGCTTAAGTCATCTAATTTTAAACACGTTTTCTGTTGAATAGGACTGGGGCGGAGATAATTACTATTTTTTTATGCTTTATATTATTTTATTTTTTCAAGGTTTTCACTAAATTGATTCTGCTACCAGACAGGCTCCACTTCGCGTGAACATTACGTAATTTGACTTTATATTTACTTAGTTTTCTGTTAAATACAATTCGGGCCTTATTTTTCTTTTTAATTACAGTTGAATGAAAATTGAACTGAACTGCGTCGTAGGTATTTGCTCCATATCTTCTCCATAAGGAGCGAGGTCTAGCTGTTAAAATAAGCTGAGAACGGTGAAATTTAAGTAAAACCGAAAAACAGGAAGTACCTATTTTTAACGTATTTTATTTTAGCTTATTATTTAATTTATTTTACCATGATTGATTTATTATGACCCACATTCTAACAGGGCAAGTTAAATATAAACTTCTAATTAGCTTCTCGAAATTCATAAGCCGTTGCTGAAATAATTAATTTTTGTAATAATTTAATTTAGACAAGTAATAATTTACAACCTTCTCGCCCATTGTACAGGGTCAACGACCTCAGCTCCTACGCTTTCCTGCCTGTTAATTCTATTTATAACGCTCTGTTGTACTTATTTTGATATTTATGTTGGTATATTAATTAGTTTATGCTGTCGTAAGTAATATACATTATAATGAAATATTACCATCAATATTATCAATGGTACCTGCGACTGAAAAATCTTTATGCTTATTTTATATTGACCACTCAGCGTAAATTAAGTAGCAAATTGGTCATGTTTAGAAAAATTTTACTGATATTAGTTACATTTCCAGCCTAAATGTATCATAAATCAATAAATAGTAAGTTAAAAATGTCACAAAAAATAAAAAAAATCTATGCTCTGCTTTGACAAGCCGTTGTGTGCAAAAACCTGCAGAAACCGTTCTCGCGTTCAAGACATTTACCCATAGGTGACGTGTTGGAAGCACGTAGGCTTTTAGTCGATGACTCCGACGAACTCGTATAATATCCTTTCTTGACATTGGGAGATAAGAAGGTAAAATACCTCAAGATACCAGTAAAAACAACGATAGACTTGCCGTGGTGGCGTTCTCTCAGGTTTTTTCTTCATGACCCTTATATGTAGAGGGCGGCATTTTTTGGGTTTTTTCTCCACCTCAAAAATATAAAAGATTCTTATGAAACATGAAATAAATCTTCATCGCACTCTGTATGCGCAAACATCGCAATTTACCCATTACCATTATGTAATTGGCTCTAAGCTAAACCTCGGGGATTGCTATAAGCAAAGTTACTTGCAAACTTTACGTCCTGGTAGTATAAAACTTTTATGATTAGTCAAAGAACTCCGAGCTCCTCGTACCTACTTCGTCGACGTAAACCTTCATGTCATTAAGACATATACGGGTTTGCCTACTCTGGTATTGAAAGTTTAAACGGACAGCATTTTTTCCCGGGACCAGTTTTACGCAAATTTTGAAATTTTTTAGCCTCAAAATTTTTTAGATAGAATTGACTACTATTGTGTATTCTGTGATACATCAAAAGCTGTCCTTTTGCTGCTGCCTGTAGCTAGCCCATGTGGACTCGGATCGCTCCAATCGAAGTATGAAATATTGAATATGTTAAGCCATTAGTTGCGGGCATTACCATGCCTATCAGCTGATAGTGATTGATTCAAGTGAAACTTCATCACCTTATGGCCGCTAACTTGCATTGGAGCAGTGTAGTGGACCTCACGCTGTAATGGGCTGTTAAAATAGTCTTACTTATAAAGAAAACCATTTATTTTGTCTTAATATTATATTACCTAAGTATTAAGAAATCGATAAGCTATTTTAGCTGTCAATTTCGTTGTCAAATTGTAAACATTAATTTCGTTCATTTAAGTACTGTTTTTCGGCAAGAATAAACATTACTTGTCTCAAAACGTACCTTAACGCATAGTTAAATAATAAAGGCATTCGAAACTCTTGGAAAGTTCGTTTAGTTTATAAACTTACTCGTAATATTGTGAATGAGCGTCTATTCACTCTATCCTTGAAGACATTTTAGGCCAAGAACTGTACAGACTCTATTATCCTAGTTGTTTGTTCAAGGCTCAATTGTAACCGTACATATAAAATGTTATTTTACATCGAACAGCCTTGAACATTTTTTATAATAATGCGGGTACACATGAAGTTTATGGAGTAATTATTGCTCTGTTATCTATTTATGTGGACATCTGGAACAACAATATTGAGCAACTTCAAATTCCTGTTGATCTAAATTTTATACACATGAGTTTCCAAAAACTCGTAACCAGTCGGTAGCGTATGGTTAGGTGGTAACCAGTCGGTAGCGTGTGGTTAGGTGGTAACCAGTCGGTAGCGTGTGGTTAGGTGGTTACCAGTCGGTAGCGTGTGGTTAGATGGTAACCAGTAGCGTGTGGTACCCACCTAGGGTATGGAAATGTATTTATTAATAATATGTAATTTAAATAAGTATAAGAAGAAGAATATAAATATATTTATTTGAGAAGTTACAGATTGGCTTACACAATGAATCCCATGCCACTAAACTAGGTAAGCTCCTATCTTAGGGGCCAGTGTTTTGACACAAAAATAAACGAGAAAATAAAATACAGTTACAATAGTTAAAATAAGAAAAATAAAATAAAATTATATTGACTTAAGTTTATTTATGCGTGTGCGTACGTGTTTGTGCGTGTCCGTGTGCGTGTGTGTGTGTGTGTGCTTGTGTGTGTGCGCGTGTGTGTGTTTAAGTGGGTAAATTCAGACTGTATTTAATAAATTTAAAGACATTATTATTTTTTTACTCACGTACCTATACAAGTACGGTGCTAAATATATGAATTGTCTTCTGACAAAGGTTGATTTTGTTTTTGGTAATGGTATATATGTCTTCTACGCCTTAATGTGCACATAAATATTAATAAACTTCTTTATTTAAGATTTTTTTCAATTAATGTATTGCTAACTAATATTGCCAAGAATATATAATAGTTAGGGCATTTCTAGTAGACTCACGAGGTCCTATTTTAGAGTTATAATACATTCATAAATTTCTTTTTCATTTAACTGTATAAAAAATACAATTTTAAATGCGAAATAGGAAGTTCTGTGTAATTTACAAACGCGGAAAACGTTTATTTTTTTAGTATACTAAATCACACGCGGGGTCGACCGTTGCGAGGCGGAGTAGACTACGCTCGGAAATTTTGTTTTCGTAATTTACTGGACCACTTCTAAGTTGATAAGAAACTTTGGTGTATGCTGTATGACAAAATAGTTTTTACTATTTTGTCGTGTGTAGTTTCTGTTTCTGTCGGAATAGAGATAAAAAAGCCTGTTATAATCTAACCTCATTCGCACTTACGGTGTGAAGGAATAACAAGCATATATAAATACACAAACTTTCGATTTTATAATATAATGTAACTAGTAGGCAGAGATGTACAAAATGTTTCCAAAAACGCATTTAAATACAAAATGCAAAATACTTTTCAAATTTACTATTTCAAATGCAAAATACCAAATAGTTTTGCATTTTGTATTTTAAATGCTAAATGCAAAATAGGTATTTTCAAAATACTATTTCAAAATAAAATACCTTTTGACTAAATCATATAATATAGTATTTTTTATTAATTTTACGTATTTATCATGAGTAATAGAATAGAGATATAATGCTGAGCCAAATAGCACCTTATGCATGACACTTTAGTCGTATTTATCAGAACGCGTATCAATAAATTCTGTTATATTATTAATAATACTCACATAAAATAATTTAAAAAACTACACAAACGAAAAGATAGTCATGGCTCCGTTTTGTGAATTGTGTGGCCATTTATTTCGGTTCGGTCAAATTCGTCAAAAAAGCGTCATTCGTTCATTTCATTTTGCTTGTCTATTTGTTGGCTAAGCTTAATCACAAAGTATTTTGCATTTTAAAATGAATATTAAAAATGCAAAATACATCTTGAAAGGTATTTCAAATAAAATACAAAATGTTTTTTACTAAAAGGCATTTAAATGCAAAATACAAAATAGGTATTTTGCATTTTGTATTTGCATTTTAAATAGAAGTATTTCAAATAAATCGCATCCCTGCTAGTAGGTATATTTTTACCAAAATTATTGAAACAAACAAAAAAGGAATCTTAATACATTTAACTGACCACTGTGATTCAAGGATACAGAGGAAATAAAGTGCAGTCCAGGCATCAAAAGAATAAACGCTAACAAAGGACTAATATGTGAAAGCGGACGAGTGTTATCTCTGACAAAATTGTT
The DNA here is from genome assembly GCA_034621355.1 of Mycalesis mineus. NCBI lineage: Eukaryota > Metazoa > Arthropoda > Insecta > Lepidoptera > Nymphalidae > Mycalesis > Mycalesis mineus. Next base: position 4,308,531 of record CM067883.1, read on the forward strand.
GTCACTTTTTCAAGAATGATTCATTTCGTTTCAATGGCTCAATTATATGTTATATTTAATTTAATGTATGCTCCTAGAAATTGATAAAAATCATGTGCGTGTAAAAATAATATTAATATTATAAGTAAGAATAAGCTTGTAGCACACAACACTAGGCTACATGAAATTAATAATTCTACAATTACTTGCATATATTTATATAATTAACTGCGGGATGGAGTCACGGGCATGTCTGACAACAAGCTTAAGATTTCTGTTAAAGTTATTGTCGAAAGCGAAAATTTATAGGAAAATCATAATAAGTCAAATGCTTATTAACGATGAAAAGCTTGCGAATTAATTGCACAATAATAATCAATCAAACTAAACTATAATTGATTAGTATATATAGTAATTGTGTTATTTGAGATAGATTGTGTGAATTGTTATATTTGGTAAGTATATATTTATTTGGTACACAAATCAAAATAATGCGGGATTAATATCATAATGAAATTTCCTTTTCATTGACATCAAAATCCAATTTTGAAATTGTATACGGCAGTAGATTTCCGAAGCAATATTTTAGGGTCTCGCGAAATCAAGGCCACGGTTAGAATGGTAGAATTCTATTCAACTGTAAACTGGAGTGAAATGTGCGCGGGAAATAAGGGTGCGCCAAAGTTTGCGTGTAGGGATCAGGGGTAGCGAAGTCAGTTTACCAGACGCCGGGCGGCCGGGCAGACGTCATGTCGCGACGCCGGCGACGCGTCGTCTTCCGCGACTACATACCATTGGACATTCATACCATGGCTAAGGTAATCATTATCCTCCCTCGCGTTGTTTACTTAGAGAAATGTATAAATGTTTACAACCCCTGAAGAAAGTAATTAGCAACGTCACCGTATAGAGATTGTGCTATTGTTGTTTAAAGTTGATTGCGACGACACTTGGTCTACCACAAGTGTGTCATCGTGATTGCACTTTTGTGTTATTTTTAATATTCTACTTAGATTGTAATTAGAATTGACATTGCAATATTATTTGCATGTGTTTTTGTGAGTTTATTAGATTTTACGAAGTTATCTGAAATGTGTTGGTATAATAATTAATAAGCAAGATTGTAAAGAAAATAATTAGCAATATCGTATTTCGCAATAGGTGTAGTGTTATAATACCTTATTGTTTTAGAGTTAATTGTAACTACAATTGTTACCATCGTGTGTTACCATAATTACACCTTTGTATTATGCCATTTATAACTAATATTGTAATTACAATTGGTTGAAAGTTATACTTTCAATATTTTCCTAGTTTATTTTCTTTACACGTTTGGTGAGTTTATGAAACTTTACGCAATTCTCTGAAATGATTTGGCAATTAATCAGAAAGCTATTCTACGCACAAGATTCAGTGTAATTAAACGTCATTATATTTGTGTTCAGTCAGGCTTCAATAATTATTATTGAAAGGTAATCTTTCATTTATAATTAATTATACATATTTAGGGGGTTATTTATGAAAATATGGTATTTCATATTACATGTCTATAAAATACCTACCACTAAATATCACTGGATTTTGCGTGTTAACATGTAATTTTCCACTTTGTTATTTACATACAAACGTTTTAAAATTATGACCAAAACTACCTCGTTGATTCATTAGATAATGAGGTCCTGTGGTCGAGTCCTGGAACTGGATTTAAAATGTAGAGCTATTTTTTTTAAAGAAATACTCAATTTATCTACTCGGTTAAGGTAAGTTGGTGTTGTTATCTTTATCCTCGTGTCTGGACATGCACGTTAAGCTCTTGCTCCCGCTCATCATCGTTAACATTTGACGGTGATCATACACATATCATCACTATCAGTCTATTAACGGCCCACTATAGGGTCAGGCCCCCCTCATTTTAGAGGAGGGGATACATACACAACATGTACACATTAAATTCACTTAATTGTACAGCGTAGTAAGTCTTAGCTCTGTACTGTAGTCAGCCGTTTAAATAAATTGATAGTAATCAAGTAAATCTATACTAGTATTATAAAGCTGAAGGGTTTGTTTCTTTGTTTGACTGCGATATTCTCAGAAACTACTGGTTCTAATGGAAAAATTGTTTTTGTGTTGGATAGTCCATTTATCAAGGAAGTATAATATAATAAGTTATTTGAAAAAATAAGTTACTATATTAATGACAATCTTATTTATTTCAATTCTACGCGGAGAAAGACGCCGGCATCCGCTAGTAGTAGTATGATATAATGCGTCTGACTCAAGTAGAGCTGCAAAGTTCAATTGCCACAAAATCCGTTATTTATGATAATCATTTTATGGACGACGGAAACTTTCTGTACTCCATAAAATATTCGAAAATGATCGTTTCCATCGGATACTTTATTTTTATTTTCAATAATAATAAAATGAAATTTATTCAATGAATATGCATCAAAAAATAAATAAAAGTAGAAATTAGTCAAAAAATAGTTGAAAGCCTAGGCAACTTGAAAAAAGCCGATTAATTTAAAATATAATTTTTAACTGCGATCGAAACAGGAAGACTCCGAAAGGAATTATTGCAATTTCCATTTCTGCCTCTAAGCAGCACTGCTGTGTTCCGCTATTTACAGGAAAATGAAGGCCTAGCGCCGACGGTTCAGGTTTATCGACATGACAGGAGTTTTTAGTCCCTACCGGTTCTAAAACGCCGCAGACGATAAAAGCAAAGGATTTGTCGTAGCGACACTATTGATTTCTATGTATTTATATGGAAACGATGTGTCACTCGGCACGAAATTTATTTCAAAGTAAGTTATACAAGCTAATAGTGTCGCTGTAATCGGCTCTGAATTTGCACCCTCTCTATTTATAGTCATCAGTTTTTCACCTACCATCGGGAGGTTTTTGCTTGATCCGTCAATTATGCCTTTTTTTAAAGGTACCGCCTTGCACTACTTCGTGCTGGCCTCACTGTTATTATTTCTCCCGCGCTTTCTTTTCTTCTTCTTCCTTTTTTCTCTACCATTATGGTACGGAGCATTAGCATGGAATGAACCAGATTTTGCGCATTTATATCTTTCACTCCCTGCATGTCTGCACATCCTGGGCATTCAAAGAGAGCATGCCTCGGACTGTCCTCTTCTTCACAAAAGTAATATCGGGCATTTCCAATAGCGAAAAGGTAAGTGTTAAACACCCCGTGTCCGCTGAGGGCCTGTGTCAGCCATCGGTCCACTTCCCTGTGTTTCCTTTTTAGCCACATTTTTAAGTCAACAGTTTTCCTCTCACCTAGCATGCTCTCGCGTATATCGAGAGGACTTTTATCTTTACTTGCGAATACTATTGCCCGCTCCTTGACCAGCTTCGCTATCGTGACGAGTCCTGCTATGACCAGAACAGCTTCCGTCAATTATGCCTATAAAAATGTTCTTTCAGAGCATACATACATAACGCTATGTAGTACGTACAATCAGCAATTAATTTAATATTAACATACAATTTTATTTACACAAGCAATCATAAATTTTCAAGCGCCTACATGAAATTGAATCGCAATTCTTCACAAAGTATCAATTGATATTTAATAAACAACATTCGAATTTCGACCACTGTAGTGCGCGATGTTCAATATAAATCTGCATTTAAGTGGCTTTCACAAGTTGGTCACGCTCAAGCACACTCATTCATGTTTGTGTGAACAGTCGGCTTGAATGGAGCCAATGCCAGGCTGATTATGATGCACGACTTGACCTCGAGACAGGGCGGATAGTCTCTTTTATAAGTGCTACTGATTATTTTGCATTTCTCCATTTTGAAACTAGGTATATTAAAACAAAAGTACCTTTACCCGGATGTAATTGAACTACCGAAAATTGGCTGTGAGGGTATTTTATATATGCAAGCGGAAGCGAAGGTATACCAGCATATAATGTAAATCACTATGAAATCCGCTTCCAGATCTTGACCTTACTAGAACTACAGCACGTTCTATATTAAAACGTGTATCCCAAGCTGCTTTAGTAGGCATAATAGGTATAACCATTTTTGACTGGGCAGGAAGAATAGCACAAGCAGGAGTGCCGCGTCACAGAGCTCCTTATACTTCCACTGGTGATAAAACCTCAGTCTCTATTCAAACATTTTCTCTTTATTACACTTTGGAGATGGCACCTGCACGGTCCTCTGGAGGTCCTCAAGGACTCCTTGGAATGCTAAGATAATCTTCTCAATATCGCTATTGTCTATAGTATTCAATTAATTATTTGTCTATGCTATATTGCATACCCTTTTCTTCTAAATAATGTTCTATACGTGATGTATTGCTAATATAAACAAGGTAACTACTGGTACGTTTCCGTAATATTATAATAATGTATTTAAACACAACTAACATTCTCCATTTGCCGCTAATTAAGCAATAACTTGTGGTAGGAATTTACACGACATTGCAGTGGTTATTGGTAGATTTACAGATAGATTAGGACGTACTTGTAGGTATCAGATTTAATCATAAGATCTATTTTTTTTCACAAAATAAAAAAAATCTCCTCTAACAAACTCACTCACTAATGTTATATGTAGCCAAATATTTTGTTATCTATCTCATTTCTAATATAGGAAAAACGCAGCTAACTGAAACTCAAAAAGATGTGAAATCCTAAATTAAACAAGTCTTGAATAAAACCCTGGACCTTTGTGAAAAACGAAACGCTAATTCAGCAGAACTCTAAAGTTAATACTTAACAGTTTTAAAGGTATAAATCGTCAAAACTTTGGAGATTACTATGAATGAAAAAAATAAATTTATAAAATATATCTAAAGATAACAAAGTTCCTTTGTAAAGGAGATCAGCCACCTTCCTTTAAATTACTGATATTATCTTTTTGAGTTTTTGCCTCTTATAAATCGTAAATATTGTGTCCAGGTTAGCTTAAACAATCAACCAGTCGATGAACGTACCCACGATCTATGCAATTTAGTTCTGACCCCTTAACTTAGGTACAGTATAGCCTCAATATCTGTAGGTACAGCTACAGGTAAAGGTATTAAAACCTAAATAATTCGCGTGTAATTATAGAACCAGACACTATAACCGCTATAAGATGTCACAGAAGCGAAATCGGCATGAATATTTCAAGCTTGAACTGAGACTATGACATTCGAAAATAGCTCCAAAAATCAATTGCATCTGACTTCTGAATGGCCCTCTGTTCAGTCAGATCTCGGTCCCTGCTAACATCACTTGTATACCTTTCAAATGAAACGACAGCTTTGAACTCCATTTATATCACGAGAGCTACCGCAAAGGTACCGTTTCGTAACTACTCCGTAATGATACACGTGTTCGTTAACAATTAGTGTCGAGTCTTTGGTTATTTGTAACTATCGACGTAAAAAACGGAGTTATGAGTTTTACGGGCACAAACCGTGTATCTAGATTTCTGTGTCTTTTTATGATATCGTAGCTTTGATACGGTGCGTTTTTTGTTGGGTAGTTGACCGAGGTTATATATTGATGATCGAGATTAGTCTACTTAGGATGTGTGGTGAAAATCCTAAGCTAATTATTATCGTTGTTTTTATGATGAAAAGAAGAAGTTCACTACCCTAGCTCATGATTGTTGGGAAATTTTCAAAATATTTCATTTTAACTTATTTATGAAAAAACAATCATATTTCAAGAAAAAACAATTATATTCATTTCCAACATTATCATTCTAATGAAATAAAATATTTAAAATTCTTGGTAGGTTTTATTTTCAGTGGTGAATAGCAAGGTATTAAAATTGCAGCGAAGTGAAAATTACATAAATATTATAAATTATTTATATTAGGTAAATTAAATATATTAGGTAAGGAAGTATGGACTAAATAAATTGTTAAAGAATTACATTCGAATACTGAAAGGTAATAATTTATATTATTCAGGTAATATTACTTCACTATTATTCAGGTAAGGTATACTTCAGTAATCGGCGGTGAATTGGTTATAATGTATTTTTACAATGTAGTGCTTGTTCTTAACCCGCATGTGACGTATGTTCTTGGTTTGTCTGCACGAGTGATGACATATGCAACTTAAAAATATTTTACAGAGTTTGATGTGGTTGTTACTATTTAGGATAAAAATCATTTTGGCCTAAATTGCAGGCTCTTCTGCAACGTGATTATAATACAGCACTGATAAAATTATACATGCATTTCATATAATTATGAAAATGCGTATAATTTTATGAAATGCATTTTATTTTTCAAAAGAATTTTCACTGTCATAAGTGGCCCAATAATATCATAATTTTTGTGATTTTTTTAAAATTTTAAATATAATAGATTTTCAGATTTTAACCTCCCTTGATAATTATCTTTGGCGTCGTGGTATGAAGCCATAGCTCAAACTTACGAAGGTCTCTTGTTAATGGTCCCTTCTGTGAACAGGAGTACGAGGAGGAAGGCCGATCGAGGAGACATTCGTCGCCATGCAACTCGCGAGAGGGCAGCACGACTGCACTACACACCCAGCATTACGACGACGCTGTGAGTACCTTTTTATTATAGATCTGTAGCGGTAATGCCGGTACTAGGGCAGCATATGCCCAGGTATAGAGAGCAGACATTGAAGAGGCGCAGATATGACGAGACAAGGACCTCAATATTTTAAGCGGACTATTATAAAACTGGCAGCGGCCGCATAAAGGCTGATATCGGCACTGTGTAGTGCTATTTTCTAAAAGGGTGAATGTCAAGTTTGTATTCGAACTTTGAAGACTTGGCAATGGGAGTTTTGCATTCGTCTCTGTCTCTCTCAGTCTAAAACGATTTAGAAAGATCGTATAGATAAGAGGTATAGATTTGAGACTCTCATTGTCAAGTATAACAAAAACATTATCACACAATAGATTTACTGAGGGTAACACCAAGGCGCTAAAACGAAGCAGCAGGTTACAGGTTGATGTATAAAAAAAAGGAAGTTGTGAAAATGGAACGCGCTTAACTATAAATTATAAATTTTGGAAACCTAACCATAGGATGTAATCTGGCTTTTATCGTGAAAATGAAACAACAAGTAATACCTGTTGAAAATAAAAACTGTTGAAAATATTAGCAACAATTAATAGACTAAAAAAATATCTTCTTTGTCTGTTTATATTACTCACATACAAGTAATGCAATCGCTGCAGTTGCAATACAACTTCAAACTTCAATCGAATTAGAATAAGCACAATCAATAGAACATCTTTTTATAGGTCTCTATTCAAAGTATTTTCGTTTTTACAATTTACATAAAACCTTAACGAATTATATACCAAAACGTTGCCCAGGAACCACTCTATCCAATGGTGAAAACCGCTTGACGGTTCGTTCAATAGGGTTTATGGTGAACAGACAGACAGGCGCGGCAAGGGGCTTTGTTTTATAACACGAGTATGTACGGACAAGGGTACGTAGGTATGTGTCTAAAACTTTTTGTTCGCTTGGGTGTACTAAAATCCGGTTTTATCTGAGTTGGTACTTGTTTTGAAAACAACTGAGTATTGTAAAAACAGCGCTAAAAACCGTTTTTAAGCAATTTTAAGCATCATAAGTTCTAACAACCGGGCAGTTAAATTTAATGTTAACACAAGTTTTATGTTGTTTTTGTGAAACAAATATATCTACGCCGTCATACTCTGCTAAAACAGATTAATGTACAAGTAGATATTATGTTATAATCTTAAGTATCTTAACTACATAATCCCTAAAGCAGGAAGGAATAAACATCTTTAATATCTGACCTTTTTCTGTAGATATCAATAATCACGCACTCCATTTTTCGTAAATTGGTGAAACTTGTTCATTACAATTTTTCTAATGTGGGTGTTATTAGTTAGTTGGCATCGATATCAGTCTATTATAGCCGCTACTAAAGGTACAGGCCTCCCTCGTAATAGGAAAAGGGGATATAGAACTCAGGCCCACCACGCTGCATAATTGCAGGTTAGCGGCGGTCAAGGATAATACAGTTAGTTATAATGACTTGGACCGATGGTTTATAACGAATGGTTAACAAGAATAAGTATAAAGTAATTATATATATGTATAACTCCTTCTGCCTCAATCAATGAAGATACACGTAAGTGTGTACAGATGCTATCAAGAGTGTTTTGTCTAGTATTTTATTTATTTATTTAAATTAAAAAAATATATTTATTAGTTAAATAATAGTCACTTTTAAGACTTACCGTTACTAGGTAGTTCAAAAGTTGCGACAACTTAGGTACAATTAACCTACGTTTAAACATAGGCAAGGTCAGGACGAAAATAATAAGCATGTGGTCATTTCCTCAATTTTATATGAACAATTACAGTATTAATAATAATTGACGGAGATGAAATAATTTTTAGTTAGTGGGCCAAGTTTAGTGCCATACTTAAAATATTGGCGCGGTGGATTTACAGGAAGTCCTGAGTTCGATTCCCGGCTGGGCTGATTGAGAATTTCTTAATTTGGTGTGGCTGGTGGAAGTTTTCGGCCGTGGCTCGTTACTACCCTGTCGGCAAAGACGTACCGCCAAGCAATCTATATTATTTAATTAAAATCGGCTACTACTTGATTATATACTTGAAATAATAAAGCAGAAGCAAATTCAAAGCAGAAAGCAGATATGAAAATTCAATATTAATATTTTAAGAAAATTATTTGCTAATTCATAAGACTTTAAATATAACTAATTACAATTATTTGTGTCGTGTGTGTGTGTGTTTACGCTAATCTCTAAAATTACCGACTTTAATGCAAATTGGAGTAACATTTCACTGACTAATAATTTGGAAAATATGTTAAGTTGTAAGTCGGTTCGACGGATGAAGTCGCAAATAACCATAACTTATTTTTTTTTATTTAGGTAAAAAACCTAACTAACTTAGCTTGCCACAATAGCCGTGCGCGTTCATAATATGTTAATTAAAAATTAACGTTTATATAGTTTAGTGCATGAATTGCGAACATTTGACTATTTCGTTGACGGACGCGGTCGCCTTCAGACGACCTTAAATCTGTGTGTTTACTAACAGATAACAGTGAGTAAAATTAATCTCAATTATTTACTTCATTAGTCGCAGATTAACGCTATGTTTTTATTATTTCTATACTACTAGCACATTATGCTTAAAACCGGCTTCTTACACGCATGACGCAGGAGCAATCTAGCAGGTGTGACCACTGAGTTGTATTGTATTCCGAGTGGCGCAGTGGCTAGTGACCCTGCTTCTGCGTCTTAGGCCGTGGGTACGATTCCCACATCTGGAAAATATTTGTGTGATGAACATGGATGTTTTCCAGTGTCTGAGTGTTTATGTATATTTTATAAGTATTTATGTATAATATATATAAAAATATTTATCAGTTATCATAGCACCCGTAACACAAGCTACTTACGAGTACGCTTACTTTGGGGCTATATAGCGATGTGTGTAATTGTCCTATAATATTTATTTATTTATTGCTCCTCCGCTTGTTTATAGTCCACGATTTTCTCAAAAACTATTTGTAAAGCGTTTTCGTTATTCCAATTTATATTTTTTAGGAATTTTAAACGTGTTTCCTTCTTGGCACCTAAAGTAAAACAAAAACTAAATTTTAGTTTGAAATATCATTTTTATTTTTATATTAACATTCTAATGGTGACAATAAAAGCTCTTACACTATAAGCTCTATGTAGTGACGAATTCGGACACTAAAGCTCCTCTGTAGCGTAGGCTCAGCATTGTATAAACATGTTATACTTCATTCAAAAATTTGCCTAAATGTTAGCGCCTGACTTAGTTGTTGGGGTTTAATATGTATCTGCTCATCATCATTGTTAACGATCTAATAAATAATAATAAAAATAAATAAATAATAAATGTTTATCTTTTTAATGAATATTCTTTTTCCTGCGGGTCTTAGCGACGTACCACCATGCTATTTAACGTTCCAGTACGATGCTCTGAAAGCGAATTATGTTTGACTATTAGGTAGCCAATAGTCCACCATAAGTGTAATAAACTACCAAATTCTAATGTTTCTTAACCTAAGTAAATGGTATAAGATTGTTAACTTTAACTTCTTATTTTATTTGTTTGGTGTTATCTTTGTTAGAAATTAGCGGAACGGAAGTGCGGTGATGCAAGACATTATACGAGTAATAATAATAATCAAATTCAGTACCCACTAAGTCATACACACAGACGTATGTATGCACGTACTACGTAGATATAAGGCCAAACGATAACTGCAGGCTGCAGGCGACGTGTCGAAGCGTTGATGTCTTTGATTTCATAACAATTAACAGTGAAAAATTTTAACGGACTTCCAAAAAAGGAAAAGGTTCTATATTCGACTCACTGTATGATTTTTTTATAAACACTTGACAGAATAGATAAATGGTCCACCAGATGTTAAATCGAAATTGGTAGTTTCAAACAGCATCACAAGTAAGCTCCAAACAATACAATTCACAAGGCATAGAATGCGCTACTTTGTGCTTGTCAATTGCACTTCGGCTTGACTCCGTTGTGAAGGTGTTCGATTTGGCACACGTTGAGCATTATAACATTTATCCTTCTATTTATCTACAAAAACTTAAACAACTTTTGTAATAACTTATGTTTTCAAAGGCAGCAGTTTTATTTATCGTGTATTGTTTTAGATATGGCTTTCGTTTTATGGTTTGCGATATTGGTTTTGGTTATTTGGGCGCTTAAAAAGAGAAATCAATGGAAGGATCTCCCACCTGGACCATGGGGTCTACCCATTCTCGGTTATCTACCTTACCTAGATCGCCGTTACCCGCATATGAGCCTGACGGAACTCTCGAAGCAGTATGGTCCAATCTATGGTCTGCAGATGGGAGGAGTATATACTGTGGTTTTGGCTGATCATCAGCTAATTAGGGAAGCATTTTCTAAGGACTCCTTGGCTGGACGTGCGCCATTGTTTTTGAGCCATGGTATTACAAAAGGCAACGGTAAATATTTTTTATTTTTTAATAATTTTATAATGCAATCGACGTCACTCTCAGAAATTTTTTCTCGAACTCTTTGCTCGGACATAAATTTTAGAATTTGTCGCCTAATCGGTATTGTATTTACACTTTTGCAGCAAATAACGATTTTTCTGCCTTGCATATAAAATAATTCAAATAACTCAAATAATTTTAAATTTTTGTAAGCTCATTGGTTACAGGCAGAAATAAAAAGATAAGTGCGTGTTCACTAAATAAAAGCTTGCATTCTTAATATCTTTTTATGTTTTATTACTATAGGAATAATTTCTGCTGAAAATATATTATGGAGGGACCAAAGGAAACTAGTAATTTCACTGCTCAAAAGCATCGGCATGGTCAAACACGGCATAGCTCGTGACAAGTTGGCAAAACGGATAACAGATGGCGTCGACGAATTGATCCAAGTATTGTTTTTTTTTAAATTAATATGTTCTAAAAAATCAATCACAAAATATTCAAACAAACGAAAAAGGACCAATCGATCAAAATGATGAAATATTGCGGTCATAATAAAAGGACAAACAACAGAAAATGAGAAGAATATAGTACAATTGAGAACCTACAATTTTTGTATAATCGGAATAATATCATGACTCCGCCTAATTATTATCTATTCCTATCACAATTTATTCCTAAATAATACAAAAAGTGTCTTGCATACATCTAAATTATAAACTTTTTTACTGATTTCAAAATTATTCTCATTTCATAAATCTGCTTTAATCCGGTATAATTCACAAAATTACAGGATATCAAGGAAACGTGTTGCTCTCCGATATCTCTGCACAATATGATGTTCAATTCTTTGGGAAGAGTTATTTTTGATATAATGTTAGGATTCAAATTTAAAAAAAATGACAAAACATTCATTTGGTTAAAAGAAATCCAAGAAGAGGGTGCCATAGAGGTGGCTGTATCAGGAGCTCTAAATTTTCTACCTTTTCTACGGTAAGTAAAACTCACTCCATCCTCCAAAAAAAAACTCCAAAAAAACTCTCTCCATAACAATTGTTCTTAAATACTATTTTGATGTTATATTGCATGTGTCTGCAAAAAAATTGTACATTGTAAGGTAGAACTAATTAAATATAATTTTATAAAGTTAATTGGTCAGAAAGGCATGTTAAAGCCGTCAAATGTCTTACCTTTAAATCTCCAAACAAAATAAATAGGTATTAGTAAAGATCTTGATACACAGGATAACTTTCAGATTTATATCATCTTCTTCAAGAAAGTCCATACAAGTTTTAGTTGATGCACAAACTCAAACACATAAACTAAATGCAAGTATTGTAACAGCACGTCGTAAGAAGATGGGTTTAGAAGTTCCACCAGGAGCTGTACGCAAGGATCATGCAAATATATTCAACGAACACCCTGAAGGTTTCATAAAATGCGTTAAATACAGTAAACATGCATCGAACCCGGAAGTACATTATTTCGACCCCAATAATCTAATATTCTCGAAAGAAGTATCTATACTGGACAATTATCTGTTGGAACAAGCGCAGAGATTCAAGAATGGAGATGAAAACGCTTATCTGATGAGAGACGAGCAGCTGCATTACCTTTTAGTTGACCTGTTCTTTGCAAGCCTTGATACCAGTTCCGTTACTTTTTCGTGGTTTTTGTTGTATATATCTCTTTATCCAGAAATACAAGTAGGTGACCTTTATATATCATACTGCCATTATCTATCACATGATAATTATCTTGTACGCTAAAATTATGTCAAAAAACACTCTGTTTACCCTTTTGTAATAACATGTTGTCTAGGAAAAGATGCGAGAAGAAATCTTAACAGTATATCCCGAAGAGTGTGCGGTTGATAGTTCAAAACTGCCATATGTGTTGGCGGTAATATGCGAGACTCAAAGAATAAGATCAATTGCACCTTTAGGGGTACCTCATGGGTGTTTACAAGTAAGTACGACTATGAACTATTTTTAGTGAAAGTATTATAAAAAAAAAGACATAGAAAATAAAAATGCACTCTGAGACTGCCGTGGTAAAGCTATTGCATAGAGGTTAAGCAACATCGGGCGCGGTCAGTACTTGGATGGGTGACCGCCTGGGAACATCGTTTGCACAAATTAATTATCCGAGTTGTCTAGGTTAAGCTATTAGCAAAGTACAACGTGTGCACCGCGCCAAGCCAGAGCCAAGACTGCCCAACAGTTTTTTTTTTCTCCTTTAATTGCCAAAGGTTACAAGGACCAAGTGGCGGGGGGAGTGGGGGAGGAGAAGCATGGCAGGTGCAGGTGAAGAAAATTCAGAGGGCGAACTACTTTCTAGGGCGCTCCGGAGACTCAGGCCTCGTCATAGAGGGAAATTTGAATGAAAATAAAGGAATTCAAAAATAAAAATTAAAATTTAAAAAACCCAACATGGACGGGGTGTTTCCAGTCCAGGTGACTCAGGAAAGAACTCGTCTTCGCGGCGAAGACGATGTTTGTTAATGTGGGTAATCGGAGGCGTATCCGTTGTTATGTCGTCATCAGGGTCGTAAGGACGTTTGGCGTCTAAGTCTGCAGTCGACTTCTAATTCGGAGGTGAAAAAAGTTTCCACCAAAGTGGGTGGTGGGGGTTTTCGAAAGGTAATTTTCCGAAAGCTTTTTCATGTAGTGTGCTAAGGTGGGTAGATCCAGGTCTCGTGGCGGTCGATAATGAAACTGACCACGGGGAGCTCAATTAATTTTATTTTAATTATTATTATTATTGTATTTTCTTAGCATGGGCGAAGCTATGCTAGCGTAGGTCAAAAATAATGCACACCTTGTGTGTGTAAGTGTGACTTTTAATCTAAGGGACAGTTTGCTTGATGGGCAAAGAAATGGGTAAAATCGACCTAACACATATTTGGCTTTGTTTCTAGCCTTTTGGATATGTTCCGAGAAGCTCATGCGTTTGTCAAAGGTTACCCCAAGATATTTGGCCTTGGGTTGCCAGGGGATAGGTTTACCGTAGAGTGAAACTTCCGTGTAGGATTTGTTTAAGCACATTGGTTTGCCAGTGAATAGTACGGCAGCGCTTTTCTCGGGGTTCACCTCGATGCGCCAGAGACGGAACCAATGTCCTAGGAGCTTGACCACTTTTTGAAGCCTAAATATTTTGCTCGATGGCTTTTATGGGTGGAGATCAGTGCGGTGTCATCCGCGAACTGTGCAACGTGGACGGCAGGGTGAATATCGTTTGGAATGTCACTCGTAAAGTGTGCGTAGTGTGTGTGTGAGTGCGTAAAGAAGCGGTGCTGGGACTGAGCCTTGAGGGACTCCCGCTCGGATGGGCCCGGTAAAGAGACGAACAAACTCTTTCGTGTACCCTGTGAGATAGCTGAGTAGCAAACGAATCAGTTTGTTTAGCACGTCGTAGAGGTGGAGCTTGAATAGTAACCCTTCGTGCCAGACCCTGTCGAATGCTTTGGCTACGTCGAAGATGAGGGCCCCAGTGGGAATTGGATTTTTAAATCTGGTGAAGCCAGCTAGAATGTGTTCCGTTAAGCTCACCGTTGTTGGACACAGGAGTGTTTGGCTCGGAAGCCGAATTGTGGGTGGTTGAGTAGTTTTTTCTCGGAGACTACAGCCTTGAGTCTGTTTTGAATGAGAATCTCATACACCTTGAGGGTGTTAAAAAGACTGTTGGGGCGAGCCCAACTGTTGTAGACCCGCTCCTTTTATACAAGTTAGAATGACTCTAGTAGTGGGGTGAGTGAGGGTAAGAGGGCGTGGCTGGTGCACGTGCAGTTCACAGACTTCTTTCTAGTCGCGTACGGGGTAACGCAGGCGCCGTCATATTTATAAATTTAAATTAAAAACAAACTAAAAAAATTAAAAAATTAAAATAAAAATTTAAAAAAGCCAACATCACGCGCCCACAAAAAGCCCAGACGGTCACCCATCCAAGTACTGACCGCGCCCGATGTTGCTTAATTTCGGTGATCGCACGAGAACCGGATTCAAGGATCGGATTTCTTGGTCGAGCTAGTCTTGTTACGCGTGTTTTTTTAATTTTCAAACCACTATTTGTAGTTAAACTATTTCTAACATTGCTTTGATATAAAAATTAAGTACAATAATAACGTTTCTAATGGTGTAATTTGCCAGAAATTATACACCTACATTTTAAAACTATTTTTTAATAAAATAACAAAACTTATTTTTCTTCTTATTTTATAGTGAAAATCTGATAAGCCAATGCGAATATATCGACTTTTCTATTATAATGCAAAGGATTTTTGACATACTCGGAAAATTAGTTTGTGGCTAAATTCATAATTGTAGTTCGAGTGACTTTCAAAATTTAAATTTGTTAACAGGAAACTTACCTAAGAAATTACCGGATACCTACAGGGGCAATGATCATACCCCTGCAGTGGGCAGTGCACATGGATCCGAATGTTTGGAAAGATCCTGACACTTTTAACCCCAGTCGATTTATCGACGAATACGGACAGTTGATAAAACCACAGGAGTTCATGCCTTTTCAAGCTGGTATTTATTTTTCTACAAATTTAGTTCAGGATTTAGAAAAACTTTTATTTTGTACATTATTTTTTAATTCTATATAATATTTAATATATTAACGATTATAATTAAACACGGGGGTGTACAACCACTAACTTCCCGATTTGCGGCTTGGAATTTTAGTGAAAATTCCTGAGAAGAAAGAAAAGCTCCTTCCTCAACCCGACTCAGGACCTAGTGACCGAAGCCACACTGGGCCCTTCAATCGCAAATGTGCAGAAGTATAAAAATAGTTATATGTTTTTAGGTAAAAGGATGTGCCCTGGAGATGAGCTATCCCGTATGACAATAACTAGTCACATCGCTCGGCTTATCCGCGCGTTCAGAATCAGATTATCATCAGCGCCGCCAACGCCAGAGCAAATGAAAGGAAATGTAGGCATTACATTGACACCTCCAAACCTTCTTTACATATGTGAATCCATTCCTTAGTTTCATAAATATTTCCTAGCAGAAGACGCGGCATATGCACAAGAAAACTGTAAAAAATTAGCTAAGCCTGCGTAGACATACTTGGATAGATGTGTCAATAGATGGATAAAACTGGATGGTCAACTCGCACCACAACATACATATAAAATATTCATAGAATACATCTCATGCCATCACTAACTAATTTATTGCATAAACCTTTTTACAAATTGATGGTTTTTTTAAACAAATGACAAAGATATTTGAAGCCATTTGGATAGGCATTCAATTTCGCACAAGAAGTAAATAAATAACTAAGTAATGTAATTAACATTATAAAAATGAATGTTTTAAGAGAGTTTGGGAAGTGTTGGTTGGTCAAATGATATGCGTGTTCGGATCAAGTCGGTGGTAGAGACACTACAAATAATCTAACTTGACGTTTCAGAAGTGAAATATACGATTTTGCACAGCGGTTGAGTTCAAAATTAAAATTCACTTTGAGGAATAATTAAACAGGCACGCTTTGATGTGGTTGATACATATAATTATTTAATTACTAAGGGATGCCAGTAACTTCGCCGATTTGGGATTTTGATTATTAGGTCTAATATAATGAATTCATAATTATATTAGTAATATAAATTAAACTGTGTGGTTTAAGAGACAAGGCTGGGAAAAAAATGCACTGTGAAGTGTTATTTAATTAATTGTATTATTGAATAATAAAAATATATTTTTTAAACTTCTGAGTGTATTTTCCTTTACCTTAAACATAATTTTGATATCAGATTGAAAAACAAATTGTATTGATTTTAATAAAACAACACAAACTCCGAGACTTCCTGAATTTAATAACACTTTGGCAATAACTTGACAAGATTCTTTTGAAACCTGTGTGTTGTTAAAGGAATTTTGTTATTATTTTTCAAACGTTTCCTAATACATATAAACCAAAACGATACTATAGTCCCTTTTTTAAGAAACATTGATTAAATACTGTAGTTAGATAACACACTTTACTTGTAGTTACTTTGATTAAAGTATAGTATACATAGTCATGATAGAGTTAGAGATTGTGATGCAAGAGAGTGCAGAGTAAGAAGCTCTCTATGAGATCTGATAACACTTTTACAATGCAAGGAACATCTTGCTGCTTAATTGCGAAAAGCTTGCACTACTTTGAAAAAAAAATTGGTTGTCTGTAAAGTCGGTTTACTGACGATAGTTGGACGTGACAATGTCTTAAGAAAATACTGATGGAATGGTAGCATTTAATTGGTTATTAAAATTTTTAATTTAAGTATATTTTTATAAATATTAATTTAAATTAATAAAATAATTGATTTTGATTTTATAAATTTATATTTTAAATTTATAATAAATATATTAATTTTTAATTTAAAATCAATATATTTAATAATTATATTTAATAGACGGATGTCGAACGCTGCCGAACGCAAAGGCCGATTGTGCTTCTTTGTCGCTCGTTCCGCGCTCTCGCTAGCACTTCAAGCCTTACATGGAACGCCTCAAAGCGAGGTAACGACGCATGCCCTCATGTTTTTTTGTGCGTGCAGCCAGCTCTATCAAATTATAAGACGTTGTCACGTCAAAAAATATAGGTAGAATTTGAATTCACGAATATTATCAAAATATACAAAACTTCGTACAGTTTATCTCCTCTCTAATAAACATAGCCCTTTAAATTCACCCTTTACATTTTTGTTAAGCTGCTTCTGCTTTACGGCAGCTAGTTTGGCAAAGTGATGTAACATTGCTATCCGAAATCGCAAATAATCCAGATCCATATTGGCTTTATTTCAATCATAGCAAGATGAATTAGGTAACAGTAATTTACAAAAACTGCTCGGAATTGGCGAAACGAGAGTGAATGTGTTAGACAGTTGGCTTTCCGCCAACATTTCAGTTACGTGCGCTCCCACACACGAGGATTATTAAAACTGACGAAATATAACCCCTACGTTTTATATAATAAGAGCTATGATATTACAAGTGTACATTTATGAGAATCATTGTAGACGGGGAAAATTGTACGCGACCGAGCTCAATTCAACCCCGCATCATATTTTCTTTTGACGGCTTACAAGACGTGCCATCTCAAGGATACACCTAGAATATCATAACGAATCACATTACACGATGTTACACGTTATCCTTAGGTGAGGTACGGTATACGGTAGAGCCTGTCAGGTATTAAATAGCAGATAAATCTAAGGGTTGGAGAAAGTCAGTTGGATGAATAAAAAGATAAACTGTCTGTCAATTATTCAATGTTCATGTTACGAGTAAAATGAGAGCAGTAGAGCATTTGTAACAAAGCTTGTCCGGGGCAGTACTACCATAGTTTTGTTTGCCGCAGCAATGTTGTGTTTTGATCTGAAGGGCATGATTGCCGGATACAGGCACATAAGGCTTAATCCCTACTTCTCAGGTTGATGGACACAGGGTAACTTGTGTAGGACGTGTTCATAGCGGGCGTGCCCTGCGAAGGTTTACTAGTTAATACCATGTGAGTCATCTGCATTTTCCAAAATCTATAAAAAATAGTGCCACTAATTTATTATCTAACTGAGAGCTAACTTTATTTTTGATATTTTGTACATTTCAAGATACATTAATTGTAAAGAGTACTGATGAGTATCTACAGTAATTATCTTTTATCTATACCTACTTTTCTTTTTCCATAATAGATTAAGGTATAGAGTGTAGGTAGATAACCAACCTTCACTTTTTGGTTTGAGGTGACCGTTTATTCGACCTTCAAATAAAAAAGGCACAGCGTTGTTGTGCAGTGATTCAGGCCAATTTCAACCGCACCAAATAAGGTAATTAAAATATAGAGGTTTTTGTCATGAAACTTAGATTGGATGATATCATTCATCTTTTTGTCATTCGTCATGAAATATGATGAACATCTTTTTTCTAGCTATAACCCTTGATACACCATTATTTGCATTGAACTGTGCTTTGTTCGTTTTCTGTTTGTGCAAGTCGAATTGTAGTTTTCTAATTAAATTCTATGAGAACTGCATTCAAATCTGTTCAGTCAAATACCAATTGATATAAGTATTAACAGGCATGGTTTTGGGTTAAGACTTCTACATAAATATTTGTTCATGATTAGATTTCTAAATATCTCTTTTGAAAATGTCGATTACTTTTGAAACAACATACATACACAATATTACTCTCTACATATGTATTTATATATCTGAAACAATGAGTTATTCTCATTATATATATTTCTTTCCTCAGTCAAGAGAACTTCTTTCTTTTGCAAACATAATCTAGAGGCGACGTTTCCTTTTGTTTATCTTCATTTTCCTTTTCGTTGAATGTTTGTTTGATCCCATTATTCTCTGGATAATTTGATGTTTACTTAATATTTCTGCGGCGTGAGGATTCTAATTCGGCAGATCAACTTCAGTCGGCTGTTAAATCTTTTGTTTGCAGAATTATCATTCGGAAACATCTATAATGTTGACCTTTTCGAGACAAAGGCCTCGGCTCTAGAGACACGTACAAATGGGAAGGAAAGAAAG
Source organism: Mycalesis mineus (assembly GCA_034621355.1). Classification (NCBI taxonomy): domain Eukaryota; kingdom Metazoa; phylum Arthropoda; class Insecta; order Lepidoptera; family Nymphalidae; genus Mycalesis; species Mycalesis mineus. The sequence continues at coordinate 4,328,035 of CM067883.1, forward strand.
AATTAAAACAAAAACCGACGAACACTTCCTTTTCATGCAAAGATGTTTATTTAATTAGTTCCTATAATTCGCTTAATAAATCAGTCTTACAAACTATATTTCATAATTTAATAATGAAGGTCTTTTAGCAAAGTGCCTAGTTTAATATTTAAAACAGATAACGAACAATACATTAAAGTAGACGCAATTATAAATGTGAGCTGAAAATTTTAAGTAATTGGTAAATTAACAAAGGACATTTAATTTTAATGATTGCTAGAGCCACGTGGGAGTTCACCCCGATTCACAAAATGTAGGAAAATTTATGAATAAAAATACCTACTCGTATATTAAGAGCTTAAAGTACAATCGATATTAATATAGAGTACTGTAGAGATGAATAATAAAAAGTGATGTCTCGCGATGTTCGCTTGCTTTACAACAGAGAGGTCCTGGGTTAGATTTGTAGCTCGGATTCAGATTTTCATTTTCTAAGACTCAGGATTGATCTGATAGATGTAGCCCATGGCCAGTTTACAAGCTACCTCCCTCTCCCTAACGCCAGGAATGTATTTCAAAGCTTTCCGATATGTTGTGAAACGAGTTAGGCGAAAACGGTAAGTAAACCGTATTCCCTCATCACCTTTTAAAAATAAATACGTAAAACATATTTGGATTGTAAATTAAGCAATTAGTTGTGTTGCACATTATCTGTCATCAACAATTGAATATTATTTCGTTATTTTTTATGTCTGAGATGTTCTTATGCTGACTTTGGGAGTTTATTTAGTATTCTAACCTTATGGTACTTCTCACCTATGTCTAACAATACTTAATGGTAAATATTACTTAATAACTTATGCCTAAGGTCAAGGTATTATGCCTTATATAATTATTTTCTGTCGCATTAACAAAAACTGGACAAAACGAAATAAATATCTACATACTTATGAAATACAGTCTTGTTTTTAAACGTTAAAAAGCTAAAGTTTAAACCAATCTTAGTACATCTTTTGAAATCTGAACACCTTTTGATTGTATCTAAAACAGAACGGTTACAACATCATAATTCTTTTTAATTTCGAACTTAAATGTCTAATATTATCTTGCTTTGAACCAGAATTTAATTTAACCACAATTTTGTTAGTCAAATTTATGATCTTTTTACATTAAAACCATATTTTTTAGTTGATCATAGTTTTTGTTACTGACAAAAATTTTCTCATAAACAAATGGCTCTATCACAGTGCAGGCCAATTATATTAATTCAAATATATACCTTGTTACTCCGCAAGCTATTTTTATTAATTAACGTGCGATTATTTCGTACATTAGTCATCACTTATCTTAGGCAAAGAAATATAAATCGAAATAACACAAAAATCTTGTAGCGGTCATAGTTTCTCTTGTAAGGTTCGCCTGAGATCTTCAGTAGCTTTTGCTAGATCTTTACTGTCGTGATGATGTCTTCCTTTGCCACTGAGGTCAGCACAGTCCTCGAGATAATCTTTGGGAGGCTCTGCGGGGTATTTTCTTTCGAATTTTGGCCTCGGAATACGCACTCTTTTGACATCATCCAACCAGCTCTCCATTTTAGTTAATTTGCAATTGTAGTCGGCTTGTAAAATCTGCAAAGAATAAAATTTCTTTTATTATTAAATAGTCAGCAAAAATTCAATATCACTACGACAAGCTTACACGTTCCATTTTAGTATTCTTGTTTATTCATGGTCAAGTACCTACCAAAAATATTTTCCGTATATAGCCAATTAGCTCGAGTCAACCCCTTTAAACTGTTTTTTCTATCTAGACATTTGTCTAACGTATAACGTAACGTTGGTCTTAGAATTGACAACGCACAACGCATCCATATACGTTACCTCCGTATTTCTGATTAGTTTATACACGATGTCGTACTGGAACGCTAATTTGCTTAGTGCGTCTTTTTCTGCCTTGTTCTCATGCACATTTTTTTATTATCCTAAGCATCTGATAGTGATCGTTAACAGAGTAAACATATTATCACTCTAAGTTCTGGATTGGAGAAGATGTCGTTAAAGTTGGCTGATAATATTGATAAATTCTATTCATTATAATCGTATATTAATGACTCTATTAAATAATAATAATCAAAATGGATTATTAACCAGATAATATATAAATCGGTTATTAATTACAATCATTACTTAATCTTCTTCCCTTCTCCTACAAGGAGGGAGGCCTGCTTACTTAGATTCGTCGTTCGACCGCGGCGACGCTCGGACGTCTGCAGGTGTGCACTGCGCTGTTATCTCTCAGTGGCGACTGACTGGCGCCAAGCGCGTACGATCGAGTGTCTATATATACATATAGATACAAAGTCGAGCGCGCGCGGCGATTTGTCTCGCTTTGGTTGTCGAAGTCTTTCTGTGTTTTAAAACGGCTCTTCTAAGAGCCACATAGAAATTAATAATAGTAGGTAATCGTAGATTCTCTTGCTCGTTTTATTGGTCGATCGTTGTCAATTACCCGGGGCATTTGGGCCCTGGGCGAGTCGATGTTTTAGTCGTTGTACGATATTGTTAGTGCAATGTGAGCGTTCTCAATCGCTTACATTGTAGTTTTTTTTTTTTGTAGTAGTTTATTGTTCGTTGTTTGTTGTTGTTAGTGTCTGTTGTTTCTTGTCTTTTAATTCTTTCATTTTCTTTTTTATGATCTTGTCTGTGTATCTGTAGTAGGGTTTCTTACATGATGGATTCGAGGGAGGTCTCTCGACAACGAGACTGTCTGTCGAGGGACACCTCCCAGTCGAGCAATGTTTTTGATGGACGTAAGAATGAGTCAAGGACACGAAGTCCGATTCTTCGAACATCTAGAGGGAAGACAGATTCCGAGTCGGACAGTTCTAGGGTACGATGCAAATCTGCCAGTCGGGGCCGACCCAAAACTAGGGGCCGTGGTACGGGGGTTGCCCGCGCTAGAGCCGATTTAAAAAAAGCGCGGGAGGAGGCTGAAGAGGTGGCTTTCAACCAGTCCCTTAGAGACAGAGCTTACCGTAAAGAAGCACCTCGTGACGAATCCGATCCAGGGGATGTGGAGGAGGTACAACGCTCGCAGAAGTCAACGAAGCTTAGTGCGGAAGAATTGCGAGCCTTGGGCGGACATAACGTGGCTAATATTATCCAAGTTGCCACGAAGGCGGGTAACCTAAAGGGCACGACGGTTAAAAGTCTTAAAGAGTCGGCTCAACTACTTCAGGAGATTGTTGATGACTTGGCGTCTAGGACTGAGGCTGAAGAGACACGTCGTCTAAAAGCGGACAACGTTCGCCTCCGTAACGAAGTGGAGCGTCTGAAGTCTGATCTGAAGGCTCATCGGCGAGAGTTCGCGGATATGAAGTCTTCTGTAGCGGCAGCAAATCGTGCTCATGCCTCTATTTTAAGCAACGACGCGTTAGAAGAGCTGAAGGCCACCATTGTCTCGTCGGTGAGTCTCATGTTGGACGCCCGTTTTGCCGGTATCGAGGAGAGGCTGTTGCCTGAAAGGGTGATTCGACCACCTCTGGCATCCGACCAAAGAAGACAGACTAAACTGGCCTCTCAATCGGCTTCTAGTGCTCTAAAGTCCAAGGCCGCATCGGTGACTCAGGAAACTGCGTCGGTTTCATCCCCTGCTGATACCTCCGAAGCAGTCGCTGGCCCCAGTCAACCTCACTCTGCTGCTAATGTAGACTGGGTTACAGTGGTTAAAAAGGGAGGAAAGGGTAGGAAACCTAATCTACCTCCTACAGCTCCGACGACTACCTCTGCCGCTAATCAAAAACTGCCGACAGTACCCAAGCTTGTCCCTCCAAAAACTGCTGCTATTATGATCACATTACAACCAGAAGCAGCTAGCAAAGGGGTTACTTATGCCGAGATCCTTGAAAGAGCTGAGCAAAGCATTAACTTGCAAGAACTTGGTATCAGCGACGGCATGAAAATCCGCCGAGCTGCTACCGGAGCTAGACTACTAGAGCTTCCAACAAACCAAACTGCGGAGCAAGCCGAGCTACTTGCAAGCAAGCTCCGTACGACTTTGAATGACGTTGCCAGTATTGTGCGGCCCACTCCAACCGCGACGCTCAGGGTTACCGGTCTTGATGACTCAGTTACCAAGGATAAAGTGATCACCGCCGTCGCACGGGTCGGTAACTGTTCTGCCCAGTCAGTGAAAGTAGGAGAGATACAAATCGGTACTAGAGGGATGGGCACTGTTGCCGTTCATTGTCCCATCGAGGCTGCCAAAACTCTGTCCGAGGCTGGAAGACTCCTGGTTGGATGGAGTTCGGCACAAGTACAGGTACTAGAACAGCGACCTCTACGCTGCTATAAGTGCCTTGGGATTGGACATACAAGGCCTGTCTGTCCTTCCTCAGTAGATCGAGGCAATCTGTGCTTCCGCTGCGGTGGCGAGGGACATAAGTCGCTTCATTGCCAGCACGAGATGCAATGCGCGGTGTGCACGGATGCGGGTCGGCCCGCAAATCATATAATGGGAGGGAAAAACTGCAACCCTCCACATATAAAAAGTAAGACTTTCGGAGTCAGAACCAACATGGAAGACGGACGTCGTCAGACACAGGAGGGAGCTGATATGTCATCATGAATCAGCAACGACATATCAGCTTTCTACAGTCGAACCTTAATCATTGCGCTGCGGCTCAAGATCTTTTGCTGCAGTCCATAGCGGAATGGGAAATTGACTTGGCAGTAGTTTGTGAACCATACTATGTCCCACCGCAATCGCATTGGGTAGGAGATTTAAATGGCCTAGTGGCAGTTTTGGCCAGGAATATCACTGGCCCTTCTCTTGTGGCGGTGGAAAGAGGGTCAGGATATGCAGTGGCCAAATGGGGGGAATACATAATAATCGGGACATATTTCTCGCCCAATCGTCCGCTATCAGAGTTCCAAATTTTCCTGGACTCTGTCAGGGAGGCCGTAGGAAGGCAGACGGGAGGTAAAGTCATCGTTCTCGGAGACCTAAATGCTAAATGCCAAGCTTGGGGGAGCCCTGTCACAAACGCAAGAGGAAGAGCAGTACAGGACTGGGCTCTTATCTCAGGTTTGTCCCTACTTAACAGAGGATCAGCTTACACCTGCGTACGATGGCAAGGAGGATCAGTAGTAGATGTTTCTTTCGCTACCAGTGCAGTTGCGCATAACGTCATTAATTGGAGGGTGGAGCAAGAAATAGAGACTCTGTCGGATCACCTATATATTAGATTCGAGATCTGCAGTTCTCCAAGGACATTAAGCTCTAGAAGACATAGCAAGTTCCCACGCTGGTGTCTTGGCCAATTAAATCAAGAGTTAGCCAAAGAAGCAGCCATAGTCCAGAGATGGTCCTCTTCAAGAAACAGTCCTGAGGTTAGCGTAGAGGAGCTGTCTAATCGTTTTCGCAGGACTCTTACGGAGATATGCGACGCATCTATGCCGAGAGCCCGGCGTCGAACCCGACGTCGATGTGTCTATTGGTGGTCGTCTGAAATAGCGGATCTCCGAACTACCTGTATTAGAGCCCGCAGAGAATACTTGCGATGTCGTAGAAGGAATGGGCTAGATTTAGAGCTGGAAGACCGACTGCGGATATCATACAGGGAGGCAAAAAAAGCGCTCCAACTGGCCATCACTCAAGCTAAGGAGAAAGCCCGAGAAGAGTTGCTGAGGACGCTAAACAGAGATCCCTGGGGCCGACCTTACCGCTTGGTACGGAATAAACTTGCCTCCCAGGGTGCTCCAATTACTGAAACGCTCGAGCGTAATGTCCTGCAACGGATTATAGAAGAGCTGTTTCCAGAGTCTCAAAGGCATATCCCTCCAGCTATGGTTGCTCATCCCAGGTATGAAATAAGTCGTGACATTCCTTTAATCACCGAAGATGAGCTTGATACCGCTTGCTATCGACTGAGAGCAAAAAAAACAGCTCCAGGTCCCGACGGCATACCAGGGAAAATCATATCCTTATCCATGGAGAGTCTTGGGGTAAATCTCCGTACACTTTTCGATAAGTGTTTACTTACCGGTGAGTTCCCAAGGCAATGGAAAGAAGGAAAGCTATGCCTTTTACGCAAAGAGGGCCGGCCTTTAAACTCCTCCGCGGCATATCGGCCGATTGTATTGCTAAATGAAACGGGCAAGCTATTTGAAAAGATTCTCGCTACACGCCTCACTACACATCTTGAAACAGTCGGTCCACGTTTATCAGATGTACAGTTTGGGTTTAGACCAGGTCGCTCGACCCTTGATGCGCTGGAGACCTTAAGGTGCTTGTCTACTGAAGCAATAGAGGCTGGGGAAGTCGTGCTTGCGATATCCCTGGACGTTGCCAACGCGTTTAACAGTCTCCCTTTTGAAACCTTGTTGGAAGCTCTTCACTACCATAAAGTGCCGACTTATCTGAGGAAACTGTTAGAGGCGTATCTGCAAGACAGGGACATTATCTGGCAAGGTATAGATGGTCACACATATCGGCGTCGTGTCAGCTCTGGCGTTCCGCAGGGATCTGTGTTGGGGCCTGTCCTATGGAACGTAGGATTCGATTGGCTCCTGCGTTGCCCATTACTACCGGGAATGAGGGTCCTGTGTTACGCAGACGACACCCTTGTAACCGCCCGCGGTAAAACTTACGAAGAAGCAGCCCGCCTAGCCGTAGTCGGTACATCATTAGTAATTGACAGGATCCAAATGCTTGGTCTCAGAGTCTCAATATCTAAAACAGAGGCTCTCTTATTCCATGGCCCTCGTCGAGGACCTCCTAGGGGTGCATATATTACTGTTCAAGGTACAGTGATAAAGTTAAAGCCGTCCATTAAATACTTGGGCCTAATCCTGGACGGACGATGGAGCTTTAAAACGCACTTTGAACAGCTGGGAACTAAGCTTGTGAAGGCCGCCGCTGCACTAGGAAGACTACTGCCAAACGTTGGAGGACCAGATTCTGCCTGTAGGCGCCTTTATGCTGGAGTTCTTAAGAGCATGGCACTGTACGGTGCTCCAATATGGGTGCACTCTTTAACCACCCGTATTAAGACTCTTTTGCGAAGACCACAAAGAATTATTGCGGTGCGAGTAATTCGAGCATACCGCACAGTGTCTTGGACGGCTGCTACGTTGCTGGCCGGAGACCCGCCATGGGAGCTTCAGGCTGAAGTCCTTGCGGAAGTGCACCGATTTAGAGCACAAATGAGAGCTCAGGACGTTTTACCAGGGGCAGACGTGGTCAGAAGAGTTAGAGGCCTTGCACAAACAGAGCTGATTCAAAGATGGAAGGAAGATCTGGAGTCCTCCGTTGCTGGTACCTGGACAGTCGAGGCGATTCGGCCTTACTTGGAAATATGGCTTAACAGAAAGCACGGAGCCCTCACGTTTCGGTTGGTGCAGATACTTACAGATCACGGTTGTTTTGGAAAGTATCTGAACCAAATAGCGAGGCGTGAGCCAACGCCGGTTTGCCACCAGTGCGGAGCTGCAGAGGACACAGCGTATCACACGCTGGTGGAATGTGCAGCCTGGGATGCACAGAGGTTCATTCTTGAGTCCACTATAGGTAGAAATGTCTCTTGGCCTAGCATAATAAATGCTATGCTCAACAGCGAGTCGTGTTGGACGGCCATGGTGGCCTTTTGTGAGTCATCCATCGGTCTAAAGGAGGCGGAAGAGAGATATAGGGAGGCAGACGCGAACGCTCCATCAAGCCGCAGAAGGAGACCAGGTAGACGAATGCGCAGATATGCGCACCTGCTATCACTATAAAGTGTATTTAGTACAAAACACTTGAGAAGAAAATATTACCTGCGGGCAAACGTCGAGACGTCACAGTAGCATGCAACCACGATCCTGTGACATCTCACTTGAAGACGCGGTCGGGTATCGCTGGGTTTTAGTGGGTATTCCGATTTGAGTGGTGAGTCCCACATACTCTCTGGATAGAGCGCTTTCCACCCTTCTTTCCGGAGAGATGCGTAAAGGCATTTCCCAGCGTTAAAAAAAAAAAAAAAAAAAAAGGCCTGCTTACTTAATAACATAGATATGTCATTCACGTATTTCAAATTGCAATATCGATCAAGCAGTGTCTAATATCTTATTACTTGGCAATACAACATGCTTAATTTGTGTATTAGCAATCTGTTGAGCAAGCCACCGAGATGGCCAGTGAAAAGTTGCGAAATTTTGATTACTCGGCTTAATAAAAGTCCATTCCGTAATACGAGGCGCCGGCGCAACTAACGTGGGCTGTATTGCCATAGCGGGTAGGGTTGCCACCTTTTTTATGACAACAAATCATAGTCAATCTATTCCGAGAAGTCCATTTGGCTTTTAATGTAGTGTACGACGTAGCGTTTAACAGCCGCGTTGGTGTTTTTAAGTAAACGAGAGTACGTGTTAAATTTAATTACAATTAAATAGTATACACCGCTTTATAATTATTGATCCGTTGGTTTGTGGTTGGTTGGTTAGTGTATCAGCTCACATACGTGTTGAGTTTTCTTTTCTACCAAGAAATTATCAGAAAACATTTTCAAACTACGGTTGGGAAAGTGGTCCTGTTACATCTCGGAAATGTATGTCTCGGAAAGCAGTTTAAACCATCGGTGCGGGTCATAATCAATAACATCTGGTAGACCTCGTTAAAATCCTCTAAACATTATCGTCCCAAGTCTGTCTTTGGCGCAGAGTGGTGGGTGTTCGGTTATAAAAGATAAAAATGATGCCTTAAGAGTCAAGTACAGGTGGCAACCCTAAATGGAAGCTGCGGCCAATCAGTTTGCTCGTTTCCAACAATGAAACATGGGCGAGTGTCGACTCCATTGTTTTGGAGATCTTGTCGCTATATTTAGGTTAAACAAAACACTAAACTAATACAATGGTAATTTATCGTCTTTCGCAACTTCAAGGATATTACGAGTATGCCACACGGACACACGAACGTTGCATGATAAGTATATTTAAACAGAAATTATTACTAGCAATTATCTATGGTATAATTAAAGAGTAATTATCTATGCTAAAATTGCCATAACAAGAGAGTAGAAACTGATTGTACTTTGAATAAAATTAGTAGACATTAAATTAGGGCATTAAAGGAAGATTCTATAGATCAATTTATGAAATTATTTTCTATCCTTGTATTAAATTTCGAAACAAATATTTTTACTGACAAAAGTTGGAACAACTTAAAGGCTCTGTTTCATATCGATGCAATGTAAAGAAAATGTTCAAAAAAAGTTATTGAAATTCACGAGTTGAGTTGAGAGAAATTGAGTAGAGGGCGTCTGCTTTTGCCAATAACTGTGATATAATTGTATTTAGTTATAGTTTCAGCTTATCTACGTGTGAAAACCGCATGAAAATCCTGACTATTCTGTAAATATTTATAGGTATATTTTTATATCTCGACAGATATCGAATTCGTTTATATCTTTAGGACAGTGTTAAATATACAGAGGTCTTACTTCCAAGATTTAAAACATCGTAAAAGAACAGCGCTACTGGTTGTCTGTTATAATTTTCTCAAAAACATATACAGCTTGACTACTACAAACATACAGTGTTTAATTGATTTGTGCAATTATTAGACAAATCTCAGAAGAGAATACCTTGTTTGCTCTAACAATGAATACGTAGTGGTTATCGCGTGATAGCAATCTGCGTATAATTCCAGTATTATGTGTAGGCAGTAAGAGATAAATAGTCTGATTTATCATCGTTCAGCCATCTGAAGCTAAAACAAAGATGTTTAACGCACGATTGACTTTCACCGGCGAAAGTGTGGCTAAATGTACCGCCGTTATTACATTTGACGCTTTCCAAAATCGCAATTTGAGGATTTTGGCACCGATATTACTTACTTATGTAGGCATTTACTTTGTTTTGTTCAATTATTATGATTTACCACTCTTTCACGGTCTCCTCAGCAAGAAAGTAATTTAATTATGATAAACCGGTACTAACAAATTTCAAAATCACTGACAAATAATAATAAATAGGTATCTTCTTTATCGTACATACATACTATTTAAGTAGTATAACATGAAATCAGTGTGGCTAGTGTAAGATTTTACCGCGTCGATATCGAGAACGGAAAACGCAAATTTCATATGACACTGACACTCACTCATTTTAGTTTTCTCTCGATACTGCCAGGTACTGCGCTGCTTCAATGCCATATAAAATTTGCCTTTACGCGAATGTGAAGTTTTCGATTTGTTTTGGTGAAAGCTCACACTTGGCACTCAGATTCAACTCTCCATTAAAGAGACTTGCAAATCAGTCTATCAATTCACACAAAAATGTTGATGATGGTCATTTTGAGAAAAACCATGGATATTTTAATAACTAGTGAATGATTTCTAAACGACCTTACACATCTTCATCACGATCATTAGGTAATACGAATAGAAGATAATTATTACCGAGTCAAACAGTATGACCCTAAACTCGCAAAGCCGCTGGTCTCAGCTGTATATTATATTTTTTATACCAAGATACGAGTAGGTATAGTCACCACACTCACGAGCTCAAAACTGTTACAAACTCTTAACAAGCTCTTAATAAGATTTCCACAGAGCCAGAACTAAAAGAGCAACTTTAAAATTGGCATGTTCACAAGTTTTACGATTTTGTGCTGTGCGCAATAAAATATTAATAAAACTGCTGGTAGCAGTTGTAGGAATTGAAATGAATGTCTATTATTGTACTTCTTACAATGGTCTATGTTCATTGTTTCATTTCCGGACGTTTAAACAGTGGTCGTGTGATTTGTACGTGATGTGAATTGTTTATTCATAAATTGTTATTATAAATGAGAAAGTAAATCTATTTAGTGGCCATTTGTAATAACAAGTTTGATGAATTTTGTGTAGGCCATTGGATCGGCTTTCAATTTCACATAAGTAGATAAATAATATTATGTAAAAATATAAGTAATATTATAACAAAGAATGATTTTAAAAGTGCAACTGTTGAGTTTCTTTCCAGCTCCTCTTAGCAGGACCTGCATTCCTAGCCGGTGGCCTAGGCCGAGTCTGCAAATACGCTAACTTGACGTTTCAAAATTACCATTGTATGATCTATAATTATAAACAATAGGTAAACGAATAGGTAGGTAAGCACATAACACATAAAAACCAAGTATACTCATTTGATATGTAAGTGGGTTGCACCTTTTATGTGCAGTCAGTAATCTTCATTATAAAAAAAATCATTTGAATAACCCGGTCACGGAGTCACATAACTTATTTTGTATATCCAAGTAATCTTTTGTATACAAGTACAATAATAAAGTTTACAAATCTTTACACTATTGCTTGTTTATTAAAGAAGCAAGCGTTTTATCATTAGGTACTAAGTGGGTAGGTATACAATAAAATTTAATGTACTAAGTTGCATACAGGATGGCGTTGAGTTTATTCTGGTTAGGAGATAATGTCGTAATCGCGAGAAAGCGGGCTGTTTGTGGGAGAGTGCAACGATACGTACTGGTTTAGTTGTTCGTTGATGCTACGGACACCATGATGATAGCTATAGCGGGAATTGTCGGGCATCGTTAACATCATCGACAAATGTTGCTTGAGTTTATTTATAGCGTGATTTTATTTACAAATATACGAATCTGGGGTTATTGCTATTTTAAAATAAGAAAAAAAATGATATTAGGATATTCAGATTATATGAAAAATGATACAATAATAAATATAACATAAAAAATATACATATCCAATTAGTAATTGTATAAAAATACATTATACACCTAGATATAAAAATTTTTAACAAAAAATAGAACCGACTCAAAACGCACTAAAAAGTAAAAAATAAATGTGTCATTTAGTTGCTTTAATTTACTGAAGCATATCTATGAAGTCGGTGCCAGCCAAATTTAAGGAACATTTATTTTACGTAGTAAAGCAGTTTGTGCGTTCTAGGTAACGTCCTAAAAGTAGAAACCTTGGCTGGCACCGACTCCTAGATATGCTTAAGTAAATTAAAGCAACTAAAGAGTTCCTTCAATTTCCCCAGGATATCATCGTCAGATCCTAACATGATGACAATGGGACCACCTTGGATGTATGCCCTTTCTAATAAAAAAGAATTATCAAAATCGGACAACTCTGTAAAAAGTTATGCGTGGTCATACATAAAAAAAAATATACACGTGTCGAATTGAAAACCTCCTCCGTTTTTTTTCGTCGATTAAAAATACACGTCCCTGTTCATTCATTCATGAGTACTTGATGTATTCTATAAAAGAAAACATGTCAACGCAGTCCAGTTATGGCATGTCATTTGATGAAAAAGTATAAATAAATGTATTAATTTTGGTTATATCAACGATAATTTATTTATTGCTTTTACGAAAGAATTGCTACAAGTTTAGCAGGAACCCCTATATTAAATATTTGTTATGTCATCTCATATGAGTATTATGATTGTCTACAAAACAAGTTAATATCTGCATAAATTATTAAAATGCAGACACTCTATTCTAAATGAATTACTAGGCTGACATTATAATTTATATCCATATCCAATGAGGACATAATTCTTATATAATTAATTGATTAATGTAATATTCAATTATGCAACATAGATAGTTTGTGTCTAGCTAGCTTTACCTTTTATATATTCAGAGACGCATTTTAATTAGGTTTTAAAAATTACTTTTCGATCCTAACTATATAAGTAACAAGTACTTTTAATCAAGCTCTCTGTGTAACAGTAAGTAGTTTTTGGACATAAAATAATATTAGTATATTCTTATAAATATGACCAATATTATTTTTATAATTTTTTTTGTAACGACTGTGTTAGAAGTAGGTGCATCACTTTTACTCTTTATTATCGAATTATATAAAAAACACTATTAAAAATTAAAAATCATGTGCGGAGCAATAGAAAGGTGTAGCTCGGAACTTTCCGCATTTAAACCATTAATTAGTATGATATCTATTCTACACTTTAATTTTATACACATTAATTGCATTTTTATATACCAAGAATGTCCTTCAAAGCAATGCAAAAGCCTTACCCTACCAATAGCGGTCCACGCGTGACTCAGGGTCACAAAGAGCCTTCTTGTATCGAACACAATCCAGCTGGCCGCTGAGGATGTTTCGTGTAAACGTTTAATTACACTCATCTCTCATGACGACGATGACTTTATAATGATTCTCATCTGATCAGTGTAATTAATGCAAACAATAATTACTTTATTTTATTGATAGGATCGTGAGTTGCAAATAATTATAATTTCAAGATAATGAAGAAACGCCATGATTTACGAGCACGTTATGTTATTATTGTTGTTATTTTAGCTGCAAAAGTTTTAATAAAGTAAACATTTAAATTTAAAATTAGCCTTGATAGCGTAGAGACTTTTAAAATGAAATATAAAGAATTTGATTAATAAAAACGTTTTTTTTTAATAATTTTTATAGCTTGACGATGATCTGGGTCGCCCTATACAATCGTATCGTCAGAAGGATTTCTTTATAACCATAATAATAATTATAGTACGACATAATGTAGTTGCAATGACATTCATCAATGGCATGTGTGAATGAAAATGGCTTTTGTTTTACATTTTCCCATTGTTTATTATTATCTTATTGTTTGAAGAAGAATAATGGGGGCATATGGTTGAGATTACATTGAAATTTTAATATATTAATTAAACTACGTCTAACTAGGTGACATGCGAATATTACGACCATGTGGAATTAAAACAATAAATATAACGTCATATGAGATACCTACACTTTAATATTCTTAAATAATACGCATATATACATTATAATAAAAATCTAATATAACAAAAAGAAACTCCTTTATACTTCTGGATTTCTTTGGACTTCGTCGGATCGGATCGGATCTGAGTCGTCAATAGCTAAGAACCATCTCAAAGTTTAAAATTCGTTTATATGAAATAGACTTTGTTTACAAGTATTTATAAAAAGTCAATTTTGACAGTTAGTTGTGTACCTTAGCTTTCAAAATAAAACACATCACTATCGGTCCATTCCTTTAGAAGCTACGACGCCATAGACAAACACAAAAACACATGCAAAGACGGACAGCGAATTAAATAGTTTTATAACACGATTCAAAGTAACTCCCCTATTTATTCAAATTACGAATTGTCACAGCTTAAAAGCTTAGTTTAACATACAATTTTATTTACGCCAGTAAAAATATAAAAAACTAATTAAATAGTTCCAAAATCATGTGCAAAGCCAAAGATCAAGTCTCGAAATACTGAATACAGTTCGGCAAATAAATAACTTTCTCGGAGTATCATGGAAATGAACAGCCAATACGCCATCTCATCCATATCATTCTCCATCACATCAGTATTGTAATGTGTTTCACACGATCCAACATCACGATCGGGAAGCTGAGTGACGATTATACCTTGTGTTATATCACATCGTTGATAGGAGATAGCTGGATACCCATACAAGACATATGATCGATTTATGGTAGCATCTTTTGTTGTAGTTAAACGTTTAATGCTGTTTAGAGTCGACGCTTAAATATTTTACAACTAATTGCATTTCTGCGGAAAATTTTTGTTGTGTCTGTCTGCCTGTCTCTCTGTCTGTCCGTACTATTTATGTGTTCCCTTTCAACTCCAAAATAGCTTGGCCGATCTCCGATATGATGACATATTCTTATAGGAAGAAAAAAATTGGTTGTCTGTAAAGTCGGTTTACTGACGATAGTTGAACGTGACAACGTCTTAAGAAAATACTGATGAAATGGTCAAAGAAAAATTTGTAATTTTGTGAAAAAAATAAAACATGTAAATGTACTATTGTATAGCAGCTGTCCACGCAGACGCATCGCCCACTCAAGTAGGAGAGAGACGGATGTCGAACGCTGCCGAGCGCAAAGGCCGATTGTGCTTCTTCGTCGCTCGTTCCGCGCTCTCGCTTGCACTTCAAGCCTTACATGGAACGCCTCGAAGCGAGGTAACGCCGCATGAGTCATGTTTTTTCGTGCGTGCAGCCGGCTCTATCGAATTATAAGACGTTGTCACGTCAAAAGTTAATTGCGAAAAACTTGCTTATTTTTGATAGTATTGTTGAAACGAAAATGTTTCTAGACATAAAATTGTTTAGAATATGCACTTCCGGTTCAAATTTTCAAACCAAAAGAAGACAAATCCAGTAAAAGTATAACATTGAGTTCAATGTTGGGCCAAGTAGAAGTGCAAGGTGTGAACGACTGGAAGCCGTTCTCCGACACGAGCTTATTGTTTATTGTTTAACTGCTGTCACATTTCTAAATTGAATAAGATTAATGAATTGTATGTATATTCATTCTTCATTTTTAATCTTATATATTATTTTATTCTGTTCTAAATTGGTCCCTGCTCACATCCGTCAAACAATTACTTTCGTGTATAATAATTACATTCAACCAACTTGTCAAGAGATATAAATGGGTCTCAAACTATGAGTACCACCATCGCTTCCACCCTGCATAATATATCCGACGCGGTTACGAAAAGTAATATTTCACTTTTATGACACCAAATGTGTGGCCCATATAAGCCTGTTTTCATAAATTGTGTATTTTTACATAAATTATTGTTATTAATAGGTTTGAACTAAGTCTATCTGATTTAGTTCAAACCTATTAATAACTAGTAGTAACCTATTAATAAGTACTATAATAATGACCTATTGTTTTGTTTATATAGGTAACAAGTAGCTTTTAACATTTATCAAACACCTGCTTGTTAATAATAACGTCCTTTTTAAGGCTAATAGATAGGTAGGTTCTTTAGAGTTTATGCAAAGATTACTGCCCGTCTACCTCTTAACTTACACTAGCCGTCAAACAATAAGCTAAAATTTAGTATGAAGTAATGGTGACAGTTGAAATTACAGGCACAATGCCTTAGGTTTACCAACACAGGGTATCGCATTGCAGAACATGGTCCTAGGAATTGTGCCCTGAGGTGGTGTGAGCTTTCCACTTAAAATCGGTTACGGTTAATCCATCTCCTTGTACCGTCAGCAGATAGTGCAGCGGCGACACAACCTAAATACATGTGTGACGAAGGACATTTTAAAGTGGTTAAACACAATAACCACACAATGATAAAGATGTTTTGGATGTGATTTAAGGAATTGTCAAAGTTAAGTTAATTAAGTTAAGGTTATCGGAATTGGAATATTTAACTGTGCGAAATGGGTTTAATAGAGCAACAGAAATGTAAGTCACCTTTCTGTTTCATTACAAAAAAACATAAATAAATCATTCATTTGATGTGAGCTGTAATTTGAGATGAGCATACAACGGATGCTGCTAGCGTGATCATTGTCTATATTTCCTATGATAGTTAATTAAATATGCTAACATTAGAAAGCCAATCCATTTTGTTTGTACCCATTGTTTGCAGTTGTGACTACGAGTATTTTATATATTCTATTCGTATTTTTACAACGCGTAAAATACAAATACGGTAGCCGATTAATTATAATAATTAAAATCTTAATGTATTCAGAAAATCACAGAACAAGAAAGCTGCACTATAAAAGCATGTTATCGGTATTATACAACTATTTCAATCTGGTACTTATTAAATTTTAAAACAATATGCTTGTACTTTTATGTAAAAATAAAAAAAATATCAGATTTATTTTATACATATATTTATTTTCTTTTAAAAAAACGCTATACATTTCCAAACATAAGGTGCTGATAACTTACTGGTAGAAGTCTAAAAACACCTTGATTTACCTCTAACTTCTATGTAGGTATGGTGTTATAGTTTTTATTTAAATTACAAAGGCCTAGCGCAGGTGTACCTAATGATAATATGCAATGGAAATCTCAAACTGTTAAAACTCGGTGTTGCGGAAAAGGAGCGCTGGCAGCTGACCCTTAAAATCTACGTGTATAAAATTGTATAATTATGCTCGTGGCACTGACCGCGGAGATCCTGTTTCCGTCAGAAGATTGGGTTAGTAGTGATAGTAAATTCCAGACTTTAATCTATCTTTGTGCTTGTTTTTTTTCGTCAGCTATAAAAATTTCATTGTCATTATTAATTACACGGAATAAAAATGCGTTGCTAGCTGTCGCTGCGTAACTAAACGATTTTTATTCGTTCCTTTTGTATATAATCTGTTTGCATAACCACAATTTCCTCAAAAGCTTTAATCAGTTAGCGCTATTTTTACTTGACATGACTTGTATCAGATTGAACCCGTGACTTGCGTATTTCGCCCCCGGGGGTTAGTGTAATGTAATCTCGCTCAGCATACTTTCAGGAAATAATTAGTTATGAACAGATTATGGTCTATATACTCAGTACGGTATACTTGCAGTAATACGCAATAGTCTCGTTGCGAAATAGTACATACCTCGTGCTGCCTAGTTGACCCACTGATTAGCTTATATGGCTTTCGTGGTTGGACTTCAAAATATTGTTTTTCTTTCTTTGAAGAAGTATTCTGTATTATTTCTGAACCTGGTATTAGGAAGTTGTATACACCACGTCTCGGAGAGCGCGTTGAGTTGGTTTCGGTTATTATCAGTCGTTACAAAACATTATCACCTAAGCCCGCTAAGTCGAACTTAAGCAGCATGTTGGATTTAAGCTGCATATCTCACCCCCATAAGGAGGGTGACCTGACCTTGTATTGTCTTTTTAAAAAAGTGAAGATAATGAGTCGTTTGTAAAGCTCTCTGTGTCAGCTTGTTTAGCCTTACTTCAAGTATGTTTAAGTATAGTAAGCCCCGCAAAGTGCTTTCAGGCGATAAGCTTAGCACTTGCTTTTGTCAACTATTACTATAAAAACATTCTACTTTTAAAGAGACTGTGACTAAGCTTTTATTTTCTTTGCTTAGCTTCACGCCCTGGGTTCTCTCTTATGAGCCTTCGTTCAAGTTGTGAAATCGTTGTGTTTTGTTGTAGTTAGTCAAGGTTCGGAATACAATTTATACACATCCCGGACTGTTCGTCAGTTCTTTTAAGCCTCTTGGTTTAAGTGATAGAGGGAACACCGAAGAATAAAAAGTAAAATAACTATCTCATTTGACCTGACCCGGAAATCGAAAGCTGGCCTTCGAAATGAATAAATGAATGATAATTCTGAGAATGATTGACTGAATAATCCATATTACATTACAAATGCGCATGCAAAACTGCTCCAGAGAGACTCAAAACTCATGATTAATAAAACTTTTGTATTAACTGTAATAGTATCGTTCCATCCCATTTACCACTTGTATTACTCTCCTCGCATATAACTTCTGTAGGGGTGCGAGAGCTGATTTTTTTTTGGGTTTATTTATTGGAAGGTATTTAAGACGAGCTAGAAACTTGCCCTGTGTCTGTCTGTCCTACTCAGCTATTATTTGTACCCTAACAATCAACTCAACCTGAAGACGTGACTGGGGTGAAACTGAGCTAAATAAACCCCTAATATTTTTTAAAAATTTTAAGGTTGAAATAACAGTATATTTTGAATTCATTATTTATCAACCTCCTACCCTATAGGAACTTATTATACCCACCAAGCTGCTTCAAGGTTGGTTGGCGAGCTTATGACCATTATTTAACGATAACAATCGGATATTGATGAAAGTGACTGGTACGGCTTAACGTGCTCTCCGAGGCACAAGAGTTTCGTATTACTAAATCGATTCTGGGCTTTTTCTGAAAATTACTTTGAAAAAAAATTGGTTGTCTGTAAAGTCGGTTTACTGACGATAGTTGAACGTGACAATGTCTTTAGAAAATTGGTTATTAAAATTTTTAATTTAAGTATATTTTTATAAATATTAATTTAAAGTAATAAAATAATTTTTTTTTTTTTTTTTTCCGTTTCCGGTCTCCGAAGTATAAACAACACTGTCACTTTGTCCGTCATAAATCGCGAGTTAAAAAATATATAGAACGTTAACTTATACACCATCACTGATTTAAACAACATCGTTAGTGCCTTGGAAGTGAATAAACAAATAATCCTTCAATAATTGCCAGGATTTACACAGCAAACTGAAGCACAAAACTCACAACATTATTAGAGGTTAGAATTTTGTTCATTAAAGTGTCAGTTTAAACTTTTGACAATCAGCAAGAAACTAACTGACAGTCGAGCTGTCAGTCAGAGACGTTGGCGTAGACTTCAGTGTTACAAGTACAAACAGAATACTTTTTGCCTATATCATTTAACGTTTCGTTTGACGCAATTTCAAATAACAATATGGAAGAACAATTTCAAATGCTTTTCGACAAAATGAAGTTAGAGATGCAAAAACAGACAGGGAGTATCATGGATCGGATGGATGAGAGGTTGGGCTCTATTATCGAAGAAAATGAAAAATTGAAACAGAAAATTAACAATCTTGAAAAAGAGGTGGAATATTTGAAACGAGATAAAAAGAGCAATAACATTATTATTTTTGGGCTAGAAGAGACTGAAAAATCTTCATCAGAATTGTTTCTCAGCATCAAAGAGAAGATAAAAGGAGACTTAAATATAAATATAGAAGAAAGCGAGGTGAACAAGTTGTACCGCTTGGGAAGAAATAAAGTCGAGAATAAACCGAGACCCGTACTGTGCTCTCTTACAAACGGGTGGAAGAAGAATGACATCATGAAAAACAAAAAGAGTTTTAAGAACATTTATATATCTGAGGATTATTCGAAAGAAGTTTTGGAAAAGAGGAAAGCATTACAACCACAAGTACTAGAGGAAAGAAAGAAAGGAAAAATAGCTTATTTGAAATATGACAAATTGATAGTCAAAGATCCCATCAATGACAAAAGGAAGAGAGAAGCAACTGCTTCACCTCAGTCACCATCTGGAACTCAACCTCGAAAGCAACTAATGCTAGGTTCGATGAAAAGTAACAGACGCAACGCTTTCGATATAATGAGACCTCGATCAAGTTCTTTAACCAACGACTCTGCACCCAGAAACCAGTAGCAATCAACCACCGGCAAACGGAAAAACCAAAAAACCATAGAAAACATACGATTACACAAACTATTATCTCCCCCAAGACGACTGGTCCTCGTGGGGGAAAGAGACCACAACCCTCCAACAATACAGAAAAACACAATTAAAGATAATAGGATTTATATCGCAGCACTTAATGTACTCACATTGAAAAACGAAGAGAATCTAAAAGAACTAACACATGCATTAAAACAAATAAAATGGGACATTGTGGGTCTAAGCGAAGTAAGACGAATGGGCGAACAAATTGTCTCCCATCCAGAATTCCTATTGTACTATATGGGAACCACCCCGGGACGTCATGGGGTTGGTTTTATTGTCAAAAAATACCTCGAAAACAATATACAAGGATTTATTGGAATTTCAGAACGCATAGCAATTCTGAATATCAAACTGCCAGGGTATAAAGATCCATGGTCCATTCTACAAATATATTCGCCTACAGAACAGTCAGATATTGAAGCAATAGACAAATTCTATCTTGACCTGAATAAAATGATCGAAGAACACGCTTACAAAAACTTAATAGTCATGGGAGATTTCAATGGTCAAATTGGAGAACGACGCCTGGGAGAAAACAAAGCATTAGGTCCATACACATTAACCAGTAAGACTAGAAGTAGAAACGGAGAAAAAATAATAAACTTCGTATTAGAAAACAACCTAACTATTTTAAATTCTAAATTCAAGAAAAATAAAAAGAAAATGTGGACCTGGATCTCACCAGACGGGAAAACAAGGAATGAAATTGATTTCATAATGACCAATAGAACCGACTATTTTATTAATTTTGATGTTATTAACAAATTTAATTTCAATACAAATCATAGACTTATCAGAGCCGAACTTAAGGCAACTGAACCAAAGAAACGTAGACCAAGACAAGAGCCAGGATATGTTAAACTGAGCAAGTACCAAAGGGAACAAATATCAACCTCCTTAAGAGACAAATTTACAGATTTCGAAGAAAACACACAGGGACTAAGCACACAGGGAAAGTATAACTGGATAGAAAACAATATTAAAACTGCAACAAAGTTCATCCATACTAATATTAGAACGAAACCAAAGGAGTGGCTAACAACTAAAACTTTAAAATTGCTGGAAGAAAGAAACAATTTAATAGACACAAGGGATGCTAAGGACAGGAGAAGACATCTAGCGGAAATAAGTAAAAAAATCAAAGAAAGCACAAGAGCGGATAGACACGACAGTAGAATGGAAACTTTGGAAAGATATATAATGAAAACGGGAGGTGTCAAAAAAGCCTTCAAGGAGTTAAACCAAACAAAGGACTGGATCGTAAAATTGAGAGATGACAGCGAAAATTTTAATTACAATAGAATGAGCATATTAGAAATCGCCACAGCTTATTACAGAGAACTATACGACTACAACAGTCCCCAGGACCAAAACAATGACGAAATTGATGATATTTCAGATACACTCAACATTCTTAAAGACGAAGTAGAAAAAGCCATCGATAGTCAAAGGAAAGATAAAACACCAGGCCCTGATGGTATATATAACGAAATCTTGAAAGATAACAAGGAACTAATGGCACCTGTCCTCACAGCAATGTTCAATGAAATCATGAACACTGAAATTATTCCAAAGCAATGGACAGAATCCATTATTATCTTGTTATATAAGAAAGGTGACAAACGGGATATCGGAAATTACCGCCCTATAAGCCTTATGTCCAACATATACAAGATATTTGCTAAGATTCTTCTAAAACGGATTGAAATGAAACTCGATGAACAGCAGCCTATTGAACAGGCAGGATTCCGTAAGGACTACTCAGTAATCGACCATATACACGTAGTGCGCCAAGTTTTAGAGAAGTTTTACGAATATCAGCGTATATATTACATGGCATTCGTTGATTATAGTAAAGCATTCGATTCCCTGTTTCACGAAAAAATATGGGAGAGCCTTAAAGAACAAGGAATTGAACAAAAATACATTAGCTTAATAAGAAATGTATACAAAGACAGTACCGCGAGAATACAACTAGAAAAGAAAGGTAAGCCGTTTAGAGTAGCAAGAGGTGTCAGACAAGGGGACCCCCTCTCTCCAAAGCTATTCTCCGCGGTACTTGAATCAATATTTAGGCGCTTAAATTGGGAAAATTTCGGAATCAACGTAGACGGTGTCCCACTAACACATTTGAGATTCGCTGACGATCTAGTACTATTTGCTGAGACATCAGAAGGCTTAACTAGAATGATTAACGAATTGACGATAGAAAGCGAGAAAGTGGGCTTGAAATTGAATCCAGAAAAAACAAAACTAATGACAAATGGGACAGCTAACATGATAAAGATAAGAGACACACCAATTGACTACACGGATGAATATATATATCTGGGACAGATAATGGCACAACATGACTCTGTACGAAAAGAAGTAGAAAGAAGAATAACAAATGGCTGGAAGAGATACTGGAGTTTGAAAGAAGTAATGAAAGATAAAAAGCTTCACACAAATATAAAAAGCAAAGTTTTTAATACTTGTATACTACCAGTTCTAACGTACGGCAGTCAAACATGGGCGCTAACACAAAATACATTAAGTAAACTTGAGACATGTCAACGCGCTATGGAAAGGAGTATGTTGAGTGTTAGGAAGTCAGACAGATTAAAAAAATATAGTATAAGAAACAAAACAAAGGTGCAAGATACAACATATAAAATCAGAACGCTTAAATGGCGATGGGCAGGGCATATGAGTAGAGGAAAGGACAAATGGAGCAAACTGGTGACACAGTGGTACCCTAGAGAAGGGAAGAGAAGAAGAGGTAGACCACATAAAAGATGGGATGACGACATAAGACAAGTGGCTGGCGCGACATGGAGTAGAGTAGCCAAGGATAGAATCGAATGGAAGAGGTTGGAGGAGGCCTTTGCCGATTGGCAAACAGATATGCAAAAAACTAGCAAAAAACAAATACTGGATTGACTAAGCAATTTTTGTCAATATTATATGTATTTAGTCCAAAGTTGTACTGATCTGAATAAAGGCTATATTATTATTATTATTATTATAATAAAATAATTGATTTTGATTTTATAAATTTATATTTTAAATTTATGATAAATATATTAATTTTTAATTTAAAATTAATATATTTAATAATTATATTTAATAGACGGATGTCGAACGCTGCCGAACGCAAAGGCCGATTGTGCTTCTTTGTCGCTCGTTTCGCGCTCTCGCTTGCACCTCAAGCTTTACATGGAACGCCTCAAAGCGAGGTAACGCCGCATGAGTCATGTTTTTTCGTGCGTGCAGCCGGCTCTATCGAATTATTAGACGTTGTCACGTCAAAAAAGCTCGAAATTATTCTAAACCCGATCCATTCCAGTAGATCCGAACCCATTTGAACCTAGGACTTCGTGATCGATACTACAATCACCAGACCAACGAGGCCGTTAGTTTGTATTTTCTGTAATAAAATCGTTCCATCCCATTTATTATATATATTATTTATCCATAACAATAAGTGCTATGTATGTAGTTCGACTGGCCCTTTCTAATGGCGTTCGTTGCTTCTACGTGATATTACGAGTTCCTTCCAATTAAGCTCCTTTGAACTTTCGCCCAACTCCGGGACAGCCTGAGAAACAACTGAGATTGCCACTGCTCGTAAATTTATTATTTTTAACGAGGCACATATTTCAAAAATAACTTACGAGTCCGTTTTATTGCTAAATATTATTTTCAGCATTTGTTTGAAATAATGTTTAGTAGCTAGTTGCTCGTAAAGAATTGAAATTCTTCGGAGATTTTTAATTTAATTTTTTTTGTACGAATAAATAAAATCTAAATGTCAAGTTTGAGTCTTAGTAAAATAATTTTTGAAATTATTTCTTTATTTATGTGTTTGTCTGTTAACGCTATTAAAGGTAGATCGAGGAAAGATTGACAATAATAAGTAGGTTTTTTTTTATTATTATCGTCTATTAATTTATTCACACAAATCGTCACAGCTAGCTAGCAGCTAACAGATTTTCATTCGAGTCTCACAGGTAGATAAAGCTAAGTTTAACCAGCTTTAACATATAATATATTAAACAAGATTTACGGAACAAGGAAAAATCTACAATACTAAAATCCTACTACTATTATAAAGGCGAAAGTTTGTATGGATGTTTGTTACTCTTTCACGTAAAAACTACTGAATGGATTTGAATGAAACTTTACCACAATATAGCTTATACATCAGAATAACACATAGACTACATTTTATACCGAAATTCCCACGGGAACGAGAACTACGCGGGTGAAACCGCGGGCGTCCTCTAGTATCTAGATACTAGAACAAGAGAAAAGTTAAGTACAAAGTAAAGAAAAACAATAATAGGTATAGGTATACTCTTGCAGATGGAGATGCGAGTGTCCAGTAAACATATCACAAAATTGCGTGTTCAAAATTAGTATTTAAAAAATCAATTTATTTCTAAACTCCTAACCTAAATTACCCAACACTGGTTGGTTGCCAAAATTGGATATACTCGTTGCTAAAGCAGTGCAATAATATCAAGCCAAGCTCTCGCAACGAGGCCGATCCTTTATACTGGTATCAGCTTATCATAGCGTTATAGATAGTCGTCGATGTTGCCATAACTCCCCGATACGAGCATAATGGCATGTAAGCCCGCGGCTCACCCCGGGAATATTATACTACACGCTATAAAAACTTAAGCTCTCAAGCGGATATCGATATTTATAACTGAAAAGTCTTGAGTTCGATGTTATCAGATAATTTAGAATTTTATATGTAGTTTCTTAACGAGACGCAAATACAGATAATTACAAAAACATTATAAGTTATAAACTTTTTTTAAAATAATCTTTTATGTTTATATAGTTCCTATGGCCACCTATCAGCTCCAACATCAGATCAGATCCATGTTCTCAAATATATCGCATATATATATATATATATATAATATATAATATAATATATTGCATATGCATGCAAAATTTCAGCTCAAACAGAAATTAGGAAGTGGATCTTAATTTGCAAGATTTCATGTCAGACACGCACGGGGCAGGTAAAGCTAAATAGAAGTTTGTGAGAAGCTTAAAATTCTGACTGAAATTGTACGAAATGTCTTCATCTTCACATCATGCGTCATGGCCACCAATTGATCGACAATCATACAATCATCTTCATAGTTAATTTCTGTAAATTATTTTTTTACAAATATAATGTTTATACAAAATATTTCAATAACAGGTGTTATTTATTCCTAACAGATGTTTAACGTCTTGTAACACAGCATTTATCTCGTTTTCTCGGCCGCTTGTTAGAAAGAAAACTAGAATTCGTATTCGCAATATCTCTGTCGCATAATCACATGTTCTCGCTGAACAACACGCTACCGCTGTTAGTGGCGCAGTTAAATAATAATAAGTTAAGTATAACATTTACGCGTCCACTTCTACTGCAGTTAATGACGTTTTAATACTGAGTTTTGCTTAATTGCTGTTGGCGCACGGTTAGAAGGAAACAATTTATATTGAGATGGTAATGTCTCTTTTATGTTTTTTTTATATCATCATCATCATCATCATCATAAAATGGCAAGTTTTTATGGCACAGATAGAAATAGGTCTTGTACTTCCTCCGAACGAGTGTTTGAAGCTTAGACCTACCACGTTGGTCCTATGCTGGCGATTTTTTATATGGATTTAATATGTATCTTTATAGGAACTATACTAACTATTGCTCGTGTGTAGAGGATTTTTACATGTCTCCCTAGGTAAGATAGGTAAGGGTAGGGTAGGTAAGGGTACTTTTTCTGGGTGAAATGTATCTATAACGTGTCGAAAGATTTTAAAAATATATTTTAAAACAATATCAAAATCATTTCCATAACAATAAGCCTTGATAATAAACCCACATTTTAAAATTATTTTTAAAAATAACAAGTAGGTAACCATTAAAGTCAAAACAAATAATTCAAAAGACAATTAATAAAAGGATCCCAACGGAACATTTCGTGGAAGACATAAAGACGATAACTGTGAACGATAATAATAGAATCATCAGTGTCTGTTAGTGTCAAGCACTGTAAATTATTGCAGATTGGTCAGTGCATTGCGCACTCACGATAGACCTACTAAAAGCCTGATTGTCGTTCCCAGGGCCTCAACTGTTCCGGGGTCACCGTGCCGTGTTGTAAACCATCATAAACTATCGTGGCGATTAATATTGTAATCGAAAACTATTTAAAATGCTGCTTTTATACAACCCTGGCATTTAATTTCATTGTCATTCACTGAGGTTATCATGTTATGAAATATAGATTAAAATTAATAATAAACTGTGTCAATTATAAATTAATAACAATCAAAAATATATTTTTTACAAAACATTTCGCTGCATAATACTAATGTGTAATACAAAAGATGCTATAGTTATAATTGAAGAACCAAGCAGATGATCCACATGAAGCTAACAATAAGCAACACTTTGCAAGGCACAGATCATACAAAGGGCTGTCCTGTGTCCATCAACGCGTACGGCCTTTTGTAATTGTAAAAACAACGGCAACCACACCCTTTAAATTGGAACACGGCACGGCACATAAGCATGACGGTGCTTAGTACTTCCCCAGATGATATTTTCACAAAAAATCTCTGCTGCTCTGTCACAAAGCTCTTCCTACTCCGGTTGAATTCTTGTTGTTTATATATTTTTTTGCTTACACATTGTGTTTAGCAATATAAAACGCTTAAAAAGTTTTTCTTTCATTTTTCCTTCTACCTCAGGCACAAACAACACAGGCGCGACGGCAGTGGAGTTAATTGCATAAATTTTCCGGCGACGGTGCGGCATTAAGCGGCGAGATAAAAAACTATATTCTTTGCGGAAAATAAACCGTTTATTTAGGTTTCACTCGTCGATTAGTGCACAAAGAGCGCTAATACTTAACGAAATAATCAGAAGGGGCCACTCGTCGCGATAATTGCGTCGTTAGGTGATAATGGGGAACACTTTGCAAAAGCGCAACACAACGTAGTCTACACTTAAACGCATATTTTTTCTTGATGTAAGGAAAATTATAGTATTATTAACTTACAATAATATGATATAAATACCTGAACTCTGATTACTACTAGCCAACCCGAATCTCGTACAGATGTAAATGATTGCCATTATATTATGGTCTGTCTGGTATAGACAAAAAATTTTGTTTGATGGAATATCCTAAAAGTCCTATGTCCAGCAGCGCATGTATAAAGGCTGATAATGATGATGATGATTATGAATAAACAAAACGAAAAAGAAATTAAGCAAATCGATAAAGCCATTTTCGAGCAAACAGCAATATAAAAATAAATGGCTGTTTTTAACAAACAACAATTCATTTTTGTATAAGAGTGAGAAGATTTCCATTTAACAATTTTATTAATCTAACAAAGGCAGTATAATTCAAACTTTATCTTTTTTTATTTGGTCTTTAAGTTTCTGATTCAAAATACCAAACTTTGACATGTTCTCAGTTTAACAACTCGTGACCAAACTCAATAGAGGAAGGAAGGTATATTTTACAAGAACATCGAAATTACATTTTATACTTGTCAAGATAAGGAAATGATGAGTTTCCGTGTATAAGTCGACATAAAACTTAACGAGGACAGTGTTTTTAACAAACAGAATAACTAGACAATCAAGATCAAGAAATCAGATCAAGTAAATGAATAAAAAGCAGGTAGCCCACCCACCTACTCTTACATATTGCTTATAACATAACAGAACATTACCATTCACCATGCAAGCCATGTTAAAAAATATACTTATATGTGCTCATTAATCTAGTACTTTTTTATAAATCTAGTACTTAGAGTTAATCTTAGTGTGGTTGTAATTTTTACAATAATCATACCTTTCAAACCGAAATACAGTACGAAAAACAGAAGAAATTAATATGTCTGTTTTACTTCAAAGGAATATAAAAAGTGTGAACAGAACAGAAAGTTTAGTTTAATGAAGCTATCAATCCGTAACACGAGTAGGTAGCTAATATTCCTACACACCTCTGGCAGCCTCATATTTCCTTATTATACAATTTCCCGCGCTTGCGCCATTCTAGCTCTTTTTAGGCGCTCTCTACTTGAGCCGTCCAATTAAACTTTTGACCCCATAAATATAGAGGGTTAATTGTGTCGTAGGGGATATTGTTCTAAGAGTCATTTTTTGCATAAAAAGAATTATTACCTACCTTTTCTTTTTAGATAAATGTTTGGTTGTTTGATTAGAACGTATATTACTCGTTCTCCATTGGAAAAGTTCTTACTTATCAAAATTTGTAATGAAATGTTCGTTTATCACTTCATTGAAATTAATAACAAATATAAGAGATATGAAAAGTGTAATCTTCCATTATCTTTAGCTATTAAATATGTTATTATTAGTACTGATTTCGTGAAAGCCTTAAGTAGTTCTTAGTTTCTCCAGCCGATATTTATGATATCTTACGAGAATTTATAGTAATGTTAAAAGGCTAGAGTACTTCGATATTACTTTCACCGTCGAAATTCGATTCCAAGTCCCGTAATAATGGTCGGTTGGTTTACATATCGTATTGTGGAGTTTGGTGTAAACACCGGACAGCTGGGACGGTGAACGGCCGCCGTGTTTGGCTAGCGGGACTGTGTCGTCGTGTGTGATACAAAGCTTCTTTGCCACAATGAGGTGGGGTTTCGTTATGCGATGATACTTTGACGGTTGACAGCTAGCCATTTAATCCGATGATGTGGGAAAACGTCGATGTTCATTGGATGTTGCCTTGAATCGAAACACGCACGAACATAAAAGTTATTTACGAGAATCTATACATATTAGAACAACGACAATGGCGGGATTGCGTCGTCGTGTGTGATATATAACTTCTTTGCCACAATGAGGAGGGTTTTCGTTATGCAATGATACTTTGGCGGTTGACAGCGACCAATTTAATCCGATGAAATGGGGCATTGTTGATGTTCGTCCTATGGGGTATTGATACAAGTTTACTTGACGAGTTATTTCTCATGTATCTCGTAGAATCTCTATCTGGATTATAAACTATGTAAAACGAACGTTTTCTTACAAAATTATTCTATCTACCCACTTAATTTCAATCTGATAACTTTTTTCGTTTCCCACTCAACTACTTTGACAAGGTGTCAGGGATGTTTTTGTTGCGACTTTGAAAAGTTACCAACGTTACAAACTTGTTTATTATAAAACAAGATTACGATACCGTTATTACGATTAAGTTCTAAGTTGTCGTTTAAATCGGAAAGTGGCTTAGCTTAGCTTTCATTTATCTTACCCACTAACTTAAAAATTAAAAAAAAATGTAATTGCATAAAACTTGAAATCGAAATGTGTTTTATGCAAACACAAAAAAAATGTATTAATCTGACTATGATAGGCATATGATATTGGATGCAGAAGCGAAATCGATGGCATAGTAATCTATAAAATACCAGTAGGTTTCTACAGTTTTAACCTGCGGTATACTTATGATATTTTTTCTAGAGGCAGTACCTCTAAACCTGGCTATTGTTTGAACTATCCTAATGTTAGGTTTAACATGGGTATGGCTTAGTTATTAACGCTTGTGCTAGAGCAAGGCCTTTAGCGCCTACTATATTCAAGTTACTACGCTAATTGAAAGATCGTCGGAAAGAAACTCGTTCACAAATTGATTCTAATCGATACCTCGTAGTCTCTTTTTATATCCTTTCATTTGACCTGATACATTTCCGAATGCATCACGCATTTGGAAATGCCTTGGTCTTCAGTAGAAAGGTTCAAGTTTGATTTCAGAGGTTCTAGGTTTAACTTAACCTCTACAATAAAATACGTAGGTACCACTAATTGATTTTGCGTTTCAGTAAGTGCCTTACAGAGTGCAAATAATCCAGCAACTTTCAAATTTAGAGCGTACCATCTTAGATTAAATAGCCATTTGACTGGGTGAGACTATTCTAATAGATAAAGTTTATAACTTGTTTACGCCAGTGAAACCTGAAATTTAGGACGCTAGGACCTCAAAATCAGGACGCACTTCAATATGAGGCAATTTAAGTTATATAATAGTCATCGTCATCATTTTCAGCCTATGGATATCCACTCCTGGACATTGGTCTCCTGCCTGTAAGCGTTTTAAAGGAAACACCATGGTCTTGAGCAGCCTAACCTTACGTAACATCAGTAAGAACCTAATAGTGCCTACTTAGTTATAGTTAATATCTTATTACGAGTGCTTTGGCGAGGATCCTATATCGCGGTCAATATCGTCTCCAACAGAGCACGGCCTCAGCCTTTTACCCGTCTCAAGTGAGCCGCTCTCGTGTTTCAATGTTGATTGACAGTTCGGCCATGTTTGTTTTTGCTGCTGGATTTGATACATTGCTTAATAGCATTCGAATTTAAAGCCTTACCTTTATCAAATACTACACTTGATTGAAAAGGTGGAATAATAGTCTAAACTACTGTATACTTGCTGTGATATTGATGATGCATGGTGCATATGCAGGTAGCTAGATATTATATTTGATACTTTTCCCTAATTTCCAAAAATTTCTTTTTTCCTCAAGTAATGAAATAATGAAGATGTTGAGGATTCAAAACACAAAACGTTTTACTATAATATAAAAGTCAAGATTCATTAAAAATATTATTTAATTGGTATCTATTTGTACGTTTTTATTTCTGATAAATAAATTCTCTCCAAAATTTAGAAAATGTAATAGAAAAGGATTAACGACGCAAAGATGTACCTAACATTTTAATATTAAATGTGTAAATGTTTACCTGATTAGTTAAATATACACTAAGACACAGAAAATATTAAGTACACTTAGTGTTTGTTCACCGCTAGGCCTTTCGGCATACGCTAACTATGCTAATTGATCGTCCAAAAGGAACGCGTCCGCATATCGATTCCGCACGATATCTTTGACACACCGCGACTGTTAACTCGCTTTTCCCAGCACTTGGGCTAATCGCTGCACGATTGGATATAAAATACGTTCAAGGTTTCCCAACCGATCGGTACACGGAATTAAATCACCTTGTAACACAATATGGGCAAATGCACTGTTGCGTCACTGTTGTATGGCGAGTACTGTACACGAACGTAATATATGTTGAATGTACGCGTTAGATCAATAGTTAGTTTGTGTGGCTTTGGATCACGAGGTTCGAATCTTTGAGAGGTTGTGGATATTGATTTCTTTCTTCCTAAAAATTGCAAGTTAAGATTCTCAGAACAGCATGCAGCATCGGAACAGCATGGTGGGTCTAGTATCATATTTCCTCTCCTAAAAGGTAGAATTCTAGTCGGAAACCATCAGAACCTTCCAAAACAAGTCACTAAAATCATCATTATCAATTAACTACAGGGTCTCTATACTTATTAGGAGAAGGGATATGGAGCGTATACCCATCACGCTGCTCCAATGCGGGTTGGCGGGCTTAGGGTGATAATGTTTTATTTTTACTAACGATCACTATCAGATGTTGATGATAGTGACCGGGACCGACGGCTAACGAGCTCTCCGAGGCAGGGGTACCTATATAAACTTGACATTTCCAATGCTTGTAATAAGTTTAACTTGCATTCGAAAATAACAAGAACAATGGATAGATGTACAATGATTAGTCTAAGGAACAATGACATGTTGTGAACAAGAGTGAATTTAATAGCGCAACAGAACTTTCTCCTCACTCGTAGGGCTGATTTGCTGACAATTTGCTGACAATCCAAACGAGTCTTGTTTACCGATGGTACAATTTACATGTTTACAACGTAACACTGACCCTGATGAATGTAAGACTGTCACCACTCCACATGGACACGATGTCAGAGTTAAACGTTAATGCACCACGAAACAGAACTTGAGATGTTATCAACTAAGTGGTTGCATTATCAAGAGATAGTGTAATTGACATGTTGGTTATCTACTGTGATTTTATAGAGTAGGTACTATTAAACGACCACGACATCGTCCGCGTGAATATTTTTTCTGTGTAACAAATATCCTTAACGATATCTATGAATTAAAAGCTAGCTTAAAACATAATTTACATGAAAAATATTCTAATCACCTAACAAAAATATACAAACATTAGAATCAAACAGATAGAAATTGCAAAAAACAGCAATATATTTTAATTTCAAATACGTACAATATGGATATAGAAATAAATTTACTGATTTTATGATAACATTACAGGGAGAATATACGATAATATTGTAAGTAGGAAATGAACTTAACAACAGGTAATGTTATCAACACTTTACGACGATGACAACACTGCAATTTACAACAATAACAATCTCAGTAAGTGTACTATAGAAATAGTAATTGAAGGTAAGAGGGTTATTTAGAATTATAAATAACGGTTATAACCTTCGCAGTACCTCCTAAGTATCGTTATTAAGTTGGTGAAGTAAACTTTAAAAATAAAACTGTACACGATTGTCGTGATTCAAAATTGACCTAGACTCAAAACGTTAAAGTACAATCGAGCGTGTAAAGCAGGTAAATGGGCTAATTAACGAACACGACAATTTACGTTCGCAATCAGAAAGAAATACACCTTCATTAAAATGTTTCAAGGCGGTTGTCTTGAGTGATGTATGGGTAAACGCCGAGAGAAATCAGATCAATTATTATCGTGCAATAATAATTTTGCGGGACCCAAGACAAGTTTAACGAGAATTACTTTAACGTACTGTTTTTTGTTTAAGTTTAAGAACCGGCATCAACAAATATGGTTAAGACCGACTTAAATGAGATGGACCTCATTAACATAACGTCACCACTATAAGTTTAAAGATATAAAACATTTCAAAAGTATTACAGATGGATATAAAGATACTATACAATATAATCAACACCTACAACAATAAAAGCACGTTTAATTTAGCGTAGATCCAGGCAACGTCAAAAAAACAAAAGTTGAAACAGTATTGTTTACACCGTACCTTAGGTTAATTGCAAAGGGGCAGACAATGGACAAAACCTTAACCCGAATATGACTTTTACTCACCTGTCACAGCTATCCTCCACGCTGTTCACAGAGGCTTTTTATTTGTAAACAAGTTGATTTAAAATGAACGTGGAACGTGCGTACAGTACGGTGACCGATGCGAGACTACCTAACATCCTCAACTCAACGGAACGAGGCTGATTGTGCGAATCAAGTTTACCTGACGGTCTCTCCACTGACCGGCGAGCGTTGTCTCATGTCTGTGAATGTACTAACAACAGACAGCCATGTGGAAAATTATGACCACCCACTTACACTACACCATAACCTTTTTATGCATCCTTTTTAAGTTCATTGGGACGTATGACTTATAAATAATCGCAATCAAGTTGGCACTGCAACTTACATCAATACACCCGTTTGTTGTTTTAAAGCATTTAATAAAATGGATAGGATAGTGTAAACACATTTGCGTTTGGTTTCGATATTTGTACATAGTTGGCTAAACAAAAATATATTGTAAAAACAATTCAGGGTAAATATCAGAAGCATACAACACAAAGAAGTAACTGATTTAAGTTGATCAGAAATTGGAAGTTAATAAAATCTGGACTTTTTATTGTAAATGTGCTTTTGTTATTAGTTCTGCAGATAGGTTCTGTACCTGTGGTTTCGACTGCCTTCGTGGCGCAGTGGTATGCGCGGTTGATTTATAATACAGAGGTCCTGGGTTCGATTCCCGGCGGGGCAGATTGAGATTTTTCTTAATTTGTCTTCGTCTGGCTGGTGGGAGGCTTTCGCTGTGGCTAGTTACCACCCTACCGACAAAGACGTACCGCCAAGCGATTTAGCGTTCCGGTACGATGTCGTGTAGAAACCGAAAGGGGTGTGGATTTCATCCTACTACAAACAAGTTAGCCCGCTTCCATCTTAGATTGCATCATCACTTAACATCAGGTGATAGCAGTCAAGGGCCAACTTGTAATTGATAAAAAATACCTACGAGTATTGTACTCATGTATATTTTGTAAATGCGGTATTCTTCAATATTTTTGGTTCGTAGAAATGATACACAGCTTTTGATTATATTTATTCATATCTCTACAAACACGTGATCAATAAATTCGCATTTATTAAGAACAGTTGTGATTGGTGATCAGGCTACTTATCAATATTAAAATGTAAACGTAACATGCAAAGCAAGGGGCAACACGCCGGAGGTGAGTCAGAGCTTTGCGACACAGCAGCTGAGCCTAGATATAGCTACTTAGTAATACGGTGATTACTTACTGCACTGTTTACATAACCTAACTTTCACGCACTAAGTCACTCTTAGCCGCATAATATTGAGTGAACTTTAGCTGAAGTTTCTTGTTTACATGGAAGTACTTTAACGATCAGAGTGTCCATGATTTCAACTGTTTTAGAGTGCCTGTGAAAACGAATTTGTATGTCAATAAATTATGCTAAAGATTGTTGTGGTCATATCGCACCTCTATATCTAAACAGGTATTAACTCAAAAAAGCTCATTTTACAGGAGAGACAAAAAACTGATTGCAAAGTCCCTATGCATTGCAGAACTTTTCTGTAAATATATATGAACTTTATTTTATACCTGGATGTGATAAATATTAAGAATCTTGGGTTTTAATAAAAGGCTGGGTCGTAATTTTGCATTTTGATAGTTGTTTCCTTATAGCTTATCAATGTTTCTATATTTTTTGTATCATTTTGAGTTGAACCCATATTGGTGAATTTCGTTTTTAGTTAGCTCCCTTTTGTAGGTGCAAAATATGCATAAAATATGATATCATGTATATTAATTATAATTTGTATAACTCATAAAGTGGTATGGTACTAGCATTAGGGGTATAAATTACTATATTGAATGGTAATTTAGCATGAAAACAGTTACCAGTAATGAAATCAATCAATATTCTTTATTAATAGTACTATAAAAACAATTTGTGACAGCCTCTCTATAAATTATAAAAGTATAGGTAGGTACTCTAACATATAAAAGCTTTCACGAAAACTAATACAACTTGAAAACAAAGGAACCATCTGTTCAATAAAAAACAAATTAAAAAGCATATGAAATCGCACATTTCATTGATATTTATTAACTACCACCACAGTTGTTGAAGTAAAAAATTACGTCTATTTCTTTACAGGAGTTTTTGATTACCTTTGATTTAATGTAGGCAAGTATGCAGCCCCTAATTTTAACAGTTCCTCTCTTTCCTGAAGTATCACACTACATCTTTGCCTTTAAAGCATTTTGAAAGAAGATTGAAACACAAGATTGACACAGTTAATCCTGAATTTATAAAAGAGTAGAGATATTTGTCCCTTTAGAGAGACGAATATCTTAGCATTCCATGGATTCACCGTGCGGGTGCCGGAGCCATCGCGTGGCTGAGAGAAAAACTCCGAACAGAGCCCGAGACTTGTGACACGGGTGTAGATTTAAGAGAGATCCCGGCTGTCGACACCGAGACACTCACCTTCTCCCTCCCTGAAAGACCCTACTAGAGCAGCTGTGGATACTCGTTCCAATATGGAGCTTACTGCACTTCTAGTAAGGCCAAGGTCTTTCAGCAGGTTATAGAGAAACTTTGCTGGAATACCTCTCGCACCCACTTCTACGGTCTACTGCGTATAAACTAACCACATAGCCATTTTAGTTAGTTCATTAGTAAGGTCATAATATTTATTCACTGCAATACATCTTGTAAGTCGTAAATTGCCATCATAATGCCGTCTGTCCTATTCTTGTCATTTTATTTTTCAGTTCTTGCTAAAGTCTTTTCTATCAGATGCTTTCTTGACATATCCCGCGCTTTTCAACTACGTCTGATTTCTTATATCCTTCACACAGATCACAATGACCATTGAATATCCTGTTAAATGTGGATGACGTGGCAATAGGTATCTGTTCCTTTTCACGAAGTATCAGCCAATGATTTATCCCTTGAAACTAGTTCTCTTGTTGTTCGAGCTCTTAGGAATCCTTGGTATAGTATTTATGAAAGCTATATTGCTGTTTTATTGTTGGGTCAATTGTTGGATGATAGTTATGTTTACCTCTTAAATCAGGTTGATCCTGAATAAATGCTTTGTAGCTAAAGTCCAGAGTGGATTTGAAAAATAGCTTGCATACTCTAATTCTGGAATCATTTACTTCAAAATGAAAAGCGGTGTTGAAAACTTATCTTCTGTGTATTTAGAAGGTTAATTGAACCAAATATGAACGGAATGGAATGAACGGTAAATAGAACTGCATTAAAACGATAAAATAATCAATATGATAACACTGGTATGATCCACTGCAGGATGTGGCTGAGTTTGAATGTTGATCTTCCATTGTCACCCGTTAGGAAAATTCCTTTTCGACGATGCGAATATTTGAATTTAGATGTTCATTTATTCTTCTATTTTGCAGACAGGATCTTGAAACATCCTTAGCGTAAAAAGAGTTTTGTACTAGGATGCCACATCACCTCTTAGGGAGAAAAAATCATCAATATCACAAAAAATGTCAGTTTTAACACTTTGAATTGGCGAAATAATATAATTATTTGCTACATCAGTCCTCCGTTGTCTAGACGAGCTTGAAATTTATTCATCAACCAGGAAAAGGTCGGTATGAACTTTTTTAGGAGGGACTTCATCATTTGATGACATCACATACTTAGTCATATTATTGAGTTACTTGTCCATTTATTTTGCCATATTTACAAAAAACCGCGCGTTTGATTGTTTGGCTGAAACAGAAAGTATTAATTAATGTAACTTATTGGGTAAAATCTTATTGTGTCTTACTTTTTCAATCTCAATAGTAATTTAGCAACCATGAATTTGGCGGCAACCATCTAAAGAGATCTAACTTTAAAAAAATCTCATTAAAACGAAACAATCTCTTTAATTGCCAAAATGAAAACAAAATTATATAAACGCAGAAAAAAGCTCTCCTTTTATAGTAAAAAACAAATGATATAGTTACATTTTCTAAGAAATAATAGAGTTTGAAAAATGATTCTACAACACAGAGTCAACTTAAAATTGAAAAATATTTCAGCTATACAGTAATAATTCTAAATAAAAATAAAAATTGTACTCACCCTGCCAGTAATACTGGTTCAACTCAAAATGTTTCATTAATTAATTATTCACTAACTATGAAAATGGCGATAATTCGAAATAATGCTATTTCAAATTTCAACAATACGGGTACTACTCAAAATAACTCCAGTTTGCCCACACCGGGTACGTGCGTTCCACTTGTAAATTTGAACCCAACTGGAATTGTCGCTATTTTGGATGCGAGGAAGTGGGGTCGCTCGTTCAGCAATATAGATATACAAAGACATCTAGCGGCGAATATTGGCAATAGTTTTGAATCTGATTTATTGGTCGATAGGTATTGAAATGGCGAATTCGTAGGTGTGCATAACTCAAAAATCAAGAATTTTGAGTTAGTTCCCTTTAGATCTAGGGGTGCGATATTCTTAGTTCAAAAGACTATCAATCTCTAGTAAAAGAGACCAACAACCGATGTGTTTAAAATTATTAGTAATAAAAGAACTTTATGAGAAATATGAAGGATGGTCACGTATATATACTGATGCATCTAAAGATAGTACAGGATTAGGAGCAGCCTTTATTCATTTTGATCAAAGACAATCTGCTATGTTTAAAACAGATCAACAAATTTCTATTATGACCATGGAGCTTGTTGCAATTTTGGAAGCTCTAAAATATATTAGGACTTTAAGCAGACGTAATTTTGTTATCCTTTCAGATAGCAAAAGCGCCTTGCAACATTTAGCTCGGTGCGCCTCTGGATATAGCAGAGGTATGCCAGTAGCTTATGAAATTTTAAAACAAATGTATGACTTAAGTCATACTTTGAAATTGCAATGGGTTCCATCTCATATAGGAGTAAGAGGAAACGAGGAGGCTGATAGACTCGCTAAAGCAGCAATAACGGAAGGTGCAGAGTTTCATATCTTACCTTTCTATACAGAAATATTGAATAAATTTAAAACAATATGCTATGATAAATTTAGAGAATATTTTGATATTAAAAGTAGGGAAAAAGGTATTTGGTATAAAACTATACAATGCCAGCCTCCTCGATTCCCTTGGTTTGATAGTATTAGGCTAAGTAGAAAATACATAATATTAGCTCATAGACTACGTTCTGGACATTATCCATCTAAAAAGTTCGCATTTTTAATGAAAAAGGTAAATTCTGCCAATTGTGAAGTCTGTGGTACTTTGGATGATGTCCAGCACATACTGGTGGAATGTAGCAAATATAAGGTACAAAGAGAAGATTTTATGCAGAAATATCGAGTTAACAAGTTTGATGTTGGAGTTTTTACTAGCCTTCTTGGTCAACCGACATTAAAAAGTTTCAAATCTGTTATTGAGATATTTCTGCATGAGTGATTTTTTAATTTTGATTAAGTTTCTTTTCGTTTGTAAGTGTTTATGTTTCATGTATATTTTTGTTGCTTTAATTGTAGTAATAGTTTAAGTTACAAACTCCGACATAACTTTTGTTTTTTTGTTAATATTTAATCATTGAGATTGTAAATTAGGATACGATGGGGCTGACATATTCATGTTGAATAAAAGTCCCTTAAAATTTTTTAGATAATAAAAAAAAAAAAAAAATCTCTAGTAGTTTTTTTTATACAGTTATTGTTGGAACAAGCCACCAGATGATAAGTGGTAATCCGTTGCCTGTCTAAGCTATATCTAGCGTAATTGTGATCCTTTGTCTCCTCTGCCGCTTTTCTCTAATTGAGATTTATTAATGGCACAGTTGTTCCACATAATATCCAAATTCTTGTTAGTCTTCTTCCACGAGAGCCATCCATATTTTTAAGTCCTTCTTTTTTGCTGAGATAATTATCCATTTTATGCTATTATTACTTTTAATCCATTCATACATACTTCTAAAATTTCATTGAAACAAAAGCTTTCTAAGTGAATTTTGTAATGAAAAAGATTAAAAAACCAAAATAATCACGTGAAAAATAAGTAATCTGTGATCATGCCCTTAGACTACAAAAGCAATGCGCCAGTGCTTGTCTTAAACCTCATCTACGGCGACCGTTAGATATGCTCAAACATATTTCGGTGTTACGGTATTCTTTGATGAGTAGGTAATAAAAGCAAGTAGACCTCTCTCAATTACTAGCGGATCTGTTAACGCTCTTAAATCTTTTCTCACGGACGCATCTGTCCGAAACTCGATAAACCGGAAATACTCGTATGTAACTCGATAACAAGCACTTGATGCGTCTTAAATGCTTTTATTGGACCACTTGTTTGAACTTATGTGAACATACATATACGCGGACTTGCATCGGGACCTGTCTTCGTTCATTTTTTGTAAACTACAGATCCGAAACTTTATCTTACATATATGGATTTATATTATAAACTTGTAACAGGAATAATGATTGAAAATAAACATATTATATACATAATTTAAAAAATTTTGGCTCTCTCTCTCTCGGCCTTGTTTCTGGCCATTCTGGTTTTATTTACCATTTTTAAATATTTTAAATTAATTTTTTAAAATAATATTTGAGACGAATATCTTAGCATTCCATGGATTCACCGTGCGGGTGCCGGGTCCATCGCGTGGCTGAGAGAATTAATGAAGAATTATTAAAAAAAATATGCCGTAAAATATTCCCTGAAATTATACGCATTCAAATAATGAAAATAACACGAATTGATCCATTGATGATGATTCAAACGAATGTTGCGGTTTTCGGGACAATCGCAAATTTACGAATAAATAGTATACGATATATCAGGGGTTAAAGTATGAAATTGCCGATTCGTACTGAAAAATAAAAATTAGTTTTTTTTAATTTAACATATTTATTTAATCAAAATAATTACCATTATTATCTATACATTGCTGCCATCTAATAGGAAGCTCATTTATGCCTTTGCGATAGACCTCTGGTGATCTAGATTCGATAAACTGTGTGAAAGCATTTTGCACTGCCTCCTGAGAAGAAAATTTTTTATCACGTAGAAAATTGTCCAAATCACGAATAAAATGGTAGTCCGTTGGAGCAAGGTCTGGCGAATATGGAGGATGACGAATGGTTTCTAATTGCAGTTCTTGTAGAGTTAAAACGGTTTCTCGTGCTGTATGAGGTCTCGCGTTATCATGGAGCAATAATGGTGAAGATCGATTCATAAGTCGGGGCTGTTTCACTGCTAGTTTCGCTATCATTGTTCGGAGTTTGGCGCAGTAGACATCTGCCTTATTGCTTGACCAGATCGGAGAAAGCTATAGTGAATAACACCACGCTGAGACCACCAAACAGTTACCATTACCTTTTTATTGGTAAGCTTTGCTTTAGGACACCGTTGCAGCGTTTAATCTAGGGTCAGCCATTGCATTTCCCGCTTACGATTATCGTAAAGAATCCATTTTTCATCACATCACAATTCGATCCAATATTCCTTCTTTTCTGTATCGATTCAACAAGGCAACGCAAGTTTCAACACGCGTTTCTTTCTGCAGATCAGTCAAATCATGAGGCACCCATTTTTCATATTTCTTTATTTTATTGATTTGACGTAAATGAGTCAATATTGTTGGTAAAGTAACGTTAAACCATGCCGCTAATTCCTGGGTAGTTTGCCTCGGATCGGCTTCCACCGTCTCTTTCAAATCATTGTTATTCACCCGTTTGGGCGGTCTTACACGTGGTTCGTTCTTCAAATCAAAGTTTCCATCACGAAAGCGTTTAAACCAAAATCGCACAGTTCGTTCATTAGCAGTCCCCTCTCCAAACAACATTAATATTGCGAGCTGTTTCTGCCGCGTTAGTTCCGCGTCGGAACTCGTATTCAAAAATCACACGATTTTCGAAGTATCCATCTTTATTGTCTAAGCTGAATAAAAAAAACAACTGAAAGTTGATAATCGAATGTTGCACATTTTTTAAAAGAAGAACTACACAGGTACCGTATGAAAAAAGTTTCACTTTAAAATCTTAAACCATGAAGCTTCTATGTCGATTCGAAGTACCTATTACAATAAAACGGCAATTTCATCCTTTAACCCCTTTTATATACATAAGGATCAAATACAGGACTTCCTTTTTTAAGTATGTTAAAAATAAATTAAGTTTGGACGTGTATAAGTAATGATTTCCTACGAGAATAAATGTGAAGATTTCGAGATGAAGCCAACTACGATGTTAGCAAACAATATAATATGTATGTTTAAATATACAAAACAATCAAAAACATATATTTTTGTATTGTAAGTATAATTATGTCAGTTTCCTTTATTTTAAATTGTCTTGTCTGTTTTCTACAAAAATAATCTAATCTAAGTTTCTTTTATTTGCACAATGAAGTCCTAAGCTTGCCCAAATTATTCATACAATAGTGATAAAACTGTAATAAATCAATATTCGTAACTACGAAACTTTTGGAACTTACGCCGGGAAATGTAAACAAAAATATTTCGTAATATTTTACTCGTCTGATGAAATAAACAGCAACACGATTTCACTTTAAAGAAAGTGGTCCATTTATAGGCGCTATTTATATGGGTTAGTGAAGCGTAGGTACCTACTTTAAAGGTGAGTAAAAGCGAATCTGAATTATAGCCTCTTGGTACCTTCGTACTTCCTTTTTAATTATTGTTTTTAAATCAACAGTTTTCACTTTCTGTCCGAGAGCTAAAAGAATATATGTTCTTCTATGTTCTTCTAACGTTTGTTTGTATAGAATTAAGTTTGGCAGGTTCAACAGCCTAAACTGTTAGCCAGATTTTAACCTCATCATTATAATTCAGGAATATGTGAACCAGAGCCAGAGTTTGCTCCTTGAACAAGGCTTTCAAGCGTAGACCCACCACAATGCTTGGATGCTGTTTTGCGGGCTTAGGATGATCGATGTTTGACTATATGTCAAACATCTATCATCCTAAGCCTAACGATCGAAATCAGTTGTTATTGACAATGACCGTTTCTGACAGCATAGAGTCAGCGGAGGTATACCACCAATTACCCAAACACTTACCACAAAATAGGACTTGAACACAGAAACCCAGGATCTAAAGCCACAAAGGCGAACAAAGGAACGTGTTTACTTCTGTACCATAAATGTGTCTAACATAATACATAATTATTTATTGATTTATTCTTTTTTTGTACACCACAATGAAGAAAAACATAGAACAGAGATAAAAATATAATAAACTAACAGTCGCGTGAAAACTTCTTAGGTATCCTTCCAATTTTAAAAATAGACTTTCATGTAAAGTGTGCTCATTTCCCGCTCCCCCTCTCAATTTAATTTTTTTATAGTTTCCCGTGAAGCAATATCCTCCGTCCTGTCCCGTGTACTAAAGTATAGCTTCGTGTCGTGTGTATAGCTTGTATTAAGTAGTACTATTTCACTCTTGAGTCTAGCTTTCATAATAAAATAATTTACAATTATTTTATTATTAGCCCGTTTAAACAAACGAATAAACTTTTTCGTATATTATATAAATATGGTCTGCCATGCCAAATAAATTGAACACAGATCGAATTCTCAACTCTATTACCGTATTATCGTTTCTAACATGTAACAGCATACTTACC
Organism: Mycalesis mineus; assembly: GCA_034621355.1. Lineage (NCBI taxonomy): Eukaryota > Metazoa > Arthropoda > Insecta > Lepidoptera > Nymphalidae > Mycalesis > Mycalesis mineus. Next base: position 4,370,673 of record CM067883.1, read on the forward strand.
AAAATGTTGACACCTATTCAGTAGGTACTCGTACGTACGTATCGCTTTTCGTCGTGTCGTGCTTTTTAGAAATTTTGTATTATCTGCTAAACTATGTAACGAATTAACATACTGTAAGAGGCAAATCTTATCTCTATAAGATCCTTGTGATTATTAAATTACTTATTTTGATAAGGATTTAGGTTTAGTTGTACACATAATGACGTAAACGTAAGCATATGGAATAAATTATTTTTTAAAACACAAAAAGTTCTATATCTGCCAAAATATAAATATATGCTGTCGCGGACTTTTTTGTAGAACTTTTTAAGACAAATAAAGCTCCCATACATTGCTTTCAATTATTCCCAATAGTTAAGGCAGCGCACGCGCATAAAGTCGATTTAACAGATTTTTGCGTCCACTAAACAGCGATTTGTTCTAGGCAACCTTAGGTTTAAGAAAACATTAGGACACAAGAATACAGGTGAATAATACGTATAAAATACATACATTCTAATACATAAACAATAACACAAAATACCTATAAATAATATCATGAGGATTTAAATTGATATAGGCAAGTTTTCAATATTATTATCCCATAGCGTTTCACGCAATCTGAATTTTTGGTATTTTTACTCTCTAACTAAAACACTTTGAAGTTTGAAGTGACATGAATAAAACATTTCACACTTGGTATTAAAACTTTTTCTAGCACCTTCGGCCCCCAACGTCCATCAGCTTTTCGAACCACGTGCCCCGCCCATTGCCACTTCAGTTCTGCGACTCGCTGAGCTATGTCGGTTATTTTGGTTCTTCTGCGGATCTCCTCATTTCTGATTCGATCACGCAGAGATACTCCGAGCATTGCTCTTTCCATCGCCCGCTGAGTGACTCTGAGCCTTCTTATGAAGCCCGCAGTTAGCGACCAAGTCTCGGATCCGTATGTCATCACTGGCAACACGCACTGTTCGAAGACCTTCGTCTTCAGGCACTGAGGAATTTTGGACGAAAAGATGTCACGCAGTTTCCCGAACGCTGCCCAACCGAGTTGGATTCGGCGGTTCACCTCTTTCTCGAAATTGGACCTACCTAACTGGACCATATGCCCTAGGTATATATACTCGTCTACAATTTCGAGTGCAGAATTTTCAACAATAACTGGGTGGAGCGAAACATGAGCATTACACATGATCTTTGTCTTGCTCATGTTCATTTTAAGGCCCACCTGTTGAGAAACTCTGCTGAGGTCATTGAGCATATTATTAAGGTCATCTAGAGATTCTGCCATTATCACTACATCGTCGGCAAACCGCAGTTGAGTGAGGTACTCGCCATTGATGTTGATGCCAAGTCCGTTCCAGTCCAAGAGCTTAAAGACGTCTTCCAATGCGGCGGTAAATAGCTTCGGGGAGATAACATCTCCCTGTCGCACTCCTCGCTGCAATTGGATTGGCCTCGTAGTCTCATCCTGTATACGGACTGACATGGTGGCGTTTTCGTACAGGCACTGCAACGCTTGGATGTACCGGTAGTCGATTCGGCACCTCTGCAATGACCTTAACACAGCCCAGGTTTCCACCGAATCAAAGGCTTTCTCATAGTCCACAAACGCCAAGCAAAGTGGCCGGTTATACTCTTCGGTCTTTTGTATAACCTGCCGCAGCGTATGGATGTGGTCTATGGTACTAAAGCCTTGTCGGAAACCGGCTTGTTCGGGAGGCTGGAAGTCATCAAACCTACGAGCGAGACGATTCGTGATGACTCTGGAGAACAACTTGTAGACATGACTCAGCAGCGAGATTGGTCTGTAATTCTTCAGCAAGGTATTGTCACCCTTTTTGAAGAACAGAACAACCACGCTCCTGTGCCACGCCTGAGGCGTCTTGCCCTCGTGAATGACGGAATTGAACAATCGCTGAAGGACTTCAAGTATCGGTTTACCACCCGCTTTCAGGAGTTCTGCTGTGATTCCGTCATCACCTGGCGCCTTGTTGTTCTTTAGGTGTTCGAGAGCCATACTAATCTCGTCTAGGCTGACGTCCGGGATATCTTCGGTATAGTGTCGGGTCAATTTGGCTCTGGGGTCTTCAGCCAAATTGTCAACAGGCTTTTGAGTTGACGTGTATAACTGTCCATAGAACTTCTCGACCTCACCCAAGATCTCGGGCTTGGAAGAAATGAGATTACCGTCATCGGTCTTCAGACGCGTCAACTGACTGCGTCCAATAGACAGATCTTTCGCGAACACTTTCGAGCCACGGTTGTGTTTTATTGTATCTATGATACGCTCGGTGTTGTAGCGGCGTAAGTCACATTTCTGCGACTTAGAGATCTGTCTATTGATACGTCGGTAGTTCAGAGCGTCCCCTGAAGACTGCAATCGCATTCCTTGTCTTTCCTCCATGAGCTTGAGTGTTTGGTCAGAGAATTTCTTGTTGGTTTTTGGGCGGTGGGTCTTATAAAACTTAGACCCAACCGAATGGACAGTTTCCACTAGCCTGTTGTTCAGATCGTCCACATCAACACAATGTGCTAGGCAATCGAAACGGTTCTGGAGTTCCAGTTGAAAGCTTTCGGGGTTTTGGATGTGGGCACGAGTAGGTCGGAGCGTTGACTTCACCAGTCGGTACCGTTCAAGCTGTACATTGATATTCAACGTGCCTCTTACCAGTCGGTGATCACTGCCGGTTTTGACCCTATTGATCACAGAGACATCGTTGAATATATGCCGTCTGGTCGACAAGATGAAGTCAATCTCATTTCTCGTGGAACCATCGGGGCTCAACCAGGTCCATTTCCTATGTGGTGGCTTCTTGAAGAAGGAGTTCATCATAAAGAGGCCCTCCTTCTCCATGAAGTCAGCCAACATTTGGCCCCTGTGGTTCCGTTGCCCATAGCCAAATTGCCCCACTCTCAACTCTGAACCACTCCTCTCGCCCAGCTTTGCATTGAAATCCCCCATAACAACATTGTAGTAGGAGTTCGAAGCATGCAGGGCTCTTGAAATATCCTCATACAATACCTCTACCTCCTCGTCGGGTTGTGCCGAGGTCGGTGCGTAAACCTGTATAACCTTCAACGAATACCGTTTGGTAATTCGGAGGACAAGGAACGCTACCCTGCTCGACACACTCTCGACTCGTACAACATTGTTAACGAGGGACTTGTGAACGATAAACCCAACACCACCTTGGGACAGATGTTCGCCCTCCCGGTAGTATAGTAAATTGCCGGAATTCAGGATTATCGAGTCCTCGCCCTCTCTTCGGACTTCAGACAATCCTATAATGCTCCAGCGCAACTTACTTAATACTTCTTCCAGTTCGATCACCTTTTCGTCAGTCCTCAAAGTGCGTGCGTTGAATGTTGCCAGGTCCAGTCGTCGGGGTTGGCAGCGGAATCTCTGCCGGAGATTCTTGACACCCCTTGCCCCGCCGTTACCATGACCGCTGCCAGAGCCAGGAATAGCGGGGCTGCCGGGGACTAGGGGCTGTTTTCTTGGACCGTCTCCCATAAAAGAAATGCCCTATAGTGACCACGCTGGGCAGGCGGGTTGGTCACCGCAGAGCTGGACTATTCGAACCAGTGTCACTGCTGCCTGACACTGGCCTCATTTTGTAGTCCAGCCTATTTGGAATGGTTATACCGCCATTCATCGGTCGCCAGAGCCTCGTTGGTCCATCTGCAGGGTGCACCGCGAGCAGGTGAGGTTGACATTTGGGGAGGCCGACTGGAACTATCATCCCCCTTACACCCCAGGTGCTAGAATGGCGATCCCGCACCGGAAAGCGCAGTGTTGGTCGACCCCCCACCAGGTGGACTGATGACATCAAACGGGTCGCAGGGAGCCGCTGGGCACATGCGGCTCAGGATCGTTGTGTTTGGAAGTCCCTAAAAAAGGCCTATGTCCAGCAGTGGACGTCCATTGGCTGATAATGATGATGATGATGATGATTAAAACTTTGGCACTTTCAAAGCTAAGTGCAGTCAACATGCAAATTTCACACAGGATACTAATTAAAGAGTATGTTTTATTAATGTTGCCTAAAAACCCATATATATATTATGTTGCTTTTTTCCTTAAGTTTTCCATTAATTTCGTTTCCCAAATATATTTTCAAATTTTTATGTAATATGCCGATAATTTACATTCTTTAACAAAATAATAAAAAATTGTACGAATATCTAGCATTCATTTCTGACAAGAGAACGTTGTGGGGTAAAAGAAGATGTAGTGATTAACATTGAGAAAGGGATGTTTAGATACAAAGGCATGTAAATGAATGGATGGAAGAAAAGAGATTTATATTATTATTTATTTATTTAGATGAATGGAAATGTTGGAAGAGGAAGGCTTAGGCGAATGTTCCTTAACCAAATTCAGGTTATTCTACCCCAATGGGAACGAAGCGTGATCTTATGTATTATATGTATGTAGGTAATTCCTGACAAGCGTTATAGCAATAAAGAAACAGAATGATTATAACTAAAAAAAATTTTTTCTATGGTCCTTATTTTTTATTTATAGATATATGTGACAATTGACAACAACAACGCTCTATTGCTAAAATAATCGACAATTACCTTTAAGTAAGTTTCGATTGACTTCAGAATAATGGGCGTTTGGAACTGTGATTCAGCACAAAGATAAAATATTGTAGAATCATCATAATTACTGTGAATTCGTGGTTTGATAAGAGGCAGTTGAACAGAACCAACTCACGTATCTTCTGTTCGGAGGTTATCTCGAGAGTAACGGTCCAACATGTTGTGTTGTGTGTATACGATAGAGAACGATAACGTTTTTATTATTGTTTGACTTAACCATCGGGATATAAGCGGTTGATCATTTGTTTGCTTTGTAGTTTTTGACTGTGATTCATATCTTAAACGACAATTTGGCTTTTATGCTTCTAAAAAAATCAATAGTAGTAGTAGCAGCCTGGAGATACGAATTTGGTGGTATTACAGCTACGTGCCACAGAGAGCACGTAAAGCAGACTCATTATCATTGACGTTTGATGGTGGCACAGAGTCAAACATCGGCATAAGCTCGCTGACCCCCATTGGAACAGCGTTATTACATTTTAGCCATAATTTGGAAGTAATACGTCACTTTCCTCTACAGTTAACTTAAAGCTTTTTCTAAAAGTACATACAATATTAGTGCATGGGGGAATCATATCCAGCACTCTTCAAATCAACTCACCATTTGAACCTATTTGCTGAAGCAAATACTAACAATTACTTTTTCAATTTGCTGATTTATTGTTTCTCAGACTATCGAAGGAAGTGGTGGATCGTATCGAAGGTCACGATCTTAAAACCCTGCCCCAAAAACCGATAATAATCATCATTTCAATTTACTTTCTCCCTCGTCCTAATGCTTTTTCGATACGCTTATAAATTACTGCTTCACAAAAATAGACAAAAGTTCATCCCAACCACATTTAGTTTATTTTCCAATATTCCACAATCTCATTTAATTCTATTTCTTTTTACCGAATGCTATTTCTTCGTTTCCAATTTAAATGTATGCGACATGCGACCAAATACATTTTAGTACACTGCGGATCCATTTTATACACTAATATCGGGAAATGAAATCGTGAAAAACTGTAACTGAAACTTTTCATTTTAGAGTATGTCCTCTACATAAAAGCTTGTGTAACTTAACTTTGTTGACGTGTTACGAAATCTTGTTTGCTTTTTTTGACACAGCTCCGGAGGATTACAAGCCTGAGAATTCGTAATTTTGTAGTATCATGTTGAACATGATACTTCCACGCGTTAGATACACTTACCACGAAAAGGGTCTTGATAGAGAAATTAAAAGGGCGACAACAAAGCTTTAAAAAAATAAGTTGGTTGTTATGGGACGGTCAGCAAATATGAAACATATATTTAGGTATGTTGTATGTATACAATAAAAATTTAAATACATTAATAATATGTATTTAAAGTTTTATTGTATTATGTATTACTATACCTACACAGATAATGCAACAAAACTTTTCATGAAGTACCTATCTACGGAATCTTAAATAGTTATAATAATCATGTGATTGATTTTTCCTGGAAAAAAAGGACAAAACAAGGACAAGTTCTAAAACTATTTGCGATGGCGTTTCGACAGGAATTCTACAATAAGAAACGTCAAGCAAAGCTCGGTTGCTCATGTGTCTTAATATGTGTTACTAAAATGTATAGTAAACAGCCAATAATTAATATTAATACTTACTGTACTGAATTCACATTATCATATCTTATATGAATAAAATCAATATTTACGTTGCATAATTGAAACATTGTATCCATACGTAAGAACTACTATAGCGTTTCATTTCCTCACTGCAGCTACCCGTTGATAAGAAATGGAATCTCCTTCCGGTATCCGTCTCTCCCACCTACTTGCACCTATAACTAACTAACTAACTATAAAGCAGAAATAAATTGCATCATGCATCCTAAGCACTAAGCGTTTCATTGCAGCGTTGTTTAACGAACATTTACTTTAACTTTACGGTTCAATTATATAAACTAAGTTCCTATGCAGTCGATATCGTGACAATATAAGATATATATCTATAGTACTTTTAAGTTTTCAGAATTGATATTTCTACCTTCTAATTTTTTAAATAAGCAAAATGAACATGTCTAAAATACAAGTCATTCATTTCATTTGGAGCTTCGTATTTATGGAAAGTTTTCCTTTTTTAGTTTTCCGCCCATTTCCTCGATGATGAAAACGGAATGCTGCCCATGGGATCTCCTTGCAATAGCTGTTAACGGATGACCATATCAGTTAATAGCTATTGCATCTGTCAAAATTAGTTACTATTCCCATATAATAAATTATCTACTTAAACTTTTTCTTGAAGTTTATAGCAAACTTTACATGATTTCGAGGTTGTTATAGAATTGATGACTTTTTGAACCACAATAATTTCTGCAGGCTCTACTTTTTCTGCACAAGACAGGATACTTGTATTATCAATTTTAAAATCAAATTGAAGCACTCATTTATAAGAGCACCCGGCAGAATTTGCCTTCCGAAACGGTGGTAGAGTCACTGCGCGCTGCCGCTGACAGACTTGACTCTTGCTGTAAATAATGGATTTGAGTTTATAAAGCAACTCTTGTATGTGTGTAAACGAAATAAAAAAAGAATAATTTAAATCTATCAAGCCATTTTCGAGCTTTAGTCCGACAAAATTATACTAAACTGCTTAAACTATCATCTCAAAGGCGGTAGATACATACCTACTAGTATGTATCTATCGCCTTTGTTAAAGCCCTTGCTTATCTGTCAGTATGGATATAAGAATAGCTATGTTAGGGCTTTAAAGCATCTAACAATTTGTATACTAAAATAAAATTCAATTTACCGTGCGGTCAAGTCTCTGGTACGCTAAAGGCAATAAAGGCAAACGCAAATAGAATAAAAGAGAATACAATACAAACACTACAAAGAGAAAACACATCTGAGCGAATGATTGCGGATAACCGTTACACCCGGAGTTAGCGCTCGCCTTATTAAGAGCAACTTGAACTTCGAAAGGACCCTGGGAAGTAGGTCAGAATACTGAATTGATGCCCATACAGCCACTCGCTGTTTAAGTGTTACGAACTATTTAGCATACTTCATTGCTTATTAAAAATATTCAACTAAAATGTAAATAACCATTATTTAGATTGCATATTTACTTAATTAAATACAGTTTTTTTAACCTATAAAAGAAACGACAATTTGATTTTTTTTATTTTAATTTCAAAGATACAAGTTTAAATAACGTATTCTTATAACTAAAGATACATTATTATAGTATGGGACTTAAACATTTAGCAGGCTGACACGCCTTTACAAAATATTGAGTCATAATTATCCACGATATTTATGGTTTTAACTATTTCGTTTAATATTTTAGGTTAGGTTTCACGTCACTGTATTATTACATCAAATATTTAAATGATAATAAGCTAGCACAAAACAGCATTAACATGACAACAGTAGAAAACATATGGTATAGTTAAATAATAGTACTGATTACATATTAATGAATAATATTTAAGTTAACATTTAACTGTAGGGACAATTTGATTGAATATTATTAAATTTCTAAATTGATGGATTCTCTTTACTTTTTATGATTTTTGGTAAACCGGTCTCTTGCTACTGCTCACGCGCCAGCTGTATAAGAACCCATCGGTTTGGCACGCAGCGATGGTAAGAGACCTGACGGTATGACCCTCGTTCCATGGAAGTTAGGAAAGTCACTAGTATGGGATGCGACTTGCGTTGATACTCTAGCTGCATCCCATATCGAGGCTACCTCTATGGCGGGTGCTGCGGCGAAGAACGCTGAACAGACCAAGACGCGCAAATACGAAAATATAAAAGGTAGTTTCGTGTTTGTGCCTTTTGGTGTAGAGACTTTGGGGCCTTGGGGACCACAGGCTCGTGCTCTTTTTGACGATATCTCAAAAGGAGTTATCGAGTCTACGGGTGACCAAGAGCTGGCAGCTACCTTGGCCAACGGATTAGTTTGGCCATCCAAAGGGGAAAAATTAGTGGCAGTGATACAGTGAAAAATTGATTTAATTAATCAGTTTTATTTATTACTTAATTGTGTCTGTATAATTCAAAAGTTGCACAGGCGAAATCTCGAATACTGCTAGTGTAGTTAAAAACAACCAATTAAAAATAAAGTGTTTTATAGTGGTCAATAATTTTAAATAAGAACGTAGCAATATGTAATACCATAGAATACTATTCTGTGGGAATAAAATAGGCATTACAGCTGGCACTAGCGGGCAGAGCGACACCGTATCGCGCCTTGTCTGTGGCCGATACAATCGCCTTGTTTATAGAGGGTTTAACGAGGCGCGCCGTGTCCTCGGAGGATACAAGCTGAGATAACCAGCGGTGCTATTGTGATTCTATTATCGAGATAATTTTGTAAATAAATAAAGAATTTAATATATACAATTTATTTTCAAGGAAATGTATATAAATATTACGTTTAATATTAAACTTGACGACCTCCGTGGCGCAGTGGTATGTGCGATGGATTTATAAGACTGAGGTCCTGGGTTCGATTCCCGGCGGGGTAGGTTGAGATTTTTCATAATTTGTCTTGGTTGGTGGGAGGCTTTCGCCGTGGCTAGTTACCACTCTACCGACAGAGACGTATCGCCAAGCGATTTAGCGTTCCGGTACGATGTCGTGTAGAAACCGAAAGGGCTTCGACCGACTTCATCCACTTAACATCAGGTGTGATAGCAGTCAAGGACCGACTTGTAGTCGATAAAAAAAAAATTCAGCCACTACGAGATTTAAAAACCAGCATTGGGCCGATCGTCAACTTGTTTCTTCTGACGTATTCACATACTCTAATTTCGTACATTAAATTTAAAAAAAAAATTCACCTATCTGCACTGCAGCCCACAGACCCCCCCGATGGTGGGTCTAAGCCCTATATTCCCTCTTCTACAAAGCGTGAGGCTTGGCCTTGTAGTGGGCCGTTAAACAGGCTGATAACAACTGAATTTTTTGGATATCAAAATTATCATCTACCGAGCGGGCGTCTGTTATTATCTATAAATTGCATCACTTTATATGTCCTGCAAAATAAGATTAAAACGGATTCCCTGGTTTATTTTCGAACCAACAACATACAATCCACATTTTAATTAGTGTCAACGGCCCTATTCCCGACGATATCGCAAGAAAATATTCGTATCTCGTCATATCGACATATCGACATTCCTCGTAATTGTGTGAACACGAAACTACACGCTTGTTAATTTATTATTGTTGTAGGCGATGGTATTGTTTTTTAAACCATAGCTAATAGGCGACAGGTTTCTTGGCTGTTTTTAGCGCAATCGTTGTGGTTGAAATAAAAGTTTATCGTGACTTGGTTTTTATATATTTCTTGGGTGGCAGTTTATTTCAACATGAGATTGTTTTTTTTTATCTAATATTATTACAAGTCGGTCCTTGACTGCTATCAATCTTAATGTTAAGTGATGATGCAATCTAAGAAGAAGCGGGCTAACTTGTTAGGAGTAGGATGAAATCCACACCCCTTTCGGTTTCTACGCGACATCGTACCGGAACGCTAAATCGCTTGGCGGTACGTCTTTGTCGGTAGGGTGGTAACTAGCCACGGCGAAAGCCTCCTCCCAGTCAGAACAAGATAAATTAAGAAAATCTCAATCTGCCCCGCCGGGAATCGAACCCAGGACCTCCGTCTTATAAGTCCACCGCGCATACCACTGCGCCACGGAGGCCGTCTTATACAAAAAGTATAATATTTTATAGTGTAGAGACATTATTAATAAAAAGAGTACGAAATACATATTTATATATTGATATTTATGTGTGTGGTGACCCTGCTTCTACGTCCTAGGCTGTGAGTTCGATTCCTACATCTGGAAAAATGTTTGTGTGATGTTTTCCAGTGGCTGGGTGTTTATCTATACATTATAAGTATTTATGTATAGTATATATAAAAATATTCATTAGGTATCATAGCACCCATAACACAAGCTACTTACGAGTACGCTTACTTTGGAGCTATATAGCGATTATTTATTATTTATTTATTATTATTATATTTCATCCAGTCATCTAGTTATTGTCTTTACAAACTCTGCCTATACGAAATAACAAAAAAAATATTTTGCGATAAAACTTTATCGGAACTGAAGTTAACAAATATTGAAGATACTAATAGTTATAGAAGTAAACTTTACTAATGTAGTATGAGTAGACAAAAGTCTTAAATACCTCTGCATCTTGACGTTTCTTTGGTCGTGAAAACACATTTTTTCGAAATATTCATAAAGCCATTGTGTGCCGTGTCACCGTAAATGAAACAGACATAATTGATGGAAAGTCAGCGGAGCCAAAACACAATGAACGAAATTGTTGCACAACAAAAGTTAGCAAATACTATCACAATATACCAGCCTTGCAACAATGTGTTATGTCAATGTTAAATTGCAAAAATCCATTAAAAATAAAATGTCGTTTCAACGTGTGTATACGCAAGGGGAGAGTTAATAAACATCTCAAAGGCCGGCAACGCATCAGTGGCGCCTCTGGTGTCGCAGTTGTTCATGGGCGGCGGTAGTCACTTAACATCAGGTGATCCGCTTGCTCGTTTGCTCGCTATTTTTATAAAAAAAAAAAAAAAAAATGATGTGACCGATGATCCCATTCATTAAAAAATACTGCAACTATTTTGCAATTGTTATACTTGTAACACCTCCATATTCTGATTAATAAATTCATTTTTAGTTTATAAATGCTTAAACAAAGAGTTAGGGTATTGAAATTTTTAATAATGAACATTATTTTAGCCGTCACGAGCTCATTTTATTTCAAAAATGTTAACCTTTTCACAAACACTAGAGCTTTAAAATTGGAGGGTACTTTCTGGAGTTAGATATTTCAATGGGACAGAACGAAAATATATGTAACTAAATGTTAGTTCTGGGGATTTCTCAATTACCTAAAGCACAGCGCGTTCCATTTTCGCCTTTCAATATTCTAACGTTAATGTAACTAGACTTGGTAAAAGGACTTGGAAAACCACCACCATAAATATATTTATCTCCTAGTAAAGCTGCTTCAATTATGGTAGCTTATAGTGAATACAAAATTTTACAAATACAGGTATACGTGTACGATGGAAACGTCTAAACCAACAATTATTTGTTTCATGCATCCTCCCAATCACAGGATCAGGTATGTAAATATCAAAAACGTCTTAAATTACTTATTAATTCTATACACTTTTAAAAATATTACGAAACGAATTTTCATCATTCTATCTATAAGCTTGGCCAGCAGTTTGATTAATCTAACTTAGAAGTAGATCTTTTGCTAAGTGTGCATAAACTTGGGTTGGATGCAAGTGTTAATTAATAAGTTAAACCTAATCATGAATGGTAATATCATACAGAATAACTACATCTTAGACAATATTTGCTAGTGCCCTTTACCGATCCTGCATTTAATTAGGAAGAGTACAGTAGTACCTAGTTGGATAGTATCGGGATAGTTAGGGTCGTGTCCGTCGCCGGGGGACGTTGCGTGGCGTGGGTTGGGCTGCTTGTCGCGCACTGGATCTCGTGCCGGAGCTGAGGTTCAAGCGCTGAGTGAGTGTGATGTTTCAGTGCGGCTATCTCGACGGTCTGCGCTCATCACTCGGTGGCTGGACGCAGAAAGTAAAATCATGGTACTGGGGACGACCTCTAGTAAGTTGCCCGGCCTCCCGCCGACGATCGGCAAACTGTCCTAGCACAAGACAACTCTTTCTTTTGCACGATGTTCAAAATTAAAACTCTTCTATTCAAAATTACTCGCTTCAAACGGAACGATGCTTGGTGTTAGAAAATTTATTATAACTATTACCTATATGTTTTCACATTTCTTATCGTTGCACTTCATTTCGATGTTTATTTTTTATTTTATGTAAACTTTTGAATTCGTTACTTTGGCCATCAAAATTCAGAGTAGTGACGCACATTTGAATTGATTCGGTTCTCTCATTCGCCTGTAGAGGTAGGTATCTTGTCTTGGATGGGTAAAGCTGACACGCTGCATGAATACTTTAGTAAAAGTTCTTTATTAGATTGCGGTTGATAGGAATTAGTATTTTTATTTGTTTTTAGATGCAAGCAACATTTACAAAATATGACTAACAAGTTATTTAAAAAAATATATTATTTTTATTATCAAAGTTGAACTGACCTCAATTTATTTTCCTCCGATATTAAAGTCCGTTCCACATCTGTAAAGATGTTTATCATATTTTCACCGAATTTAAAACGGATAAACTTGACAGGATACCCTTAAAACTTCTTACAATAGCACTAAATATAAGACATCGGGTAAAATCTTTTCTATTAGCGACCTCGACCTTTTTCATTTTGAAGTCGGTGAAAATAATGCATGGTGGCAAATTCACATATTTTTTAACAATTCCTTAATTTATTTTTAAATGTCGCATAACTGAGCTTCGATTTGTTTTTTTTAATTTATTACTTACCTATGTTTAAGTATAATTTTAAAGTTCTGATTCCGCATTGCTAGGTCCACCAATTGGGTTAATAACTTCTCATGAAACGTACATACACTTGTATAATACCTATGAACCACGCCACCGAGTGATCGAAACGCATGTTTCCAAGCCTCCAGCTCACATCTCACTTGTACAGCTTCTCGATACATTTGACGTACAGATCACAGACATAGTAACTGAGAGGCACAAGGATGTACTTCATGTGAGTCCTGATTTATGCCAAGCATCTACTGTTAACGCTGTTGCCGAGAATGATTCCCCTTTGCCGCCCAGCTACACTTGTCCTCAATTAGAGCACTCAACTGTAGAGGCTGTTCCGAAGTTGCTGTTAGCGTAGTACTGTATACAGTGTTAGTGTGGATGTGGTATATAGATATAGGGCTATCTTCTGTTAGTGCTCCACATCATCATGTAAACATGTATTATTATTAGAGGATGCTGTGGCCTGTAGTTGTGGCAGAGTAAACAAGTCGATAAGCTAGTTTAAGTACAGTTGACCAAAGATGACAAACAAGTACTTAGTTCGATTTGCGAGTAAAGTCCGGAATTATTATTATCCTAATTACCTTAGAGAACACGTCAAGACATTCGTGTCAGTCAGCATACCTGATGTAAAAATTCTAAATTTGTTTCATTTGCACTTCTGAAGCTTCGCCTAGAGAAGCTAAACTTTACATTCCTGTGTACAGGCCTACATCCAGCAGTGGAACATTATAATAACGATAATATAAGTAGCTAATAATAAATTAGAAAATACCGCTTAAATTGAATTAAGAATAAGATTCACACGTGAGTTTCATAATTTGAGAGTCGGTTGTCAGTTTGAGAACGTTTTAAGTACAGTCATATCGACAGGACATGGCCCACAAGTTATCGCGTAGCTTCGACATGAAAGAAGAAGGTGGTGCATTACTTGAGGATCGAGGTGGGATCCGCAGGCACCAGTCCATGCAGCGTCTGCAACATGGCGAATCGCAGATGGACGAAGGCAGGGCGGCGAGGGTCGTGCCCGACCACCATGGCAACCTGCATATTACGGTGAAGAAGACCAAGCCTATCCTTGGCATCGCGATAGAAGGCGGCGCCAATACTAAACACCCGCTGCCGAGAATTATTAACATTCATGTGAGTCATTTACATACATGTGACGATTAGTTCATATTAACATCCCACTCATTGTCATATTAACCTCCATGGCAACCTGCATATTACGGTGAAGAAGACCAAGCCTATCCTTGGCATTGCGATCGAAGGCGGCGCCAATTCTAAACAACCGCTACCGAGAATTATTAACATTCATGTGAGTCATTTACATACATGTGGCGATTAGTTCATATTAACCTCCATGAAACAAATCTCTGTTCTGAAAAGATCTGTTATCTCATTTGCTACAGAACGGTTAAAAGGCTCAAAAGGAAATTTGAACAAATATCAGTCTAAAATAGGTTTTAACACTATTTTCCGCACAAGATAACCTCAGCTAGTTTTAATATCGTTTTAGAAATTAATATGTCAAGAAATTGAATAATTCAAATTGTTACCAAAGAAACTCAATTTAATTCAATGCTCTATATTACCTACGTAACAAACTGTATTATAAATCTACTAGAAATTATTTAACATATTTATTGACAATAAATGAAAGAGATTCGTAGATTGAAAGTTGTCTTCTATATGGAACTAGAAATTAATATAAGTTTTATTAACATTTCAGGAACACGGGTCGGCGTTTGAAGCAGGAGGGTTAGAAGTGGGCCAACTAATACTGGCGGTGGATGGTAACCGAGTGGAAGGGATGCAACACCAAGAAGTCGCTCGGCTTATAGCAGAGTCCTTCGCGCAAAGGGATAAACCGGTGAGTCCATTTTGTTGAAAAGCGATATTGCTATACGATTATGAACAGGCACTAAAAATGCATTTTAATAATTAAAAACCAGAATTCAAATCAGCTATTATAAATTATAATTATTTTTATGAAATTTATTGGATACTTCAAACCACAGAACACATTAACGTTGCTAAAATTACTCTATGCTCTATATCAGTAACATAATTTATATCTGTACCATTATATATACTGTGGTAAAATTAAGAAAGAGACCCATCTGAGTAGTTAAATCAATTGTTATATTAATATGTTATGCTAGAAATTATGAAATTTGAAAGTAATACTTGCCTTGATAATAATGATATTGGAAGGACCAAGTTGAAGCTCCGTACCAGAGCCAGAATAGAATTTTTATTACTTTATTGTTTTCTATTTAAAATTAATAAAATAATATTAATATAATGCTTTTTCATTACAGGAAATAGAGTTTTTAGTCGTCGAAGCAAAGAAATCCAACCTGGAACCAAAGCCAACGGCGCTTATTTTCTTGGAGGCCTAACATCTACTTTCCCTCCCCGCCAGCGACCCTCCGGCCGCGCTGGGCACCGCGACGTCGGAGGTCGACCTCACCGCGCACACCACGGAATAGCCAACTCCAACCTGCGCTGCCACATGCTCTTTTGAACGTCCAGTCGTCGCTCGACGCTCTTCGCGGAGCACTGCCCCGTGCGACAGCTCTCTTCTGTTGCAGCAGTGTCGCGCGACTAGCGAGAGCAGTCGACGAGAGGTTCGCTCTACAGAAGTATTGCGTCAATAAATAGATGATGAACTTTATTTCAACTATTCCTGTCCTGACGTTGCAACGGACTGAAATGAGAAAAAACGCAGGTACCCTTTAGTAGGCTATACGAAACTAATGGCACAAGGGAGGCAAATTTTGATAATATAAAAAAATCCTTGTAAAATAATAACGCAGAAACTTGAAAAAATGAATCCCAAGTACACTGCCTATGAAATTAACGGTAATTCAAAGTCTTGTAATGAAACGTCCCACGTTTATCCATCGGGATATTACGGGTAGAATCAAAATTTTTGAAATTCTTTTCTAGAATGTAGAGTTACCAATTTTACCGGTAGTCTGTGACTGAATTTTATAAGAGATCTCCTAACTTTTAATGATTGTAATTAATACGCTAAAATAAATCACATACGAATAAGTCACGAGTAAAAAAAATTTTACAAATAAGCACATTTGATACAATTCTAAAAACTGCATAGAACGAAATTAATTAAATAGAAGAATATAAAATAGAGGGATGTGCTAATTTGAACCATATTGGTATGATGCAATGAACACTGCGCGTTCCGCAACACATCGGTACTCGAGTCGTATTACCATAGTAGTTTCGGTAGAGTTGATCTAGAGCTTACGATCTGGCGTATACATGCATTTCATGAGATATAATCATGTCACTTGCGTCATCCATGTGCCATCAACGTTTTATATCCAGCTTCGGTTCGGTCTGGGGAATCATTCGGTTCAGTATTGGGTAAGAGAGTAGGTTCAGCCTCGCGGTAAGCATCGGTTCATCTCATCACAGGTCGTTGTGCCGAAGGTACTCACTAGAGAAAGCCCTAGGGCTCATCATCCTTGTCATCAGTAGAGCAGAGCTTGCAGCACGCGGAGCACTCCTAAGCAAGCTGTCCTTACACGTCTTTAGATAACCAGTACATGATCAGCCTATCCATAACTTTTCAGAATTTTAATTCCCACCTTCAATTCAGAATTTTTCAATAGCAAAACATCAACATCATTACTTTTGTTAAACAATTTTAATGGAACAAAAAAGATCAAATGTTCTCTTGTTTTTGATTGTTACATTAAAGTTATTTTAAGTTTTTGTTTATTCTGGTTCAGTTTGCTTAGAGAACTGCACGTATGGTGCGTCTAAAGCGGTGAGTTAAGAAATTTATGGCGGAGAGGGATTAAGCCCACTCAATTTACCAAATACGTAGATTTAAGTAAATGTGTGCATTATAATCAATTTTATGTTAGATGTTAGTTACAAATTGGCTTTTATATTATCATATAGTAGATCGTCACAAATGAAAACACAGTTCAAAAAGTGGTATTTAGATGCTTTTTCATATTCGTAATAAAACAAATTTATAAATCGACAAGAAATTATTAATCCCTTCATTATAACCGCAACTACGTTACTGAATTGATGATCTTGTGCAAATAAGTACCCAAAAAATTATTTTGCGTCATAGAATCAAAGCGCTTATATTTGAAAAGCGTTTTTACCCCCCACTTCATCGTTATGGATTTTAGGATCGTGCTTATTAAACATACTAAATTATGATTTATGAAAAATGTTAACGGTGTTTAATTTTTATACTGCAAAGAGGAAACATAAAATATTTTGATACTATCCCGAGCTCGTTGAGATATTATTAATATTTATTGGTTACAAAATATTCCCTACGGTCTTTTCCCAGCGTCGTGTCGCTTTCAATTTGATACTATTTACCCACCCCTTTAATATATACTTTTAATGTGAACATCTATTTGTTTGTGTGGTTGCAGTGAAAGGATTGGAAATGTTCTTGGTTAAATATTTACTTGGATGTTAAACGTGATTTCAAATATATTATCAACGTATAGAAATATCAGTGTTTTGCTAAAGCTTTTGACTCTGTACAGCGGCTCTGTAGATACTCGTATATTTACCGTTAACTGATATGTTCACAAATTAAATAATTATCTTGTAATATAATGTAACCGAACCTTTTAAAAATTGTTTTATCTGAAATGCATTTAAGCTATTGTAAATATTAAATACATCAATAATACTATGTAAACTTAAGTTGTAAATATATTTGAATGAATTGTAAAAAGATATTATATTTCATGAAGTTGGTGCCAAAGCGTAACTACCTATCTACAGTCCCTCAAGTATATTGCAGTTGATACAGATAAATTAACGGTTATGTCCACAGTTTGTGTAGTACTGTTATATTTATGCGTATTCTGAATTCAATGTTATAACTAATTTACTTACATACATTTTCAAAGGCAAAGAAACTAAAATATTCAGAATGTCATTTCATGACTTTTAAACTTAGAATTAAAGCATGTGTTCAATTTTTACGCTACTTACAAAATGTGATCACATCATTCTGTAACCAACGTTGTATTTCTGTAACCTCGTCGCTGACAGTCATGATTATCACCATTTAAACCATTTTATATATCGTTTGCTGACAAATCGATCCATTTGTTATAAAGTTGTTTTTATACTGCAAATATTTTATATAGGTTTTATAATTATGTAAAAACGTACATAATTTCTTGTAATGAAAGAGTTCCTCTTTCGTCTACACTATGAACATTGTTAACACAAAGTAGTTAATATAAAATTATAGGTATATGATTATGAGGTGGTTCATTCGTTAATATATCTGTATTACGAGCACGACAGTTTTCTACATTCATTTTAACTGAAGCATGTATAATAATATACTTAAATGAGAGTAACATATCCACATCTGAATTCAGTACATACCTACTTGTCTATTTAAAATCTGGTCTAAATTAATTTTATTTGTTGTTGAAATTGAAATAATTTATATAATCGGCTAAAATCATTTTTCCTCCCTTTTGATTTATATGGCCTGGCTCTTATATTCTTAAAATATTTGAAAAATATACGAAGGAACCAATACAAATTGAAATTCAGTTATTTGGTACCGATTTAATTTTAAGTAATATACCGAATTAAATTATTAACCTTTTGTATTTTTTTTTTGTATTTGGCTTAATAAGTGATATTTAATTTATTTTATATTTATTTCTTACAGGTTCTGGTTTGATTTCTGATACCAAAATTATAGACGATTTTGTAAATTATTTAATCATATCGGGTGAGCTTTGTAAGTTTGTATTACTTATTATAAATTATTTGTGACATAAAACTAAAATTCAAAATCATTACATGTGTGCAATTATAACAAATAAGGTCGAGGTGCAAAGGTAATACGCGATCCTTAAGCCTCGGACACACTGCTGCATTGCGTTCGAGCTTGCGTCCAGTGGTGTACCATCATGGGCGTTATAAAACCATGGCCTTGTATGGTAGAATGCAGGAAGCAAGCACAAATCAGCGCGTCCAAGGCTTGGTTACCATCATACCACTCTCGTTACATACCACCGTACACGATATCTTCACTATAGCTTAGGTACATGGAAATTTTTGTAATAGTTGCGTTTTATACGTAATGTGATATTCCTAAATTTTCTATGCCGTCCATTTTGATTTCGTTTTCATTTTATCTTTATTGTGCGACGGTGTGATCCTAATTTTAGCTAGAGTCATGATATTGTATAGTCAGAATACACACTATGTGTTATCATGAACATCAAAGTTTAGCGCACACTGATATAGCCGTGTCTGTGTTTAATGTTGCCTTGTCTTCGTGACATCAATGATCAAGCTTACTACGGAAACATGACAATATTGTCGACAAGCCTGTATTTAAACCCTCAGTGATTGATAAGACGTTGGACGCAACTTTGATCGCAAATGGACGTATCAATGTGCGCGATGCTTTACTTGTGGTTGATATAGTTTACAATAATTTATTGACATCCTATACTAAATTCCGTACTCATACTTCGTGCTGATATTACGTTGTATAATCTATGTTGTAGTCTATTGTTAAGTTTGCAGTTGACAACAAAATATATTGTTATCTAGATAATGTAAATTCCATTGTTTTCTTTTTTCCCAAATATTTTCAGGATAACTTATGTAGGTATCACAAGAATAAGCGGAGGAAGAATTTTGTACCTGGATCGCTGCTGGCAAAAGTCAAAAGAGTTCTATAGGTTCTTAATCGGATGTTACATATGAGAAAACATTCTACTTATAGAGAGAGAGTTGTTTTTGTCCAGCAAACTTTGAGTCAGAGGCTAAATAGACATAAATATTAATTAAAAAAATATTCATTGGAAGTTAAAGGTTTAAATACCTAAAAATATAGAACAATAACTCGAAATAATCTAAACTTTTGCTTTGCAAGCTGTCAAAGAGGTATTTATTTCGCCTATAAAAATAATATCTGCAATGTCACCGTTTGGTGGAACAGTTAATGTTTAAACTTTATAATAAATCCACATCAACGGTTTTTATGTATAATGGTATGACGTCATTTTTATTGACAGTTTTGAATTCAGTGTCTATCAGGTTAGAACCGATAGTTGTCCTAGATTATGAAACCTGAAACTTTTTATAGTGATACTCGTAGTTGACGGAACAGAGCTGAGGACCCACCATATTACATGGAAAACCATAACTAAACACCGCAAAGCAACAGTTTGTAGGATATGTTACTAAAAATTAAAAAGAATGCGCCGCCCTGCATCCAATTTGAGGCTTAAGTTTTAACCCACATATGTCTATAACTATAGTTGTAACTATGCCGTTCAGACCGGGATGGCAATGCTGATAGTGAGGCTGTGAGGCACGGTATCATTTTCCTTACAAGCTTTATTATGAACCGCTCTACAACTTCTAATAGATAAAATTTATAAAATATCAACAGAGCACAATAAAGGTGACTCTGACTTCGATCACATGACAAGAACTTAAAAAGTAGCTCTATATTACCTACAAGGTGGTCAACAACTTTCACTGTTACAGTAAATAACAGATATAGGTATTTTTATATCGCAGTTGAAGATTTATTTCCAAAATAAACCGTAACAAGATAACGTTCACAGCAATAACGTTAATATATTTATTGTATAAGAAACAAACAACAATGATAGTGACTGTTTTGATATCGCAACAATAAACATGAAAGTTATCTGTTTTTTTTTCTAAGAAATGTCAAACAGTTCCATTACTCTGCAGATTTTAATGTACCTAATTAGGTAGATAGGAACATAATAACATATTCGGTACGTGCCTTGGTTGTTAGTGTGGGTAGTCCACTAAGGTTAGGTTTCAAATCAAACTTTTAGTTACAGTTTTGTATTTTGGATATTATTATGTAATTTTAATGAAATTAAAACAATGTGAGATTTGTGAATTGTGAGAGACCACCGGCAAGTTGGATAATAATAAAAATCTATTTTTTCGCAATAATAGCAGAACTTTCAGATAAAAATTGTAGAGCTTAAGACTGTATAAAAGAAAGGTTGTCATTTTTAAAAAGGATTGGATGTTAAATGTAACCCCCATTTTGATTTTATTCCCGCTGTCGCATATCAATTCAAAAGAAAAATCATGTTTGAAACCGATCCGATCTAGACCCCTGATCATTTTTATAAGACACTAGGAGAAGCCCGTGACTTCGCCCGCGTTATTAATAGCGTGTTGCAACCTTCCGAAAACACCAAAAATAAAAAATGTACGTAACCTTTTTTAAAGAATAAAAAATTTTAACAAAAAATAGAACCGACTCAAAACGCACTAAAAAGTAAAAAAATAACTGTGTCATTTAGTTACTTTAATTTACTTAAGCATATCTATGAAGTCGGTGCCAGCAAGTTTAAGGAACATTTGTTTAACGTACTAAAGCAGTTTGTGGGTTCTAGGTAACGTCCTTAAAGTAGATGTATAAGCTGTGCCTTTCTAATAAAAAAAGAATAATCAAAATCGGAAAACTCTGTCAAAAGTTATGCGTGGTCATACACAAAAAAATATATACGTGTCGAATTGAGAACCTGCTCCGTTTTTTCATCGGTTAAAAATGGGTTAGTGCAACAAAAGATAAACAATTGGTCCTTATTTGTTATCGTTGCTTTGTTATATCTCAAATAGATAAAGAAGCATTTTTGGCAAAAGCTCCAAAGGGGCTTAAAATTCTCTAACTTTTCTAACAACTACCGTCATTATTTCCATTTTTATTTCGTCGTATTTGATCCAATTTACATAAAACCTTAACAAATTATACACTAAAATCTTCCTCAGGAACCATATCTATAGGTGCATGACAGCCCGTCCACAAGTCAGGAGATTATCGCAAACAAACAAATAGACAGGCGCGGCGGGGAATTTTGTTTTATAACATTTTTAAATTTTTTAGGTTAAGTTAAAATACATGTAGGTAATATAGGCGGTACGTTTTTTCCGCGTATTAAACTGAAATTAAATAAAGATCTGGCTTGTGTCATTTACGCAAGTAGGTACCCGTTACCATTAGACTAAACAACAATGCTCATGAACAGATTACTGTTAGAGATAGATTATCGAAATATTTATATTATTATTAGTATTGCGTGGGGTACAGAATTACGTGCAGGTTACTGAACCGACATTCAAGGACCTATGTCATAAGTCGAACCGATGTCTATAAATAAAAATTTATTTTTAGCAATCCAAAAGAAGTTGCGAGTGCTCAACCAGCCCTTTCAACAGTCAATGTTAAATTACCTTACCTAGTAGGGAATGTAGTAAAGCCAAACTTGTTTCTTGATTGTAATAATGCACTGTACAGGCCATGGCCGAGTTTATTTATGGAACATCAGTGTATTGTAATGATTATTATAGGTACCTACTTAAATTTAGTAAAAATAAGAAGTTTGTCCAAGTATGACAAATTATTTTATTTTTGCCGAATGTTAGCCGTGTCTTATTATTAATAATATTTCCCTTTTTTCTTTCTTTATGTGTAGATTAAACCCTCTAGTCTGTTTGAGTTCAACCCCTTAAAAACGGAGATGATACTCTAAGGCTAATTGAAAAATCCTTATTTACTTAAAACGTTGTTCCTCACAATCACCTTATTGTATAACAATGAATTTACCAACAAATACATCTTTTATGATATTTTATATTCATCATTTCCAAATCATGAAATCCCTTTATTCGTAGGTACAAAATACTTATAAAGTAAGAAAAACAAATTATTTTAAATGCAACACAATATGCAAAATAAACTACGTATACAATTTGCATTAAAATGTAAAAGAATAATAAATATAAAGATTATAGACGTACTGAATATAATAATTGAAGTGTGTGTAAAGAATGTACCGCCTAATGCTGATTCTAATGTTTACAAACAGCATGTCTGACGCAACAGCTACCGAACGAGTATCATCTTCCGGCGCGCAAGCCGCAAGCTGCGAGCATGAATGAAGATCCCCGCGAATGGTTAAGGTCCGGAAAACAAGACAAGCTTGCTAGGGCTGTCAAGTTTGTTTGTTTCATTCAGAATATTTTCCCGACACTTTTTATACATGCCGCGCTTCATTGTTGGATCGAACTTGGTGTTTCGGTGTAAAACAACTAATATTATTATTACTCAAAAATATAAAATTTTATTAAAATTCCTTAATTTAAAACCTTACTTTTTTTTTGTGCTCAATTTATATCGAACATAGGTGCCAAGTGTATTTAAAAACATTAAGCAATTTATATCGTAACGGAAATGAAAGGTAAAAAATTATTATTAACTAACGTAAAAACGGAGGAGGTTCTCAATTCGGCACGCAATCTTTTTTTTATAAAGATCGAGATTCGCACTGCACAGGATACATCGTGTCTATAGATTCACGCAACTTAAAAGATAAAAAAATGTTAGTCTAACTTAGCATTAGAATACAGGGATGGCCTTATTGATTTAAGTTGCGTTTTAGTTGACAGTTACAGATATCTATAACGAAATCTAAAATAAGTTCTGAGATATGTATTTGATCAATATGATGGATCAAAATATTTTTAACGCACTAAAAATTAAAAAACAACTGCTTCATTTAGTTGCTTTAATTTACTTAAGCATATCTATCGGTCTCCTCCGTTATTTTTTCGTCGGTTAAAAATGATAAGTTAGTGTTAACTTACACAAAAATAACTTACACTATAGTTTCCCAGTAAAACTAACGCTTAAATACTCAAATAAATCAAATTCGACTCTAGACGTATTTACTTACACAAATCTGTTAAAATAATTCAACTGAAATTTGTTTTGCGTTTGCGTATTCGGGCGCTAACATACAAAAGGCAACCCTAGCATGGCATAGGCACGCGCTCACTGTCCGCAGGTGGCATGCGAGCTGCGGTCGAGTTAGAGACGCCCGCGGTTGCGTCAGCCTAGCTTCTGTTTCACACGAACTATTATTAGCTGTACATTACATACTACACTGTATTGTTGCTATACTGTGTTTTATTAAACTAGCATACGGGGAATTGGGAATCCACATACACAGGAAAATGCCTGAGGAAACTAGATGTTAAAGATGTTTGTTTATAAAAACATCTCGGTATCTAATTTTATAGTTGAAACGGTCAATCGTAGCTTGTCATTTTTTTCAATTTTTTTTATTAAGTCCTATATTGACTAGGCTATGTTTACTTAACAAAAATCTTAACAATACCTACATCGGTGTATCTTATCTGTATATTTTGACTAGGGTTATCGTAATCTAAGGATGTAGAGATACTGCTGTATCAAAATCTAGAGTTAATCCAGCTGTGTTTTGTAGCTGCTTAGTTACGAATTATAAGCACTGACATATATCAATTCGTATTTTATGTTATATCATTTTAATCTGTTACTGTCACGTGTTTGTAATATGAATTAAAAACTGTCCAACGTAACTTCTTATTACTACTACCGAAAGATTCTATAACAACTATGCCTGTTACACACAATTAGACGCGCCCACGTCGTTAAAACCGTCGCTATCCACGCTCTGCTGTTAAACATGCGCGTTGTTGCGTCAGCCAATTTCTAATTCACCTGTATAATGTACTCAATCGTGCGTCAGCTGTATTGGGGAATGACGCTTAAATGCTGATAAATTATTTTCGCAAAGTGTCATGCATTGCCACAATGCTAAGGAAAACTAACGTAGTCAAAGTACGTTGTTAAGGAAAATTTGATAGTTTACCTTAAATTTCCACCATTTTGTCAGAAAAAAAAAGTGCGTCTATTGTAAAAATTTTGACCTAATAGTTAGCCTAGACCAAATGAAAAATATATATAGGTAGAGTAGGCTTCCCTTAATTACTTGACAATTTATTGACTGACGTCTGTAAACAGATAACCTACTTTTTCCTCCATCCCTTAATACAGATTAGTAGATATAACACTAAATACATGCTGAGAGATGTGTCATTTATGAAGAAGAAAACTGAGACCTGAATTTTCGAAAAACTTTCATACAAAGTTTCCTCTCTCATTTTCACCCCTTAGAGTTGACATTTCCAAAAATTCTTATACAAATTCTCCTACAGCAGCAGTAGCTTCAGTAATTTCGGATGGATGTATTCATTCAGCCAGTTAGTTATCTATCAATTTATAGCTATGACGCTGCATGAATGGACAGCATGCAGCCTCAGGTAAGTTCAGACACACCGCCCGCCGCGCCCAGGCGCAGATTCACGTGTGCTACAAGCCGGGTTACGTGTTTACATGTAATAATAGTAACATAAAGTCGTTACAAATCGATCGCTATATGTTATTGATGCTCAAGGTTACATCAACCTAGTTTCTGATGTTTATTTATTATTGAATGGTATTTATAAACGCAGTCTTGATACACGTTACGGTCACGATTAGTGTCTATATCTATTCACTTCGGACTTCAAATTTATCAGTAAACGCATCTCTAAGTAATTATTTTCTGTTAATTAGTTTGTGTATTAAGTTGCGTATTAGTAACTAATGCACAAATAGTTACACAGCAATTTTTATACCTGTTTTTTAACATTTTCTCTAAGCTGTCTCGGATTTTTTTTTCATTCAATATTCGATGAGAAAGTTTTAATTTGGCAATTTTTGTTATTTTCATTAGTAGAGTTGTTTTAAACTGGATGGTTTGAACAGCATGTAAATTATTTTTACTTTTTAAATACTTTAGTTCCATCCGCAAAAATTTAAAAACTGAAAATACAAAATCAATTTTGAATTACAAATATTTATATTGATTCTTTAAATGAAAAATAATTAAAAGGAGAAAATATAAAAAACTCCCCACTCGGAACTGTTGCCCAATACGTAGGTAGATACTGTTTTTTCCTGAGGAGTGAAAGTTCGTGCTTTAAAACTGGTAAAAAATTTTTAAATATACAAAAACAAATAAAATAAAATAAATTAAGAATTGAAAATATTTAATCTGTTACTGCAATGATAAGTGAATCTGAAAAATTAAATCTTACTGTAAAAAATTGATTGTGATTTTTCTGTTAGTTAATTACTTCATTAATTAACAATTAGGTATTTAATGATTGCATAATATTATGAACATTGAAAACAACTTAATTGTTAGACATATATAAGAAATCGAATATTAGAGTAATTTATAAAGATTTCGGCATAGGAAAATATATAGATTTTTATTTTACTTAATAATTAACCTAGTAATAAACACATATGTAACCAGTATCGATATAAACAAAATGATTGGTTACTAGATTAATTTATGCCGAAGTAAGTTGGTAAGTAATTAATAAGTTCGTCGTATCAAGTTGTAGCTAGTTTGGTTCGGTTGTTATCGCTCGCACTTTGTGTACAAAATACAGGATGTGTACCAATGGTAAAAGTCATGCTGAACCAAAACATCATCGTGAAAACTGATATGTTTATACGACCATTATGTTTAATTAAGATATTAAGATATGAAAGTAGGTGTACGTATTTAATAGCCAGTTTTGTTCTTTGTTTTGTTTTTATTATCAACCTAAATTCCAAACATTATTATTAATTTAAAAGCACAGAAAAGTTACAGGAATGGTAAATAAATTTAATGGTAAATATTATTACTAAATCTTTGCTAACCAACCTAAACTGACGAACTTGTATGAAAGGATTAATGAAAATGGTAAAAGCTAATAAAGTACGCAAGCCTGAGCCGACACGATCTTTACTAACCGGCTAACCATAAGATCAACATTTTTTTATGTTTAATGAGATTTTTATTTGTCATCCATTTTTTGATAGCGATCGCGTGCCATCACTATAGGTACAAACGGAACGCCACATTGAATATCTCGATAGGGTCAAGTTGCTCAGTTATCTTCCTCCACGGGTCGTAGAACTTAGATAGAATTGCTACTAATGCCAAATTATTATTAGAGGGACAAAACACGAAGACTTAGATACATTTACTTATACATTAATTTTACCAAATTTCAGCCACGGCAGCCATCTTGAAACTAGCCACTAACGCAAGAGAACAATGTTTTAGTGCTATCACTGATAGTGCGGATATTCTCAAAAATCAGTAAATTGGGAAGGTTTTAAATGTTTATAATAATTTAATCAATTGACGGGACAGGCAACAGCCCACCTGTTTTACAAGCCTTGATGTCCTGTAAATAGAAACTATAGTTTTCAGACTGAAACAGCCACCTTGCCAGGAGAACCTGGAGAAGTCACACATTAATTGGTGTGGTGGTGCTTATATGAGGTAATTGTGTAATGCGGCGGCTGACCAGTAAAACCTACATTCGGAAGAATGTAATGACGATCCACTGAGTGAATGTACAAACAATTCAAACCTACATTCATATTTGTATTTGCGGTGGTTTCCTTCTCCTGTGTAACAAATAGTTTTATTGCTTGATTAGAACTACAAAGAATGTCCGTCCCTAGGAGTAAACCTCCGAAACAAAGTCTCAAATCTACCTTAGTAACTTTCAGTGACTATCACCGAAATGGATACGAGTACCTACCTAGGCCAACATTTTAAGTCTTATACAATACCTAAGTTGATAAGCCACGCGAAGGCCGATCTGCATTCATTAATGTATTATATAATAACTTAATTAGTAATTGTGTTACTTGATTACAGTACATAAACAGTAATTATAACTGCCGAATTTAAGGTGGGAAGATCGACGATATGTTTGTACGAAGCATTTTTTGGAACCCAAATAAATTATTTTTTCAAAAAACTATGACATTGTTGAAAATGTTTTCTCAACATATCCTTTTATTTGATGGCCATATATGGTGGTAGATGGTTTTCAACAGATAGAGTTTTCCAAACTTTCTGACAATTCCTCAAAAAATATATAGTGTGAACATCTCGTTGATCATCCCATTGTCACATTCCAATACGACAAAATGTGTTTGGAGAATTACGAATTACATCCAATTTGCGTTATTGGGTCTGTACACATAACTGCGATGCGATGTGATGCGATGCGAATTCGCAACGCAGAAAGTTACGACACGAATTGTTGCAATGTGATTTCGTGATCGTGCGACAAGGCGTCTCCTTTCCACGATAAGGGTAACCATTCCTTACTAGTGTCCCAAAGAACAGGACACTCCTCAATCAGTGAAATAAAAAAATTGAACCGACTTCAAAATACACAAAAAAGTAAAAAATAACTGCGTTATCGGTGCCATTTTGTGGGTTATAGGTAACGTCCTTAAAGTAGAAATCATTTTGAAGTCTGTTAAATTCTTTTATTATTTTTTTTATTTTTTAGTGATTTGTTGACACATAACCTAAAGTAAAGTACTATACTACTAGAGTACATTATGCGACACTTGTAACCAAAATGCTACCGACGTTTACCAACAGAAAACCGAAATCACTGCAAGTGTCTCTATAAAATTTGAAGTTCCCTCGATTCGATTTCCCAGGATCAAATTCCTAACATGATGATTATGGGACCAATAAGGAAGAGTACCATTTCTAATAAAAAAAGAATTATCAAAATCGGACTACACTACAGTGTTAAAAAGTTATGCGTGGTCATATCTACCTACATAAAAAATCCAGTAGCAGTATTCCCTAAGTTGAACAATAACTTTTTCAACTTATATACGAAAACTGGTAAGTCCTGGAAAAATTAAATACATACGTGTCGAATTAATAACCTTTCCTTTCTTTGAAGTCGGTTAGAAATCGACACTGTCATTTGTATACATTAATGTAAACGTCTTGCCCACACGCTGTCTCATTTTTCAAGCATTGATGAAAGGTATACACCTTAGTTGCAAGACCTATAGGCAAATAAATAGGCAGGTACTATAATAACGAGGTGTGTAACTAATATATCTATCCGTTTTTGTGATATTTGTGACCTTGGTACGATATGAATTGGTAGGAAATTGTAGTTGTGCCTTCTCTTTACATTCGTCACACAATTTACATTTGTAAATTCCGATAAATAAGAAATTACCATCTACGAGACCATTAGCAAAGGTCAAGACCAAGGTCTCCCTCTGGGGAAAATTTTCGTAATAAAAAAAATCTACTATAATGACGCATAATTAAACGAAATATACCTATCATCCGATTATTATTGATCAATAAAAAACAATTCAGCATATTTTCCATGAGGTTACAAATTTCGACGTACTCGTACCAGCATCTGACACGTCATTATCATATTTTACGAATTTATCTGCTACAATGACGTTTCATAATAAGAATTATAGTATCTATCATTTGATTATTATTGATAATATATTTTAATAAAAAACATTTATGACGACAATAAGTAAGTACATTTTCCATTTGGTTACAAATATTTGACGTAGCAAATAGCAACCAATAAGTAAATAATATTTTGATATCTAGAGATCATCCTCAATAAAATCTATTCACGTAGTATTGACGACAGACTTGTTTTGAAGTGTCTATCAATGATATTACTGCATTCTGCTTAATAATAGATAATGCGCCTATTTAACTCTAATTATGCCTACCTACTACACCTAATAAAATCAAAATATAATTTATCTATTCTCATAATATTTACGAGCATTAGAGCATATAACATATATAGGTAACAAAATGCGTATAGGTGAGTAAGGTAACTTTTCCTTTTTAATAATATTTTGAACTTTTTATTGGTTGTTAATAATTTCTTAGTTGTTGCAGCTGTAGAACTCTCAATAGGTTTGTAAACTTTCAAAGAACTCACTATTGTTGCTAATGAGATAATTAAATAATGAGATTAACCAAAAAGTAGCACAGCAGTCCAGACGAAGTTTGTCACAAAAAGCTCTATTCTATTACTTACTAGCAGACGCCCGTGACTTCGCCTGCAAACCAATAAGTGTTGTGTAACCTTCCAAAAACAGTAAATATTTTTTCAACGTAACCTATTTTTTAAAAGAAAGTTTAGGTATAGCAAGCTTTCATTAAAATACAGGCATATGATGGACTTTTTGTAGATTTTATAAAGAGGAAAAGTCCTTCTATACATTGTTTTGTTATATTATTACGGATAAGGCAGCGTTCTCGATGAAAGCTCCCAAGTCCCAAATGACGTGAATTTTCCGACACTTGTAACAATTATCGTCATATTAAAGTTAATATATATACATAACCTTGGAAAATCATATAAACCTCATCACTCATGGATAAAATGATTCCTCAGGAATCACTTTATCTATCGGTGAAAACAGCATGTAAATCCGTTCAGTAGTTCTTGAGTTTACCACGAACAGACAGACTGTTAGACGCGGCGGGGGACTTTGTTTAATAATATGTACCTAGTGGTACTATAAACGGGAAGGTGCCTATCATATACTTTTGACGAAAATTGAAACAAACATGGCATCGTAGAGAAGCGTAAGCAAACTCATGGGAATGTTACATCATGCTCATCGGAATATATTTTTCTACGAACAATAGGCGCCTGGCTGTAAACTGCTTACCTGCATGAAGCTAAAGAACGCAACTGCCTAAACAACTTTCATCATCCGAATTTTAGATTTTAAAAAAATATTATTTACTTAAATGTACTCATTTATTTCGATTAGTGCGTTAGATAGATACTTAAATATAATAGATATATTATTTCCTATAAACTGAATCAATTCAAAATTTCGCTAGTAAAAATTTTGTTATCTAATATATAAAATTCTCATGTCACAGTTTTCGTTGCCATTTTAGACTTCTGAAAAACCTATTTTTACCAAATTTTCTATTTATTTCAGCAGGTGTGAGAATGGCTACTTAAATCTAATATACATATAATTTTTTTTAATTTTTAATCAATTCAAAATTTCGCTAGTAAACATTTTGTTATCAAAATATAAATTTG
The DNA here is from genome assembly GCA_034621355.1 of Mycalesis mineus. Classification (NCBI taxonomy): domain Eukaryota; kingdom Metazoa; phylum Arthropoda; class Insecta; order Lepidoptera; family Nymphalidae; genus Mycalesis; species Mycalesis mineus. Next base: position 4,401,611 of record CM067883.1, read on the forward strand.
ATTTGGTTCGATATGAAACATTTTTCAATTAACCTCCTACTATCGCCGGCAATCAATGTCAATGAATTAAGGATGACTGAAATAAGTATTGACTAAACGTATTTTTCTTTCATTAATCAATATCTAAAAGAGAAATGATAAAGTCCATTTTTTTTGCAATAAAATTAATTATTCATTTTGAGGTCTATCATTCAAGGCGCCAGCATTCACCTGACAAGGCACTCACCTAATTAATTATGCGAGTGCTATGTCATCTCCCAGAGACAATGACTTGAGTTAATGTTACTGTATGCCTATAATATGCCTGCTTATTAGTAAAAGAACCTTTCGCCACGCCTCAGGTGATACCGGACCCTTAATGGTTTCACGGTAGAACGGTGTAGGTACGTAAATTAGCATGCAACCAAGAACACATTAATGTAGCCTTGCCTTGAAAGATATTACGAACAACGCTTCGACACCAATATATAGTGAATAAGTGTCACATCATATCTCCTAGATATGATGAGAGTGAGTTTATTCACCGGCCTGCGTCATCGGACCTCGCACGATGCCCGTTTGTTCCCAACCAACAAAACAACCTCGCTATTTGTCGTGACAAATTAATATCGAAACTGTTTTGTTATAACAGCATTACGTAAGTAAACTGATAAGTTGTTTTCGTAGAATGTCAGGGAAAAAGCGGGAATAGTCAGCCTTAGCGATAGAGCGATAAACCAACTAACTATACGGGACTTGAAAAATACTTTCCAAATATTCGTTTAAAAAATGAGGAGGTACTTAGTTAACTAATAAAAGTTTAGGTAAGGTACTAATAACCAATGGTTTAAAAAATCTGAAAATATAATTTAGGTAAATACCCGTTAAGATATTTTTAACAACCTCTTTTTGTATTCAATGTGCTTGTATGAGATTGTTTCGATCCTGATTTCATTATCACGTTGTCCTTATCCCACGCTAAGCGAGCTCAGTAAAATGTAGTTTTCCTTAATTTGAAAACCATATACCTGATTATCTTAGCCGTTCTGAAATTAAACACACTCGACCTTAATATCTACGTGTACTTACTATCTGGGTACGACTCCAACATAAACTTCCTAAAAGAGTACTGTATCTTTCGACAATTTTTCTTTATATCTTACCTTGAACCTACCATATACGTTTCCAAAAATTCTCCTACAAAAGATTTAAACGTCATCATGGCGTAGTGTGCTCGTCGCCAAAATACCGCGTTTCGGCCGTTCGGAAGCGCGCGCGCCGCACGAGCGCAAGATAAGCGCATGTTACATCAGACCAGTAGGGTTGACGCACTACTTCAATAATAAAGTAATGAAGTAATAATATTATGTTATGTTATGAATACTAATATTTTAAGAAATATAACATTTTTTTTTAAATATTGGTATCAAGTTCTTCCAATTAAGAAAATATAAATAGGTATTTTTTTTCTAACGGAAATTATATATTTTCTATATTGATACGATGTGAAACACAACCATAACTAACTGTTTTGACATGCTAGTAGAGACTAATGTGAAACTATTTATGGATATTATGTAGATACAAACAAATCAGTTGAATAAAATATACTCCGAAGCTCGTTGCCGCGGTACCATCGAAGATTATCTTCCACTGCATTATGTTAATATTAGGTGAATTAGTCAAGCAAATCTCCTCTCTATAGAAGAAAAAGTTGTGGGCATTTACAATATAATATACCAATCTATTTCTTTGTATACGAAATTCGATGTAAATTAAATTTACTAAAAACGTGCAACTATACGAGTAAACAGCGACAATACATAGCATGGCGACCAGCAGTCTCCCTCGCAGAGTAAGATCCTATCAAAAAAAGGGTGTGAATCGTGATCTACAGACTCTTGTTGACAACCCTAAAACCGGCGCGCGAGCCTCAACCGACGCGTGCGCAGCGCCTATATAACTCCCGCTTGATGGCGCATTGCCTCATTCACAACTCACATCTGATAAATGAATAGTCTGCATTAGCTCGTGGCCATGATCTACGATTCCATGCATTTACCTGACGTGAATACTAATCCTAAATACGAACAGTGGTGGTACAGTGACAATTGGTGTGACAGCCATTCCCCGCGTTTCGAGCACCAGCAGAGATAACAGGAGTTTTCCGGACCTTGTGAAGTTATAGAGGTAAATAATAAATATTATTGTTTTTTAAATACTATTTACTAATTTATACTACACAGTTGCTATCTCAATACTTACTTATACTCAGTCAATTAATGGTAACTTACATAACTTAGACCTGCCCAAAAGTCATGAATGCAAATCAGTATTGGAATGTATACTCAATATTAACATGTAGAACTGTTAATTATAATTTAATCGCAATATCAATTATAACTGTTTCGTCGTTGTGACGTGAAGCAAACATCTTCAAAAATCAATCTAGCATATTTCTATTTCTATAATCACGCTATATTCTTTTGGCACTATAAACTGGATCATATTTATTATATCACCAGCAAGATAAAAAAATCCAGTTTATCGGAACAATTTTTATAACAAATTTTATTGTTAAAACCGAGCGAAAAGGTCAGTTACTTATGACCAAATTATCATTTTAGCAACACATTTACGTCAATGATTTGCGATAAGTTCTCGTGTGGTCTTATTGATGCTTTCGTATCCGTTATGCGCTCTTTAATATTTATTTATAATAATGTTTATAATTCAATAAAATATTCAAAAAAAGGGGCAAAAAAATTATCATTACGTTTATTAAAATTTTTAATTCTCTAATTTAGATCTCTATTTTAAATAACTTTTAATATTTTTTAATTAATAAATATTATCGTCTACATACAAATTAAATTGTTTAATACATCCCTAGCATCGTCACATCAACTAACAAGGTCTTCTCTTTATTTACAGTCGTTGGCCTTCTACAATTTGATAGAGCTGACTTCCCAGTCGTTTGACTGATTTCATTACAAGTCATTGAAGCATCAGAGAGGAAACACGTTAAGATGGCTACCGTACAGACTCCGCCTGAAAGGAACCTGTCGGCGACCCTGCCTGTGAGCCAGGAGACTAGTGACATAGACCTGGTGGCACTGACCATGGCAGCACTACGACTCGTGAACCCCTGGTCAGTGGAACCCAAGAAACCTTGGTCTGCGCGTATCGAACCAGGCACGCCAGAAGCTAAAAACAGAGTGATCACCCTCGCTGAAGTATCCCTGCACGACACGCGTGACGATTGCTGGGCAGTGATTTACGATCGAGTGTACGACTTCACTACATTCCTAGATGAGGTAGGTTACTGTAATGTTCTTTGATTGATAATAAAACGATGTTAATATCGGACCCTGACCGCTCAAGATACTTGTAGCTATTGAGATAATTCGCTAATTGCATTGCACGTACTGTTCATTACGATAACATTTATATCAACGTCCTTTACTGAACAACTGGTAATATCACTAGATAATTAAATGACATTTTATATTTTGCCTAAAAGTTTTAAGACAATTTTTAGAAAAATAAAAAACGTTTTTGTAAACATTAGTATCATTTTTAGCTACTAAATTTGAATAGCATGTCTCTGTAATATGTTGCACAAACCGAAGAAAATGTTATTGAATACCAAAAATTTTTTAGTGTATTCTAAAAAACCGTATTTTCCACAGCACCCAGGCGGAGACGAAATAATGTTGGAATACGCAGGCCGCGACGCCAGCACCGCCTTCAGAAGCTCGGGCCACTCCAGCGTGGCCACCAAAGCACTCGACCGATTCCTAGTGGGAGAGCTGCCCATGCACGAGCGCATGTATCGGCGACCTGGTGGAATACGACTCAGCGATATACCGGAATGAGTAGAATAGTCTTTTAAGAGTTACAGAACAAAGAACATGAGGTTTACATTACTTTGCTTGGATTAAGCTACTAAAACAGTTTTCAATACTGACGGAAAAGGGCGTGTCACAGTTTCATGCGGATAGCCTAAATACGTCATTAAATTTTGCCTGTTCTAATTATTATTTAGGTATTATAATATTTGATAATTATAATTATTCTAGTTCTAATAAAATACGCTTGTACAAAGTAGTTTCGTATAAATCTCGATAGTTTTTATATATGCAAGCTGTACTTCGCTTAAGAAAGTAGGAGCATGTTTAGTATTTTTTAAGGCAAGGTTATTTCAGTTACAGTTTTACCACGCAATTTGTACTTAATGATATGATAGAAGTGTTCATTGAAAGACAAATTTATAGTTTTAAGACAAAAATATTACTATTCAAAAGACAGCATTAATTTAAGCATAGACTAGGGTTAGGTCATGGTTTAGGTGTCTATTACTGTTAGGAAATACATCCGTTAGAAGTCTATAACGTTGTGTCCACGCGTTCTACCAATCACAAGGCAGTATTTGAAACCGCCGCGCTTTTGATTGGTGAGATGTGGGAACGCAAACGTAGACGCAAGTGTGCGTGAGGTTACAGGTAGTTGCTAGGCGAACTATCGCATGTGTTTTTCGCTTTCACACTATAATTTATAATGTTTATTGCAAGTTAAATACTTGTTTATTATAAGATAATATGCTGATTTATTTGCGACCTGGGGGCACAACAGTAAAACAGATACTTGTCGCCTCGGCAAAGATTTTGAAATAGTATTACTAGGTACGCCACCTACGTATGGTTTCTTATTAGATACTTCTCTAAAATAAAAAGTGCATTTATTTATGCTAGTTTATACTACCACATTTGGATGTAAACAGTATTACTTCGTGTAAATGGGCGATTTACATTGGTCTTCATAAGTTGTTTATAATCATTTGTCTTACGCTTTATTTAGTTGTAAGTACGCATGTTGTGCCCAATAAGTATAATATGTTCAAAAGTTCCTATTTTGTTATATAATAAAAAATTCAAACGTACATTTTCTTTTTCTGTTTTTCCGACCCTCTTCTCTCTTTAAGATTATGAAAACTACTTCGAAACCTAAAATCATTATGAATAATAAATTATTTTAGCTAACACGAAAATTGAACATTGAAGTACTATTTTGATGATTGATTCTGAAAATGAACTAAAACAATATACAGTTAATAAATTAGCTTTTATTTTAATTAATCATTATTAACGAAGTACTTATCTATTAATTTCTTGCTGGATTTGTCACTTACTTCAGCTATACAATTTTACCAGACCTGCAACAAAAGAAGAATGCTTTGTTAATGTTTGAAGCTTCTGCCAGCCTCTTCATCGTGGTCGAACTCAAATGTTTTGGTTCTAACACCATCTGAACCTACTTATTATAGAATTTCCACCAAATCTAGTACAGGATTTCTTCTTAGTACGAGATCAATGGTCATGACATGGCTAATAGAGCTTTTGTAGCAAACCTCAAAGTGACCTCATAGTTACCAACCTCGGAAAGGATAATGAAAAGAGCAACCAAGTTAGAGTTACGAGTCAAGAGTTTATTGAGACTTGAATTAGGTATCTATGTTAAAATGCTGTAACCTCCAAAAACTAAATTCGACTCGAGTGACAAAAGAATTGAGCTTTGAAATTTTATTCAGATTGGTAGTGAAAAACCAACACCTATAACAGAACTTACTCGCTAGGAATACATCCTGCAATACAATGGTCCTAATGGCCCAAGCATCCCCGGCTACTTGGTAGGCGAGAATTACAACCACGGTTACATGAAAAGCTCCCTACATAGTTCACAAGAGGCTGATGGATGGATTCCATCAATATTCTAAGCCGAGGTCTGTATTTGCGGACCCGCCTCTTGTGAGAAGGTACAAATAATGAGATGTTTAGCCTTTGTTTTTATAACCGAGGGACTCAATTCTGATGGAACGTTCAACCTGGTGACATTTATACGTGTCAGTCGTCATGTGCTTGTAATTATACCAGCAACTATGTCACTGGACCAAAATGTCAGCAGAAATAACCATGATGTAGTAGATACTTCTTCCGCTTCAGCGGCAATTGTTATGACGATTAACCACAGAATATTAAAGGTTCTGTGACATTAGCTAGGTTATTGTAAGAGTAATCCTTGATTTATGTTCTCTTATAAATCATTAGAAATGATTATAAATATCTATCATAGTAGTAGTTTTTCGTAGTCAAATAAGCTAAATTAATTTAATTAAACAAAGTTAACATACAAATTCCCCACTACAGACGATAGGTATATGATTTTGAGTTACTGGACTTCTACGAGTATTTGCGCCACGTTAAATCTCGGGAGCAAAACTACCACATATCTCTACAATAAGGTCCTTTTAGCGCTTTGTATATTAATAAATTAGGCCACATACCCTAGTCCTCCTAGTCCTACGGCAATATTCTGTGATGTGGGAAGTTACCTATTTAGTGATACTTACTTGCCATATCTACTTACCTACATTTTGTGTGTGGTCGAAAATAGTGTGTAGTAGGTATACACATTCTGTAAAAACCAAAGATTCAGAATTGTACACGGATGTTGGTTACGTCGGGTTTTTTGTTTTTGTATAAGTGAACCTTCATGATAAAATTCACAAGAACACATGGTATGACGGTTGCTAACGGATTTGATGTGCCTATTTAGCAATGAAGCTAGGGTTGCCAGATCCCCAATTCCCAGACAGACTAGGAAGTCTGACCGAATCCTACATTATTGATTTTGTGTCTCAATATTAATAAGTACGAAAAAAAATATGTAGGTATGTAAAATCAAGCTTTTTGCTCTTGCCATAAATCTTATTAAATTCTAATTAAATATAAATAAAATCGAAAGCCAAAGAACTACTGGAGGTAGCGGCTGATAGCCAGGGCAATTACGTTAGGACACGGTTGGTGCTCGCTCTTTTGCAAAATGTAAAAAGCCTCAAAAAAGCCAGATAAGCTGGACACTACTTATTTTAGTTGGACAACCAATCAAAAAGAGTATCTATGTCCGGTTTTATCCGAATGCTTGGCAACGCTAACAGGGCCTGATAACCCGCATGCCAACGGTTTTCGTTGGAGAATTGTGGGAGCTTAGTAACTAATAATTTTTTTACACTGATTTTATAATTTTAATATCCACGGAACTTGGTATCCGTAGTTAAAATTATATACATAATCAAAGAGCAATTTCGCAACCAACAATCTTGTTAACGTATCGCATATTTGTCCACTGTAAGTAGATACGTACTTGAAATGAAGAGAAATTGACTGAATCATGTTATCACCACATATGATAAAACAAAGTTTTCCGCCACGTGTCTTTTCGTCTGTTCGCCACACACTGTTGAACGGTGATTCTTGAGGAAGATTTTAGTATATAAATTGTTAAGGATTTCGAAGAGTTGGCTCAGATACGAGGATAATTGAGACACTTCCAACAGTAAAATTGTTTGAAGTGTCGACACCTGGGAGCCTTTATTCAGATCAGATCAGAGAAAACACTGCCGAAACCCTTTGTGTTATAATAAAACAATGTGTTATAGGATTGTTCTTCTGTGTTAAGACAAAAGTATATCTTAAGGATAGATTGCTTTATCCATTCTTTCTTCAATAATAAGGGTCACGTAAAATTGTATGGTGCTCTTATACGTATACACTATTTTAATCGAAGTCGCGTGCTTTCGCAAGCAGATAGATGATACGAAATTAACAAATTGCCGAGCATAATTAAGATTACGATTTAAAAATGTAAATAACTCTCCCAATTTTAATAATAGCAACACCAATCTCCTTAGTAACTCACATTTCAAAAGGTTTGTTTCCATGAGACAATAATAACGTCGTATTTTGTTTAATTGTGAATTCGCGATAGCTATTGGTGAGAATTTAACTGGGTGGCATGGCACCCCGTGTTAGTAACAGGTGGCACACTCGTCACACGCAGTACGACGACAGGGGTCATCTACAGTTGATAAATTATTACTGACTTTTTTGACAATTTGTTTTTCTCGCGACGTACAGCTAAACAGCTTTGGTAAATATTCATGATTATCGAATATCAACTGTCGGACATGGAGGTTCTATAAAGACTGTAACACTACGGTTTAAGCCAATCCAACGGCTTCTTGCAATCCATTTTGTACGGTAGATTTACCGTATGCCTTGGAACTCTTTTTTGTCTCCTCGAGCATCTTAGAACTGTAAGCCCATTATACGCCACTTGAGCTTTGCGACTCGTTAAGCACTCTTTTATCTACTACAAGTTGGCCCAGTCAAGGGCCTATCACACCTGATGTTAAGTGATGATGCAATCTTAGATGGAAGCAGACTAACTTATTAGTCGTAAGATGAAATCCACACCCCTTTCGGTTATTACACGACATCGTACCGGAACGCTAATTTGCTGGGCGGTACGTTTTGGCGGTATGGTGGTAACTAGCCAAGGCGAAAGCCTCCGATCAGCCAGACCAAGACAAATTAAGACAATCTCAATCTGCTCCGCCGGGAATCGAACCCAGGACTGCCTTCTTATAAATCCACCACGCCATTTTGCACAACGGAAGCCGTCAAAATGTCATTAATTTAGTTTCTTCTGCAGATTTCCTAATTTCTGATTACATAATGCCCGTGAAATTGTTTTTCTTCTTCATGTGCCATCTCCTCTACGGAGGTTAGCGACCATTGTGGTTGTTCTGATTTTGGATGCAGCAGCCCGGAACAATGATTTTGAACTCATCCCGTACCATTCGCGTAAATTTTTAAGCCAGGAGGTTCGTCTTCGGCCAGGTCTTCGGCGTCCTTGGATCTTGCCTTGTATTACGCGCTGCAATATCCGATATTTATCATGGCGCATGTGTCCTAGGTATTGTATATGTATATACTAAACGAATACTTCATTGATTCACAAGTAGCCAATTGGTCAAATTTTCAAATTTATTTTATCGTTATTGTATCAAATGTCAGACGGTTGTGGTTTAATTATACTTACAAATGTTTGTAATTGGACACGTTGATGGGCCGGCAGTGACACTTCAAGTAGAGAAGCAGCGCAACGAACAAGACCACCGCTGTCACCTGCATCGACCATTCACTGGGCAGGTCACATTTCGCCACTTTCACCTCTTCGGGGCTTACTGTCACCTACGAATACATTTAATTTATTATATAAATAAATAGATAAACACTAAATATCATGAAAAATTATAATGTATTTTTGTGCTATTTTCCGCGAAATGATGATGGTAATTTTAACCGACGAAAAAAAACGGAGGAGGTTCTCAGTTCGACACGTATATATTTTTTTATGTATGACCACGCATAACTTTTTACAGAGTTGTCCGATTTTGATAATTCTTTTTTTATTAGAAAGGGCACACTTCCAATATGGTTCCATAGTCATCATGTTAGGATCTGATGATGATATCCTGGGAAAATTGAAGGAAGTTTTAAGTCAGTTCTATTTTTTGTTTAAAAATTTTTTAAACGAGCAACTTGAATTTTTCTTCGACTGTTCTCTGTATAACAGTTTTCTGCACCGGTACTAAGCATTACCAAAAAATAAACTTGCCGTTACAAAATTGTTTGTAAACCGAGCGACCAACCAACTTCAAATAGAAATAAACACAGAAAGAAGTTTAAAAAATCGAAGTAAGTAAGTAAGTATCCAACGCTAGATAAACGATATCCTCGTGGTTTCAAAGATCGATTTATTGATTAACGATTTAATAAAAAATTAAATATTTTTTATTTGTCGGTTTGTCTGTCGTCCGTCGTCCATCCGTTTTTTTGCGGGTAATCTCTGACCGATTTTGACGGGACTTGAAATAGTTATGTGTTTTAAGCATTGAAATACGTAGTACATATAAGTCAATGGTTATACGGAGAGGAGGCAGGAACATGATTTACACGGGTGAAAACACGGAGCGCCACTAGTTCAATAATAAATACGTTAATTAATGAGCTTAACTCATTGGTTTATTTCGAGAGATCGTCGTTCGTATTTCTTATCAACTACATCTTGTACAGTTATGATAGTATGTTATGATTAATGAGGTGGCCTTACATGTATGTTCATTGTACTTTCTGTGCAAATACAGTTACGAGTAGGTATAGATAATTTAAATGCAGCCGGAGATGTTTTGTATCACATTAAAATACATGACTAGCAAAAACATGACTAAAAAAAAATAATTTACTTATAATTACAATATTATACAAAATAATTTTAATAATTTACATTAAAAATAAATCAAATACGAATTACAAAAAAGTATATATTAAAATGTGTAGTAAAAAATACAATTAATATTTACGTCAATGCATTAACATAACTTATAAATAAAAAGACATAAGCATAAATTATTATTAAACCATCATTTATGTACCTATACTCTTACAAACCAAATATTACTTAGGATCCAGTCTATTCCTCCAAGTGAAGGATGGCACAGTAGGTATGCTCTGTGAACTCTATCTTTTAATTCGCAGTGGTCACAAAAGTGTGCCGCACTGTGCAGCTGTGGTTAAGACGTAAAATATAACTACACCTAATCATACATACCAAGTAATACTTAGGATCCAGTCTATTCCTCCAAGTGAAGGATGGCACAGTATGCTCCGTGAACTCTATCTTTTAATTCGCAGTAGCCACAAAAGTGTGCCGCACTATGCAGTTGTGGTGAAGACGTAAAATATAACTACACCTAATCATACATACCAAGTAATACTTAGGATCCAGTCTATTCCTCCAAGTGAAGGATGGCACAGTATGCTCCGTGAACTCTATCTTTTAATTCGCAGTGGTCACAAAAGTGTGCCGCACTGTGCAGCTGTGGTGAAGACGTAAAATATAACTACACCTAATCATACATACCAAGTAATACTTAGGATCCAGTCTATTCCTCCAAGTGAAGGATGGCACAGTATGCTCCGTGAACTCTATCTTGTGGTTCGGAGTGGGCACAAAACTGTGCCGCACTGTGCAGCTGTGGTGAAGACGTAAAATATAACTACACCTAATCATACATACCAAGTAATACTTAGGATCCAGTCTATTCCTCCAAGTGAAGGATGGCACAGTATGCTCCGTGAACTCTATCTTGTGGTTCGGAGTGGGCACAAAACTGTGCTGCACTGTGCAACTGTGGTGTGTATGTGCGCCGAACACTGCGCGCGGGTGCAAGCTCTCCACCAGATACTCTGTGGACTCTTTAGAGAGACAGTTCCACCGTTCCTCAAACAATTTGTTTTTTTCAGAGGGCGGTGCAGAGTATGGCTCTGGACAGATGCTATCCGACTCTCTGTATAATGGATAATGCTGTAGGGTAAAAATATCAACTGTGTAGTGATTGACAGAAAGGCGCTGCACCAGATGCTCTGTGGACTTTTTAGAGAGATTGTTGCAATGTTCTTATATCGGCTAATACTTTTTACATTGTAGTGCAATGTTCTGGACAGATGTTATCTTACTCCTCTATATCTGTGACTAAAGTAAGGGATCCTTTGGTGATAGTGGATCAGCTAAATGGTGGCATTGGCACTAATGTAAACAATCTACAATAAAAAACATTTCACTATTTTTTCTAAAACCAGGCAAATGTAGTAGCATACACATTTTTTAAATAACATTACTGTAGAATCAACATTCTAATTAAAATGAAATGTCAGCCAGTGGTAATTTTACGATAAAGCTAATGTTAATTTGATGCCCCTATAAAGAACTTGTTTAATTAGTTATTATTAGGTGCCAAGTCCTTGCAGACTTAAAGGTCGTCTTTGACAATGATATCATACCCCTGATAATATACTCGTTCACATAATAGAAACAGAATAAAGTGCAATATTATGCTAAGTATGCAGTGTTATCTAGTGTTAGAGGCTCTGCCATTTTATGACAGCAAGCAATGAGTACCTACCTGCATTAATATGGGTCGACTGTAATGCTGTAATTTAGCAGTCCCTTTGCACAGAGCTGATCCACTGCTGCATTTAAAAACATCTGCAATAAAGGTAGATTTTGCTACTGTTTTTTTTTTTAAAAAAAACTACCTTCTAACCTATTAGATATTTTTGTTCTAAAATCTTGCGCTAACGGAATGTCTTTATATTCCTCTGCGTTCGAAGAATCCCGTTTTACACGCGGACGAAATCACAGGCGTCTTATAGTAAAGATTTAAAAATATTATGTTGGTAACCTGATATCCTGTCAATTTCAGCAACAGCTCTTGAGCAGAGCCAACATCCGTCCCCTTCCATGGCCATAGAGTTCAGCAGCACAAAGTGGTTTCCGCGTATGCTCACTAGACGAACAGGCGGAGCATTTAGTTTCCTCTCGAACCTGTTAGCTAGGTGTGGTGTTATCCTGTACAAATAATGCTGCTTTAGTGTCAAGTTCACTTAGTATTTAGTAGTAGTAAAGCTCTTTGTAACAAAACTTTTTTTTATAAAAATAGCGAGAAAACGAACAAGCAGACCACCTGATGTTTAGTGACTACCACTGCCCATAAACAACTGCGACACCAGAGGCGCCACTGATACGTTACCGGTCTTTGAGATGTTTATTAACTCTCCCCATGAAAATCTCTAAATTGTAAGAATGTGGGAACACTGAGGATGGAAGCTTGTTCCATATATTACAAGTGTATGGCAGAACAGACCTAGTATAGCTGATGGTAGTACTGTACCAGGCATCCAGATGGTGAGGATGAAATTTGTTTCTGCAGCGTGAGGCTTGTCTAGGAAAGAACTATTGCCTGCCTCATTGCCTCAGTTTTACGGGTAACAAACTTAGGTGAAGCAATTACAATGTGTTGCTTTGTTACTACAACTATTACTATAAAAAATGCTTTAAAAAAGTTTTAGCCTAATTTTTTAAATATAATCAGTAATTCTATGTAAAATTAGTTAATTAGTAGTAGTTAGTACATACATTGTGGCAGGGTATGACAATAGTCAAACTAGGTTATATAAACCATACATTGCCTGTCTGTTCTTTTAATTAAACCTTTTTAATATTTTACTGTGGAGCTATTGACGCTTTGAAATTATGAATAATTATCACACAATGTAATTATACATTTACTTATTAAAAATAATATGAAAAATATACAAATTGAAGATCTAGAGATAGGTATAACATATTAGATACTTATTATATATTTTTGATTTTCTTTATTTAAATAGCAGTTTTTAAACAATTATATATTTAAATTAGTTTTTTATGTGGCAATTTTTAAAATATTTGCATATTGTGCTTGTACATCTGGATTGCAATTAATGCAAATTATATTACCTATAATGAAATCCTATGTCATGGTTGCCAACAGTTGCATACATGTTGGTACCTTCAGGAACTTTGAATATCTTGTGGAATGTATCCACATATTCATCAAACTCACTCTGAGAACACCATTTGCCTTCATCAAAGAGATCACCTGCACACATAATGGTTTGAAATTAACACACACATATCTTGTTTAACATATCATGTTTATTAAGCTCTGTTTCTCTGTCTCTAAATTAGTTTGTCTTTTTGTTGGGCTTTTATTACCACTATGGTAATATCGTATTAACTACACTGTATGCCTAAGCTCCAGACATATTTAAAAAGGTAAATTAAAGGCTAGAGGTAGGTAATTATTAGTAATTACCTACCTCTAGCCTTTATTTTAAACCGACGAAAAAAACGGAGGAGGTTCTCAATTCAACATTTATATTTTTTTTTGTGAATGACCATCACGCATAACTTTTTACAGAGTTGTCCGATTTTTATAATTCTTTTTTATTAGAAAGGGCACACTTCCAAGATGGTCTCATTGTCATCATGTTAGGATCTGGTGATGATATCCTGGGAAAATTGAAGGAACTCTTCAAATTTTATAGGCACACTTGCAGCGATTTCGGTTTTTGTGTAAGTATCGGTAACTTTTTGGCTACAAGTGCCCTATAATATACTATGACAGTATAGTACGAGTATGTTACGTGGCAATAAATCACTAAAAAGTAAGAAATAAAAAATTTTTAACAAAAAATAGAACCAAAAAATTAAAGCAACTAAATGTCACAGTTATTTTTTACTTTTTAGTGTGTTTCGAGTCGGTTCTATTTTTGGTTGAAAGTTTTTTCAATGGTCCACTGCAGCATCAGGCCTCTCTCTAAATGAGGGAATAAGGAGTATAGGCCCACTACTAAAAGATGGGATATGGAGCTAAGACCCACCATTCTGCTCCAGAGCAGGTTGGAATACTTAGGGTTATACCATGATTCTGTAACTATCACTACTAACTGTCAGTGGCTTTATCTACTCATACCTGAAGCATCTTCCCTGAAGCACAGATGTAAAGTAGTATGTTGAAGGGTATTTTAGCATATCCAGAGATATTTCTCAGTGGTTTTTAGTTTTCCACTTAATATTAGTTGGGCAATTTGTTTCTTCCATCAACTGTTACTAAATCAATATTCATACCTAATACAAAAATCACTTCAGGCCGGTGCAATGTAATGGCAGTTTGAAATGCTTGATGCATTTGCCACTCTCTCCTCCACTTGTCAAACCAGTGTCCATTACGAGACCCCAGCAGATGAATGTCTGCTATTATCATAGCATACACTGGTTCTGTGTCATCAACTTTCTTTTTGGTGAGGGTTGGCCAGCTACACTGAAAAATAATAAATATATTGTGTCAGGTGCCGATATATTTATTTTATAGAAACAAAATCACTCTCTAAATCACTTTTATTATGATTTTCTTATTGGTTAGTTCACAGTACAATATTAACTTTTAGACACTACACAACATATAAAACAATAACAATAGAACAGACACTCGCTTCACTTGCTGCACCCGTTGCTTACAAACATTGACAGTGGCACAGTCAAATATATATAAAAAATAATAAATAAATATAAAAAATATTAAATATATAGTAACATCTCAGCTGGCTGAAGTAATTCATCAGGCAACTAGCTTCAATACACATATACTCTTTAGTGTAGTCTCTGTATCACAAGAATCACAATTGGTTGAAGGGCCAAATGTACAGGCTTAAAATTTAGGAAGTTAGACATTCAATAAAGCCAGAATAATGACCATCGGAACAGACGCATGAGGAAAAGAATAAAATTTAACTATATCGACTTTTCTTGTGTGGAAATTGTTCTCAGAAGATTTTGTACAAAGATGATATTCACTTCATTTGAAAAACAAACTTTAAATGTGTATGTATACAATTTTTTTTAAATATTTACCTGTATTTGAGTAACAAAGTAAATGAGGTATTCACAGTAGACATAAATCAAGAAAATACCCAGAATAAACCTCAAAAACATACTAAATATTAGGGAATAACGCCATACAAACACCACCATATTATTATCATTTTCATATTTAGCTAAACTGAAGTCGCATATCTGATCATGTATCATTTAATAACTTCCATCTTATTTAGAATTATTGTAAACTGGAATAGAAATGCACCATTTCATTTCAACTCAACTGATAACACAAAACATAAACAAATGAGACAATAATGTCATTTGTCATAATGACAGAAACCCTTATCATTATTCATATTGATAGTAGTAGTATTTATCGAGATGGCCTTCGTCCAGAAATATAGACAATACAAACTACAAAAAAAAACGGAAATAAAAATATTCTTATATACTTTTCTTTCAAACGGATAAACATCTCAGATGAAATTATTCATACTATCTATTATATCTTCTTCGACACTCATGTTATAGATATTCATTAAAACCGTAATAAAACCTGACGATTGTAAATATATTTCACTGGTCTATTATACTTTTTTGTCTGTCAAGGTCAAGTGTCATCTGTCAAGGCTGTCACTGTCAGTGTCAAAACATTGTGTCAACTGGTGTCAACCCTAAATTTTTAAATTGTTTTTGTTTGTTATTCCCATTTAATAATTGTTTAATTTAATTGCTTACTAAAATCTAAAACCTAAATACGCAATAAATGATTTCATTAATTTGTCTATGTTGTTGTAATGTAACTTTAAAATTTCAAAGATGACCGTTCACTGGAGTTCGGAGATTATGAAATGGGAGTACAGAGAGTTACAGGCTACGGCTATGTCGGTGGATTACTCGGGCAACAACGTGTTGCTGGCTGGTCGGAGGTGGCTCGCAATAAAACACATTGGCCTCGACGACGTTCCCACAGAAATCGTGAAGAAGTATCCGCGGCACAGCAAATACGATGCCGCTGGTGCCGAGTGGTGTCAGACGTACCCTGGGCAAAAGCTTTGTGCTATTGCTGTAAGATTATAAAATTAATACTCTTTATATTCAATTGTATGTGTAACCACTTACAAGAATTAGATATTTTATTATACGTTCTTGTAAGTAGCTGTGTAACACCGGTTAGGAATATCTGAATCTCAAACATCCTTTATATAACTACACATATAAAGGAAGGAGGAAGGCCTATTGAATTAATTGTTCAGCACACTGTATGTGTCTGAAAATGTCACCTGGGTGCCTCTATTAACTCATTAATATCTTTGTTTTTTAGAGTAATCAACATGTGGATGTTTATGAATGGAGAGCAGGCAATGACTTGATGTGCATTTGCTCCCTCCGCGGTCACACCAGAGTAGTGAGCGATACACACTTCCATAGACAAGATCACAACTTGATTGCAACATGTTCAATAGACACATTCACCTACTTGTGGGATTTGAGGGATACTAGAAAACCAGTGGTCTCCTTATCTGCTGTAGGTAAGGTTTATTTACATAACTTCATGTTGTCTTAACACTAATACATTCTTTGATAACATGTTCTAATCAATCATCAACAAATACAATAACAATAAAAATAAGCTTGGGTCAGTGCACGTTTTCCAACCGTTCACTCTCCTGCATTTCTGCTACTCCCGATAATGAACCCAATCTAATTCTTTACTTTAATATCAAATTCACATTGCCAATGCGGACGGGGAGATTATAGTTCCCCACCGACTTCGATGTTATGATGTGTAAATGCCTGCATGATGGGTCTAAGCTCCAGATACTTCCCACAAGTCAGGGAGTCAAGTTCTTCTAGTGGGCCATTAAAATAGTCATAAAACTATTATCACCCTAAGCCCGCCAGCCCACACTGGTGCAGTATGGTGGGTCTAAGTTCCAGATATTTTTCCACAAATCAGGGAGTCAGGTTCTTCTAGTGGGCCATGCCTTTCTATCAAAAAAAGAATCATTAAAATTGGTTCATAAATGACGAAAAAAACATTTGGCCAAAACAAAACAAGCCATTGGAAGTTGTAGGGGAACATATAAGTAGTGCGGACAGACACACAGACAGATAGCAAGAATTTATAGCATTCTGCAGAAATGCAATAAGTCCTAAAATAACCAATAGTGACTACAAAAAGTATAATGATTCTATTAACAATCCCAGTGACTTTATGTGTTGTTTGTTCAAAACACAACATATTATAAAACAAAGTTTCCCGCCGCATCTGTACGTCTGTGTGCAATAAACTTAAAGACTACTGAGGAGATTTTCTCAAGATTTGCACCCATTGATTGAGTGATTCCTGAGGAAGATTTTAGTATATTATTTATTAAGGTTTTGTATAAATTGGTAGTGATGAACAAGTCTCACCAGCTGGAAACTTTTATCAAATGGAAGAGGCAGTTGATAACGCTGCTTCTTCCATTTGAGGTACAACAAAACAATGTATGAAAGTATTGTTTATTAAGACTACAAAATAGTCTGTGATAGCATATACTTATCTTTTAAGGATAGCTGACTATACTCATTCCTTTCTTAAAAAGTCAAGTTTTTTTATTTGTGTTCTTGGAAGTGTTTTGCAGTACACTATTTTGCTCACAGACAAAATGGCGAGCGTATAATATAATGATATCTAATTTAATTGTCATGATATATTGTACTTAACATGATAGAACATTGCTAATCTAAAAGTAGCTTTTGCAAAATAACAATAATGAAACTACATGTATGCACATGGAATATTATAAAATAACTTATTTGTTACTATGACTTTTAGGATTGATCTAAATTTTTTAAAATTAATTTCAGCTGGAGCATCTCAGGTACAGTGGAACAAAGTAGCATCCCATTTAGTTGCCACAGCACATGATGGCGATATAAAAATATGGGATTATCGGAAAAGCTCTTCCCCCCTGCACTACATTTCTGCTCACTTGTGTAAGATACATGGAGTGGACTGGAGCCCACACCATGAGTATCAATTAGTTACATCTAGTCACGATGGAAGCATTAAGTACTTTGATATCCATAGTGCTAGGCGGCCAGAGAATATAATTATGACAAACTTCCCCGTGTGGAGAGCAATATATACACCGTTTGGTAGTGGACTACTCACTATTGGAGTAGGCTGGGGGGGACTACCCAGAGTTGAACAAGCTGGGGTGA